>JALMQS010000128.1:15194664-15418727 GCA_024734495.1 Forficula auricularia
AAATAAAATGCACTAAAAGGTATAAAATAATTATCTAATTTAGTTACAACTAAACGATGAAATTGTTACATGATCATAGAAGTCGGTGCCAAACATATATATTTATGAATCGCACTCGACGGATCTTAGTACGTTTGGCGAGTAATGAAGACAACATCGCGTAAGCTCGCTTATATAGTTTGTTTTGGCACCGACTTCAAAAAGTGATTTCATGTAACAATTTCATCGTTTAGTTGGAACTAAATAAGATAATTATTTTATACCTTTTAGTGCATTTTATTTTATTTTTCAGTTCTTATTATTTTATTTGTTGCATTTTAATTTTTTTGAAGTCTTGGTTTTTTTTTCTAAAAATTATTTTTGTGCATTTTTTCTCTCTTTAGTGATGTTAATAATACGTGACATAAGATAATACCGTGCATGCTATCTCTCGTAAGAAAGATTCGGGCGAGAGGAATCAGAAATTGATAATAAAATTCAATTCGCAAAAAGTGAAATTACCTCGAAACGTTAGCGGGTTTTAAATAAACGTTTTAAAATTGTTTTTTTTTCATAAAAGATTTTATTTATTATAATTTCGATTATTGCATTGGAGATTTCCGTTATTTTGTCATTGATCATATTATCAGAACTTGAGTAAATTAATATGGTACCACCCAAAAAGGTCCAATACCAAAGAGAAAAAACGGGACCAATCAAAAACAGACATTCCGTTGAATTGATAACCTCCTTTTTTCAAAGTCGGTCAAAAATGAATAAACAAAATATTTATTTTATTTTATCAAAAAAAAATATCACAAAAGTTTAGTAATGAGCTTTGAAGCTTTTATTTTTGTGATTAATTGGATTAAAATTTGAATTTTTAGTGAAATCACACATAATTAATTTTAATTATTTATTGAACAAGAACAAATAATACAATACAATTACGACGTTTCGATTGACTTATTCTGCGATCGTTCTCAAGTATGAGCACCTACTGCGATTTTAGGATAACTGAGCAGGCCACATGTCGGAGTGGGTGATCATACTTGAGAACGATCGCAGAATAAGTCGATCGAAACGTCGTAATTGTATTGTATTATTTGTTAATGCTCAATAAATAATCAAAATTAATTATGTGGGATTTCACTAAAAATAGAAATTTTAATCAGAAAAGTTTAATTAAGGAGGTTCTTCAGGTACGTAGGAAGTCAAACGAGTGTTGCTGCAGACTTTCTATTGACTAAGGTGGTATCGTCATGAATTCGTCAAAGTAAATACATCAAAATATATATAAATATATGTATTTATAAAAATATAAATACAACTATCTCAAAATAACAAATAATGGATTTAGCCACTTTCAAAATAAACAGCTCATATATAATTATGTATCATTTCAAATAGATCGCGTTGCAAGGGTTGAAAAAAACGCAATGTTGTGGAGAGAAATTGTGAATTATAACACTTACAGGTGATCAAACGATTTTTACAAGCCGCTTAAAATAATCCCTACATATTTTTTAATACTTGTAACAATATCTTCGAGATGGCGTCGATAATTATTGTACATTTCAAGTAAAAAGGCTAGAAAAATCCAATTTCCCATAAGACTCCATGTTAAAATGCGAAAACTTTATTTATTAATATCTCGTCAGTAAGTTGATAAAAGTACTCAAAAATTATAGAGGTGACATTTTTCATATTCATAAGCTTATGTTGATTTTTCCATAATTGTCTGATCGATACTAGGAAATTTGATAAAAATTCAAGAACTCCTTAAGAGTCATTTTACCAATATAGCAGTGAAATTCGATTTCATTACGGAAAAGAATTAAATATGTTTCCTACTTAATACCAGAAGGGGTTACACTCGAGGGGTGATCCGCAGACTGGAAGTAGGTGTACACCTCTTTGGAAAGTATTTTGGAAGTGCACTTGAAACATTTGGAAGTACTTGGAAATATTTGGAAGTTCTTGGAAATCTTCCGGGAAGTACTTGGGAATATTTGGAAGTACTTGGAAATATTTGGAAGTACAAAGTGGAAGAAGGTGTACACCTCTTTGGAAGTTATTTTGGAAGTACTTGGAAATATTTGAAAGTGTACTTGCAAATATTTGGAAGTACAAGTGGAAGTAGGTGTACAGCATATTAGGTCGCGGTTCACCCTCGGATATACTATTCACTTCATTAGTTATCGAACAGAAACACTTCCCGAGAGAGCTAATACAACCAGTGTCGAAGCGTCAAATTTCGGGTCCCCTGAAAAATTTATAAAGGATATTTATATGTACTAATGTATCATTGATATTTCACTTTATTTATTCTCTCTAAATTTTACTTTCCAGGATTACAGATTGATCTACTGTTTGGAACTATAAAGTGCTCTGTGGCTACGACAATGCGCTTTTCTAAGAAAGAAATGTGAGTACAGATTTTTCGTTATCTTTAGTGATAGAGAGCAAGTCCAAGACCAGAGACTGGAAGACCACGAATTTGCTTTGCTCATCACTAATATTAATACTCAAAACAAATAATAATAATAATATTTTTCTTAAAAGTGATCAGGACTTTCTAAACACCCTATAGAAGACTTTACAAACACACTCTCTGCCTATATTAATTAGTGATGAGCAGAATTGATCTTGTCATGGAGTCTTGGCCTTGGTCTTGGTCTTGCTTTGCTCATCACTAATATTAATACTCAAAATCAAAATAATAATAATATTTTTCTTAAAAGTGATCAGGACTTTCTAAACACCCTATAGAAGACTTTACAAACACACTCTCTGCCTATATTAATTAGTGATGAGCAGAATTGGTCTTGGTCTTGCAGTCTTGGTCTTGGTCTTGGTCTTGCTTTGCTCATCACTAATATTAATACTCAAAATCAAAATAATAATAATATTTTTCTTAAAAGTGATCAGGACTTTCTAAACACCCTATAGAAGACTTTACAAACACACTCTCTGCTTATATTAATTAGTGATGAGCAGAATTGATCTTGGTCTTGGAGTCTTGGTCTTGGTCTTGCTTTTGCTCATCACTAATATTAATACTCAAAATCAAAATAATAATAATATTTTTCTTAAAAGTGATCAGGACTTTCTAAACACCCTATAGAAGACTTTACAAACACACTCTCTGCTTATATTAATTAGTGATGAGCAGAATTGATCTTGGTCATGGAGTCTTGGTCTTGGTCTTGGTCTTGGCTTTGCTCATCACTAATATTAATACTCAAAATCAAAATAATAATAATATTTTTCTTAAAAGTTGATCAGGACTTTCTAAACACCCTATAGAAGACTTTACAAACACACCTTCAGCCCATGATGAGCAGAATTGGTCTTGGTCTTGCTTTGCTCATCACTAGATATCTTATTAAAACACATTAGAATTATATACCAGAAATTTTATTAATTTAAGGGACATGAGAAATAATTATGATAAATACGGATTTTTAATAGTATTTACTGAGGAAATTATTTAAATCATTTATAAATATTTTTTTCTCAAATCTAAATTTTCCATTTAAATATTACACCAATAATATCTTCAGGGATTGATTGAATTTTATTACCTTCAATTTTTTTTTATTTAGGCATTTCTAAACACGAATAAACAAATACAAAATCTTGGTGTAAAATTTAATAGTACTTCGAGAATACCAAGTGAGAAATCACAATACCCTAGCTACGAATAACAAACTTTTGAAATTTAATTTAATATCTAATAATAATAATCGAAAGATAATTGTGCATTTTTTGGAAGATATAATCAAAGTTTAAGATCTTCATTGCCTGAGGGGAGGATGCGGCCATTTAACATTCGAAATTTTTTGAAAAAATAAAAATTTAATTTTTATTAAAATTTTAAATAATGGACTAAAAGAATGTTTTATTTATTAAAGCACACAATATTAAGTCTAGAGCGTCGAATGATCACGAGAAACGGAATATCCCGATCACCCATTTATAGATCCTATGATGATCTCTTTGGCCTCCTCTAACCACACATGCACTGTGAAAGCAAACTAAACTACAAAACGTTACTTCTATGTATGAAGCTAGATCACTATTTGTAAAATCTAAGAAGACTAATTGATTTTTAACCGACTTCAAAAAAGGACAAGGTTATCAATTCGACTAATTTTTTTATGTTATTCGATTTCTTCGCCAATTATGAACCGATTTTGATGATTTTTTTGCATTGGGTTCAGTATAGTTTCCGATTGGTATCATATAAATTTCATTGGTATTGGACCTTTTTTGTTATGTATGTTCGCGCATAACTTCTTTGTTTATGAACTGATTTTAATGATTCATTCTGCGTTTGGATCAGTATAGGTAAAAGGTAGTCAGTATACGTATTTATTTACTTATTTATTTCATGTTTGTTCAGCGAGAACTTTTTGCCTCGTGGACTTTTTTATTGGAAAGGGGGTACCTTTAGGGGTGGTTCCATATTAATTTGGTCAAGTTCTGATGATATAATCAATGACGAAATAACGTAAATCTCCAATTCTTATGAGCAAATAATCGAAATTATAATAGGTAAATAAAATCTTTTATAAAAAAAAACAATTTTAAAACCCGCAAACGTTTCGAGAAAATTTCTATATTTATGAATTGAATTTTTTTTATCATTTTCTGATTCATTCGTCCGACGCTTTCTCTCACGAGATGCATACAAAATATTATCTTAAGTTTCTATAAATAATATCACTAAAAAGAGAAAAATAAAAATAATTTTATAAAAAAAAAATAAAACCGACTTCAAAAAAATTAAATTCAACAAATAAAATAATGAGAACTCAAAAATCAAATAAAGTACACTAAAAGGTATAAAATAATGATCTAATTTAGTTACAACTAAACGACGAAATATTAAAATGAAATCACGTTTTGAAGTCGGTGCCAAACAAACTATATAAGCGAGATTCTATCTTTTTTTTAATTTTTATTGCTCCTAAACACATAAAGAGGAAAAATAATAATGATATTAGACAATTGAGTTAAGAAATAAGTCGCTGAAGAAGTCACGAATAAAGAGACGAAAGGTAGGTCTTATTTAATAAAAAACTCTGGGATCAATTTATTTATACAACGATGTTGTCGAGCCTACGGAGTAATTGTATTTGTCTTATTTGATAAATTTCTGACGAAAAAAGAGAAAAAATATTTATTATTTATAAGCAACACTTGATTTATGGTAAACAAGGGTAGATTAGTAGATTTGAAAAATCTGACACATAATATTAATGTATAAAAAATAATAATAATAAGTTCTGGTACAAAATTTATAATTTCCACCAACCTGTATAATCGCTAATAAAATTCTCTCTAAAATGCATGACTGAATGATAAATGATTTGTTTATTTTTTTATTTAAATGACTTCCTAATTTCAATCAAATCTTTTCATTCAAAAAATAAATTGACTAATAAAAAAACAATATTCATCTAAGAAAGGGGTGAAACAGGAAATGCATTGTTCCTAACAGACAGTTTGCCTGATAGGAAAATTAGATCAAATTTCCAAAGTGTGATAATGATCGCTCGGCTATAACAACGAAATAGTTTCTCTTCCCATTTCAAACATCGATACGATCATTTGATTGTTTTTTAAAGATTGCCGTAAAGAGTATCCGAGAACAATAAAAAGTAAAATCATCTAAGGGAAAAAAATAATAAAGTTTCGGAAAAAATTATATCAAAATAATATAATATATTTTTACAGAAGGAATTGGAGCATAAAGAAAGGAAATATTATAAATAATGGGATTTTAAATGTCAAAATTGTTAAAATAAATACATCACGCCATCATATATTAATTCTTAATATAAAATATTTTATTAATATTTGTTTAGGAATATATATAAAAAATAGACACCGTTTAAAAAAAATCCTAATTTCTTTTAAATAAATTCACACGTTCTGATGTGGCCATCCACTTGACTTTACCATACACTTCTGGTTGAGTTTGGTACAAGGGCCTAGATTTTAATTTTTTGACCCTACAACCCCTCCCCCATTTTTGGCGGTTTGTTTTTGGATTTTGGGTGTTCTGGGGCCCCACTGATTATGTATACAAAATATTGTTGAGTTTGCTCTAATGGCCTATATATTTTTTGAGCCCCCCCCCCCCCCCCTTCCCGCCAGAAAGAAAATATTTTTGTTATTATAGGTTCATTTTAGGGAGTCGGGTTGGCTCAGTCAGCTAACGCATTGGCCTCGCTTCGACATCGATCGATTATGACGATGTTGGAGTGGGAGGCCGGGGTTCGATCCTAGCTGGCATATAAAAATTTACTAGCCAGCTGAAAAGTCGGCTCCCTCACTAACCCTTCTAACACTTTACTTATATGCTGACTAAATGGGCTTTGTTCCCGGTGACATTAAATAAATAAATAAAAAAAAAAAAAAAATTGGTAACGCACAGACTAACTAACAGACATTTTGATAAAACAGTTATTATCTCGAAAAATATAATTTTTTCGATGTCCACTTATTAGAGCTTTTTTGTAGACCGAAAATGCCATGATTTCGTTCAATTTTTTTAATCAAAATAATTTCAGCCGTTTTTGAGATATTTCGAAAAAAAGAATAAAAAAAAAATTACTTTTTTCATGCACGATTACAATACTCGACTATACCCTGTATGGTAAAGAAATATTATCTGAGATCTCAATCTTTGTTGAGTTGAGACTTGGGTAAAGTGACCAGACGACCCACATCTAAAATGTCCCACAAAGTGTCCCACATTGGACAATATATTTTCTTTTGGATTAAAAAATTATATTTATTAATTATTTTATATTTTTACAAAGTCGATGTTGGGATTTAGTGACACTTGAGCCCGTCTTGAAAGACGTGTGTGTTCATGCTGATGTGGAATATAATGTATGCGATTGTTAGACTACAGCAAAACCAGATGGTTAAGCATTACTGGTTTCAATTGAAACAGTTCTAAAACTATATTCTCCTTTAAAATAATATTTTGTTGTCTACGCTAACTGTCCAAATGTCCAAAGGTCATCTGATTTGGATTGGATAAAGTAAAAATGGAGAAATGGCATTTTGCAGGGTATAGTCATACCCTTAACTGATCTGCTAATGCAGTTGTCTAAATATTAGGGGCTCCCATTATATGAGATGTAGCTATTAAATGACTGGACTGTGCTTAGAAACGTTGAAGGCTATATTGCAAGTGAAGTACAATTTCTTTAATACTTGTGAGGAATTTTATAACAACATATCACAAAGTGATGAATTATTGAAAAAGTTCATATTTCATCGGAAAAGTAATAGTGATTATATCTTTATTTGTTATGTTGATGTTTTAATTTTATCTATGACTGCTCTTATTCCATTATGATTTACAATAGATATATAATATGATAATAAAATAATTTACATACAGATCCATGTCCCACATTCGATTGTAAAACATCTGGTCACTTTAGATTTGGGGGATTTAAATGTTTGTCAAATGAAGAGTTTTGGATGAATCGGCTTAATAATGAATTTTTAACGAGAAAATCCCTTCAAAATATCCAAAATTCATTATCAACATCAATAGTATTATCAATGAATCCCCAGTTCTATCAAAATCTTTTATATTGAAGTTTCTTAAATATTTTCTTCTTTTGGGTTGGTGTTGGAAGATTATTTTGGTGTATTTCTCATAATTTATTTTTCAAGGATAGATATTCGATTGCTATTGGCAGGGATTTGGATAGATACCTGTTATTAAAACCTTTCGAGAAACCTTTCAATGGGAAATTGACGTTCACCTAATGAATTAAAATAATCAATGTATTGAATTGTAATAAACGAGGGGTCTCTACCTGGCCACATCAATGTATTGTGATGTATTTTTCTATAATCTCTTCATAAGGATATTCCGAGTTTTTCTGCTCTTTTACCCCATAAAGAACTATTTCTACTGAAACAATATTTAAGCTACTGTTAAAAATCTCTTATATAACTTACTTATTAATATTACCATACCAGTATTCTAATCTTACAACATATTTTTTACTAATACATATCTAATTAATTCAAGAAAAAAGTAAAGTTACAATTTATTTTTGTATTTTTGCAATGAGTTTTTTTTTTTTTTACTATACGCAATCTTGTAAATTTCTTATCTATTTGTATTGTAAAGAATAAACATATAGTAAATTTAAAATTTGTTTTAACAGTATAGAGGTCTTCAAACTTTGTTGTTTAACAATTCTCTTCCAATAATTTAATCTTTCTATGAAACCACTGCAGAAAAATTATAGTTAAGTGTAAGAGTCATGGTTTGTTTCAATAGTCTATATCAGGGCTTCTTAAACTTTTTTTATTGGCGACCCCATTATGACTGAGAAATCATTGTTGCTTATGTTTCGCTAAACCAAAATTGATTATCGCGACCCACAGTTTAAGAAGCCCTGGACTATATTATATAGCTCTGACAGTTGGTAAGTAAATTTGAACGAAGTTAGAAATTCTAATTCTAAATTATAAGATATTCGAATATAAATCGACAGCAATAGCAGCAGGTGGTGTTTGAGTTGAGAAGTCATGTAAGGTTCTTATGGTAATTTCTCATCAAAATAGTTAAGGTGGTTTAGAGGAGTGTTCCGCAAACTTTTTGTGTTCAAAGGTACACCTATCAAATCGAGAAATTTTAGAGGTACTCCAAAGAAAAAAAACAATGTTTATTTAATATTTATTTATTATTAAAATCAATATAATATGAAAAGCTTTTTAATGAGAAATGTGAGTCTGCTTAATTGAGAACAGACGATCAAAATTTGAAGCAATCGTTGATAAGGCTGGTATCATCTCTTGCTGCTCACATAACTCTCAGCTATGTCTAGGTGCAGGTGTCTACGTCACAAAACTTGATATTTTTCAGCGGACATCAACTAATGACCACGGTACTCCAGTGTGCCGTGGCACACACTTTGCGGAACTTTGCTTGAGAGTCGAAATTTTTCAGCTTATACTCAGTATTTTTGTTGCAAAAAGGTTTAAAAACCTAGAAGTACAACTTCACTTCCCCTATAATAGTTTTTTCCTTTTTCGAATTTTGATCATGAAAATAGACCATTAAATACAGAAAATTTGCAAGAAGAATGAAATGAGATGGCTTTTGACATTAAAAGGGGGTGGAAGAATAAAGAGGCGGCGCTGGATGAGACATTAGTTACGAAGAAGCGAAAAGGGTGCCGAGAAAAGGGTGCAAGTTTGCATACAGGCATTATGTAAAGGGCAAAACGCATCAGAAATACGCATAAATCTCTCGGCTCTATGCCATAATTATGCTAATGATGATAATAAAAGACCCTGAACTAAGGTTGCCTTCCATTCTTACATGTGTTGAACTAATTTGGAAGTAATGAGACGACTGGCTCAAGACATCTCTGCAAGCAATTTCCGTCATTTATCATGATATCGTGCAAATAAATAATCGAATTTTAATGATAGGGATTAGAGTCATTCGAATAATTAAATTCAGTATTAGAAAAATGGTGGCTGAAATGGAAAATAAAAGGTATGTATTTATCTTTATAGAAGGGTTAGAGGATGGGAGAGGGAGGATTTATATAGGGGGTTTTAGAAAATGGCCGAAGACGGCGTTCATCCGAGGAGGTATTTCATAACAGCACTTTTTAGATGATTATTATACTTAATAGAGAGAAAGGGACCGAATTAGAATTTTAACTATCGTATTATACAAGGTTTAACGATCTATATTTTTAACTAAGAACGGCCTGCTGTTAATGGTTATAATAATTATCAATTCAAAATATCTCATTGGTGTGTAAATATTGTAAAACACGCTGTTTGATGCCTGCTAGAATTTCTGTTATTGCAAAATAACTATCCTAATGAGACTATAAATTTATATAAGCAAGTCCCAAATGTTCAGCAGTGAATTTGAAATAATAATAATTAATAAAAAACAAAAGGAAAGGCATTCGGACTCCATCATGGATAAAAGCAAACAAATTACGAGCTCTGGAAGTGGTTTCCAGCGAGAATTCAAACCCTCCGAGTGCAAGTTTTTCAAGAACATGGCTTTTGGTCTTCAGCTTTATTGGCTTCGAGCCGTGTTTCACGATTTATTAGCGTTTAATTTTTGACCGGATAAATATTTGTCGAGGGCCGCCAGACGCGAGAATAAACTCGACGGAAAAAAAAAAAAAAAAGCGAGAGGTAATTTATTGAGATGTCTCTCTTGAGGAGCGAGGAGGCGGGAAGGCGAAAAAAAAACGGTACCGAAAAAATGTCACCGTCAAATTATTAGGCTAAACTAAAAGAGGCTTCCATAACAAAATCGTTTTTCTAATATATTTGTTTTGAGTTGACTGTCCAAAAAATAGCTAATTAATTTTCCTCGGGTTATTCACTGTTTCAGAAAAAACTATATATTAAAGATAAAATCAACATACGATTAATTAATTGAAACAAACAAGACCGATTGATCACAAAGTAGAATCTCGTTTGGGTATATAATTATATATGCGAATTTTACGGATCATTAATAAGTATTTACACGTCTATCGGGATAAGAGCTCTTGTTCAAAAATACCGAAGGAATTATTATTGACGACATAGCAAGTTTTATTTCCTTTCGGATGCAAATTTTGTTTATGCATAAAAGAATGACTATATCTTGAGCGTATAATATAATAATTTTGCTACAAACATGCATTTTGTAATCTCGCCTAAGTGCATAAATAAAGAGATACATATCGCAGGAAGACGCTGCCCTGACGAGAAAGCGAACTACAAACTACCGAGATCCTCGTCTCTGACCCAAGTTTTCTCGATTCTTTCTTCTATTCTGCTCAATTATTATCTATCTTTTCCAATCTAATTTTGTTCAATTCATGAATCCGACGGAGCAATATTTCTTATTATACTTTGTATTAATCTCTACCAGTCAAACAAGTTCCTGAACTTGATCCAAAAAATTCGTTAACTTACTTTTTTGCATGCTTTTTATTTAACTTTGGTTTCTCTTCTTTCCGTTTGTCTGTTTATCTGTTTTACACGGTACAATCATGTATAATCAAAATGTGAGCTACTTATTTTGCAGACTTAGTATTTATAATGAAAATACGATATTTCATCAATTCCAGGGAAATAAATATAATTTAAACTTTAAAAAATATAATGAAAACATTAGTAATGAAGCTGTTGAAGCTTTTATTTTTGTGATAACAGTGAAACCCTTCAAATCCGCCGAACTAATTGGGGCTGTAGCCTGTTCGGATTTCAATTTGTTCGGATTAGCCGAAAGCAGCTTTGACAATTGAAGATAACTGATATCAAGTGAAAGATTAAGTGATATTTTGTGTGTTTCTATTATTTTTGCAACGTGATTAACCTAAAGAATTTCAATAACCAACTTTTACAGTTTTTCAATCCTGGATGACATAAGTATGTAGACACATTTACACTTTGTTAGGTATGCTAACTGTACTTCTTTGTTAATTTTTCAACTAATTATTTAAAATAAGGCTATAATGTAGAATATATACATAATTGTTTTATGACTAAATAAACAAGTTTCTCTTTTTTGCGTTCGGATTTCTCGGGATTTCGGATTTCCTGGGTTCGGATTTGAGGGGTTTCATTGAAATTGGATAAAGTTTAAATTTTTATTTAAATCATTCATAATTAATTATAATTATACGAGCTTTTCGTGCGTGCCTTCGGCACGCCCTCGAAAGTTCGGCCCCCAAGCTGGTGCCCTGGCAGGCGGCGTCTCGGTCGAAAAATTTTATTTCTCTTAAAAAACCACACTCCAAATGTATACCTGTAAACTGCCGGAAATACATAGTCTCTTAAAAGTTTCGCCTCATTTTTGTCCTGACACAACTACAGAAAGAGGCTCTAGATATGAATCTGGAAGTATTTTTTTCTATAATCTACAGCATTGTGATATTTTTTGTGTGGAAATGATTTATTTAAATAAGTTGTATCGTTGGGAGAATTATATTATATCATTTTTTTAAAATTTGGGATCAATAATCGATATAAGGCTCCAAATATTTAAAAGAAATCAGGTGTTGTTTGTATGACAGGCTGCTCCAGTATTGCAATGAGAAACTCATATGGGCATGCGTGTCTTAAGTCTTTTAATTTTGTAAAAAACAAAAAATAAGAATAACAAAATTTAGATTTTTAAAAAATTATAAAAAAGTGGCAAATTATTAAAAAATAAACAAATAATATATAAATCAAATAAGATGTGATTGATTTATTTTTCTGTGCACAAAGAAAAGCGAATTGAATATTTAATTTTTGAGTGGTGAAGGGGGGGGGGGGTAATAATTATCAATATATTTAATGTTTCTTAATTTAAAATCAATTGGAGTCTTTCATTTCGAAATTTGAGTCCAAATTACGATTATATTTCAAATTTGCCGCAAATATACCGATAGCGCTCTCTCTCGGCAGCATTACGTCAGCGTTGCGGCAAATTAATCTAGACAAATATATATAATATATATTGAACACGAACAAATAATACAATTTAAGCTAAAATCGGAGTGGGTGCTCATACTTGAGAACGATCGCAGAATAACTCGATTGAAACGTCGTAGTTTTATTGTATTATTTGTTCTTGTTCAATAAATAATTATAATTAATTATGTGTGATTTAAATAAAAATTCAAATTTTAATAATGAAAACATTATAATAAAGAAAACTCGCAAGGCTTGTTATTTGTACCTAATGCATTACTAGAGTAAAGTTAGCAGGCAGGCAGGCTGCCCTAGTATTGAATTGACTCCAATTGTTGGCTCAATCTGTATATAAAAACGTATGAAACTTGCAGAAAAATATTTTTTTCAGCCTCTGCGTACTTATGTATGTTTGTCTGGATAAGTCAAGAATGATAAGTTATAGAAAGTTCGTCCTGGTGAGAAAATATGTAAAATATGTATTGGCCATGCGGAGGGAGGACTGATTAGATTTTGGGCTCTCTAAATTTTTTGACTGGTAAAAAATTGTTCTGCATTTTAAATAAAAGCGTGTTATTTGAAATCTTTTTTTTAAATAAGTATTTTTATTTTATATACGTACGTTTTAGCCTTTAAAAACTTATTTCAAATACTATTAGATTACTATAGAAATTCAAGAGAGATGGTCTATTATATATTATCATTTTACTATTATTAGATATTGAAAATACTCTTTTTAAATTATATTATTCTTATTTAATTCTTGGAATTGATGAGATGTTGTATTGTCATCGCAAATATGGTGTAAAATTTTAAGAAATTCGGGTCGATATAAAAATGGATCAAAATTCGAATAGAAGATACCTATTCTTTGTTTTTGAAATTTTTCATTAACATGTGTGGGAAAACCAAGCAAATAAGAGTAAATCCTCTTTTGACTTTATTATTTCGAAGAAAAAGTGAAAAAATTTTCAAGACTAGGTACATTTTCAAAAAAAAAATGATATTTTTTCCTTTTTGTCCTGGAAATTTTGAATTTTTGAAGTTCAAAATTTCTATAATTACTGATTTTCTAGGATATAAAAAATTTTTATTTTTTAGTGCATTTGCTATAAAATCGAAGGGTTGCTCATACTTGAGAACGATTGCAGACTGAGTTGATCGAAACGTCGTAGTTAAATTGTATTATTTGATCGTGTTTAATAAATAATTATAATTAATTATGTGTGATTAATATAGTAAATTCAAATTTTAATCAAATTAATCACAAAAATATAAGCTTCAACAGCTTTATTACTAATAAAAGCGTGTTTTAAAAAAAAAAGTTTATATTTTTAATTTTATTAATTTTTTTAGAAAAGACGGACTGGTAAGCGAAATAAGTAAGCTATAATGAAAGGCAGTCCAAATGATTTAAATTTTTTATTCAAATTACGACGTTTCGGAGACCTTTTATCTCCTTCAGGGTATTGAATAATTATTGATGGTTGAGTAACTATTCAATACCCTGAAGAAGGAGAAAAGGTGCTTCGAAACGTCGGAATTTGAATAAAAAATTTAAATCATTTGGACTTGCCTTCATTATAAATTATAACTTATTTTATATTTTTATTTTATTTTTGCACACCTGAGTGTTTTACAACAAAAATTACAAATAGATTATTTCGACAAAATAACAAATTTATTCATTAAATTAAAAAAATTCATTAATCATTATGTACACTAACACGTAATAGTAGTATATACTACAGTACTTAATGATTTCAAACAGTAATTCTTATTTCAATATGGTGATTTGGATATACCTAAATAATATCTTCGACGGAGCTGACCCGTAAAGGATATTAATTGTATTTTCTTATTTGGGGTTGGGTAGGAACCGGAAGCCAATGTCTGCAATGATGGATGGTTCGCAATAGCGGTACAAGTGTACGCACATGTCGGGAGGTGTTAAACCAATGCATGCAATACAGCGTGTTACGATAGACCAGCCTTTTGATGTCGACACCGGTAAATAAGGAGTAAATTGGATTTTAATATCAGTTCAGACTAGATGTATAGGATAATTAGAAACGAAAATGGAACAGCATAATTTGTGCGTTTATCGCAAATATTAATCAACGTCAAATATTTATTACTTATATATTTTAAATTGTTTTTTTCCTTAAAGGGGTATCTCATTTAATTGTAATAAATATGATAACACGTGAAAGGGAGTAATTAGACATGGAAATTAGAGGGCATTTTATTTTCGCCTATATCTAGAGAATAAATGAAATATTCCAATGTCATCTCAGTATAATGACTTTTGAAGCCTTCAAATTACGTCCACTAAACTATAAATATATATATGTTGCAGTAAAAATCCGTTTTTTAGTAAGAACGAGTTTTTATTAGATAAAACGAGTTTCACTGAATACCTTTGTGGCAACCAGAGTTTGGTTAAAAGGTCTAGAATAGTCATTTTTGAACTTCCGCCTCATTTTGGGTGTTTAATTTCAAAAATTTTTAAACGAAAATGTCAAAAATTAGAAGCAAAATAAGTGTTTGTTTACGACTTATCAATTGCAACGTTTCGCCACTTTTATTGCAGCTTCTTCAGGCTCTACAAAGGAGCAAATACTCATCCTCTGAAAAACAAAAATTACATTAATAAATTATGGAACTGAATCCCAATGATGATTAGAATCAAATTTGTAGAGGATGTAATTTTTGGCATTTGTTTAAACAATTTTGAAAATAAACACCCTAAATGAGGCGGAAGGTCAAAAATGAAGATTCTAGAACTTTGAACCAAACTCAACCAACATCAGTAAATAAATTTTAATTTCCTCATTAATATATCAAAGAATAATTGATACGTCAACGAGGATTATTTTGACCGCGCTGATTTGAAAAAAGATATTTTTATCTCGCGAGACTACTGCGGATTACGCTATTGGAGTCTGCGGAGTATTAAGTCTGGACCAAGAGAGAAAAAGATGTGATCCACTTAGCTACAATCCAACGTCATTTCGCGTATAGCCCGCTAGACATTCGGATGGATCACCAAGTGAATTTGAAATCTCAGATGTTATATATTCGATCTCCCAGCCCAGAGCGCTAGATCTATTAGCATGTATGTTAGATGCCTGCCATTAATTAACTGAAGGTTTTCTACATTTGAATCAAATGTAGAAAACCTTCAGTTAACATCAGTAAACTCTAGTTGCCATAAAGGTATTCAGTGAAACGCTTTTTAACTAGTAAGAACCCGTTCTTACTAAAAACGGGTGTTTACTGCAACATATGTATTTTAATTTTTTAATTTCAGTTGAAAATATAGGTACGAGAGCTTTTATGGTAACAAAAGTATTCAATAGACCTAAAAAGTCAAAAATTTCAATTATCTTGGCAGTAATGATAACTCAAAAACGGTGAATCTTATAAGGCTATTAAATTTAAAACTTGAATTAGATAGTTATAAGCTCGAGATATTTAATTCGGTCAACCTGAAGTACCCCTTTTATTACATATTTTATTTTCTGAAAACGGTTAGAACAATTTTCCGAATTTACCATTTTCTATTTTGTAAATAAAGTCGTATGAAACGGACGTATGCCTCTACTTAATACTTTTATTATTTTTTTATTTTTATTTATATATATTTACTTTTTATTCTGAAAAATTGCTAAAACGATTTTTTTTTCTAATCTATCTAAATATTAAATACATAGTAAGGAGAAGTAAGTATTGTGATCGACCACATATTCGAACTTCGAATTCTCTACGAATATACACTTTTTAAGGTCCCCTGAGTCCGAACGTGTCGGTAGGGTGGAGTCAGCATAACTCACAAACGAAAAATCGTGCAAAAATAAAATTTTATATTTAAGATAGGTATACCAGCCGTAAATGTGGTAGCACGGTTTTAGATAAAATTGACTTATCAGAAGTTCAACTTTAATTCGGTGGCTATACACTTTTTTAAGATTTTTTCAAAAAGGGATCCAACGACTTTGATTAAACTCCCTGGATTTATTGTAATCATCATCATCATTGAGTATACAGTCCTAAGACTGGTTTGATGCAACAATCCGTCTCCACTCGACTCTGTCCCCCGCCAGCTGTTTGACCTCTCTAAATGTCTGGCATCCCATATCCCCAATTATTTGGTTGAAATATTCTAATCTGGGTCTTCCCCTTCCCCTTTTCTTTCCCACCTCCCCTCCAAGATATCCCTAAGCAGTCCCCCATGTCTCAGTGTGTGCCCCATCATCTGACCTCTTCTCTTCATCAGACTCTTCCACAAGGTTCTTCTTTCTCCGATTCTTCCAAGAACTTCTTCATTTGTAATTTTATCCATCCATTTGATATTCATCATTCTTCTGTAGCACCACATTTCGAAAGCCTCTAATCTCTTTCTCTCCGCTTTTCTAATTGTCCAGGTTTCACACCCGTACATAGCTATGCTCCATACATATGTCTTCAATAGCAACTTCCTGTTTTCTAAGCTGATTGAGGAGGAGCATAGTAGTTTTTGTTTTGAATTAAACCCCATTTTTGCTTGGGCAATTCTTGATTTAATTTCGTTTTCGCTCCTCCCATCCCATGTTATTTTACTTCCTAGGTAGCGGAATTCCTTAACTCCTTCTAGGTTTTCTTGGTTAATTTTGATGCATTCCTGTTTCGTTTGTTCTTTTTTTGTACATACTAGGACCTTGGTTTTATTCTTGTTTATTTTCATTTTGATTTCTTCTATTAGGATTTGGTTAATTCCATTCAAGGCGTCCTCTAATTCTTTTTTATTGCTTCCTAGAAGGGCAATGTCATCGGCAAATCTTAACATAGCGATCTTTTGACCTTGGATTTCGATACCTGTATCAATTTTGTCTTTTGAATTCTTTAATCGCTTCTTCTATGTATAAGTTGAAAATCATGGGTGACAGCACACATCCTTGTCTTACACCTTTTTTTATTTTGGCTTCTCTTTGCTCATCTCCAATATTTATAATTGCCGTCTGGTTTTGATATAGATTGTAGATTAGTCTTCTCTCCTGAATTTTATTCCCGCCTGTTTTAATATTTTAAACATAATTTCCCAATTGACGTTATCGAATGCTTTTTCTAGGTCTATGAATCCGATGTAGACAGATTCTTCCCTGATAAAAGCCCTTTCTATTATTAGTCTAAGAGAGAGAATTGCTTCTCGGGTGCCTCTGTTTCTTCTAAAGCCGAACTGGTCTTCCCCCAGATTTTCTTCAACTCTTTGTTCTATTCTTCTTTGGATTATTTTGGTTAGGATTTTGGACGCATGTGAGGTTAGGCTAATGGTCCTGAAATTTTCACATTTATCCGCGCCTGTCTTTTGGGAAGTGTGACTATTTTGTTTTTACTTTATTATGGAAATCTTTTGGGATGATTCCCAATTTATAGATTTTGCTAATTAGTTCAAAAAGTTTGTCACGTGCCTTTTCTCCAGAGTTCTTAAGGATTTCAGCTTGTATATTGTCTATTCGGGTGCTCTATTATTTTTTAGTTCCTTCAAAGCTGTCTCGAATTCTGACCTGAGTATGGGGTCTCCTAATTCGTTTTCGTCCACAGATTCTTCTTCTTCTATTGGGTTCATTGTTTTTTCTTCTCCATAGAGTTCTTCTAGGTATTCCTTCCATCTATTTGCCTGTTCGTTTTCGTTTAGAATAATGTGGCCTCCTTCATCTCTTATGTTCTTGCTTTTTGGCTTGTCTTCTTGAAAATTTCTTTTTATTGCCCTATAGGCTACATCAACTTTTCCCAATACTAGATTTTCGTTGACTTCTTTACATTTTTCTTGAATCATTTTTTCTTTTGCTTTTCTACATTCGCTTATAACTTTCCATCTTAATTTTTTATATGTTTCTTTTCCTTCTTAGTCTTTTCTGTTCTTAAATTATGTATACTAAATTTGGTTGAGTTTGGTCCAGAGAGCAAGAATTTTCATTTTTGACCCCCTTCATTTTGAGTAGCTTACGTTTTTGCATTTCTAGCTTTCTAGAGTCCCTCAGATTATGTATACAAAATTTGGTTGAGTTTTGCTCAAGGGCAAGAATTTTCTTTTTTTCCCCGCCCCCATTTTGGGTGGTTAGTTTTTGCATTTCTAGCTCTCTAGAGGCCTACAGATTATGTATACAAAATTTGGTTGAGTTTGCTCCAAGGGCAAGAATTTATATACTTTTCTCCTTCCCCCCATTTTTAGGTGGTTTTTGGGGGAGTTTTTTCTAAACAAAAGTTGTCAGAAATCACATCCCCTATAACTTTGCTTATTATAAAATTTCCCGTAGAGTTAATAGTTTAAGAGTTATTTGATAATTTTCATTCGTCCACACCCCCAAACCCCCTTTTGGGGTCAAAATATCAAAACGTTATATAGCTCAAAACGTAAGTTAGAAGACCTCTGAAACAAATATGAAATTTCATAATAATCCCTTCAGCCGTTTTGACGTGAATCGTGAGCAACTTTTCGCGGAAACCACTGAAACAGACAGACATACAGACAGACACACAGACAGCCATACAGACACATGCAGACAGATATACATACAGACAGACATACAGACAGACCGACATATAGACAGACATACAGACAGACATACAGACAGACAGGAATTTTGTTGAGGGTGTTTTCGTTTATAACTTTGCTTGAAACGTGTGCAACCAAAATTTGGCGTGATTTGGACCAATGTACAGACAAAACCTTAATTTTATATATATATATATATATATATTTCATCGCAATTAGATTGTGATCACTAGATATATCAGCCTCAGGATAGCCTTTTGCAGTCCTTTAATTGATTTCATAAGCAGGTCTCAATTTTCTGAAAAAATAACACATTTTGATAGGTTTTATTTATTAACGATTGGATGAATAAAAATTAATCATGTGGTTGAATCAAAACAGATGCAGGAGGTGGGGTGCAGTGGTGGGGGACCCGGGGGTAGGGCGAGGTTTCGGGTGTGGGGTCGAGCGGCGTGGAGGTGGGGAGGGGGTTACATTGGGCGAATACTATATATATTTGTATTTTTTTTAATTTGAAAACGCCTCTCAAATAAAAATAGACATTTTTATCAGAAAAATAAATTAAAAATAATTTATTAAAATAAAGCTTTTAACTGAAGGAAAAAGTTACCGAGCATCGCTCGGTGCCTCCAGGTACTATTATTAAACTATTATTATTAAACGAAGAAGTATTGTGATTGTGTTTTTAACATATTTTGTTCTCCATAAACGTTAGAATTTTTTTATAATTGTTTTTATAAAGAACCTTATTTATTTAATTGAATAAAAAATAATCAAGAATTTATTTAAAAATATATTTCGCATAAGCAGGTCTCAATTTTATGAAGAAATAACACATTTTGATAGCTTTTATTTATTAATAAATGGATGAATAAAAATGAATCATGTGGTTGAATCAAAACAAAATAATTGGCTATTCTAATAAGCAATAACTAACACCGAGCATCGCTCTGTGGCTTCATGTACTGATAACCAAAACAATAGAATCAAAAATTTACGGGAAATGTCTCAATCTTAATTTAAGCCATTAATACATTGTATTTATTCAGAAATTTATATTTTCCCATTTGTGTGATTTTAAAGGTGATTTAATAAAAATGAAAAATTTCCTACAAATATATAGTTAGTTTATTTATCTATCTATCTATCTATCGATCTATCTATCTATGTCTATCTACTCTTATTAAACGAGCAAAAATTGTTTACATATTTATTTGTTTGTATCTTAGTTCTATTTTGAAAACGGCTCTACCGATTTTGATGAAACCAACTCTATTAACAAGTCTTGAGCATGAAAAAGCAATCTGGCTAGGTCTGGACCTTGACAAATTTCATCTTAATTGATCTTTTCTTAATTAAAGTAATTATTGATAGATGAAAATCTCAATAAAAAAGTTTGTTTACATTTTTTTCAATTATCTTTTATTTTTAATTGTTTTTTAATTTAAAAACCCACTAATAGGTTATAGCAAATATGAATATATATATTAAATGGGGGAGGGAGGAGAGGAGAAAAGAGGAATTGAGGAAATACCAATCGACTTGATTGGGGAATAATGGAATTGAAATAATTATCGGAAAAGAGGTTTTTTTATCTAATTAGATTTTTCCTCTTATTAAAAACAAGGACTAAAGATGAATAAGGACAATCGATGGTGGAGAAGTAATCTCCGGAGTCGAAGCTAAAATACAATGTATATATTAATTCATGTAAAATAATTGGTCTAATAAATTTATATATATATTAAAATTAAACAATTGATTGATTGAGAAGGAGAGATCAGAGAAAATATGGAATTGGAATAATTATCGGAAAAGATTTTTTTTATTTAATTAGTTTTTTCCTCTTATTAAAAACAAGGACTAAATAGATGATCAAGGACAGTCGATGGTGGAGAAGTAATGTCCGAAGTCGAAGGTCAAATAATACAATGTATACATTAATTCATGTAAAATAATTGGTTTAATAAAATTTAAAAATTATAATTCGAGTATTAAATCCCACAAAGAGTCAATAAGAAATATGATTATATATTAGAATTTGCCAATTTAATTGGTTATTATAAAACTCGATAAATTGTTATTTAATTAAAAAAAATAATTATACGGAATTTATTTATATACCTATACATAAGTATACATATTCTGTGGGCCACTAGAAATGCAAAAACTGGGGGTGGGGTGGCGAGGTGCTGTGGAATGACGGGGTGGTTTTTATCAGAATTTTAAATTAAAAATAATATTAATATATAACTTTTAACTGAAGCAAAAAGTTTACGAGCATCACTCGGTGGCTTCAGGTACTCTACTCATATTAAACGAGCAAAAATTGTATACCTATATATATATTTGTACCCTATTGTAATAATATGTGATTTTTAATATCTTTACAGTTTTTTCTGCGCGAAAGTACGGGAAGTGATACTTTACTTCCGTTGCTATACACTTTTTTAAGATTTTTTAAATCGCACTTAAGAATTCAAATAAATTCGTTGTAGACAGGGGCGCCTGCAGAAAAATGTCCGTGGGGGGGGGGGGGTTAAAGCTTGGAGACAAATAATTACATTATTAAATTTTCAATTAAATATTAAATTTCTTGAATGTTTTTTCACAAATACTTATACAGAAGTGCTTCATTTAAATACAAAAGCACATACGGTACATTAAACATAGTTTAGTAAGGCCGGGCCGGAAGACAGGGTTGTTATAGAGTTTTTTATTCGATCCCTGGGGGGGGGGGGGGGGCAGTGCACGCTCTTGCCCCTCTTTGCAGACACCCATGGCTGTAGATAATATTTTTATGTAAACATATGCATACGGTTTTCGCGAGAAAATTGGTTCTCGGTGCGTAAATGTTGTTATTTTTCAAAATGGTGCCTTCTAGGGGTTGCCTACCGAATATGGTAAATAAACAAAAATATTTTTATTCAAGACTAGCTGCAAGGCCCGCCTTCGGCGGCCCTCTTGCTAGCCAGAGGGGACACCCCCTGGACCCCCAGCCCTCGAACCCCACCTACCACCCCCCGAAACCCACCGAGCACCCCCACCCCCTGGGCTCTACCCCGCACCACCCCTGCACCCCCACCCTACTCCGCCTCACTCCTCACCCCACCCCCATTCCACCCCCGCACCCAGTTTTTGCATTTCTAGCCTTCTAGTGACCCACAGATTATGTATACAAAATTTGGTTGAGTTAGGCCCAAGAGAAAGAATTTTCATATTTTGACCCCACCTCCCATTTTGGGTGGTTAGTTTTTGCATTTCAAGCTCTCTAGAGGCCCAGAGATTATGTATACAAAATTTGGTTGAGTTTGCTCCAAGGGCAATAATTTACATTTTTTCACCCCCCCCCTTTTTTTGGGGGGAAATTTTTTTAAACAAAAGTTGCCAGAAATCACATCTCCTACAACTTTGTTTATCATAAAATTTGGCGTAGGGTTAATAGTCTAGCAGTTATTTGATAATTTTCATTCGAGCGCCCCCCCCAAACCCCCTTCTGTGGTCAAAATATCAAAACGTTATATAGCTAAAAACGTAAGTTAGAAGACATCTGATGTAAATATGAAATTTCATAATAATCCCTTGAGCCGTTTTTACGTGAATCGTGAGCAACTTTTCGGAAACCACTGAAACAGACATACATACAGAGACACAGACAGGAATTTTGTTGAGGGTGTTTTCGTTCATAACTTTGCTTGAAACGTGTGCAACCAAAATTTGGCGTGATTTGGAGCAATGTCCGGACAAAACCTTAATTTTATATATATAGATATTAAAATTTTCCAAAAAATTTCGAAAATTCCAAAATCTCAAAAGGCCGATTATTTAAGATATTAACGATATTATTTTTTTATCGCCACTTCAGGAGTTGAACCCAAGAGCCTTTTGAGATTTTGGAATTTTCGAAATTTTTTGATAATATTAAGGCTTAGAATCGTAAAAAAAAAATATTCAGAGTGAGATTAACTTTTCGAATAACAACATCATTTTTTTGAATTTTAAAAAAATCACATCCTTAAAACATTTATATTAAATTTTGTTTTTAATTTTGGTTAAAATACTGTGAGGGGATTAATTTGAAAGAAAAAAATTGGTAAGATGACTTTAAATAAGACGAGATTGGAAGTAAATTTCAGTTTTTATCAAGGTTCACATGTTCTTTATTGTTTATATTGCATAGTGTGGGAAAAATTATCCAAATTTGTTTGAAAATATTTAAAAGAATAATATGAGCCCAAATAAGGCGGCCCCTATTTGATGATAGGCTAGCGGTTCTTGTTCGAGACTGCAATTTTTTACTTTACCATACAGGGTATGGTCAGGTATTGTAATCGTGCATCGAAAAAGTGTTTTTTGCTTCTTTTTTCGAAATATCTCAAAAACGATGATTTGATTAAAAAAATTGAGCGAAAGCTTGGCATTTCGGTCTACAAAAAAGCTCTAATAAGTGAACATCGAAAAATTATATTTTTCGACATAATAATTGTTTTGTCAAAATGTCTGTTAGTCTGGTTGTCCGTTAGTCTGTGCGTTACCAAATTTTTTGTGGATGAGCTAGGTCAAAAACTGGTGGGAATATCAAAACCAAATTTCACACGTAGTTTTGGTCCATTGAGATTAACAGCTGATTAGATTTTGGTGCATATCGACCCAAAATTAAGGGGGGTGGAGGGGGGATTAAACATTAACAATCTAGGCCATTTGAGCAAACTCAACCAAATTTTGAATACATAATCAGTGGACCCCCAGAAGTCTAAAAATGCAAAAACTAACCGCCCAAAATGGGGAAGGGGGGGGAGATCAAAAAATGAAAATCTTGGCCATTTACCAAACTCAACCAAATTTTGGATACATAATCAGTGGACCACCAGAAGTCTAAAAATACAAAAACTAACCGCCCAAAATGGGGAAGGGGGGGGGATCAAAAAATGAAAATCTTGGCCATTTACCAAACTCAACCAAATTTTGGATACATAATCAGTGGACCACCAGAAGTCTAAAAATACAAAAACTAACCGCCCAAAATGGGGAAGGGGGGGATCAAAAAATGAAAATCTTGGCCATTTACCAAACTCAACCAAATTTTGTATACATAATCAGTAGGACACCAGAAGTATAAAAATGCAAAAACTATCCCCCCCCCCCTATACATAATTTTATGGGCTAGGTTGTGTGGTAAAATCAAGTGGATGGCCACATCAGAACACGTCAGCTTATTTTTTAATTAATGCAAATAAATAAATTTACATTTTAATTTAATTAAATATTACTTTTAATTTATTTATTTTAATGTGGAGTAAAGGGAAGTGTAGTGTACACTAAACATGATATTAAAATAAAAAAAAAAAGAACGTTTCTAAAATTGTAATAGGCAGTAATACATTGAACAAATGCATTTCTGTGGGATGGCGAGATGTTCTCACTCGGCTGGAATGTTCCGATTGCAATCTGAGAGCGGTGGCTCGGTAGCCAAGCCAGCATCGGAAAATATTTTATCAATAGCTTCTCTCTTTTATGGGCTGCAGGAATAGTTGTCTCCGCTTGCTAATAAGAAATCTTTTAGCCGTCCTTAAATTACGTCCGATACGACGCAATAACAGAGACAATACCAAGGGTGAAAAAAAAAAGAAAAATTCTCAAGTTTATCGCGCGCGACCATCTTGCAGAGTTAACAAAGAATCGCAATCTCAAGTAATTTAGAAATTTGTTGATATATTTATTTATTTTTTTGGTATAGAAAAAGAAATCCAAAAGATTTTCAAGAATTTTAATTGTGAGTTTGTGTTGAAAATTTACTGTTATTATTTCAGTTTGGGGAAACAACGAAGGTAAGTGATTAAGACCTGAGAAACTATTTTGAAAATACACTACCGGCCAAAAAAACGTAACACTTAAAATTTTTTTAAATAATTTATATAATGTATTTTTAATGCAATGAAATTGAATAAACTTCTAATATGATATATTTTTAACCTTTCTTAATAAGTGTAACATAAATTTAAAACATTTTAATTAAAAATCTTTTTATATTAAACGAGCAAAGTTTGTATATATATATATCCGGTCGGTCTCTAAAACGGCTCTAACCATTTGGATGAAATTCACTGGTTAGGAGGGTTTTATGTTGGACATTTGATCTGTCACGGTCTCATCTTCGGCTAAGTTGTTTTTGATGGGTTTTTTGTTAATTGAAATAATTATTCACAGGTGGTTGTCTCGATAAGAATGTTTATTTACATTTTTATTCAATTTCCTTTTAATAAATAATTGGTTTTTTAATTTTATATCCCACAATAAGATAATTACAATTATTATTATATATTAAAAATTGGGCAATTTAATTGATTAAAAATTGAGTTTTAAATCCCACAAATATTAATTTGACAATTTAATTGATGAACTCAAAAATTGTTATTTAATTAAAAAAAATAATTATACCGTATTTATTTATATACCTATATACACATAATCTGTGGACCACTACAAGGGTTGAAATGCAAAAACTGGGGGTGGGGTAGATGTGAGGGTTTAGGAGGTGGGTTGCAGTGGTGGGGAGGTGGTGGTTAGGGTGGGAGGGTGCAGGAAGTTGGGTGAAGTGGTGCAGGGTCCGGGGGGCGAATGGGGGGATTAACATATAGCTATTAACTGAAGCAAAAAGTTACCGAGCATCGCTCGGTGGCCAGGTACTTACAATTTATATGAAATAAAACCAGATAATTTGATATTTATCGATTTTTGATGAAATATAAAATCCTTATTATAATCTTTTAGTTTCAATCCGTGTTTTTCTTTTGATAATATGCTTGAAATCCATTATTTGAGTGTCTTTTCGACTAAACACATCAAAATTATGCCGCTTAGCATTTTAGATTCTGCGAAAGCCGTTGCGTTGATCGAGGATGGGTGTAGTTACAGATACCTAGCCAATGTTCTTGGTACGACAGCAACAAGTGTTAAACTCTTATTAAGAAAGGTTAAAAATATATCATATTAAAAGTTTATTCAATTTCTTTGCATTAAAAGAATACATTTTATTAGTTGGTGTGGACCTCTTAATAGTTGCCAATTGGCTAGAAAATGAGATTGGCAAAGTGGTGTTTCACAAAGTGGAAATGAAATTAAAAAAATTAAAAAATCTTTTAAATTATTTTGGAGATTTTTTATTTATCTCTATACATATTTCGGGCTATGAACCCTTCATCATCATATTTTTAAATTTATTTCCATTTTGTGAAACACCACTAATATAATCCTTTAAATAATTCCTGTATTTAATATGTTTCACTATAAACCAATTAATTGGATAAAGGTAACCCGTGCTTCAACGAGATTGAAGTTTATAATTTTTTTGTAAAATATTGCAGTTTTTCCTTCATAAAATGAAAACCACTCATCTTAGAAACTTGATTCATGTCTCATTTTCTAGGACAGTGTTTCTCAACTTGTGTACCCTGAGAGATTGTCAAATGTGCCGCAAGGGTTTTTGACAAATAATTAAAATTGCATGGGTTTTGTAACTTTGAAATAATATTTGTAATTACCTCAACAGATAGTAAAGTATTTTAACCGAATGTTTTCTACATTTGATTCAATCACGAATCAACTGTAGGGAATTTTTGTCAAATATTGAGTGAAAATAATATTTGAACTTATATATTTTTAACTTGAAATAATGATCTTAAATAAATTTTTTATAATTTTTCTAACTGATATGACAAAGAATAATTGACCTATCAATGAGAAGTGTTTTGGCCGCGCTTTATTTGAAAAAGATATTTTATCACAAGACTATTGCGGATTATGCTATTAAAGTCTGAGGAGTCTTAAATCTGGACCAGGAGAGAAAAAAAGATGTGATCCACTTAGCTACAATCCAACGTCATTTTGCGTATAGCCCGCTAGACATTCGGATGGATCACCAAGTGAACTTGAGATCTCAGATGTTATATATTCAATCTCCCAGTACAGAGCGCTCTGCCTATTAGCATGTATGTTAGATGCCTGCCATCCTGGTCCAGATTTAAGACTCCACAGACTTTAATAGCATAATCCGCAATAGTCCTGTGATAAAATATCTTTTTCAAATAAAGCGCGGTCAAAACACTTCTCATTGATAGGTCAATTATTCTTTGTCATATCAGTTAGAAAAATTATAAAAAATTTATTAAAGTATTTTAGTTACTTCTTACAATTCAAAAAGATTATTGTATTGTACCTGACCAGATACTAAAAAAAATATTTTTAAATTAATTAATAAGATCTTAAGAAATTGGATAAGTAAATAAATTGAATTCAGAGTTTTATATTGAATAAGACGGACGTTTCGTCATTATATTTGCGACATCTTCAGCGACTTATTCTTCAACTCAATTGTCTGATATTATTATTCGAAACATTCTATCTTTTTTAATTTATTTTATTCATAAACACATTAATTTTTCATCACAGTTAAAACAAAGAAACACAGAAAGCATAAGTGTGTCTCTGAAGAAGTTGCAAATATAGTGACGAAACGTCCCTCTTATTCAATATAAAAATCTGAATTTAATTTATTAAGATTTTATAAATTAATTAAATTATGGATACCATTCACCAAACAATATTTTTAAATTTAGTTTGTGTGCCCCAATAATTCCAGATATTTTTAGTATGCCATCAACCAAAAAAGGTTGAGAAACGCTGCTCTAGGAAATCTTGTTGAGTTGGACTTTTACTTGGACCACTTTTTTGTTAACCTATTAGATTTGTAGATATTCAGCATTTTTCAGACAAGACATGATCAGTTTCATTTTAACTATCATGTTTTGTTTGGAAAATGGTGAATATCTGGAAGGAGTTGATCCCTATAAAAATTACAAGCTAAGTACCTAACTAGTATCTGGTAAAAAAATGGTGCTTTTATCCGGTGTGTAAACGTTTTCATGTTAAGCGGCTCCATTAATCCGAAAAATTGTCCGTAACACGTTATTCAATGAGGGATAATACTATTATTGGATAAAAATACTTGGTAGGTTTCACATTAAGATATAATAATTTTATCCAATAATTTTAAAAATGTTTCACCAAGTACCAACACCAAATTCCTTAAAAACTATTGAGTGATAATACAATAAAATTTAAATATAATTTATTAATAACATTTTTATGTTTTAAATAAAAAAAAGACAAAAAATACAAAGTGTACTACAGAATAAAAAATTAGGTCTCCCCACTATACAATCATCAAAATAATGTTTCAGAAAAAAATCAATTTATGAAACATTGGATGAAAACCTACAAATCAAAATCATAATAAGGAAGAAATGATAGCCTATTTTAGTTAGACATAGAAGCTTTGTTGAAGCACACCAGGTCTATAAAGACGAAGAGAATATTCATTTGAATAAAATGCTGTTTGATTTTATATTATTTATTGAGAATCAAGCTACAGTTACAAGGCGAACATAATATGATAAAATGATGTGCTATGCTAATAGAAAGATGAGGAAATTAATAAAAACATGAAATGCTTTACTAATAAAAAAGAAAAGAAAAAGAAAATAATACATAACTCATATTCGGAAGAAAAAGTTGAAAAAGAATGGGGGTAACCAATGCTTTTTTTACATTTTTTCGGTATTTTATGAATAAGCTGCTAAATTTTCTAATAGAATTACATGTACCTATACAATCAAAGGAGTAGTAATGGATTGGAAAACTTCGTTAGATGACTTTACTTGTTCTAAAATCATTCTTTTACATTGCAAACTTCAAATGCAAATCATAAAATATCAGCAATACGAGTATATAATTGAGAAACTTAAACTACTCCGTTTAGAAATTTTCATTTTAAATTTACATTACACAACTAGGTTTTCTTATAAATATTATATGTAAAATTACTAGTTGCGAAGGGCGGGCATCTTGCTAGCCAAAGGACTTAGCCCGTCGGCTACGAATGCAATTTCAATTTTTGGATGCCCCCTCCTCCCATTTTGGTTGTGAATTTTTGCATTTCTAGTCTTATGGGAGCCTACAGATTATGTATACAAATTTTGGTTGAGTTTAGTTTAAATCGCTAGAATTTAAATTTTTTGACCCTTCCCCCGCATTAGGTGGGTTTTGTGGGATTTTTTTATAAAATCATCTTTAAAACCGTATAAACATAAAATTTCAATTTTGTACTTGAAGATATTCAAAGAATTAAATTTATATCTGCGTTACTTTTTTCTAAATTGAATTTCTAAATAAGCAAGGTGCTCTGCCCCACCCTATATAATGATCGAAGGAGCACATCTTTATTATACGATATATTGTTGACTTTCATGGGAGATAAATATTTAGAAAAATCACATCCTATTCGTATATCTGCCTATGCATTTTAAATTATTTACATGCGTATATACGCCATTTGAATTTTCAAGGGTAGTAATATAACAAATAATTCAACGGATGGAGAAAGTTTAAGATATATATATATTTTTTTATTAATACGCTCATAAAATTATAATGGAACGTAGAGAAGATATGTTCATAAAACTTAACGATTCTAAATTTCAAATAGTGGGTGTCGGAAATAGATAAACAAAATATAAATTAAATTCATGATTTTCTCTGGCAAATGAAGCTGAAATTATTAAAACGATATTTTTTGCTATAAAATAAATAAATAATTAGTCAATTAAACGTTAAAATGCTTAATGGTGTGCCCGTTTGATTAAAGGAAATATTATTATTATCTTAGTAATTTAAGAATATACATATAATCAACGAAGAGAGAAAATATTCGTTGGTAAGGGTGCCAAAAGTGATGGTGAAGAGGAGCAAGCAGCCAAAGAACGCGAGGCCACCCCTCGGCAATAAATCCATTAGTCGCAGGGCAATATGATTATAAACAGTTCATTAAGAAGAGGAGGCCATTTCCACTCGTTTTTCATTTGCTATTAACCCGAATTAATAACACATGCGCTAAACTTGCAAACACGCACTGGGTAACAAATAGAACTTCACGAAATCTAATTTATCAATTTCGTCCGAAATCGTTTCCAAGATAAACATTCGAATCAAGGGGGGGGGGGGGCGATTTAATTTTTAAATTTGGGTGTGAGCCCAATTAAGAGAAAAAGAGGAGGGAAAGTGTATATAGATATACAGGGTGTTCCACAGAACTCTAGATCTTATTTATTATGTATAAATAATTAAGATCTGGACGAGTGAAATTTAATATATTTTTTATTTAAACAACTATTTATTTTAGGAATAGAGAATATTTGATAAACTTCTATTGGATTTTTATGTAGAATTCAAAAATACTAAAGTTATACATAAGTATATAATAAATCAGTACCTGGAACACCGAATTCTTTGCTTTAGTTCAAAGTGAGGGGTGAACCGCTACCTAAAATCGTGTACACCTATATACTTCCACTTCCACTTTCATTTTCAAGTAAAATTAGTCGTGTATAAATTTTAATCCGATTGACATAAAGGAATCTACAAGAAGTATAACAAGATTTTGGCTAAAATAGAAGTACCGGAAGTTGATTTTTACGTACATAAGAATGTACCCCCTGCGTTTCGCAACCATAAATCTCAGAGATACTAAATTCGAAACTTAAGCTCGATATAGGCTAGAAAGGTAGCCCACACTCACACTCACTCACTCTATTTTTCTTTCTATGTGATAGCTTAAGGAGCCCAAAGGCTCATCACTACCCCCTGTTCCTGAATTGAATTTAACTAACATTGGAGGATTATTAAGAATCACTTAGCTACTTTTGACTATTAATTAATCCCCAAAGGCATTGCCCGTGTACACCGCGTGGAGGTGGATTAGTTCAATTTGGTTCTAGCTATATCTAAGAAAATATTAAATATACCCATTTACAGTTTGCTTTGTGAGTGGCCTGGTTCTAGTAACCAGGGTTAGAAGGGGTACAGCAAGTTTTTGCTTGAAATCGGAACACCGGAAGTTGACATTTACATGAAAGATTTTTCGTTTTTTGTGATTTTCTCAAAAACCGCACTAACGATTTTTTTTTTAATTGGTGTACTTATCAAGTGCCATGAGTTATTAAGTTATTTAGAGGCAAAAAGTTACCTAGAATCGCTCGGTGCTCCAGGAACTTTATTTAAAAATAGCATATTCCAAAACATAAATATGTCAAAAGTCAAAATTCTCTTTCAACTCCTTCTATGAAAACTTTTAATGAACGAGTTCTGTGGAACACCCTGTATTTAGAAAATTCGGCCAGGAAGTTTTCAGAGGAGACGTCGTTGAGTTTAAAAAAAGCACGAGGCTGCCAGCAAGCATCTCCCGAAGGAGAGACGTCGTCGAGAACGACAACGCCGAGTTGGCACCCGACGGACCGTTTCGAGAGTTAATGACCGATTTAATTGGCTGATCCGTACAATGGATCACCCTCGTGGAAGGGACGCCGCAGCGGCCGCACTAGAACAAGATAAAATAATTGACAAACAAATTTTTTAATGAGAATCACTGATTATGTTGTTGATGATGTTTTTTTTAACGAAAGAAAGAAAATATTGCCGTTCAATGAATAGAAAAAATGTGATCAGAAGAAAGGAAGCATAAAGCAGGCAGCAGCAAGGACCTCCTTTTAAGAGAGAAAACCTATTGTTACAGTGACGAATTATTTGTGGAGGCTCTTCTATAACAATACAATAAAATTATCTCTTAAATGGAATATGAATTTTGTTTAAAAAAAATAAATAAATAACAACAGTAAAGCTTCTTCAGCATTTTTCAAAGAATCTTTTTTGTTAAAAAACAATTTATGATACAAGCAACAAGATAATAAATTGAGACAGCAAGGTAATGATTTTTTGCAAAATTTCCAATCAAAAATAACATTATTATAATGAATATACAAAAGAAAAAAAGAAAAATAATTCTGAAAGAGAAGAGAAAATGAATATGATTTATTTGCTTCAAAGCATTCTTGAGAAGCTGATGGATTGTTAAATGGCGTTTGTGGAACGTAGACTTTGGTAATATTTCAATTTCACACGAGGTGGATTCAAATCTATCTAAATCATTATCGTTTGAAACTGCCTCATTCTGCAATTGCTATAAATTATAGTCGATACAGTTGCAGTTTGATAAAACTGGGCTGAAATGATGGCGTTTAGGTTCAAGATATTAAAGGTAGTTGTTTCGCCACAATACTAGCAAAAAGTTAATGCTAGAGTACTTTATGTGAAAAAACAGGCCAAGTTCGAAAAAGAAGTTACATCTACTGTGCAGCCAAGTTAAATTCCCCAAGAATAATTAAGGTAGTTGTTTCGCGACAATACTAGCAAACAGTTAATGCTAGAGTATATAGAACAAACAATAAGGATTCATAATTCATAAGCCCAAAACTTTTTGCTGTTTATGTACCACTACTAGCCAATCCCGTGCTCGTGTGACAAATCTGGCACCATTGTAAGAGATTGAATATTTTTATATTAAAATGACAGATAAAATACATTTTAAAGGTCGATTTATATCTATAATAATTGTTTTGTTATTTTTTAACAAATGTAATCAATGCCTACGTTACACCTTATGAAAATTATCATTTTGAAAAAATCTAGCGCATGCGCGCTTTATACATCTTTCGCTGGTTAAATAAATGCCAAATTGTTTTTAATGAAAATTTTTTTTATACATTTTTCATTTTTTATTCATTATTATCTCAGAAACTGTGTTGTAACTATGAATTAAAATTGTCTTAAAATATGTATTGGTTATTATTTAATGTTGGTTTAGCTTTTTGTAAAAATGGTAAGAAGGGTTTCTTAATTATAATTAAATATGTATGTAAATTTTCCGATATCCCATATAGTGCAATGTATAACAGTCTGAAAAACACTATCTTTGGAATTTAATATATCCGGAACTATATTGTTCATAAATTTCGTATTGCCAGCAATCGATGCAGAAGTATTTAACAACTACCTTAATGGCTCAAAAAATGTTTGTCTTGTAAAATATTAACTTAAAACTAATTTAAGTATAAAATCTTAGGAAATTGAATAAATAAATTAAATTCAGAGTTTTATATTGAATAAGACGGACTTTTCGTCAGTATATTTGCGACTTCTTTAGCGACTTATTCTTCAACTCAATTGTCTGATATTTTTTTATACGAAAATTTTCTTTTTACTTTTTCTTAAACACATTAATTTTTTATTACAGTTAAAACAGTTTAATTGTAATGAAAAATTAATTACTGTTAAGGTATTAAAAAATAGCAACTTAATAAATTTTTTGAAAATGCATTTGACGTTTCGGCTTTTACTTTTGTATGAGAGTGCAATCGGTGGATTTTCCCTATGTAAAAACATTTTAATAAGAGTTGAAATTGTATTATAAAATCACACATAATTAATTATAATTATTTATTGAACACAAATAAATAATACAAAGTAGTTGTATTGTATTATTTATTCGTGTTCAATAAACAATTATAAATAATTATGTGTGATTTTAATAAAATTCCAACACTTAATAAACTATTTTCAAGAGAAAAATTGACAAGAAAATCTTTTCAAAGTAAACTTTTTCAAGTTCAGTAAACTTTCCTCAAAATTTAGTCAATTGGCATTTTTTTTTTTTTTTGAATTATAAATAGCTTAAAATTTGGACAAAGTTAAGAATACGACGTAGCTACTTAACTCAGTCTCTTCATGTAGGAAACCACCCGTTCCGATTTAATTTGGTGAGCCCAGGGGCCCCTTCACAGGCGCATTTTGGTTCACACATTGGTATTTTTGATCACTTATTGGGTTACACATAATTATATCTAATATCATTTAATTCCAAATTTCCAAAGCATGCTTTGCACGCAGCACACGTTTTGCCGACTCCCAACACTCTTTCGCGGTCAAATTGGAAAAGTGCCGGACCACTTCATTCGCGAATACATATATCCCCATGACTTCAAGGAACTGGAACTTTCTCCCAGCCTCTATCTTTCCCAGCACCTATGATCTTCAAACCTTCAAAACCAGGGTGCATAGACACCTACGCTACACCCTCTCACTTAATCAACTTTCCCTTCTCTTCGGTAATGCAAGGGTCTTTCGTGATCCATAGGGGCTACATCTTTACTGGTGCACTCTTCTTGCATTCGATTGCATTAAAAAAAAAAAAAAAAAAATTCTAGAGTTATAAGTGAAATTAAAAATCGAGTGAGATCAATATTACTGCAGGATTTGCCTGTCCTGCGGAGTAACTAATCAGAAACTCAATAAATATATTGGCCTGGGTTTTGAGTTAACTGTAACTACTGAGGATAGCCTAATTTTGTAAAGGTAAGATAGAGAAAAAAATATAGCAATTATGCCATGTTCTCTTTTTAAAGAAAAATATATGGTATATTTTTTTATAGAATTCTCATTTTAAAAAAGAAATGAGTGTCTGTGTCTTGAACTGAATATCTAGATAAATAATCTTTCGGACAGGTGCTAGTAATTCAAAAGAGATAGGGGAATAAATCGGGGAGGCGTGGCCGAATGATGAGTTCTTAAATCTGCGACTTGTTGAACAATTGTTCCGTTGACGAGGTGAGTTGTTGTTTGTCGAGAAATGTGTGAATGCGTGTTGTTTCACTTGTCGCGACGAAGATTGTTCTGTGTTTGTTTTGTGTGGGTGCTCGCTCTTGGCAGAATGGCTGCGGAGATTGGAAAAGATTCCGAACGGATATCGACTAGGGAACATATGTCGACAGCTAACTATCATATTGGTCATGTGCCCCTATAAATAAAAGAGAAAAAACATCAATATCCTTTGTTCGAACCATTCAACTCGACGTGAAGGACTAGAAAATTGTTTCTTTGTAAACCTCAATTGTGACATTCCAATTTACATTCAACAAATGACTTTTAAATAGACAATTGAAGATAAGAGAGATAAATCTCCAGGTATATCCAATCCCATTTCGATGTATAAAATATAATTTTAATTTTTATGTCCACAGAAGAGAAATAGGCTGTGTCATTTCAATAAAGATATCAGGAAATCACGAACAAAGAAAAGGAAATAAAAATACTTCAGAAGACTGGGTGTAATCAATTTGATTTTTTTTCATATACTTATATATAGATGTTTATGTATAATATATATATCTTAATTCTGATGGTTGTGAGATTGTGAAATTGTGCTGTTTTCATCGCGTCCCGGGCCCTTTCCTTATAAGGGCAGCTTTGGTGGAGATTCGATAAGCGGTTCAGATACGCATATAAGACAAGGCCGAAAAGTTAATCCTTACCAAAAATAAGACGATCCTCAAAAGGACTTTCAAAACAAACAGATAAGATAAATTTACGTTGTGAGAAAGTATTGAAAATTACAATTTTCTTTAACGTCTGCCAAATAAAATAGAATAAATAAGAAATAAACATTTTAATAGGTCATATAAAAAGTCTCCACGGTTTTTTGGTAAATTTTAGAACAAAAATTTCTTTATTGAAAATCAATTTTAATCAAGTACATATTGACCATTATTATCTATGACCTTTTGCCATTTTTTGGTAGCTTCATAATTCCATCGGTGTAGAACTTCTGTGATTTATCGTCGAAAAACTTGGCCAAGTGATTTTCAGCGGCGCTTCGGTCCAATTTTTTACCATCAAGAGAGTTTTGCAGAGACCGAAACAAATGGTAGTCAGACGGTGCAAGGTCCGGGCTATATGGTGAATGCATCAAAACTTCCCAACCAAGTTCCGTCATGCGAAAGATGTGTGCGCGGCCAGTTTTGATGCATGCACCATATAGCCCGGACCTTGCACCGTCTGACTACCATTTGTTTCGGTCTCTGAAAAACTCTCTTGATGGTAAAAAATTGGCCGACCGAAGCGCCGCTGAAAATCACTTGGCCAAGTTTTTCGACGATAAATCACAGAAGTTCTACACCGATGGAATTATGAAGCTACTCAAAAAATGGCAAAAGGTCATAGATAATAATGGTCAATATGTACTTGATTAAAATTGATTTTCAATAAAGAAATTTTTTGTTCTAAAATTTACCAAAAAACTGCGGGAAGCTTCTTTCATTAGATACAGGCCTCTTAGGTATTTTTGTCAAAATAAAAATAAAATTTTCCTTTTAAACCACTAAGTTTATATACCAATTTCTTTTCTAGCGGAAACAAAGGATAGGAACTTTAGACTTCAGAGATCAATCTTCCAAAAACACTGGCTTATTAAGAATAACACGGCAATGTTAAAAACCTCCAGCTAAATTTGCTGTAGGTACAAATATGAAATAAAATGAGATTGCCAGAACAGGCAGAAATAAAGTAAAAAACTGTTGTGGCCATCCACATGACTTTACCAAACACCTGGCTCCTCTCTTATATTTAATAATGAATTAAAATAATTTATAATTATTTACGAAAAAAACCACCTTTTAATTTCTAAATTATGGGTCCATTATCAATTAATAATATCTTCTTTTAATTATATATGAGGCTATTTTATTAGAAATATCAGCTTTCTTCGATTTTTGTTTGAAAATAGTTTCAACCCCCCCCCCATCCAGCCCTTTTTTTGGTCACTATTAATTTCACATAGTGAGTCATTTTCATAAGATTATTCATAGTGTACATAGGCAAAATTTCGTACAAATCGATTAAAGGGTTTACAACTTATTTTGATAATTTTTTTTTGAACCCCCCAACTTTGGCCCCAGAAGAAAATAATAACTCTCTTTTTATTATAGGTTCATTTTATTAGTATATTTCATTTTTCTTGTTTTTTTAGTTTGAAAATCTTTGAATTTTATTTTTTACCCCCGCCACCCCTTAATTTTGGTTTCGATTTCAATCAAAATCTAATCAGCTCTTAATCTAAATGTATCAAAACTACATGTGAACTTTCGTTTTGATATTCATACTGGATTAAAATTAATAATTATTTAATTTTACAAACAATTTCAATAAATGAAATATGGGGTACATTTCTAACCATTAGTTCACACTACACATTTACTGGCCATCGCAATACTTCCTATTATATTCTATGAATATAAATTTGAAAGTAAAAAGAGAATAAATACCTATTACTTCCCTTTCCTAGAAGAAAGTTGATTTTTTAACCGACTTCAAAAAAAGGAGGAGGCTCTCTATTCGACTGATTTTTTTTTTTTTTTTTTTTTTGTGCCTAAGTTACCTCATATCTCTGCCAATTGTGAACCGATTTTGAAAAAAAAATTGCTTTGGGTCCAGTCTACGTTCCGATTGGTCCCATTTTTTTCGTAGGTATTAGACCTTTTTTGTTAGGTTTGTTCAGGACTAACTTCTTTGTTTATGAACCGATTTCGATGATTCTTTTTTATTGGAAAGGGGGTATCTTAGGGATGGTGCAATATTAATTTGGTCAAGTTCTGATGATAGGATCACTATTAATAACATCACTAAAAAGAGAAAAATAAAAAATTTTAAGAAAAAAATAAAACCGACTTCAAAAAATTAAATGCAACAAATAAAATACACTAAAAGGTATAAAACAATTATTATCTTATTTAGTTACAACCAAACGACGAAATATTAACATGATATTACTTTTTTAAGTCGGTGCCAAACATATACCTTTTATGATCGCACTCGACGGATCTTAGTTAGTACGTTTGGTGGGTACGCTGGCTTATAGGTATAGTTTGTTTGGCACCGACTTCAAAAAGTAATTTCATGTTAATATTTCGTCGTTTAGTTGTAACTAAATAAGATAATAATTATTTTATACCTTTTAGTGTATTTTATTTTTTGCATTTAATTTTTTTGAAGTCGGTTTTATTTTTTCTTAAAATTTTTTTAATTATCAGTTTTTTAACCCTCTTAGATTTTTACAATATGTACAAATTTTTTGTCAGATTATACCTGAATAAATTTTTTTGGACAGTAGGTCTTGAACCCAGGTCTCTGTCGTGGAAGTCGAGAAAAACGGTTCAAAAAAGAAAAATATATATGTTATAAGTATAAAATTACAACATTAATTTCGAATTAGGGTCTATTAGAAAGGAGATGTTATCGTCAATTTTTAAAGGAAATATAATAAATTGCTTTAAATCGAGCCAATTTATAATAAGACTTGATAGTCTTTAAGAAAATTAATAATTTCTTAAGTCTGAATAAAACTTATTTGGATAGATTTCTATAAATAAAAAAATCTTCAAGTTAAATTTAGTGGAATGTGTCATGAAGATTTCATAAATTTCTTTCAACGCTTGGCAATGTCCGAACATTTCTTTTTAATGATGATGATAAAAAATGAGTTTCCCAAACGTTCGCTCGGCGGCTAAGCTTGTTTGGCGTGTTCACAGGGGATAGCTAATGTCGTTGGTTCTCGCATGTAAAATCACATGTAAACCTGCAAGAATCCGTATCGCCATGTGCTCTCATCTGTTGCAGCCGCCAATACAACCTCTTCACCCTACTATTTACATGGATCCGAGAGGTGTCCGTTTTTAAATTTAGGCAGAGGGACTAAACAAGTCGAAGATGAATGTCTCGGAACAGATTCTTCGCGGCGACAAATTGTGTTTTAGCTGTGACGTCGCGGAAAGAATGTCGTAGAATGGAAAATACGTCTCCACTGATAAATGACCAGGGCTTAAGTGCTTCGAATTTTTCCTTCGACTTAGAAAAAAAAAAGCAAAAGCGTAATAAATAAATATTATGTAGCAATGTTGAGAATTCGGAAAGGGGTAGAAATATTTGGAATAGAATTACAATTAACTGATTTTTAATTATCAATTAAGAATTAAACACAATATCAGAAACTGTTGAAGCTTTTATATTTGTGATTAATTTGATTAAAATTTGAATTTTTATTTAAATTACACATAATTAATTATAATTATTTATTGAACACGAACAAATAATACATAAGTACGACGTTTCGATCGACTTATTCTGCGATCGTTCTCAAGTTGGGCACCCACTCCGGTTATAGGTTAACCAAGCCAATCACGTGTCGGTCAGGATTTATATAGACTTCATGTGCAGTCTAGTCCAAGAGGAGTCTAAATAAAGCCTGACCGACACGTGATTGGCTCGCTTAACCTATAATCGGAGTGGGTGCCCAACTTGAGAACGATCGCAGAATAAGTTGATCGAAACGTCGTAGTTATATTGTATTATTTGTTCGTAATCAATAAATAATTATAATTAATTAATGTATGATTTAAATAAAAATTCAAATTTTAACCATATCAGAAAGTTCTATTATAATAATGCAAAATGCAAAAGAGTGAATAGATAATATCCTTTACATTCCTTCTTACTCTTTTTAATAATAAATTATTCTTAATGAAATGGGAGCCGGAACGTGTGCTAGCATAAAAATCATCTGGTTTAAACAGGTACTAAAAAAATACACAGTAATTTGAATTTAGAAATAAATATTTATCTTGTTTTCTCTGAAATAGAGAGAGATTCTCTGTAAATGTTATGGCTTTGAAACTACTAATTATTGAGAGATTAAAAATATGTTAATTAAGTACCAATTTTTAGAAAGCTTTGCCGGCAGATAAATGATCGTCCAAGACACCGTGTAGGTAATATTAACTTATACCAGCCGACCCAATCTGTCTTGATGATGGTATATTCCCTGTGGGATTGATTGGATATACTGAGAGCTACGATCTCTATCCACAAAAGAAACGCATCTAGAGAAAATTATTTCTATTTTTACATTACCTATCTATCTAGTTGAAGAAAAAAAGTACAAGAACAATCAAATAGCAAGTAGGTATCTAAATTTTAAGTTTTTGTTTAGTATTATCTCGATATTAACCAGCTTTTGCCGGTTTCAACCACCTACGTAATTTCATTCCATTTACTATTCTATTTATTTATTGAAGCCACGATCATGGAAAATTCGAAAACAAACCGCCAAAACTCTTAGCAATTGTATGATCCACTAAAAATAGTTACACCTACAGCAAAATCAATAATTACAATCACACAACATCATCAACATCTGATGATGGACCCTCTTTGGTTTTTTTCCATTATTTAAATAAAAAACTAGCAAAAATCGCCTTTTGATTAAAGTACTCTAAAAGGAAATATAATACTTTTATATCGAATACAAGGTTTAGCCCGTGCCAGCAGGGCACATATCAATATAATATTCCATACAATATTATTTAGGATTAATATTTTTAAAGTAGGCAATAGATATCCCACAATTTCATTTAATATATATTTTATTTGTTCTAAATTTAAATTTGTAGAATAAATTTAATTAGAGTTTTCTTATTAGAAGAGAACTTGAAATAATAATAGGTGCCCTTAGGATGGACCTGTGGCGCGGCGCCTACCGGGGAAAATGTATATATTTTTTTAATTAACATACAAAAACCGCATTTTCAGCTTCAGCCTAGGTAGCCTATACTCTGGTCTGGATACTAACGATAACTTGAGAAATGATTAGGTTCCTGGGTTTTAGCTTTAGAGCTTGTGGTTGATAAATGCAAAAAAATCAGAAAAAAAAGTTTTTATTTTTTTCAAATGATAGTTAAACTGTTTGTGGGTTTTAAAACAATTAAATTTAAATTTGTAGAAAAAATTCAATTATATTTTTCTTATTAGAACTTGGAATAAAATAGTAAAAAGAAAAAAAAAGTTCGGTAAACATATCCTCCTGGGACTAAAAGTTACTTTTTATGAATCACGCCGCTTACTTGACCCCTCAGGAGTCTATGTTTCAAATTTCAAATCAATCGGTTAAGCAGTTTAATCAGGAGGTCGGAGAACATAGAGATATAGAATCTCAAAAATATATTGATAGTTGGTCAGGGTATATATAGATCTGAAACATATCATTGAATTATAAAGAACTATCTTTTCTATGTATAAAGGAATAAGAAAAAAAATGTATTTTTAATTAAATATCTCCTAAATGTGTGAGTTTTGGATGTTCAAATCTTTAAAGATATGATTAGCTTATTTTTTGTTGTTGTTGTTGTAAGTGGAGTGCTGGCTAATTAAGAGAGGGATATAAACAGCTCTTTCAGATAAATTGGAAAGCCGTGCTTAAGATTAGCTATCGGGGAGAGTGATCCCACATGCGCCCTTAGATAAATAGCTTCCGTGATATTATTTCAATCAAACAGGCTCCCCTAAATTGTAGAAACAAAAAAAAGAAAAAGTAGATAATTGGATGTAATTGTATGAGACCTATATATCTCGGCTGAGGCAAGGCCTCGTGCCGTTAATGGGACAAATGGGCCATGAGTGCCCAGGTGAGTAAGTACCCGTGTGCCTTGGGCCAGAAGGGCAGGTGCACCCGCGGGAAACTCACCTGGAAATTGACAGCCGCCACCGAGGACGCATCTCACGCATAAATCATATCGGATCACCCTTTGGGCCAAATCAGCTGCTCATGGGCCGGCCGGACAAAAACCCCAAGATGCAGGAAACAGAGATCCATCTCATGCTATACTAAATTATACTATAATTTCAGGGAGATTAATTTTTTTGACACTTTCAATGATAAAAAAAAAACGAAAAACATTTCCGCCCTCTGTAGATAAATTAATTAATTAATCGTATTTTTTTTTTTACAAAAACTAGTGGAAAATTGAAATTGGATGTCTTGGAGCTCATCAACATCATCAGAGCAATTTACTTTTATTAGATTAGTCGGAAAAACAACTAATCAAGAGAAAATAGCTCAATTAGAAATATAGAGTGGTTTGTTTGAAAAATGAAATAGAAGAAAGAAAAAAAACAGAATAGAGAAAAAAGCTAGCGTTCACTTTATTTGGAAACGGTAATTACTCCATTATTCCTGTTAGAATCCTCTTAATTTAATTATTTATTTAAGGATATGAAAAAAATATAAGATAATATCTAATTAACAATAATTAAGATACCTAAACAGCTTTTAAGAGCGATAATTTTTTTTAATAAAAAACATTTTATTTTAATGGCGAGGTTTCCTGTTTACGTTTTTAATACTTTTTTTTTTTTAAATTTGTGTTTTTTTTGTTTTTTTTGTTGAGACTCGCCGAGAAGAATAGCAACGTAGTAAAATTTTTGAAAATGCATATGACGTTTCGCTCTTAGTTTTGTATGAGAGTTTGATCGGAGGATTTTCCGAATGTAAGAACATTTTAAGTTGAAATTTGATTAAAATCACACAAAATTAATTATAATTATTTATTGAACACGAAGAAATAATACAAAGTAGTTTGAGTGTATTATTTATTCGTGTTCAATAAATAATTATAATTAATTTTGTGTGATTTTAATCAAATTTCAACTTTTAATAAAATTAATCATAAAAATAAAAGAGAAAGAATTTAATCTTTAGGACAAATTCTAACATTTTAGTAGAAATATTATTAAATTGGGATATCAGAGGGGATTCGTTCCCTCAGGAGTCGAACCTCTGATATCGCAATTTAATAATCACATACTACTAAAGGGCATTTGTGCATGCCTCTGTTTGTAACTACCTATGTCCGTCCCCCTAGGGGTGGGAGGTGGGGTCCAGGGGCTGTTTATGTTTTTGTGTTTGTGTTTTTTTTCCATCATGGGCTCCACGAGGTACAGCTAGTATTTCTACTAAAATCTTCAAATTTGTCCTAAAGATTAAATTCTTTCTCTTTTAATATACATTGGTTAATCTGAATCCGAGCTGATTTTTTGAAAAACATTCCTACTATTTTCAAAAAAAGAAGCTCAAATCTTTAGTTATATAAAAATAAAAGCTTCAACAGCTTCATTACTAATAAATAATAAAAATATCGTCGCGGTTATATCAAAATGTCGTATGTAAAAATCAACACTTTTCAGTAGCTAAGAAAAACTTTTGTTTTCATTTATATTAACCCTAACTACTTTGTTTTCTTTTTAATCTGTTACTTGAGTTCTATCACCTGATAACATACAAAAATTTGAAAGAAGATGTAGCTAACAAATACAAGTGTTTTTGTATTTTGATATACATTTTATTTTAGGATTTTTTATAGCTTTAGTTGTATTAATTTAGTAAGGGTTTAAATAAGAGATGTGCAGCTTTCATTTATTTATTTTTATTTATGAACTCACGCTAGCGTTTCGGCTATTGGTTGTAGCGAATTACCGCTTTGAAGATGGCTACAACCAATAGCCGAAACGTTAGTGGGAAATAAAAAGAAATAAATGAAAGCTGCACGTCTCTTATTTAAACCCTTACTAAATTAAATCGACATTTTGATATAACACCGACGATATTTTCTCCTATAGACAACGTAAACTTTATCTATAGGGGTGATAAGCATATTTGTGAATTAATTATTAACTGTAGCTTTAGTACCTAAGCTCACAAAATGTTAAGTTTATTTCAAATTCCAGGTGGAAATCTTAGACTTGGAGTATTGACTTGCTATAATAGGGCCCTTCTCGAAGTAGTGTCGTATCAAAATAGTATGTATAACACACACTAAAATCACACAATAAACAGAAGACTATTAAGTAATTTAACATTTTAAAAGACCAAGGTTCTAACACATATGTTACATTTAATAAAATGTCCTGTACAAAGTAACCGAACTTAATAATATGTACTTTTTAAGCTTTTTAATATGCAGAGCGGATTGTTGTAAACGATAGCGAATTAAATTTGATGTGCACTGCTTCAAGTTACTCTCTTGGAGTAAAGTAAGCCTCGTTCTTTGAGTACATTATTATTTGTAAAATTTTAATCACCTTCCCTAAGGAATTTAAATGTTAATAACAAGTAAAGGCAAAAGGACGTGCACTTAGAATGGACCTTATTTTTCGACAATCAAATTTTTTTCAGGACAGAAGCTCAAATTATGAGGTATGGAAAAAAATAATTTATACAAAATTTGAGATTGATCGAACAACCCGAAGAAGTGGTGCATCTGATTTGAAAATTTGAAATTTTAAGAATTTTGAGCTATTCGATTACTATATTTTGTTATACGTCGTTAAATTGAAACAAAGAATAAAAACATCGATGACCATGAAATTATTAAACATTATCTTCTGAAATCCCACCCCTACCTTCGTCATTCAACCATTATTAAACACATAGAGCAAGAAAATAAAAAAAATTCAAGTGAATTCAATATTATGCCTACCTACAAGGCGTACATCGAGAAATCGATTTGTTTGAGTAATATAAGTATAATAAGAGTAAAAAATTGTTGTTGTTATATATAAAGAAGGGATTTAGCATTCACATAGAAGTAAATACGGAGCCAAATATGGAGTTTACATACTTATATTACTCAAATAAATCTGTTTCTCGATGTACGCCTAGGAGATAGGAATAATATTGAATTCACTTGAATTTTTTCTTCTTTTGCTCTATTGTTTAATAATAATTGAATGAAGAATGTAGGGGCAGGATTTAAGAAGATAATGTTTATTAATTTCATGGTCATCTAAGTTTTTATTATTTGTTTCCATTTAACGACGTATAACAAAATATAGTAATCGAATAGGGCGAAATACTAAAAATTTCAAATTTTCAAATGAGATGCGCCACCTCTTTGGGAAGTCCGATCGATCTCAAATTTTATACAAATTATTTTCTTAGCATAACTCATAATTTGAGCTTCTGTCCAGAAAACTTATTAGAATTTTTTTTCATCAGGTATAATATTAAAGTCCACCCTAGTGCACTTGTTGAAAAAAATTTCGAAAATCGATTAGTCAGGGAAGTATTATTGGTAAACAGGCCAGACGAGAGAGGTGGCATGGGGGATAATTACCCTGGGCCCCGGCACTACCACTGTATAATAAATTTTTGTACTATCAAAACCTATCACATATTATAAATAAAAATATAAATTAGCAAAATTAGGTAACAAATCATATTATGTAACGGATTTATTTTTGTTAAATAATATAATATTTTACAAATTGAAAATGTAGTACTTTTATTTGACCCAACATTGAGGGCCCCGTTGGTTTGATTTTACCCCCAAGAGCTCTCCATAATTGGTAAATAATCAGGGATACGAAAATAATCAATAAGTTCAATTTGAATAGTAGAAGAATTTCATTGTGAATAAATGTGATTAAAGCAATTTTTTATCCCCGAAACATTGGAAAATATCGAGGGGTGAACCGCGACCTAATATCGTGTACACCTACTTCCACTTCCACTTTTATTTCCAAGTATAAGACAATAGATGAAGGGGCATTATCTAATGAATTCCAAAATAATTCCACATAATTCCAAAGAGGTGTACACCTGATTCCAATCGCGGTGCACCCCTCGGAAAATATCGAAGGTTTTTTCTTTTTACTTAATGTAAACAGGGAGGAAATGTGTCAAACGTAGAGAAAAATCATTTTCGAGTATAACTTTTTATAGATTGCGATACGCAGTATAACTCAAGAACGTAAAGTTTTAGAAAGTTAATTTCATTGGGGCCAAAATAAATTGAATTTCCAAAACCAAGAATTGATTAATTTTAATTTTCAAGCTATCCAATATTGTCTGCATTGTAATATGAACATCTTTCGAAAGATGATAATTAATGAGCTTAAATTTGGCACAAATGTTTTCATTAATAGCATCATGCCTCTCTGCCAAGTTTCAGCTTTCTAGTGGACTAGCTACATCATTCGCTGAGAAAAAAAGGCATCAGACGTCTTGAAAAAGTTGTTACTTTACAGAAATAAAGATGAAAAAGTAATAAAAAAAGTCTGCACAAATCGGCCAAAATTAATTGATTAAGCTCAATGGAGAACTTTTAATAAAATTTCATAATGTATCGACCATATTAGTAATGAAGCTGTTGAAGCTTTTATGTCCCTTTATTCGTTGCAGGCTATAAATGAGTGGGTGCTCATACTTGAGAATAAGTCGATCGAAACGTCCTATTTATATTTTATTATTTGTTTCAATAAATAATTATAATTAATTACGTGTGATTTAAATAAAAATTCAAAATTTTTATCGACCATATATTAGAAATTAGAAACTATATACTTAACTGTTAAAGTTTTGGAACAGTCTAATTCTTGTGTTTCAAACAAGAAACCCTTTCCTTAGATTTTATTTCTAATTACTACTTGCTGGCTGACCGATAAAGGGGAAGATTAAATTGAGATCAGATTAAAATTTATCATTATGACATTAAGTATACATCTCGAATTTCATATTTTCCAAATAATAGTAATTCAATATGGTCTTGGGAGTGGGGGCCAGGTAAATTATAGGTATATCAAGGAGAACGAGCTTTAATAATCCACACCTTGCCTTGTTATCCGGCATATTTTCTTTTTTCTTTTGTTCATTTAACAATTTCAGCAATGGGTCTTAATCTTGAGCGGTTCTCGGTACATTGCCTAAGGTGAGTATATCAAAGTCAGGTTTACGACCTGTCAGGTTGCGAGTGTGTCGATATTACCGAAACGACGCGTGGCAGGCTGCCCTTTTAATTTATGGGCCGGAGCACTTCGCTAATTACATATTCGCCCCCTTTTCCTTAACGTTTTCTCTACTCTTAATTACACGTGAGACATTCTAGGGAACTTGTTCCTTTATTCGGTGCAGGCTATAAATGAAGAGCCCAAATGGTGTGGCGCTTGGCTTTTGAATCTTTCGAATATAAATTTATAAATAAGTAGGGATAATATTTGTTAAGAAAATATATAGAAATTCTCTTTCTGGACTAATGACAATTTTAATAAGTAATTGGATAAAAAATTAAAACTATTTGAGTAGATATTGATGTGGCAGTCCAAAAATCAAAAGAAGAAGATAAATTAAACTATCTTTTTATTCATAAACCGACGTTTCGGAGGCTTATTATTCCTTCCTTCTTCAGGGTTTTGGAAAGTCAGTGAAGGAAATCCAATGTGACATTCCCAAAACTTTCAAACTTTCAAAACTCTAAAGAAGAAGGGAATAAGCCTCCGAAACGTCGGTTTATGAATAAAAAGATAGTTTAAATCAGCGGTGCCCAACCTACGGCCCGCGAGCGCGTTGACACTAAATATGTATTTTTTGTAAAATATCTAAAAAAATTATAAATCATATTGATAATTAAAATCAAAAATTTCTACATTTTTTTATGTACATCAATATTTTTAGTATCATTGACAATCTTGTAAAAATATAGTTCAAATTGCGCCGCAGTGCGGTCTTGTTGTCGGATAATTTGACGTTTATTTAAATGAGAGGACAAATTAGACAGGTACAGAAATTTTATTTTAAAATATTTACTTATCGATAAATTAAATAATTATTATTTAATTTATTATTTTTTAATATATTATTTTAATATATTTTTTTATAATATATTAAAAAAATATATATTTATTATTATTCAGGTATCAGCAATCATTTAAATGTATTCAAATTACAAGTTGATTAAAAAACAACTAGATATCTTAATAATATCCTAATAAAAAGGATTGTATATTTTAGCCGCACCATTAATTTAAAAACGTAATATTTTCATTAAATTTACAAATATTTTGAAAAAAAAATGAATTAGCACAACAATATTCATGAATTCATTGAAAATGTTGCGTTTTTTTAATTAAAGGTGCCGGTAAGATATACACTTATAAAGAATCCGGCCCGCGAGATCCTATGTCATGTTGAATCCGGCCCGCGGACAAAAAGGGTTGGGCACCACTGGTTTAAATTATATTTTTTTTAATTTTGGACTACCGAATCAATATCCACTCAATTCACTTACCAGTCCGTCTACAAAAACTACTTCCATCTTATTAAAACTTTTTACAAGACTCTTTAAAAATTTTGGTGTTATGACTATTTTTTCTTCAGGAGACGCTTTGAGCAAGAAAGTTTTACTTTACCTCAAAGTTGCAGCTTATTATAACACAATTATGAGCCAAATTTGAGCTTATTAGCTACAACCGATCAAGAATTCCCCAAATAACGATTATGTGTTGTTCTTATTTTCGGCATTTATCAATTAGAAGTTCTGATGCTAGAAAGTCTAAAATATAATCAGTTCTTTATTTTATTTTATTTTATTTTTTTATGATATTGATGTGAGAAGGAGATACACCAGAAGATGCATCCCCTAAAGGTCCTTATGAGATGGCCCCTCCATCGTGAAAAGAACAGAGTAGAAGGAAAGAAGCCGGGATCACAAGCCAAATCTCAGAAAGTTAGATACAATCCAATTTACTAAGTTTTTTTTAAGGGTTTCGAGCAGTGGTAAATTCTCCGTGCGATAAATTAGGTTGAATTTATCTCCCACTTAATTTTTTTTCCAGAGCCTATACTTAGAGAAAAAATGTCTGGGTATAGCCGGGAATCGAACCCGAGACCTCCGGGTTGCCAGCCAGACATGCTGACCACTACACCAGGGAGGAGGTTTTAGTAATAAGAAAAAATATTCTGCCGGCCAAAAAAAATGTAACACTTAGATTTAAAAAAAATGTAATGAAATGTTTCTTTAATGCAAGGAAATTGAATAAACTTTTAATATGATATATTTTTAACCTTTCTTCATAAGTGTTGCTGTCGTACCAAGAACATTGGCTACGTATCTGTAGAGGCGCCCATCCTCGATTAAAGCAACGGCTTTCGCAGAATCTAAAATGTTAAGCGGCATAATTTTGATGTGTTTGTTTAGTCTAAAAGACGCTCAAATGATGGATTTCAAGCATATATCAAAAGAAAAACAAGGTATGAAAGATTATAATAAGGATATTAGATTTCATCAAAAATTGATAAATATCAAATTATCCGCTTTTATTTAATTTAAATTGTAATTTTTAAATAAAATGTTACACTTATTAAGAAAGATTAGCATATTATATTAAAAGTTTATTCAATTTCATTGCATTTAGAATACATTTTATTAGTTATTTTAAAAAAATCTAAGTGTTACGTTTTTATTGGCCGGCATTGTATAAAAATTAATACTAAAAATATTTTGTAGTTGAAACATCATTGTTTTCAAGTCAAGTATTGTAGACAAATCTAACAACCTTTGCAAATTCCAAGTAGGAGCCCGTGAATGGTGTTTGATGAAAGAAAACAAAAGAAAAAAGTTCTTTGTGGTAGGTATTACTGCGAATGATGTGAAAGATTTATTTATTTCCTTTAGACTTTCTTAATCAACTATCTAAATTCTAGTTCTTGAGGTTGTATTGAAATCCATATTATCATTTTCTGTAGAGTATTGCAGCATACAAAGTGAATTTTCGATTTTAAATTTGCTTATTAGCTAATTGTTTAAGGGATCTCAATGATATATATCCGCCAATAGCTTTGGTTGTCCCGGTAAATAATAATAATTATGTAGGCCTTATTAGGGATCAGACTCTTTCTGAAAAATCTTAACGTACAGAACCTCTTAGTATTTGTATAAAGAGAGTGTTTTGTGTTTCTTTTTTTTAATTAATTTACAGAAAATAAAATATTTACCTGATCGTACTTTCAATCGTCTCCATTGACCACCGGTCATTCTATTATTGTAAAGTATGGAAATCGAATCATGGCTGCCATAAATCTCGACATTCCATTCCAAGCAAAGTGTTTCATTGTTTTTCCAATTAAGGCGAAACGACTCGAATTAATTTTTCTATTTTATGTTAACGATTAGTCAGGATAAAGCCTATTGTATAATGGATAATGAGAAGCGGTGTTGGAAGAGTTATTTTAGATAAAGGCTAATGAAATAGGTTCATTAGGCTCAAGGTGGACGTGCTAAAAAGCGATTCCCATTTAACAGGTACAATGAAAGAAATAAAACTCTTGGGGCCCGCGATGGTGGCCTTAAGAGCGTTTGCGTGTCGCGGGGCTCGGAGGCCCTGGTCATTTGATAAGCTACAGGCAGACATGCTTTCAGATAGCGACTGGTAGCCACGCGTTGCTCTTGTCCACGTGTTCCTCGGATATCATATCTAAATGAAGAGTTGATTGGAACTTGGGTAATATATTGGTCTATACTCGTGTACCTTTTAAAATAAACATCTCTCAATAGGAGGGCTAAAACTAATATATCAATATATACCTATATATCAGGTCTATTCTCTAAGCAAAAACGTTAACTTTTAACATCCGAATTCAGCGTTAATTCATTTTAACACCTCCTTGCCTAAAATTGCTATTCTGTAAGCAAAAACGTTAGCTCCAAAACGTTAATATTTAGCCAAAAGTGTTAAAAATTAAAGCCATATCAGAGAGTGCATTTAAAATTTTAACGCCATATTTAATGGACAAACATGGCGTCTTTAACAAAAAACGCACAAAGTTAAGCTATGTTTTTGACAGCTTTGAGTTAAAAGCAATACATTTCAGATCCACTTGACCTGTGACAGAAACATTAATACCACAATGATAAATAAACTTTTATTATATATATTTTATTTTTATTTTATTTATTTAATTTACTTATGGTTTATAAAATATATTTGTTTGGATAAAATATATAACATATATAAAAGTTTTTTATTATAGAAAATATATTTAAATATTTAAAAATGATAGATAGAAAAATCAGAATTATCATTAGATGGGGCCAAAAAAAAAATTGAATTGCTAATTAGACTAGCTATGTGGGTATGTTTGGTGATTTTTCTTTTTTTTAGCTGTTATTTTTTTATTAAAAATAGCTGAGATACTAGATTGAGAATATCAAATCAAACTATCGCGCGCTATCGAGGAGTGTTAAAACTTGAACAACCAGAAAACGTAGCTATTTTCATATGGATCGTTATAACACTTAGTGTTAAAAAGTAAAATGTTAACGTTGCTGTTAAAACTTGGATTAGAGAATAGCATTTTTTAACGCTAGTTTTATTACTTTACTTTTTAACACCCAATTTAAGATCTGTTTTTAGAGAATAGACCTATATATGTATTAAAAAAGTTGTAATTCGAAATGCACTAAAAAGAACAAAATAAATTTTAAGTACTCAAAACAATTCCATAGCTACATGACTAAAGATAAATGCGTGAACTCATAATTAAACTATTATAGGTAAGCTCAACACGCATCACCTGCCGGGAGGCCGGAGTACCTATTGTTTTCCCTCAAAAACTTTCATTTTTCCCCTTATTCTGGATTCAAAATTCTAAAACGTGAAGAAAAATAATATTTAAGCATGTTTTATTTCAAGCTTTTTGAAGAATTGTGCTAAATCTACGAAATTTGTAAAAAAAAAGTTGTTTTTACTTTCACTTTCATCAAGCATGAAATTTATTACATTAATCCAATTTAACATATTCACTTGCGGAAGGTTCAATTTTCGAAATATTCTATCTACAAAACTATAAAAGTCAATTTTATTAGGACAACCTGGTAGTATTCAATGCCATAGCATTTGAATTTTAATCAATTTAATCACAAAAATAAAAGCTTCAACAGGTTCATTACTAAAATTTGAATTTTTATTTAAATCACACATAATTAATTATAATTATTTGTTGAACACGAACCAATAACATTGGATTTCTTTAAGTAAGGATAAAAAAATATTCTATTCTGGTTTTAAAAACAGTGTTGCCTCATTCTATATGTGTTATTTCTGTTTTATACCTAATGTAATTGATAATATAAAACGAAAAGAAATAAAAATTATTTTTATGAATGTGCCAAATATTTTTTGAAATTTGTGCTCTGATGGTCTTCAATGGTAACGAAGATAGCAATAAAATTTAGACGAATGTGTGGCATAACTATTTGAACCCCTGAAGAAGTCGGCAAAGTCGACGAAACGTTGGCTGATAAATAAAAAAGTCACACATAAAAACTTGTCTTTATTTTCATATTATAAACTTGCATATTAATACAAATGGAAACGATAATAATAATTAAATTAAATTTTTATCTATTAATTATTGAAAATAATAAAATATTATTGTATTGCAATCGCATTTACGAATGTCTGAAAAATGTCAAGAAAAACGAATCGGAATAGAAGATCAAAATTTGATTACAAGATTCTACCCAGACATGGTTACCAAAACTAAATAAAACCATGTAAAAATGTCCTAAAATAAAAGTCATGTCGAATTTTTTTGCCAATGTTATGGTTCTTCGACGAGATGTCCAGAGAGATCAAGAATGCAGAAACAAGTTTAGAATTTCGGTCGTCGTGTTGCATTTTATTATATTGGGAGGACTAATCACAGGAAAGTGGATGGGGAAGCCAGCCAGCAAAAGTAAATGCAAGTCGATGGTGAAAAATACGAGCAACAAGTCGCGCAGCACAATGGAGGGCCGTAGATCGTGGGTTCGGCGCCCCCCCTGCAGGCTCAGGGGCGCCAACGACGCGACGGCGACCCGACCAGTCCCAGCCAACAAACAAAGCCCCTTGACTGCATGCCTTATTGGATAGAGAAATAAATTCTGGTTTATTAGGGACTGGGGAATTTTCAATTCATTTAGGACATTCAACTTGGAAAATGTCATTTGTACTCCAATGAATGAATGGATCTCATTTCAATTTCAGAAAATTACTCAATGGAATTTTTTTTATTAGAACACAAACCATAAAAATGTCAATCGAAATTAATTCGAATAAAAAAATCAACACAAATGATTTAGTTAAGTAAGAATTTTTTTTCTAGCCGAATTTAAACATGATATTATACTATTAAAAAATTTAAAATGTTTTTCAGTCGAAATTAGCAGAACTGCTGATTTTGAAAGAGGAAATTAAAATGGACGATCTTTGATTAATGATTAATTGATGATTCAGATGGTTATTTAGATTATAAGGATTTAGGAAAGAATGGTATTAATTTAAATAGGTCTAGTTCCTACAAGTTAATTCAGATATTAATATGTAGGTTTGCATTCATTTGTAGAATCTGCAATTGAGTTGTGGAACAGTCTATTTACTACTTGGGAGTATAATCCTCTGTCTCCTATGATTAAATCATTTATATTTGTTGTCAAGTCCTAAAGTCCTAGAGTTGTACAAAATTTTATTTAGTTCTCACAAGCAAAGATTAGCTGAGGTAGAGAGAATTCATACAATCCTTGTTAAGGTGATCAGGTTTCCTTAACAACTTATAGCAAATGCCGGGATGGCTAATGCGTCGCATGCTCTTGGTATCGGGTTTTTGCGAGGAATTTTTAAATTACTGTTTGTCTTTTGATGGAAATCTATTGTCATGTTATTTGTTAATGAGCATACATTTCTATTTTTTCTTTTTTCTTTTTTTTTGTACTTGAATATTATTTGTTAAATTGTTGTAGTTAATTTGTATTGATGTTTGTTAATGTATTGTAACTAGATTCTATTGATGTTTGGAGGACCTAGCCACCGAGGACTTGTGCCTCTAAGCAGGTCGAGGAATAAAGATTTATTTATTTATTTATTTATACAGTGAAACCTTTCAAATATGAACTAATTGGGGCCGTAGCCTGTTCGGATTTCAATTTGTTCGGATCAGCCGAAAGCAGCTTCGACAATGGAAGATAACTGAGATCAAGTGAAAGATGTTATAGTGATATTTTGTGTGTTTCTATTATTATTTCATTGTTTTTGCAAAGTGATTAACCTAAACAACTTCATTAGCCAACTTTTACCGTTTTTCAATCCTGGATGACAAGTATGTAGACACATTTACACTTTGTTAGGTATGCAGTACTTTGTTAATTTTTCAACTAATTATATAAAGAATATATACATAGTTGTTTTATGACTAAATAAATAAGTTTATCTTTTTTGCGTTCGGATTTCCCGGGATTTCGGATTTCCGGGGTTCGGATTCGAGAGGTTTCACTGTATCTAAAGCTGTAACTATGAACATCATACTCACTCGGACAGTTAGACAAAATTTTTTTCGAATTTACTCTAGATTAAATAAGCCCATAGACCAGATTCAATCTTAAATGAGAATTTGCTAAGGATGTTGAATTTGTTATTATTTATTTTTCATTGTATGTTTGTGTTAGTGGACCAACCCACAAATCTCATTTTCGCTGATAAACCTTTATAATCATGTAGGTATTTGATAAAACTATAAGACAGAGTGGTCCAAAATTAGTTTTTAATAAATGTCCTTCTAGATTTCAGCACAGGTACCACTTTTACCTCTATTTTGCTGGATTTCATCAAAAACCAAAAATGGTCTTGAACGCCTCATTTATAAGTTTCAAAAGAAAATAGATGATTATGATTGTTATCATTACTTAAAATAGAGACTATTAAAAAATTAATAAATGCTCACCCATACTTGATGGAATAAATAAAGGCTTCTGGCACTTACCTGAAAGAAAATAAAAATTCAAATTAATATATCATTTTAAATGTAGGTACAAATATGAACTAAGAAAAATAGTCAGTTGTAATATTCAGGTTGCCAAAACATAAAATTCACTTTCAAAAAACAAAGCGTAACCTTAAAACTAAAGTTAGTAATATTTCACTGAATAATATACATATAGGGCATTCCACGCCAAATCGGATGGTTTGAAAAATTTTAATTTTTGATTTTCTTCATTTTTCGACATTTGTTTAGTACCCATCAAAAAACTCTTCATGGTAAATTTTGAAATTTTTTTTGATCACCGGTTTAAAAGATATCGAATTTCGGTTTTTCGAACATAACTTCTTCAAAAATGGATTTTTTTTAATTTTTGTTTTTTTACATACTTTTTAGAAAAAAATATAAAAAAATTATTTAAAGTGTTTTTATATGCGATTTTTGAGTTTGAAAATCTTAATCTTGTTTTTGAAACTGTATACCTATACAGACTCTTCGATATTTTTGATAATTTTTTGTTTTAAACTTCTATTCATTCTATAAATTTTAAGACCGGGTTGATAGTGGTACTATGTTAATTACTATTTTATTTCGATTTTGCGTTTGCTATGCAAACGATGCAGCACTCGTTGCAGAAGATGAAGATTCCCTCCAGCGCCTCCTGTATAAATTCAGTTGTGTTGCACACAAATTCGGTCTAACCCTGTCAACCAAGAAGACCAAAACTCTCACAATCTCTAAAATACCACTCCGATATAAACTACAACTATACGATACGATTGTCGAACAAGTCATGTCCTTCACGTACCTTGGAATCCAAGTGACCTCTTATCGAGACCTAGAATCAGAGGTAAAACATCAAGCAATAGAGGCATCGAAAATATCGGGTAGCCTTAACAGTGCAATCTGGTCAAACCAATATTTAAGAACGGAGGTCAAGGTACGAGTCTACAAAACAGTGGTACGTCCAATATTAACATACTCAGCTGAGACAAGACCCGACACTGCAAAAACTTCTCAATTATTGGAAACAACAGAAATGAAGACATTGCGAAGGATAATGAACGTGACCAGGCTCGATAGAATGAAGAGTGAAGATATTAGAGAAAAATGTGGAATACAAAAGGTGGGAGAATGGATCAAGAGAAGAAGAACAGAATGGTACGCGCATGTGGGAAGAATGACAGAAGACCGACTAGTAAAGAAAGTGATGACCAACAAGCCGGTTGGAATAAGAAGTAGAGGTCGTCCCTAGAAAAGATGGCATGACGATCTGGAAGAAACAAACATATAGGTTTAAAAACAAGAAGAAGAAGAAGAAGAAGAAGAAGATTTCGATTTTTGATTTTAATTTTCTTTCAACAAACTAAAATACTAATTATTTATTTTAAACACCTGTTAACGATATAAATCAATCCAAAATAAGTAAAAAAAGAGAACTCAATACCAAAAATTGGTTTTAATAAAGGTTAATAGCGAATAACCTTGTTTCTAAATTTTCAAAAATCGAAAAAAAAATATATCATAGATTTATATTAGAGTCCTAATTTTCCTTAAAAATGCTATATCTATATACTCCTTGGGGGTGTCAATATTTGGAAATTAAATAAATAACTTTTCGAGACTCCTATAGGTACATGCAAGTGTTTAACTATAAATAATTATTATTTATCTTAAAGAAGTAGAGTCACTTCTTGATACCTTTGATAAATTTGTTAGACGAGGCGAGATAAGATAATGAAATTAGAAACTGAGTGTTATTTTTCTAAACTTCATTTTTTAACTGTCAATACAATTCAAATGAAAGTTAAGAATTTCACTTCGATCAGTTCCCAAAACTTTTCTTCGTTTCAATATTAATCAATGGGCCGCCGTATAGTATTTCCAATGTCAATTTTCTAATTGTTTTTACAGGAAGCTCATGCATTTTAATCAGTCATTGATTGATTAAGAAACAATCTGTTCATATACCATAAGACTTAAAAAAGAGTGGGGATAAAAGGATCTGGTAGCTTTGCCGTTCCGACAACACTTTACTCTTTTAATTAATATTTAATATATTTGTGTACGCGAGAGAGTGATTAGCTGGGACAGCTTTTTTAATAACAGATAGCCAACGATTAATCTCTCGCCGGTGGGTCGCGACGTCTTAATTAACCTGTCGATAGCCGATGCTTACCTCTGCATGTCGAAAAATGCTTCTCTTGGCTTCTATTTATCTTTTGAGAGGGGAAAAATAACAAACTTCTTCTTACGTAATTAATTTAAGACTGAGTGCCTTTGGGAATTAACGGTTTTTGGAGGATGGCTTCAGAGAGTACTTGACTCTATTTATGAAATGGAAAAAAATTTTGACCGTTTCAAATAATTATAATAAAATGGTGAAGTCTCGTGACCTAGGCCTATATAAATCTCGGAAATGGCCAGGGGCGGTCAGCTGATGGTGCCGTAACGGAAGCAGGAGCACGCATGGATCGAGAGAGTTGAATGCACGAGAACACAGATTTCCTCCTCTCAATCCAGTTTAGTTTCTACTCTGCATCGGGAACCCTGTCGTCGTTCCTTTAATTGAATTAAATTTAGTCTTTTCAAAATGACTTATTACAAGGTGAATGTCTAATTAAAACATAAATCATCAACTTTAATCGTTTTACTAATTTAAGCATGTGAGAAAGAACGTAATTTACTTATATAATCTACTAAATATAATTTATTTTTTAAATTATATATTATTTGGTAATAATTTAATTTAAAACTATAATTATTTGTTAAGCGTTTTTTTTTTCATGAATCTATTTTAATATTTTTAATTTACATAGTTATTAAATGCAGAAAAAAATACTCTTGAAACTTGAAACTTTTCTTGTTATAGTAAAAACATATCTTATAAACAAATATATTTGTAAAACTGGCTTCTTTAAGGATTATAAATGATTGCTATAAAAAAATAAAATATTTACAATATAGGAAGGTTATCAATTAAATACTTTACCTACAAAAATATAGAATAGAATTTATAAGTCCTTAAATGAATATAGGTACATATAATATTTATTTACTCTTTTCTTTATTAAGTGGGAGATACATTTAACCTAAATTATCGCGCGGAGAATTTACCACTGCTCGAAGCCCCTAAAACCTTAGTAAATTTGATATTGGATTGTATCTAAGTTTCTGAGATTGGCTCGTGATTCCGGCTTCTTTTCCTTCTACTCTGTTCTTTTCACGATGGAGGGGCCAGCCCATACAGGCCTTTAGGGGATGGACCTTCTGGTGTATCTCTTTCTCACATCAATATCATTAAAAAAAGATGTTTCACCTTGCACCAACATCACAATCTCTAGTAATTATTATAAGTCCTTATGGCAATTCTACGGTAACTGTGGCTCCGCGATCTGACGATGGATTCTTATAGTACTCACCAAAATAAGACGAAAATTAAGAATACCATTTTTCTAGATTTCGCTTAGTTTTCGAGATATTCAGTTGAAAAAATAATGTTTTTTTTCTTTTCTTTTATTTTTCCATTGATTTTTATAAAAACCACGGAAACCGTAGTATCAGGGGTTAAATTTTATTTATAATTCCAGCAGTAGACACACTCTTTTATTGTCTCCTTCAAAAGTTGTAAAAGTAAAAATTGCTAACGCCCACTGGCGCTCACTTGAGTCAATTTGAGACATCGCAGTACCTAAACTCAATTTCAGTTCAATTTGTAGTTTAAAATTTTATTTTTACTTTTCTACTTATTTTATCTAGTTCTAAAAGAATCCGTCGTCAGTAGCGGCGCCACACATGGAACCGTGATACTACTGTTTCCGTGGTTTCTATATAAAAAACAATTGAAAAATAAAATAAAATAAATACAAAAAACAGTATTTTTTAAACTGGATATCTCGAAAACTAAGCGAAATCTCAATAAATGGTATTCTTATTAGTCTTATTTTGGTGAGTACTATAAGGAGCCATAGTTGCCGTAGAATCCCCGTCCTTATTCTAATGGTTTTATCGTAACACAGATACAATTAACAAAATAGGATATTCTATTAAAATAGAAATGAGAAAAATGTATTAAGCAATTTTTTTTTTTTTTTTTTTTTTGTTGGCTTTTCGGCCTTTCTAGCCATAAGCCATTTACGATACTATTTATTATTTTTAAATTTGTCCCTACCCCGGGGGTCAGATTTTAGCCGGATGCCTCGAGTCGGATTCGAACCCGGGTCCACTTGGTTAGCAGGATGACACGCTACCGCCTAGCCTATCTGACCCCCCATATTAAGCAATTAAAAATAAATAAACAATAATGAAAAGTGAATAAACAATAACATAAAAGACCCTAAACGAAAGAGTCAAATTTACATATTCTACATTAATTTTACGGAAAAGTGCATCTTTTAATTAAAAAAATCGCTTGTTTTATTTTCAACAGACTCTGACTTATTGAATAATAATTCGAAAGGCTAGTTTATGATCAATCTACAATTCTAGCAGACTTGAAACTAGTATATATATAATGATTACCCAGCTGTTGTCCCCACTTTCGGATTAACCTGAAAAACTTGCTCTACTGAACTTATCCTACTCTATAATTTATAAAAGAAATATCTATTTATCTTCTTTTAATTATATAAATCTGCGACGTTTTTATCTACTTCTAATATAAAAAGTTTCTCATTATTTTATTTTCCTTGTAAATTAACGCCTTGTTATTGAATTCTTTTTTCGTTTATTTTTAATTAATACTTTTTATTAAAATTGATCAACTTACCTATTACCAGATAGTTATTGGAAAATAACACTAAAAAAAAGACCAACAAAGCTTTAACTTAGAAGGTGAAAAATCGATTAATACGAATATATAGTTACTCGTATCTGCCAAATCTTTGATATTCATAAAGCTAAATTTAATAATAAGCTATGATATACTAACATATTTTTTGCGTCGATCTTCAAAGTTTAATTAAACTAAAATGCAATCTTTTGTGGTCTTCTATTTGTCAACCAATTTATTAAAACACAAATTAAAAATTAAAATAAATAATTAGTAAAATTAAAGTAAAGAAAATTTTGAAAACTTTGAAACTTTTTAAAATTTAAAATATAAAATACTAGGTAGGTTTCACAAAAATAAAAGATAAGATGCTTGTTTAGCACGAGTCATTTATTTTCAATAACCAATTGAAGAACTTGACAAAAATAAAATCAGAAAGGAATTTTAAGTCGATAAATGTTATAAGGATAAACGAATTGACGACTATTAATATTCGTTTACATCTTCTTCATTTAACAGCAAATAATCCCCTTAAAATTAGTCAACTGATATGGCAGCCATGATACAATTATATCTAATATTTAGGCGCGCTAATAGAAATCTTTCTAACATTTTTTTTGACATATTAACTTTTAAACGTTAATTTTAATTTTTTCTTAAAGCAATTTGAACCGCGAAAGTTGAACAATATAATCAATCATTTATTATGTTAATTCTACATTTTAGGAAATTATTTTATTATTTTTTGAAAAGGAAAAATAAATTGAGCATTCGACGTGTCTCTCTCCTTTACTCGAAGAGCGGCTTTAAGAAAAAATTAAAACTAACGTTTAAAAGTTCATTTGTCTAAAAACATAAGTAACTATACTTTAAATAGAAAAAACCGCGAAAAAGAAAAATGGCATTCAATCTAAAGAGCTTATCTGGCGGGATCGTCGGTAGGCTAGTTGATAAGCCGCTCTTCGCGTAAAGGAGAGAGACATGGGTTCGAATCCCGTCGGATGTTAAATTTATTTTTCCTTTTCAAAAAATAATAAAATAATTTTCTAATATGTAGAATTAACAAAAGAAATTATTGATTATATTATTTAACTTTTGCGGTTTAAATTGCTTTTCTAACATTTTCTTTGGAGTGAATATTTAAAAGTATGTGAAACTTTATAATTCAAAATTATAGAAATCATTCTAGAGTCTGACGACTTAGCAAGTGCCATAGTACCTATTCTCACCCACTGTCATAAATATTGGACTATTTTAACAATCGTGTGATTTTGTCTTCAACCGAAATCTTTACCCGTTAGAATCTTGGTCAGGAAATTTCAACTGGTTGCAACTCCCACCCTTAAAAAATAATGTTTGTCAGATGATGTAAAAGCGTTGGACACTGGGCGAGCAGACAGCAGAATCCATCCAACTTTCGAACGATAAACATCGTCTTAGCAATTCCATCTCTCTAAGACTCTGAACGAATCTCAACACTTATTTTATTCTCTACCTCTATATAAAAGTTATAATTTCTGCATTATTAAATATATTATTTAACCAAGTTGAAGTACCTTTTATTACGAAAAATACCCTAAACAACAAGTTCCGTTAAATAAAGAAGAACAAGCCAGGGATTAGAGTCAATCCAACCCCATATATATATATATATATATTAGGGTGGCTCTTATTTTGGGTATTTTCGAATTTTTACGCTGGCAAAGGCTCATATGGTTCGAAATAAATAAAAAAAAATATCCCCCAAGTTTCAAGCCCCTATCTCAATTTTAATCTGTGCCTCAGAGCGATGTCAGATTCCCATCTAAATAACATGGGGTTTTTGGCATTGAACGATCAATTTTTTATTCCGGCCAAAGTAATGGTTTAAAAAATTTGAAACTCTGTAGATTTTATCCTTATAATAGTACCTACCCTTCAGAATTTTTACAGATTTTTAGCTATTATAATTTTGGAGTCTATAACTTACTTACACTAAGATATGGCAGTATTTTATCTAGCTGTAACTCCAAAATTATAATAACTAAAAATCTGAAAAAACTCTGAAGGATAGCTACTATTATAAGGGTAAAGTTTACAGAGATTCAAATTTTTTGAAATATTACTTTGGCCGGAAACTTGCATCGCTCTGAGGCACAGGTTAAAATTGAGATAGGGGCTTGAAACTTAGGAGATGTTTTTTTTTATTTATTTCGAACCATATGAGCCTCTGCCAGCGTAAAAATTCGAAAATACCTAAAATAAGGACCACCTAATATATATATATATATATATATATAGATTATATTATGTCTTATTTCACTAAAAATTTAAATTTATTATAATCTTATTTTATTTTATTGATCCTCAATTATCAATTCAATTATTTTTTATCTATTGTAAATAGCATACTCAACCACTTGCATCATACTAGGACACTAAGTAGGTACGTGTGTATTAAATAGAATACGCTAAAAGACATATTCTTTAATTTATTCCTTCTAGGTAATGTAGGTATTAATTTGCTCTAATTTGTATATTTGCATTTGATGAGGGCCTCCTGAGACTAGCAATTCTTTATCGTTTTACACAATTCTTCGATGTATTTCTTCAAGGTTTCTATCATTGTTGTCCGCCCAGAAGCTGAACTTTTTTTTAATTAATATGTTTTACTGTTTGATTGAAATGTGAATAATAGAAAGAAGTCCATCCAACCAGTTTAAGCTCATCATTTATACATACAAAATGCAAATAGACAACTTCTTACCATGTATTATTTATTGTAAATTAGTTTTAATTGAAGAAAATAGTTAGTAATTTTGTAATCCAAAGAATATTGCAAAATTATATATTTGTTCTTTATCGATAGCATATATCAAATTCCAAAAAAAAGCCGCTCTATTATCGATCAGATCCTGTGTTGTTATTATTAATAAATTCTCTTTCCAGCTGGGAGGAGAAAATATCATTGTCTCACTATTCAAATATTTTATCCTTCAATCGAACTTTTTGACAATTAATTACAGGTTACTGTAACGATGTATGAATTTGCAAATGGGAAGTTATTAAAAAATGAGCTCGACAAAGGCGAAAGAAACAAACACTGCCGAAAGCAATTCGTTTCGTATATCCCAAGAGAGAGATAATTGAAATGTAGGTACTCCCATAAAAAAATGAACATCATTAATATTAATTGTCTCGCGTTGTTTCCGTTCTGAATTTTAATTGTGCGGCTCGGATTGTGGATATCAGCGGATATGGATATATGGCCGTGGATGGGGGCTGAATGTCCCCAAAAGAAAAGCTGGGGAGTCCACGTGGAGTCCGTCTCGATTGTCTGTCGTCGTCGGGTGGTCCCTGCCATTGTCTTCTTTCTCTGCGGCTGTACTTTTAGATAAAAACATGTTACTAATTAGTAGAACTTATTATACATACGAGCTTGTCAGTAGGGCTATTTTTCTTTTTACTCTACTTATCGTCGATTTTTTCAACTGATAGAGATCATCTTTCCACCTCCATCAATCTATAGAGCGTATAATCAATTTGGTAGACAACCGTAAAGGAAAATATAAAATCCACGGTTGTTAGTCTTAAGTAACGTTTAGATCAAATTTCAATTGGGATAACAAATTGATAGAAATTGAATTTTTAATGAAAGGTCCCGAACGACATTTGGCGGGACTAATTATCTTCAATTGGTAGAGCGTGCCAAGGAAAAGAAGACAACAAAAAAACAACATTCATATCAAACATAATTAAATGTGTAATAAATTACAATTTAGATTAATAGTAGAACAGATATATTCATGAGGAAGAAAAGTGAAAACTTTGGATTTTGTACAAGAAAAACAACAAAGCGGACCGTAGAATTGAATTCAATTGCGAATTCAAAATAAAAAGCTGATTTGTGTTTAGATATGTTTAAAACTTGGAGCAAAATCAAGTTTTTTTCAGTTTTCTGTGTACGTCTCTGGATTTAATTTCCACGATAAGAAAATATTTTTTAAATTGAAGGGTTTTTTTAGTCACAAACTAATAAAAAACAATAATTTTATTTAATTATTATAATTTATTTTATTGACGCCATCTGTTATTCTGTTAGTCTGTGCGTTACCAAATTTTTGTGGACGAGCTAGCTCAAAAACTAGTGTGAATATCAAAACCAAATTTCCCATATAGTTTTGGTGTATTGAGATTAAGATCTGATTAGATTTTGGTGCATATTGATCCAAAATTAAGTGTGGGGGGAGGGGGTTAAAATTTAAAATTATAATATTTTCAAACTAAAAAAACAAAAAAAAAACAAAAAAAATGAAATATATTATAAAATGAACCTATAATAAAGAAAATAATTTTTTTCTGGTGCCAAAATTAAGGAGAGGGGGGGGGGAATCAAAATAAAAAAAAATCTAGGCCATTTGAGCAAACTCAACAAAATTTTGTATACATAATCAGTGGGCCCCCAGAACACTAAAATGCAAAAACAAATGGCCCAAAGGGGAGGGGGGTCAAAAATGAAAATCTAGGCCCTTGTACCAAACTCACCCAGAAGTGTATGGTAAAGTCAAGTGGATGGCCACATCAGAATGTGTCAATTTTTTTTTTTTTAATATTTAATATTTTTATTTATTCAAGTTATAATAAAATAGAGAGCAAAGAAATTTCAGTGGGGTGATAAAAAAAAATCCTTAAAAATCGTATTTAATGAGTGTCGAAATGGTTATTTTTCATCATGCATGATATTTGTGGATTTGGTGTCCTAATTTTTGACGTCTGAAAATTGTGAAAAGATATGGACCTGATCACATACCAATTTCTGTTATGTGACATAAGAAAGATCATTCGTTTCCCAAAAATGTCTATTATATTTTCTTTGTAATTCCAACAGACTAGATTCCAAGGAAACCACATCTTGGTCAGTTTTCATTTGCAGGGTTATTTTCAAAAATTTCCTGTGAAGTTACATCTTAGAAAATAAAAATTACACTGCTGAACAACCTTTGGATTCTCCGTACACTGAATAGTGTAATTCTTCTTGAAATAGGAACCATTGAGGACACTACAGTCATAAACATAAAAGCCGACTAAATTTAGTAAGTTCCCGACTTTGGAACCCAAAAAAGGGGCGGTATTTAAGCGATGTGATTTTTCATGTAAACGAATCTCTAGTCTTTGTGTTTCCTTATGAATAAAAATAATTAATTATCAGAAAAGTTATTAATTGTTTTAACCTCTCCGCGACTTATAAGGTATAACTCTGTAACATTATAAATAATATAATTATACATTTGTTTCTTTATTTTAATTGAATCCATTCGAATATAGAGAAGAGGAAATAATTTTCCTTTAAAAAGAATTATACTTAGATTTAATTGAGAAATAAATCTTGTTTGAATGATGATTTATTGCTTGGTGAAAAGGTACATTCTTACAATTCACTAGACCACAAATAATCAAACTTATATTCTTATTTGAAAAAAAACTTTTTTTCCCCCTCTTGATAATTTTCCTAATCCAAATTAAATCAGAAGAAGCAACCGGTTGAAAGAAGCCGAGGGAGGGTTTCTTGTCGTTTTTTTTAATTAAAAGTTTCAAAAATTATCTCTTCTCCATTCACTGATGGTTTCGAAGAGAGAAAAAAATCCGTTGTTGCCACCTGATTGAGTAAATAAAAAACAATTGTTGACACTTGGCAAATGCTAATCAAAGAATGTAATCATGGAAAAAAATAATTAGCTTCATTATAAATTTATTAATATTTAATTTATGCATCTATTAACTTGCATCTTTTTTATTAGAGAGACAAAAAAAACTCAAGAAAGTTAAGTGTTCTTTTATGGTAATCTGCTTTGTACATATTTAAATAATAATAATTGTTTTAGAATGTTTAGAATTAGAAAAAGACTACTAAGATTAAAGAACATGAAAAATAAAACACACTGATCACTATTGAAAATTTCTGAGTTGCTTACTTGACCCCTCAGAAGTCTCTCTATATGTTTTCAAATTTCAAGTCAATCGGTTAAGCCGTTTAACCTGCAGGTCGGTGAACATAGAGATATAGAATCCCAAAACTATTATATTGATATATATTTTAAATTAATTCAAACAAAAATTTCATGAGTGCTGAGGTCAGGTTTACAAATAATAAATTAGAAACCTATTCATAAGACGTTTTAAATGTTTTTGTAATTATAACTAATAAGGGGTATGTTATGATTTCAGCAGCTGAGTTGGCATGGATTGAGTTCATTGGAGTAACCGTCTTAGGACTGACCATGATGATGATCCCGTAGAGGTATGTATCTGGGGGCAGTGCCCAGCAAAGTTCGATTCGGTGTGCACTGCCAGACTACCCTTTACATGAAACAACTCAGTCCATTTTGACTCCTCTGTAACTTTGTACTGGAAACCTCTATGGCTGAAATATTTTCCATAAGCTTAACTAAATTGCAAAATTTAATATTTATATTGTTTATACCGTCCAAGTTACAAGAAGCCAAAGATAGGCTTTTTCGACACTCTCTCACTCACTCATCAAAATTCTAGAGTACTTCCGCTGATCCTAGAATGCTGACATTTGGCATGCTGGTAAAGTTTGGGGTACAATTAACGGGAAAAATCCAAAAATCGAAACTTTCCCTTCTTCAGGACCTAAAATGAAGCGGTGAATGTTATAGGCTAAATTAACATAATAGTGAAAACACAATCTCAACAAAAACACTTGTGTAAAAAAAGTACAAGTTCGATTAATAAAAACTGTTTGCCAAAAAAGTAGGGAGATCTAATGGACTGCCAAGTTCAACATCATCAATTTATTAAATGAGTCGAGAATATAAATATAAAAGTTTGTATTTGTATTTTCTAAATCAAAGAACTCTTTAGATTTTGGATCTTCTAGCTTCAGAAGTTCCTAAGTGTAATAAACTTAAGAAAGAAAGTTCGTATTTGTATTTCTAAATCAAATAACTCTTTAAATTTTGGATCTTCTAGCTTCAGATCTTCCTAAGTGTGCTAATATTTTGTTATAAGCTTTATCCTTGAGACAAGTTTCAGCTTTCTAACGTAAACCGTTTGCTGGCAGAGGAGAGAGTGTAGCGAGTGTTGAAAAAGTTTCCACTTTTTGAAGGGAACCTTATTTAACGACGAATCTGTTGTAATTTTTTGTTACAATAAAGGGGAAATGACCTAATAGAGGGGAAATAGAGACAAGGCTTCATTTTAAAATAATTTAAATTTCCTGATTTTAATAAATTTTATTTGTCATGAAATATTAGTGGGTTTTAAAATTAAAGTTTCAATTCCCACGTGAGCTTATGTGGATGAGGATCACACATTTTTACTTTATCATACAGGGCAAGTATTGTAATCGTGCATGAAAAAAAGTGTTTTTTTCCTTCTTTTTTTCGACATATCTCAAAAACGGCTGAAAGTAATTTGATTTAAAAAATTGAGCGAAACCATGGCATTTCGCTCTACAAAAAAGCCCTAATAAGTGAACGTCGAAAAAATTATATTTTTCGAGATAATAATTGTTTTGTCAAAATGTCTGTTAGTCTGTCTGTTAGTCTGTGCGTTACCAAATTTTGTGGACGAGCTAGCTCAAAAACTAGTGTGAATATCGAAACCAAATTTCACACGTAGTTTTGGTCCATTGAGATTAAGAGCTGATTAGATTTTGGTGCATATCGACCCAAAATTAAAGGGGGTGGAGGGGGTTAAAAATTAAAAATCTAGTACATTTGAGCAAACTCAACCAAATTTTGTATACATAATCAGTGGGACTACAGAAGTCTAAAAATTCAAAAACTAACAGCCCAAAATGGGTGGGAGGGGGGGGGTCGAAAAATGAAAATATAGGCTCTTGTACCAAACTCAACCAAATTTTGTATACATAATCAGTGGGTCCCTAGGAGATAAAAATGAAAAACTAACCCACTCCCCTACATGATTATAAATAATTTTATTAAATATTAAATATAAGTGAGAGGCCAGGTTGTATATGGTAAAGTCAAGTGGATGGCAACATCAGAACACGTCAGCTTATTTCTTTAAATTTTGCAATTTAAATCTCAATTTACATCACTATAGATATTTATTATTTAAGTTCTAAGTAATTCATCGTAGTAGTAGTAGGCCTTTAAATGATGTTTCTGTTTTTGTTTGTTCAGCATCTAACTTCATTTGGGAATAAACTCTCGGAAGACCACTCGAAAGAAAAACAATATTTATTTGGAGAGTTGAAGTGATCATGGAAATCGGAGATGAAAAGCCGTGCTCTCTCCCTCTTCGCCCCCGTCGTTATTGAATATGCGGGGGGCGTCCGGAGCACAAAAGGCCGGGTCGGCACGCGCTCCGCGTGACTCGGGACAGATTCACTTGGCGCATATTTGAATAATTTAAGCCATATAATAGGTGTACTAATGGTGGGGCACCTGAGGAAGACGTATCGTATTACCATGCGCGTGTGCCAAGCAATTACAATATCGTTATACATCACGCCCTGGAGATCTGGGGGTTTCCATTTTGACCACGCGGGTTTATATATTTGTCTTTTGTCACGATCTCTCTTTGGGCTTTGGGCTATACTTTAAGAGAGAAATGAACTCGCCATTATTGGCAGGAAATGTTCTATTGAATAACAAACTATACTCGGCGCACAAAAATTGCTTGCCATAATAACAATAATAATAGAAGAAATAATAATAAGCATTTTTCTAACATAATTTAAAAACATAGAATTTTTTATCAATTTCATGTTCCGGAATTACGTAGTACTCTATGGAATGTACGTATAAGCGCTTGGATACCATAGCATGCTATTATCATCCAATCAGTGAAGAATATAATTAGATATTAAAATGAGATTCAAAGTGAGAGAGAAATAGAAAAATAAAAACTTTTAATCAAATAAATTCTTATATATGGGGCATTCATTCCACGCCAGATCAGACGGTTTGAATAATTTAATTTTTTATTTCCTTCATTTTTTTGACATTTTTTAGTACCCATCAAAAAACTCTTCCTGGTAAATTTTGAAAATTTTTTGATCAACGGTTTAAAGGATATCGAATTTCGGTTTTTCGCTCATAACTTCTTAAAAAATGGTCTAAATTCAAAATTTGTGTTTTGTTACATACTTTTTAAAAAAATATAAAAATTTTTAAAGTGTTTTTATATGAGATTTTTGAATTAAAAAATTTTAATCTTGTTTTTGAAACTGTTTTTTTTTTCGATTTTGACTTTCTTTCAACAAACTAAAATAGGTACTAATTATATATTTTAAACATCTGTTAACGATATAAATCAATTCAAAATAACTAAAAAAAGAGAACTCAATACTAAAAGGTCGTTTTAATAATGGTTAATAATGAATAAAAATTTTTCGAAATTTTCAAAAATCGAAAAAAAGATAGTAATTATCATAGGACCACTATCAACCCGGTCTTAAAATTTGTAGAATATATAGTAGTTTAAAATCCAAAATTATCAAAAAAAAAAAATCAAAGAATACATACTTAGAGTTTCAAAAACAAGATTAAAATTTTCAAACTCAAAAATCAAACAATTTAAATAATTTTTTTCTAGAAAAAATGTTTGAATTTGGACCATTTTTGAAGTAGTTATGAGCGAAAAACCGAAATTCATCTCTGTAAATAATGGCCTGAGAGCGTTAAAACAATCGAATTCATAAATTTTTTAAAAAATTTCCGTAAATTTTTTGTCTTTAAAATCTTTAAACGTCTCTATCTCCGTAAAATGGTCTAAGAGCCTTAAATATAATGGAAAAAAATTAAAAATTTTTACAGATTTTTTTTAAGAACAAAACTGAAATAATTGTTTTAATTTTTCCCCTTTTGAATACTCATCGCCCCCCCCCCCCCACACTTATTTATTGCCCCCTGATAACCAAAATCGCCCCCAGGTTGTGAACCACTGGTCTAGTACTTCTAGGGCAATATGCTTTCGAAGTTCTGTCACTTGCATCCTTGGACGAAGGTCACCCTTAAAGATCTCATTATTTCGAATCAATATCTTTGATATAAAGCAAAGTGTGTAGAAAATGAGTTGTTGTTGCTGCTTGCATACCGTATCCAGCAGCCTTGTGGTCCAACGTCCAGCAAGAGCCTCCTTTAATGAATCCATGGCCTTTTCCATGCTAATGAATCGCCTCTCGTCGTTAGATTGATGTCCACCAAGAACAAAGCTCGGCCTTAACTTATTTTTATTGAATTTTTCTTTCTTTCTCCACAGGGCAATTCATATTGGATTTGGAAGGAACAATCAACTAAGCGTCATCGATTATCTCCGAATTAATTTTAATGAATAAAAAAAAATAATTAATAAGCAGGTAAATTTATAGCACTGATCGGGTGCAAGAATAGGACATAAACGATACCTATCGGTCCATTTAATATAATCAATTCATGAAAGAGTTTCTTTAAGTATAATTTTAGACGGCTAAAAATGACTGTTGACAAATATTGATAGTGCTCTACTTCAAAAGAAGAAGAAAGAATTTCAAATTATTACTTTGAACTTATTATAAACCCAATGACGTGTCGTGCGGCGCGAAGGCCTTAAAGGCGCCGACAGGCAACCATGACCATGAGCTATATTATACTGATCAAATTAATAAATTTTAAAGAATTTTAAAAAAGTACTATCTAACTCTAGGGTAAAGTACTTTAAAATATAATTTTGTCTTGCGCCTTTTTTGCAGGGTGGTCATACCCTTAACTGATATGGTAATTCAGTTGACTATATGGCAGGGGCTCCCTTTATACGAAGTGTTTTTTTTTTTTTTAATGCAATCGAATGCAAGAAGGGGTGCACCAGTAAAGATGTAGCCCCTATGGATCTCGAAAGACCCTTGCATTACCGAAGAGAAGGGAAAGTTGATTAAGTGAGAGGGTGTAGACGTAGGTGTCTATGCACCCTGGTTTTGAAGGTTTGAAGATCATATGTGCTGGGAAAGATAGAGGCTGGGAGAGAGTTCCAGTTCCTTGAAGTCATGGGGATATATGTATTCGCGAATGAAGTGGTCCGGCACTTTTCCAATTTGACCACGAAAGAGTGTTGGGAGTCGGCAAAACGTGTGCTGCGTGCAAAGCATGCTTTGGGGGGAATTATTGATTTTATCTCATCAGAGCACCTGCCGTGATAGTATCTATAGAAAAGGGAAGGGCAGAGACATCTCTTCGATGAGCCAGCGAGTCAAGGGAGTCGGTGAGGGTAGAATCGTCAATTAGCCTGACGGCTCGTTTCTGAATTGCATCAAGGGTAGCAAGAGAATATTTTGAGGCTCCTCTCCACAGATGAGAGCCGTATTCGAGACAGGGGCGGATTTGGGCCTTGTAGATGGTGAGAAGTTGTGGGGGTTTGTAAAATCGCTTGGACCTAAATAAGAAGCCAATCTTTCTTGCTGCAGATTTCGCCACAGAGGAGATGTGTTCATTCCAAGACAGGTCAGATGCGACAGAGACGCCTAACATGGATAGGCTGTCACACATTTTCAGGGTATTCGAATCGAAGTGAATATCAGGGAAATCTCTATTTTCGCGCCTAGAAATTAGACAACATTGAGTCTTATTTGAATTAAAGTTAACTAAATTTTGAGATCCCCATTTATTCAGTTTGTCTAGGTCGAGAGTAATTGAGGAGGCAATATTGATTCGATTATTCGGGAGAGAGGGTTTGCCGTGTAGAGTGCTATCGTCGGCGTAACAATGAGTGGGGTTTGCCGTTTGATCAATAAGGTCGTTTATATAAATAAGGAAGAGTGTGGAGGAGATTACAGAGCCTTGGGGAACACCAGAGTTTGTGGAGAACGATTCAGATGATGTTCCATCCACCACAACTTTTATACTTCGGTTTGTCAGAAAGCTTTCTATCCATTTGCGAAGTGTTGGTGTGAATCCAAAGGCTGGCAGTTTGGCTAGTAAATGGCCAAAAAATAACTATATCGATTCTTACCTAATATGTATTAGAGGAATAACCTTATTGCATTCCATTTTTGATGATTTGACTATTAATGGTAACCTCTACTGAAAACATGGAAGAAACGACTTAAAATAAAAAAGTCTAAATTATTTTTTGGTAAACAACTCGAAGTTGAGTTTATTTATTTATTTATTTGCATTGTTTTGGAAGACTGAGAAATATAAAAAAAATCTTTGGTTGTGATTTGAACTATAATAACCTCATTTCTAAATAAATAATTAATGACACTTTATTAGGTCATTCAATAAGTCCGCATGATGACACATAGAATGCGTTACTAGAATTTTTCCATAGTACTAACCTTCAAACGATACGTGTATAAATTTGACAGCAATCTGACTATTGATTCGTGAGTTATAGCATTTTGTGTGAAGCAACTTTTGTTATTGGAAAAAAAGTGAATTTCGAGTTTTAATAAAGCATTGCTTTTTGATAAAAAAAATATAGTGGAAACAATGGCTTGATAAACATTATCCGAACTGTGCTCCATCGAGACAAATGGTGGATTGCTGAATTTAAACGTGGTCGTACCAGCACAAATGAGGCAGAGCGCAGTGAACGCCCAAAATAGGCTGTTATTCCAGAAAACATAAAAAAAATCCACAAATTGGTTATGAACGAGCGCAAATTGAAGGTGAACGAGCTGACATTGTAAAGATATCAGATGGTAGTGTTTTTACCATTTTATACGAACATTTGGGTATGCGAAAGCTCTGTGCAAAGTGGATGCCGCGTGAGCTCACAGTCGACCAAAAACAATAACGAATCGATGCTTCAGAGTGTTTGGCGCTGTTAAACTGCAAAAAAAAAGGAATTCTATCGTCGATATGTAACAATGGATGAGATATGGCTTCACTATTACACACTAGAATCCAAAAGACAGTCAGTTGAGTAGAACTGAGGCCTATTTTGACGAGAAAGAGAAATCGTAATATAAAAATGGTATCGAAAAGTTGGAAAATCGCTATACTCGTTGTATCGCCCTCGAAGGCAACTATGTTGAATAATAAAATCGAGTTTTGTCAAAATTTTGTTTTTTTCTTACTTATCCTACGGACTTATTGAATGACCTGTTACGTTGCCTACATTTAAGTCTTCTTCTAGGACTTAGATCATGGGCGCAAGGGGATCACTTGTCCATCCCCATAAATTTTATATTACTTTATTTATTCATTTATTGTTCATTTTGATCAGAATTTTCATTATTCATAGACCTGGTTATTTTTAACAATTTTTCAGCAACAAAATTTATCAAATATTTGTAAATTAAATAGCATTATTTCACAAATTTCATACTTTTTCATAAATTTTATTGTGTCTATTGAAACATGAATAAATTTACCTCTTCCTTAAGAAAATTTTTTGGACCGTGTTATAAAGCCGTGTGTTTTGTTTCTTTCTTACTCCATGAGGCAGACAATCCACCAGTACTGATGTGAAAAAAATAATCAACTTGTGCCTCCTTAGTATAGGGCCGTATTTAGGATGTGTGGGCAGGTGGGCACCCTACCAGGGAATATATAAGTATTTTTTTTAATTAACCTACAAAAACCGCATTTTTAGCAATTATCCAATTAAATACTACCGTGGAAAATATATATATTTTTTTAGCAATTATTAAATTAAAAACTAACGTGAAAAATATATATTTTTTTGAATTAACCTACAAAAACCGCATTTTTTAGCAATTATTAAATTAAAAACTAGCGTAAAAAATATATATTTTTTGAATTATCTTACAAAAACCGCATTTTCAGCAATTATTCAATTAAAAACTTAAAAATAAACTTTTAAAGTTTATTATTAAATTGTAGAAAATTTACGTACGACATGCACGTACACACAGTACGAGTATTTAGAATTTAATGAACCAAATGCAAATGATAAATGATGATTACGATCAGTAAACTTTTTTTACGATTTATTAACTAAAACAGAAAACCTGATTTTAAAAATTGACGTAGAATCATTTTTCACCAGGACAGTGCGGGCTGCAGCATAGGTAACCTATGCTCAAATCCGGCCCTGTCTGAGTACATTAAAATTAATTTGAATGAATAAAAATAATGGTTGAAATTTATAGTACATTTCGGGTGCATAATGAATGGGACATTAGACGATGCTTATCGTTGATCCATTCAATAGATTCAATTCTAGATAGAGTTTTGTTATGTAGAATTTTACGACAAAACTAAATAAAATATTTGACAGAGAGTCGAGGGGTCATTTATTGGTTTTCGTGTTGGCCAATAGCCCAATTACAGACAACACGTTCTTAAAAGGTGGCCCCAACTATTAGCAGACTAACAAAAACAATTTAAAAAATCTAGTAAATTCTCTAGGTAAATTATGATTATTAACTGAGGCGTTTATCTGATCTTGCTTGTGTAAACATTACATCTCATAAAGCAGCCGAAGTTGAAAAAAGACGATACGTATTGGGAGTTGTGGGACCTCCAATTATTCCCACAATGGACGCCGTACAGTAGTTATTTATTTAGTAGCTAGTTACCAGTCAGGCAGGCCAGCTACTTGGCTGATTAATCTGCTGTCAGCTTCGGCCAATTTTTAACTATCTTGTTGCATCGCTCTCTCGCTGCTGCTCCGTTGAAAAGAACCAATTTCTACTTTAATTTATTTTTCGTTGATATTTCTTCATCCTCTCGACCTTATCGCTTTGTTCAATATAATTACTTGAGGGATTATTTTCACGATAAAAAAAATTAAAAAGTCAATTATGCATTGCTGATAAATTGAATTAGCTCTAATCATTACTGGTTTAATTAATTAGACTTGAAAACAACTGAGATATGAAGAGTAGATTAAGAATTGGACATCTTTTAAGGGATTGAATGAAAATAAAGGAAAACATTCTAGTTTATTTTTTATATTTCTTCTTCAGAAGTTTAATCAAAATAAATAGAAAAATTTTCTGTTAAATACTGATGAATCAAGACTGAAGTTAATAGCTGACGTGTTCTGATGTGGCCATCCACTTGACTTTGCCACACAACCTGGCCCCTCACTTATATTTAATATTTAATAAAATTATTTATAATCATGTAGGGGAGGGGGGTTAGTTTTTGCATTTTAGACTCCTGGGGGGCCCACTGATTATGTATACAAAATATGGTTGAGTTTGGTACAAGGGGCTATATTTTCAATTTTTAACCTCCCCCCCACCGATTTTGGGCCGTTATTTTTTGCGTTTTTAGACATCTGGGGTCCCACTGATTATGTATACAAAATTTGGTTGAGTTTGCTCAAATGGCCTAGATTTTTAATTTTTAAACTCACCTCCACCTCCTTAATTTTGGGTCGATATGCACCAAAATCTAATCAGCTCTTAATCTCAATGGACCAAAAATACGTGTAAAATTTGGTTTCGATATTCACACTAGTTTTTGAGCTAGCTCGTCCACAAAAATTTGGTAACGCACAGACTAACAGACAACCAGACCAACAGACATTTTGACAAAACAATTATTATCTCGAAAAATATAATTTTTTCGATGTTCACTTATTCGAGCTTTTTTATAGAGGGAAATGCCATGGTTTCGCTCAATTTTTCTAATCAAAATAGTATCAGCCGTTTTTGAGATATTTCGAAAAAAAAAACAAAAAAAAAAACACTTTTTTCATGCACGATTACAATACTTGACCATACCCTGTATGGTAAAGTAAAAATTAACCATTTTCTGTTAAATACTGATGAATCAAGACTGAGTTAAAAAAATCAATCAAATTCAAAAATATTTATACCTTGAAAGGCCATAGGACGATAAGCATAGTGAATCGGAGCCAGAAGGATATCTGGATCATCATTTGAGGGTATGTTGGTACTAATAAGATACGTTGATCCTGAAGTTTCAGATCTTTATCTAATTTGCTTTTTAAATAAATTGAAAAAAAAAATGAAAATCAGAAAATAATTTTTTCTTAAAACGGCTTGACAGATTTGAATGAAATTTGGTAACATCATAGAGCAATATAAAGGCTATAATCGGGAAAAATAACAGCTCACAATCTTCAAAATAACTGTTTAAACAGGAGATTTTTTCTAAATTATTATTTTTCTCTATGATAACGTTTTCGTACAATTTTGAAACTATTTTTTTTAATATCTTTTTCGATGTAGAACAACCTCTCAAATCCACAAATTGAAAAAAATAAAAAAACTGATTTTTTTATGTAAAACCCGATTTATTTCAAGTTTTTACCCTTGAATTTAATTAGCATATTGGACAATTTGATTTTTTTATGATTTTCCGCATTTCTGAACAGAAGTTCTGTGAAACTAGAAATTCCGAAATCAAACCGGTTTTTTTTACTTTGGAAATACAAATATTTCAGCATGATAATAAATTTTCTACAACCTTCTCTTCATGAATTATAAGAATTCAGACAGACAAAAAAAATCGTATAAAATATTTTTTCCACGTTGAGAAATTTTAATTAATTTTATTATTTTCAGAAATATTTAGAAATTATGCATTTTTCGTCCTGTAGATTCATGATCATATTATAGTCAGTAGCAATGTTTCTGTGTATGTTGGTGTAAATAAGTATAGATTCCAGATTACGGTCGATTAAATTCATAGGTAAATAGTGTGAACACAATGTCTACAATAGAAATTTGGAGACTTCTCAGCCAACCCAGTGGACTTCGATTATAAATAATAATTAAACACAAAAATGTATAATTAAAAATCCTTATTCATTCAAAAACCTAAATATAATACGGATAAATTTATGAATAAAGCGTATGTTGGTGTTAAAAATACTATTACTTTTTCCTAAATATAGATAATTGTTTGTAATGCAATAGTTAGGCGGATAATGGGTAATCCCTAAACCTGGATTTTCGTAGATATATGAAATATATTATATACTACTAAAGGGCATTTTTGCCTGCCTTAATAACTACCTACCTACCTATGTCCCCCCAGGGGCTGGGAGGTGGGGTCCAGGGGGCTACTAAAGGGCATTTGTCCCTGTGTCTGTACCTATATCATCACATACTACTAAAGGGCATTTGTACCGGTCTCTGTATGTACCTATGTTTCTATGTTTGTATGTCCGACCCCCAAGGAGTAGGGGTAGGGGTCCAGGGGGTGCAGGGTCCAAGGGTGGGGAGTCAGGGGGGATGGGGTCCAGCGGGATACTAAGGGGGATTTGTGCCTATGTCTATACCTATATATATACCTATATGAGGGTGGGAGGTGGGGGTCCAGTGGTGAGGGTTTGGATCCAGGGGAAAGGTGGGGGTCCAGGGGTAGGTTTACTAGGTTGGAGGGTGATCAGAGGCGGGGGAGAAGTTCCGGTGTTGGGGAGAGGGTCGGTGGGATGGAGAGTGGTTGGAGATGTAGGAGTTATAGTGACGGGGGTCCAGGGGGCGAAGCCCCTTGGCTAGCAAGAGGCCCACCGAAGGCGGGCCTTGCAGCTAGTATATTAATAGCTTCAAAGCAAAAAATTTCTATATTATTTTTGTTATTCGAAAATAAGTGAGAGTAGACGGCCGCCGAGCAATCATATGAATTACTACTAATTTTTTGCATTATCATTATCAGATAATATACATCTACTATGCAGGTATAAGTCTGAGAATAGAACCTTTCGAAAATTACTGTTAGATAATATTTTACGTAAGGCTAAAATCGAGATCTCGTGTGAAACAGAATCCAGATACAGATACAACAAACAGACCTGCAGAAAAAATCATGATTGAAATCATTTTTCTCAACCTTTTAGATTATTCTACACATGAATAAGCATATAAAATTGAAAAATAAAATATTATAACATACGTTTTATAAGGATTTTTAATAGTGTACCTACTTTTTCTTTTAATTTCATGTTAAGTTGCATAGACAAGATCAATATTTAATATTTTCATCTTCAAAACTAACATAATAGATCTCATAATTTTGTTAAATGTTTTTTTTTAATTTTTAATAAAATAATAATAATAATAATAATAATAATAATAAATAGTGTTTTAAACACATCAAGTGATAACTTCAAGTTTGTCTCAAATTTCAAGCAAAATCGACTAAATAACATTTAGTTTTGATAAATGATGGAGCACCCACACCCACCTACTAGCAGATATTTACATACTAGTATAATAATAATTAATATATCCGGAAATATTAATTTTATGTAATTTACTATATTATAATATTTTACAAGGCTTGATTTATTTACTTAATTTTTTTTATCGAAATCGAATAAGCACTTTTTTAAAAATTAAAAAAATAAGCTGACGTATTCTGATGTGGCCATCCACTTGATTTTACCATACAACTTGGCTCCTAAAATTATTTATAATCATGTAGGGGGGCTTAGTTTTTGCATTTTTATACTTCTGGTGTCTCACTGATTATGTATACAAAATTTCGTTGAGTTTGGTTCATGGACTTAAATTTTCATTTTTTGCCCCCCCCCCCCATTTTGGGTGGATAGTTTTTTCATTTTTAGTCTTCTGGGAGCTCATGGATTATGTATACAAAGTTTGGCACAAGTACCTATATTTTCATTTTTTGACCCTACACCCTTCTCTCCCCCTCCCCGATTTTGGGAGGTTAGTTTTTGCATTTTTAGACTTCTGGGTGCCCACTGATTATGTATACAAAATTTTGTTGAGTTTGCTCAAATAACCTAGATTTTTAATTTTTAACCCCAACTCCACCCCCCTTAATTTTGGGTCGATATACACCAAAATCTAATCAGCTCTTAATCTCAATGGACCAAAACTACGTGTCAAATTTGGTTTCGATATTCATACTAGTTTTTGAGCTAGCTCGTCCACAAAAATTTGGTAAAGCACAGACTAACAGACATTTTGACAAAACAATTATTATCTCGAAAAATATAATTTTTTCGATGTTCACTTATTAGAGATTTTTTGGAGAGGGAATGCCATGGTTTCGCTCAATTTTTCTAATCAAAATAGCTTCAGCCGTTTTTGAGATATTTCGAAAAAAAAGAAAAAAAAACACTTTTTTCATGCACGATTACAATACTTGACGATACCCTGTATGGTAAAGTAAAAAAAACTGATATTGCCATCCACGTGACTTTACCATATACCTGGCCACCTCTTATATTTAATAAATTTTAATTTTCTCATTAATATATCAAAGAATAATTGATACGTCAACAAGAATTATTTTGACCGCGCTGATTTGAAAAAAAGATATTTTTATCTCGCGAGACTACTGCGGATTACGCTATTGGAGTCTGCGGAGTATTAAGTCTGGACCAAGAGAGAAAAAGATGTAATCCACTTAGCTACAATCCAACGTCATTTCGCGTTTAGCCCGCTAGACATTCGGATGGATCACCGAGTGAATTGGAAATCTCAGATGTTATATACTCGATCTCCCAGTCCAGAGCGCTAGATCTATTAGCATGTATGTTAGATGCCTGCCATTAATTAACTGAAGGTTTTCTACATTTTATTCGATCGCGACTCTAATGTAGGGAATTTTTGTCAAATATTGAATGAAAATAATATTTGAACTTATATATTTCTAACTTGAAATAATGATATTAAATAAATTTTAATTTTCTCATTAATATATCAAAGAATAATTGATACGTCAACAAGAATTATTTTGACCGCGCTGATTTGAAAAAATATCTTTTTATTATTCTTTGATATATTAATGAGAAAATTAAAATTTATTTAATATCATTATTTCAAGTTAGAAATATATAAGTTCAAATATTATTTTAATTCAATATTTGACAAAAATTCCCTACATTAGAGTCGCGATCGAATAAAATGTAGAAAACCTTCAGTTTCTTATATTTAATATTGAATTAAAATCATTTATAATTATTTAGGGGAGACGGGCCAAAAAATGAAAATCTAGGTCCTTAGACCAAACTCAACCAAATTATGTACAAAATTTGGTTGAGTTTGGTCCATGTACATAATTTGGTTGAGTTTAGTCCATTTACATAATTTGGTTGAGTTTGGTCCAAGGACCTAGATTTTCATTTTTTGACCCTCCCCCCATTTTGGATGGTTAGTTTTTATATTTTTTGTCTTCTGGGGCCACTGATTATGTATACAAAATTTAGTTGAGTTCCAAGGGCCTTGGTTTTCATTTTTTGACGTCCCTCCTCCCCAATTTTGGTCCCAGAAAAAAATAATAATCTTTTCGTTATTATAAATTCATTTTATAGTATAGTTCATTTTTTCCTTGTTAAGAATATCTTACAATTTTAATTTTTGACCCCCCCCCCCACCCCTTTAATTTTGGGTCCGATATCAACCAAAATCTAATCAGCTCTTAAACTCAATGCACCTACATGTGCAATTCAGTTTTGATATTCACACTAGTTTTTGAGGTAGTGCGCCCACAAAAATTTGGTAACCCACTAACGTACTAACAGACATTTTGACAAAACAGTTATTATCTCGAAAAATTAAATTTTTTCGATGATCACTTATTAGTGCTTTTTTGTAGACCGAAGCGCCATGATTTCGCTAAATTATTTTTAATCAAAATAGTTTCAGCCGTTTTTGAGATATTTTGAAAAAACCAAGCAAAAAGCATGCACGATTACAATACTTTTCCATACTATGTATGGTAAAGTTAAAAACACTGATAATACACGATTACAATACTTACCCATACTTCGTATGGAAAAGTAAAAGTGAAATGTAGTTTTTAATCAAAATATATTATTAAAAATTTAGCCAACAAAGCTTCAAAAAACCTATCAACGCCAAATTTTTATTTTACAGATAATTATTTTTTAGGTTTAATCAATTACTAAATACTATATAGTTGAGGCCTGCGGGAGTCCTCTGTCGTTTGAATTTTATCACAAATACAATAGAGAGCCTCGGGTCAATAACAATGTGGAGGGCAGGCGAGTGGAGCTACTTTTGTTCTAAGTTTATGACCACCGAGTGGGTAAAAATAAAAACAATAGCTGAATGTTTATTAAAGCATTTAAAATAAATTACTAAAAAAAAAAATACTGTTGAACCACACGATTATATACATTCATATGTTTATTATGCAAATTTATATTATATATATATTTTATATTGAAAATAGAAAATATGTAAATTAAATGTGAAATTAAAGTGTGAAAAAGTTTATCGATGACAGCCTGATAACAACGAATTGTATTTTATGTTGAATTCAATTAGGTGTTTTTCTATACTAAAATATAAATTGACAAAAACTTAATGAATCTCTTTTCTCTTTGATGACCAAAAACACGACATTTTGGGTAATTTAAATACAAATTAAATTTGGTCAATGAGTTTGCACTCGGTTAGGCATTAATCGACACTTTTTTCACCATTTAATTAAACAGGGAACATTGCCAAAAAAAATACAAAAAAAAAGAGTAAATTAATTTTTAACGCGTTTTTGATGGGTAACTAGTACATTTACGGGTCGACAGGGGAAGAAGACAAAAAGTAAATGGAATAATATATGATAAAACTGGAAGTGAATCGTGGCAAGTAGAATTAAAAACTAGGAAATGTATTTTTAATATGGGGACGTTTTGTCAATTTCATTTTTAAAATAAAACAAAGAAAAGTTTCTAACTCTGTTTGAAAATATAGACTCCGCACAGTTATTATCAAAGTATTAAAACTTTTTATTAAAAACCACTGATTTTATTAACAATTAAATATATAATTAATAACAAACTAATAAAATACATATACAAATATGAAACATGACGTTACGATCAATGTAATCGTTTCAAAAATTAAATTAAATAAAAAATAAATAATTTTAATTTTTTAAGAAAACTCTCACTCCCTGCTCTCTGGATTTCAACCTAAATCTAATCAGATCTTAGTTTCAATACAAAAAAAACTACGTGTGAAATTTCGTTTTGATATTCACACTAGTTTATGAGCTAGAGATTACACAAAATTTGGTAATACTCTAATTAACGTATGTTCTAACAGACATTTTGACAAAATAATGAATATCACGTAAAAAATTATTTTTTCGATGTTCATTTATCAAAATATGTAGTTTGAGCTGTTTTTTACAAGGTTAAAGTCTTGCTTTTTTATTTTATGAAAATATTTTTTTTTAGATATTACAACTAAACTAGATTTTTCCAATTCTATATTAATTTTTATTTTTATTTATTTATTTAATTGTATCTATAGGGCCGTTAGGCCTCTTTATCGTACAATATATACAAAAAATATTGCAAAAAAAAAAAAAAAAAAACACATTATTTTTATTAGCGTAACATTCCAATAAAGTAACTTAGAATAATAGCAAACAATATTACACTGCTAGGCTAAATGCCGGTGGAGTTCTGCCTCAAATCGTTCAGGGCGTACTATTCTCCTCAATTCAACCGGCAACGCGTTCGATACTTTCGTCGCCGCCACTTTGAAGGAATCCGCCACTATCTTGCTCCTGTGGGGCGGACAGAGAGTGCACGCGCCCGCACCGACGGCCCACAGACTCTAGAACCTTCTAATCCCAAATATACTAAAATATTTGTATAATTCAATTTTCATGAAAATTGACAAAAAACAAGAATGAAACGAAATGTTGATTCGTGACATGGTCATCGAACGAGATTCCCAAGAATAGGAGAGATAATATTTTTTTCATAGAAGCCCCTTGAATTTTTTTTTTGAAAATAATATTTTTTGAGATATTTCAAACAAACTATATTTTTCCAATTCTCTAGAACCTTCTGATCCCAAATATACTAAAATAATTGTATAATTCGATTTTTATCAAAATTGCTAAAAAAAAAAACAAAAACAAATGAAAATCCGACATGTATACAAAGGGTCCACTTCCTGTATATTTTTGATTTTTATAGAAAAATAAAATCTGGAATAAATATAAAGGGTCCCCTGTGGTGAAATCCTTGATTTTCATAGAAAAATAAAATATTAATTTCCAAGATATTTTTATCGATTTTAATAAAGGGGTATTAGAGAGACCAAATACCGTATTTATTTTGATATAATGCGAAAAAAATTTACCTTGAAACCCTCGAAAAAATCTGGAATGAATACAAATCCCTCTGTATCAATCTTTGACTTTCATATAAAAATAAAATATTAATTTCCAAGATATTTTTATCGAATTTAATACAGGCGTATAGGTATGTTCTTTTACTTTGGGTAGGGTGCCTTGGAAAATTTTTAATTCTAATAAAGCGCCGCGACTCAGAAAAGTTTAGCAACCCCTGTTATAGATAAATAGATATCTCAACAAAAACATATGTGTAAAAAAAGGCCAAGTTCGATTAATAAAACCCGTTTGCCAAAAAAAAAAAGTAGTGAAATCTAATGTGCTGCAAAGCTCAATACCATCAATTTAATAAATGAGCCAAGAATATAGTAACTTCAATTAAAACGCATGTTTTTCATTTTACTTGTCGATCTATATTTATTAAATTCACATTTTTAGTTGAAATTATTTTCCTAAAATTTGGGTTTTACTCATTAAATTATTGTTATTATTGTACTAGATGAAGGAGGAGGTATCAGCCAAAGATGGAATCACTGGGTTCAATAAAACCCCTTTAATAAGACGTTTCGGCCTGAATTTTTATTTGGCCCTTCAGTCAATTAGGCAAAAATTTTTTGTTGTTATTATTGTTTGATAGGGTCTCCATCTCTCCCTTTTAGCTATTCCATTCTCTCTGATATGGTAACATAATTCGTGACCTACATAACAATGCATAAAAGCCAAATTTTAGGAAAATAATTTCAACTGAAAATCTGAACTCAATAAATATAGATGGACATCTGAAATGAAAACCATACGTTTTAATTGGAGTTACTATATTCTTGACTCATTTATTAAATTGATGATATTGAACTTGGAAGCACATTAGATCTCATTACTTTTTTGGCAAACAGTTTTTATTAATCGAACTTGGCCTTTTTTTTACACATGTGTTTTTATTGAGATTTCACTTCTTTTTGTAAGTTGGGTGGGAATTTAACCTGCAAGTTTCACGCCTTTATGTTAAAGGCTGATGAAGATCTATTTCGATTTCTCATTTTATTAGTGATTCAAGTTATTACACTATGTCAAATTTTATCATTAGTGTCGTTGAATTTTCACTATTAGTTATATTAGTTCATTTTAGATGATGAAGAAGGGAAAATTTCGATTTTTCGATTTCCCCTAAAATGTTCTAAAATCTACCAACATGACAAGAAAAATAATGAAGAAATACGATTTATTTATTCATTCAATTTTTAAAATAAGATAATCATTATCCAAAAAAATATTCTTAATAGTTTTGTGCAATGTACCAAAATCACACTATTAATAACCTAAAGAATAGGTTATAAATTCGTGACATCGAATTAATTTTATTAAATTTAATAGTAACACTAATATGATTACATTTAAAGGAACGCAAATTGACCTGATGTCTGTTGTTTGATTGGTGTTTACCTTTGAGTCCTGTCTGCAATCAGCGAGTCATTCCTCGTTCATTCCATTCACTTAACGACTGGCAACTCAATGTGATTCACCCACACCGAGAGACCACGAAGCAATTCAAAATGTCAATTGCAATTGAGACGCCCATAAGAATAGAAATGAATAAAAATAATAATAATAATAATAAATAATTTATATAAAAATAATATAAAAAAAATAAAACCGACTTCAAAAAAACTAAATGCAACAAATAAAATAATATTAACTCAAAAATAAAATAAAATACAATAAAAGGTATAAAATAATTATCTAATTTAGTTACAACTACATGACGAAATTTTTAAATGAAATCACTTTTTGAAGTCGGTGCCAAAAATATATGGTACATTTTATGGATCGAACTAGATGGATCTTATTTAGTACGTTTGGAGGGTAAGCTCGCTTAAATATAGTTTGTTTAGCACCGACTTCAAAAAGTGATTTCATGTAAAAATTTCGTCGTGTAGTTGTAACTAAATAAAAGATAATTTTATACCTTTTAGTGTATTTTATTTGTTGTATTTAATTTTTTTGAAGTCGGTTTTTTTTTATAAAAATTATTTATATTTTTCACTTTTTAGTGATGTTATTAATAGTGACTTAAGACAATATTGTGTATGCATCTCGTAAGAGAAAGCGTCAGGCGAATGAATCAGAAAATGATAAAAAATTCAATTCATAAATATAGAAATTCTCTCAAAACGTTTGCGGGTTTTAAATCAACGTTTTAATATTGTTTTTTTCTTTATTTATTACAATTTCGATTATTTGATCATAATAAATGGAGATTTCCGTTATTTTGTCATTGATCATATCATCAGAACGTGACCAAATTAATATGGGACCATCCCTAAGCTAACCCCTTTCCAATAAAACAAGAACCATTGAAATCGGTCCATGAATAAAGAAGTTATGCGTGAACAGACATAACAAAAAAGGACCTTTTGGACCAATACCAATGTATCCCTAAGGTAACCCCTTTCCAATAAAACAAGAACCATTAATAAAGAAGTTATGCGTGAACAGACATAACAAAAAAGGACCTTTTGGACCAATACCAATGTATCCCTAAGGTAACCCCTTTCCAATAAAACAAGAACCATTGAAATCGGTCCATGAATAAAGAAGTTATGCGTGAACAGACATAACAAAAAAGGACTTTTTGGACCAATACCAATGAAAAAAAAACGGGACCAATCGGGAACTAGACTGAACCCAATGCAAAAAAATCATCAAAATAGGTTTACAATTTGCAAAGAAATCGAATAACACAGATACAAAAAAAAAATTCAGTCGAATTGATAACCTCCTCCTTTTTTGAAGTCGGTTAAAAATAAAATGGGAAAATTTTTCTTAATCAATATTTTGTTTTGGAGATGATACTAAGACGAAAAATGATTTTAGAATCTAATTCAACTTAACATCTTTAGAAAACTAGCATTTGCATTCCTATGCAAGAAAGATTTGGAATGAATCAGTAGGAGGTGTGCATAAAAATATTAATTTAAAAATTTCACACAATACCTATCTAAAGAAGGCAAAATTCTTTGAAAATTTTTTTTTTGATCAAATAAGCTTTTTCGGTCTCGGATATACTAGTCAGATCTTTTCTGTTATTTTAAACTTTATATTATTCTTCCAGAACTTGTCTTTAAATTTTTGTTTATTACAGTACAAATTAGTGGAGTAGGGGGTTTTTATAGACAGTTAAATTTTTGCAGTGAACGCGGCTTGAACTCAGGCCTCTTTCTACACGAACAAGAAAATGGTACACTTACGGCCATCCTGACTCGTATAATAAGCATACATTAATAAAAAATTATTGGAATAAAAGTAATAATAATTTATTACTTTACCATCCAGGATATGGTCAACTATTGTAATCGTGCATGCAAAAAGTGTTGTTTTTTTTTATTTGCTTCCATTTTTTGAAATATCTAAAAAATGGCTGAAACTATATTGATTAAAAAAATAGGGCAAAACCATGACGTTTCGGTCTACAAAAAATCCCCAATAAGTGAATAACAACAAAATTATGTTTATAGAGATATTAACTATTTTGTCAAAATGTCTGTTAGTACGTAGGTACGTTAATAAATTTTTTGTGGACGCTCTAGCTCAAAAACCAGTGTGAATATCAAACCCAAATGTCACATGTAGTTTTGGTCCATTGAGATTAAGAGCTGATTAGATTTTGGTTAATATCTAGACAAAATTAAGGGGGGGGGGGGGGTTAAAATTAAAATTAAAAAATTTTCAAACTAAAAAACAAGAAAAAATGAAATATAGGTACTATAAAATTGGCCTATAATAAAGAAAAGAGTATTATATTTTTCTGGGTCCAAATTTGGGGAGCATATGCAACCTATATAAATAACCTTCCGAAAATGACTCATTATGTGAAATTGGGTAGCGTTTTTCACCATTTTCGAAAAAATGCCTATAAGTCGAAAACTGTGATAATTTTATTTTAAAAAAAATTTTATGTTCAGGACCGTCATAAGTTGCCCCGTGGGGTGAACCGCGACCTAAAATCGTGTACACCTACTTCCAATTTCCCTTCCAAGTAGAAGACAATAGATGACAATAGATTATCTAATGAATTCCAAAGTAATTCCAAATACGGTGTACACCTAATTCCAATCGCGGTTCACCCCTCGAGTTGCCCTATCATCTGTTCACGGTTTATCGTTGTGATACAGGACACCCTATATATACTTTAATATGACACAAAAATACTCTTGCTTTTTGATCTGTATAACAACATTTGATATTAGTACCAAAAGGTGGTGGTCTAACATGATGTTTGCTTTAGAAAAATAATTATTTTTCTTAAACTAAGTGCCTTGTCAAAACCAAAAACAAATCAGATAAGCTTGTCCAATTTATCTATTATGGAATCATCCGAAATTGCAATTGGACCTTTTATATGGGATGTTCGTGGGCTAATAATCTTATCCTTTTTTTTCTTTCTTTTAACACATTTTCCAAAAAGAAAAAAAAATCCCACAAAATGAAATTTGACCCCTGAATGGGGAACCTTGTGTTATTTATTTGTTTACAATCAATACATCAATCTATTCCTTATTTTTAGAAGGGTCTTAACAAAGAATTCTTTAGCAATTACATCACTCGGGAAAGGAGATAAAAGTCTGTAAAATTCCAGGTGGGCCAGGCCTTGGGGGCATGGCGCCTGCGTTTATCGATGCTGGCATCTGAGTTCGCAGGGGGTCAACCTGCAACCTCCAGCTGAAGAGTGTCTTCAATGGAGACCACGATCATTCAAGCAAATGTCATCGGCAAATCTCTGCAATATATTCAATTAGCGATTAAAGGACTGCATCAGGGTTGATATATATTTTCATAAGCGCACCGAGTGATTTATACGATAGCAGATGTCCAATTAAATGAGAAAACTATCGAATTGTGATTTATACAGTCTGGCCGAGCGACTGGACAGCCGCTGCAGCCCAAGCTGAGTGCACAGGGGACACGGAGATGAGATCTCCAAGATGCGCCAGGCAAAGATAAGCGAGGATAATTAGTTATGGGGGACATCAGCTACCGGGCCTTCCTTCGCTCCACTCATAATATATCATAATAGATCCACACAACCCTAGACATTTTTCAACCTGAACAAACATCTCGATACCTATATGTCACGGATCAGTTAAAAAAAACACCCCCCGAGAATCGTTGAGAAATAAAAAAACCCTTAGAAAAATATTCCGGCGTGTTTAGTGTATATTACATAACTTTTAATTACTTCACATTAATAACAAGCCAGAATCTTATTATATTAAACAAGCAGTTCTTGTGTATATATATATATATATATATAGAATCGGTTTCTCGAAAAATGATTTGGCGCTAATGGCCCTAGCAGTCGATGCGCCCTTAAAAAAAGAAAAAAAAAGAAAAATGATCTAACGATTTAGATTAAATTCACGGGCTGGGGGGTTAATTCGATCTGTCACGGTCTCATCTTCGGCTAAGTTGTTTTTGATGGGTTTTTTGTAAATTGAAATAATTATTCACTGGTGGTTGTCTCGATAAATATTTATAATTACATCTTTTTCAATTTTCTTTTTTCTTTTAACTTACACGAATAGATCATTACAAATATTATTATATATTAGAATTTTCCAATTTAATTAAAGATATTTTTCTATAAAATAATTTATTAGAATATCAATTTCATTCCCTTAAAAAATCCGACAATTCGAAGGATCTTGGCTCCTTCTTCAGGATTTAAAAGGGTCAACGAAAGAAACTCGGTATATATTAATATTATTTTTAATTGCAATTATATTCAAAACTTTGTGGCCGGTGATACGTCTTTATGATGGCCATAGCGGGTCAAAACGTTGGTAAAAATATAAATTAAGTTATATTTCAATTTTATTTTATTTTGTCTACGATTAAAAATCGACCTTTTTACCTGAATTAAAAATAATATTAATATACCGCGTTTAACTGAATCAAAAAATTAGCGAGCATCGCTCGGTGTTCCAGGTACTTGAGAATAAAATAGTGAAAATATTTAAAATGAAAAGTAAATTATTTATCAACATTTTGTTTTGAGAAACGCAGATTAAAATAAACTGATGTGGCCATCCACATGAGTTTAACATACGCCTGGCCCTTCTCTTATATTTAATATTTAATAAAATCATTTATATTCATTTAGGGGAGAGGGTCAAAAAATGAAAATCTAGGCCCTTGGAACAAACTTAGTCAATTTATGTATACATATAATCATTGGGGTCACAGAAGACTAAAAATGAAAAAAACTAACTGCCAAAAAATAAAAATCTAGGCCTTTGGACCAAACTAAACCGAATATTGTATACATAATCAGTAGGCCCGCAAAAGTCTATAAGTGCAAAAACTAACCCCACAAAGCCTTCTGGTAGCCCACTGATTATTTATGTATACAAAATTTGGTTGAGTTTGGTCCAAGGACCTAGATTTTCTATTTTTGAGCCCCCGTCCCATTTTGGGCAGTTAGTTTTTGCATTTTTAGTTTTCTAGGGGTCCAGTGATTATGTATACAAAATTCGGATGAGTTTGGTCCAGAGTCCAAGATTTTCATTTTTTTACCCCCCCCCCCATCTACTAATTTTGACAACAGAAAATAATACTTTTTTCGTCATTGTAAGTTCATTTTATAGTATATTTTATTTTTCTTGTTCTTTTAGTTTGAAAATCTTATTATTTTAATTTTTAACTGCCCCTCACCTTCAATTTTGGTTTCGATATCAATCAAAATCTAATCAGCTCTTAATCTCAATGAACCAAAACTACATGTGAAATTTCTTTTTGATATTGACACTAGTTTTCGAGCTATTGCGTCCACAAAAATTTGGTTACCCACGCGTACTAACAGACATTTTGACAAAACAGTTATTATCTCGAAAAATATAATTTTTTTCGATGATCACTTATTAGGGTTTTTTGTAGACCGAAATGCCATGGTTTCGCCCAATTTTTTTAATCAAAATAGATTTAGCCGTTTTTGAGATATTTTGAAAAAAAAGAAGCAACAAAACCACTGGTAAACTAAAAATGTAGTAGGTACTAAGGGCCAGTTGTACGTCGGTTGGTAAACTCTTTTAAACGTTGACAAAGGGTAAAACTTTATAATTCACATTGTGGCCTGCGGAATAAAAGAATGAAAGTGCATGTCATCTGATTGGCCATCTCGCCAGGCACAAGGTGAATTATAAGGTTTTACCCTTTGTCAACGTTTAAAAAGAGTTTACCAACCGACATACAACTGGCCCTTAGTACCTACTACATTTTTAGTTTACCAGTGGTTTTGTTGCTTTTTTTTCAAAATATCTCAAAAACGGCTAAATCATTTTGATTAAAAAAATTAGGCGAAACCATGGCATTTCGGTCTACAAAAAACCCTAATAAGTGATCATCGAAAAAATTATATTTTTCGAGATAATAACTGTTTTGTCAAAATGTCTGTTAGTACGCGTGGGTAACCAAATTTTAATTTAATTTAATTTAATTTAATTCAACGTTTAAAAAGAGTTTACCAACCGACATGCAACTGGCCCTTAGTTCATTTTGTCCTAAAAGTAATGGTTTAGCAGAAAATGCAGTTGGAATAGTTAAATCAATGTTAAGTAAGTCAAAAGCTGATTTACAAATTTTACTGTTAATGTCTTTTCACGATGTAAGGGTCCTCCCCGAGCCACATAGACTGTACGAACTTTTTGGTAAAATGCAGGTGGCGAAAGAAAACGTTAGTAAGATTCAATTTAAGTAATATATTTATATTTAAAATCAAATGTTTTTGTTTATTTATTTAAAAAAGTAATAAATATAGTAGATATTTTTTTTTTTTTTAATAATAAAATAAATTTATTTGATTATTATGTCTTGGAATTGAAAATTTCAACCACTTTACCAAACAGACATATAGTGAAAAATACTAATCTTCAAAGAATGATATCAAATTTATGCAACGCGAAAGCATTTCAGGCAACAAATAATCTCTATTGAAAGGGGGGGGGATAGAGGCCAGGATACAAATTCTCTGCAGAATTTATTAAATTGTCTTTTGAAGAGGCATTTAATAAAAATGAAAACATGAATGAAATTATCACATAAAACGCTACTAAATAACGTTTTTCGATGGGAGAGAATAAAACGCTGGCCAGGGGATTTAAAAAGCCTAAGTGGGTTTCAAACACGAGGAGATAAAAATCTGCACGGCGGCGCTCCCGGAGGAACAGCGCGGCATTTAATAATTGACATGGCTGTGCCCGAGCCGCATTCCCGCAAAAAGGGAGCCTCATTTAATTACGCACCTTCAGATATGCAACGACAGCATTTGCTACAAGAACAGAGGAAGCGGCCGAGATTTCTGCCCGGATAACGAAATAATGAATTCGTTATTGAAGCCGATTGAATCGTTGCTCCGGATTAGGAATTTAATTTACGGGTCACGGGTGACAAGAAAAATTTCAAAACAGAGAGAGAGAGAGAGAGAGAGAAAGGAGGTTTGAAAAGTACTTTTCAAATTTCTTTTTATTATTAAATGAGAAGATGCATCTGGAATTTAATAATCTCAACAAAAACACTTGTATAAAAAAAGGCCAAAAAAGTAGTGAGATCTAATGTGCTGCCAAGATCAATATCAGCAATTTAATAAATGAGCCAAGAAGTAAGTAGTAACTCCAATTAAAACGCATGTTTTTCATTTTACTTGTCCATCTATATTTATTGAATTCACATTTTTAGTTGAAATTATTTTCCTAAAATTTGGCTTTTACGCATTGAATTATTGTTATTATTATTATTGTCTGATAGGGCTCTCCACCACTTTCCTTTTTAGCCCTTCCATCCTCTCTTATTATAATCTCATGACATCGTAACATAATTGGTGACATACATAACAATGCGTAAAAGCCACGTTATAGGAAAATAATTTCAACTAAAAATGTGAATTTCAATAAATATAGATGGACAAGTAAAATAAAAAATATACGTTTTAATTGGAGCTACTATATTCTTGATTCATTTATTAAATTGACTGTTTAATTGAACTTGGCAACACTTAGATCTGACTACTTTTTTGAGCAAATAATGAAAATTTATCGCACTAGTTCCACACCCCTTCATTTTATGTCCTGAAGAAGGGGAAGTTTCGGTTTTTCGATTTCAGCCTTTATTAACGCCCTACCTCTACTACCATACTGAAAATAATGAAAATTTTGATCGCTCGAAAATTCATCCACTTCATTTATATATCCTGAAAAAGAGAAATGTATTCGGTTTTGTGATTTCATTCTCCTCCATTAACTCGTCACTCAAAATCTACCAGCATGCCAAGCTTTTGAGCAGATTCTCAATAGTTTATGGGTATACATTTGGCGTGTGATGTTAATTAAGCCTATGAATTTCAACCGCGGCGCTGCCCGCCAAGACAGGGACCAGAGTGTTCGAGTTTAAAGGCGTACCGAATGTTCTAATTTAAAAGCTCGTAAATAAATAATTAAATAACTATATTATTGAACACTTAAAAAAATTTGATTTACAAGAAAAAAGATGTATACACAAAAATTATATTTTTTTAAAATTTCATTTTCTTGTGTTTAGTAATTAAAAATTAGAAAAAGTTCTTTCAAAATTCAAATTTAAAAAAAAAAAAAAAACAACCTCTAGCCCAGATGTATGATCTAATTGAAAATATAATCAACAAAGTAAATTAAATGTAATATACATGTAGTATTATTTAATGAGACTAGAAAACCTGGTTAACTTAAATGCAGTGAAAACGGAGTGTTGCCTATCTCTAGGCGCGTCGATAGAACCCTCCCAGACATCATTCGATTATAACTAATTTAGTGATAAGATTTCATTATGATCCAAATCCAATATGGGGTCTGTTTTATGAAATGGCCATATCTCAACCACTGCTAAAGCTGCTGCGTGCAAGCTTGGTCTCCTCGACGCTATTTTACTCTCAGCCAACTTCTTACACTGTATAAGGCTCAAATTTGTCTCTGTCTCGAATACGGCTCTCGTCTGTGGAGATGGCCTCTCATATTGCCACACTGGATGCAATTCAGAAGCGAGTAATTAAACTAATAGGAGACCCGGCCCTAACTAACTCACTCGACTCCCTGGCTCACCGAAGAACCGTTTCTGCTTTTTCCCTGTAGTAAAGATCCTAACCAAAACATTATGTGAAAAAAAGGACATGTTCGAAAAAGTAGTGAAATCTAGTCTGCAGCCAAGTTAAATTCGCCAAGAATAATTAATTAAGGTGAAAGATCTACTATTTTCACAACTTAATTATTCTTGGCGAATTTAACTTGGCTGCACTACTAGATTTCACTACTTTTTCGAACTTTTTTCACATAATGTTTTGGTTGGGATTTCTCTGCTTTTTGTATGCTATGAGGAAGCCCATTGGTGCAACGGGTTAGAATTTCTATTTTTTGACCCCTCTCCCATTTCGTGATTTTAATTTTTGAATTTCTAACCTTCAGGGGGTCAACAGAATATGTATAGAAAATTTGGTTGAAGGCTAGAATTTTAATTTTTTAACTTACCCCCATTTTGGAGGGGTTGAAAGATAGAAAGTTTGGATTTTTGGAATTTGTCGTTTGTTTATGTCACAAACTCTATTAACAGGCGAAATTTCATGATGCTGGATGATTGGAAGTACCCTAGAGGTTTTGATCACCTGTCGGTGAGTGAGTGCCAAAATTAGCTATATTCTCAGGTCCATATCTCAGAATCCATTTAAGCTATATTATTGAAATTTGGTACACTCCTCAAGACGGATTACATAATTATAAGTGTAGGTATAATATCAGCTCTGTATCTCAAATGGGTTCCGAGCTGAAAGGGGTTCGAAATTGGCTCGAAATGGTTATGGTAAATAGCGTACAGGGTGTATGGCCAAGCAAATGCACGAACTTGGCTTGCGAATCCATGGCGTTTTGATCTACAAAAAAGCCCTAATAAGTGAACATCGAAAAAATTATATTTTTCGAGATATTAAGTGTTTTGTCAAAATGTTTGTTGGTACGTATGTTATCAAATTTTCATAAAATAAAAGCAAGCTAGCTTTATCAAAATTCGGATTTTATCTGTAACATATACACTATACATACTATATGTAATACATCCCTATCAAACAAACTATGTAATCTATTAGATCCAATGGACTGGATTATATTTAATTATATGTCAGAAGGGTTGTTTTTCATACCGTCGAGAATCGAACCAGAGTGCCAGTAACAGCAATCCCAGCCACTGCTGTTACTGGCATCATCCTTCTGACATATAATTAAAAATAATCCATACCATCGGATCTAATAGATGACAAGCTCTCATAATTTTCTCAAAAAATTAAAATCTATTACTATCGGCAAATTGAAATCTATTATACAAACCATATAAGGTAATCTGTGCCTAATTAACTCACAAAACAAACAAAAAACACTAATCTCGGAATTTTGACAAATAAATTAAATAATTTTTGAAATAATTTAATGGAGTAGTCCTTTTAGTAATATTTTTTTTTTCAAAATATATTTTCTAATTAATATGACAAATCAAAGTTTAATCGCTACATTAAAACTCATTACCAACTTTAATGCTAATTAAATGTATCCGAAGTTTACTTTGAATTTGGGAATGTTTCTTTGTGTGTGTTTGTGTGTGTTCCAAGTTGGGAATTTTTTATTTTATCTCTTGTTCTTTTTAAAGCACACCATTTATTCTTCTCAAAACATAAAATTTATGAATAAGTAAATTAAAAACATTAAAAATAATAAAGATTATTATAATAATACTATTAATTAAAGAACAAAAATATTATTATCTAATGAGTAATTAGCAGAGTTTTTTTTTTATGAAAGTGTATTCTTCAAAGGAAGAGTTGATGTTTGATTGTTTTTTTGGGCTTGCCTGCCCGGGGCGCCGGGACATGTCGAGTTGAGGGCCTGCATCGCAGCCCCTTTGTTTTTGTTTATGCTTTATGGCTAAGAGCGACATACTCCCCCCGACAACCTTGTGTTTCTATACGTTTATAAAAGCCTCTCGGTATGGATGCATTTCTACATGCTACAGCATGGAATGTGCCCCGTGGTAGAGGTGAATTTATTTCATCCCGAGACGGTTTTGGCCAGGACAACTCGCACAACCCGGAGCTAGACTCCCAAATGTTTCAAGCCTCATGATATGTTGCTATTTAGGGGAAAATTCAATGGATAACAACCACTCGCTCACGTTAGGGGTTATTTCAAAAAGCTTATCAAATAAATCAAATTACAATGACTATATATTATTTACTTAAGAATAATTTTTTTTATGAAAAATTGAAATTAATTATATTATTTAAAGCAAAAATGCATTACTGATTAAGTGCCATTCAAAAAATTAGACCCCTCCAGCCCTTCATCAAGCTGTGTCACATTTTTGGGAACCCCCCTAACAAATATAACGTCACAAAAGATAGACCCCCCCTATAATCAAATTAAAAAAACAAACAAGTTAAGAAAAAATTATTTTAAATAGTATATTTTATAAGGATTCTAAAATATATACTTTCGTTAAAATATCTCGAAAAAAAATACTTTTTGAATAGTCATTTCGAATGGTAGTTGATGATAAGGGGGACCATTATCAACTTTATTAAAAATTTGTAGGGAATATTAATTTTCAAAAAACTAAACTTATTTTAAATAGTATATTTTATAAGGATTCTTAAATATATACTTTCGTTATAAAATCTCGAAAAAAAATTACTTTTTGAATGGTCATTTCGAAGGGTAGTTGATGATATTCAACTTTATTGAAAATTTCTAGGGAAAATAAAATATTAATTTTCAAAAAATTAAACTTATTTTAAATAGTATATTTTATAAGAATTCTAAATATATTTCGTTATAATATCTCGAAAAAAAATACTTTTTGAACCGACATTTCGAATGGTAGTTGGAGATAAGGGGTGACTCTTATCAACTTTAATGAAAATTTAAAAGAAAAATAAAGTATTAATTTCGATGCTTCATCACCCCCTAAGTAACAAGGCTTCATTCCCAGGTCAAAATAAGTCAAATTAATAAAATATATTCAATGATAAATTCAGAAATTAGAGTAAGAAAAATTGTTTCAGAAACCGAATGAAACGAAACGATGATTGGTGACATGAAAATCGGTTCTGTTGCGGCTTAAAGAAATTTTTCATTCCCTCTACTCTTTGAGATTTTTTTTCAGTCAGATTTTTTGTTGCTAAAAAGTCGATGAAAATTTTTTTGGCGGGAGAGGAAAGTACAATCCTCTATGGTGTTAGGTGGAGGAAACAAATTTTAAAATTTTCAGGAAAGTAATATTATTAACCCTTATTTCGATGCGCCAACCTCTACGTAATAAGAGCTTATTGTCAAATCAAATGAAAAAAATATTCAATGATAAATTCAGAAATTAGAGTAAGAAAAATTGTTTAAAAAACCAAATGAAACGAAAAGATGACGCGTGACTCATGTCATGAAACTCGGTTGCATCGATGCTTGAACAATTTTTTTCATTTTCACCTACTCATGATAGGGACAAAATTTTTGAAGGTAAAAATTCGATGAAAAAAAATGACGGGAAAATATGGACACTCCTGTTCAATTCTAGTTTCCGGATACAAATTTTTAAAATTAAAAAAAAATATTATTATTAAACCCTTTTTCAAGACTCCATCAACACCGCGTAATAAGGGCTATCATTGGCGGGAAAGTAAGTACACGCCTGCTCGCTTCTAGTCTTCGGATACAAATTTTAAAAATTTTATGAAAATATTATTATTAACCCCTATTTCGAGACTCCATCAACACCTGCGTAATTAGGGCTTCATTGCCAGGTTAAATTAATAGAAATTAAAAAAATATATTCATTAATAGATTCAGAAATTAGAGTAATAAAAATTGTTTAAATAAGCAAATGAAATAAAAAGATAACTCGTGAAATGAAACTCGTTTGCATCGATGCTTGAACAATTTTTTTTCTCACTCACTCATGATAGGTACAGAATTTTTGACGGTAAAACGTCGATGAAAAAAATGGCGGGAAAGTAAGTACATTCTTGTTCGCTTTTAGTCTCCGGATACAAATTTTAAATATTATTTATATATATTTAATTTTTTTTTCATTTTAAAGTGATTGACGAAATTTGAAATTATAAAAAATATAATTAATTAAAAAAAATAAGATGATAAATCGTTCATGAAATTTACAATAGAAATTGATGGGCACCACTTATTTTGCCAATCATGATCGCAAAAATTCTAGAACAAATTAATTGAGGGCCTCAGGCAAAAAAATCATCGAAAGAAGCTGTACATAAATTAAGTCACACACTAAAAGGGACATTTCAGATTTGTGACAAAATGTGACAGAGGGCCCTGGGATCTTAAAAATTGTGATATCACAAAAGTACAATTAAATTTCTACAATGATTATATCATAGGGTATAAAAGTGATAGTGTGACGTCACAATACAGGGGGGACTCAATGAAAATGTGACACAGATGGAAATTCGTGTGATGTGGACGGCCCCAAATGGCTAAAATGTTAAAATTTAAAATACGGAATGAATAATCTTTAAATAATTAATGCATTTAATTACTGTACGTTCAATTAAGAGGAATTTATAGGAAGTTGATCAGATCAGTTTAATTGTTAATCTAGATCTAATCTCTGTGAGTGGCTGGCTGCATGTATTAGTTAGGGACGGAGTTTCTATTTTTAGTAGAAGCCCTTACAAATTAATTAGTACCATCGGCAGAGATCGGGTACAATAGAGATTTTCGAATTAATTGATTAATTTAAGAAAGTTGATTATGATCGAGATTGGAATCAATAAATAAATATTGCCGGGTACAAATAGGCTGGCCTCCGGGATGAATACATCGCAGTGGGGACCGGGCAGTCCCGCTTGATGCTTTATGGCGATCTTATCTGATCTTTTTTTGCCCAGAGCTGGCTGGCTGGGCCACCCTCACAATAGCAACAACGGTATCTCTGCAGAAATCGGGGACTCGGCCACGACATCCGGGGCCGATTTATTCGCCAGTCGTGGATGACGAACGACCCGTTTTTCGCCGACGATACACCCATCGGACTATATTTGTAAAACTGGCTCGCTCGCAGCATAATTGAATTGTAGACGTCCACATCTTCATATATAGGAGAAAAGCGAAGCGGCTGTGTGGTCGCCACGGGGGTTCGGGATACACTAATTAGCGAAAGATTGGTATGGACAAGGTGCACTCCAATCATCGGTCATATTTTTTGCGGGGGAGGGAGCGCGTTTCGATAGTCTCCGAGGAAATTTACAAAATAAATACATATGTCTGTAGTTAACGAGAATGGTTGTGACAAGCAGAGGGCTGATGGAAGGCCCCTGGATGATGGATTCTGCTCGAAACGCTCGCACACAAAGATAATCCAACTAGCGGGTACAAAAATGCCCGCCTCAACGGCATCGTTAATCAAACGGCCAACAAGGTATAAATTAAAAAGTATGCTGCTCTAATAGAGGGACCCTCACGTGGTGCGATTAATTGGCCAAGCCAGTGTCCCTCAGGTCCACGGATGTGTAGAGACACCCCTCCAAACTGTCAATGACATTGTTTCTAAATTGCTATTTTTATTAGCGAAAAAAAGATGTTAATTAAATTTATATATATACATATAACTATATACCTATATATATAATCGAATTCCCATGGTGGATTCATATTGAATAATACATATAACTTTTTTAATTAAGCATTTGAAATAAAAATAAGCCAGATAAGTGCGAGCCGGACTCGCATACCGAGAATTCCGTAAATAAATAAATTACTTACACTGGCGACAACGCGCTACGGCGATGCAGCGCAATATTCTATTTACTAAATAATACTACTAATACTACTCTACTCCATTTGCTAATTGTTGCGCTTCCACGACTGTGGTAACTGAATGGCCCGTCGCTTCGTAAATTCCATACTTCAGCACACTCAAGGATGAAAAATACTTGAAATATCAGATTCTTTATTACTTCTCATTGATAATAAGGGAATATTAAGTGAATTTGTGGAATTTTTCATTATTTTACGTTAAGTCGTTTCAAAACGCCAACAGGTACAAAAATCACCTAAAAACGGCCACTTTAGAACATGGTCATTTAAAATAGAAATAAATTAAAAAAAAAAGTTACTCTAATAATCCTACATAATATAGAGATTTTTACAGGGATTCATCCATCCTCACACTCTATAATAGAAAAAATATTTTTTTATTTTTGACTCCAATACGATTTTTGATTTGCGGGAAAACGAATACATAGAAATTCAAAATTTCAAGTTTTTACCTTATTTATAGTTTTCGAGGTACAGTCGGCCAGACAGAAAGACAGTGTTACGCCACTATTTATTAGGATACCGTTTTAATTTTTAAATAATAAATTATAATATTATCGATCAAAAAATGTCAGTAATATTTAATTTAAATAATTTTATCAAAAGAGAATAAATTTTCAGCATGAAATCAGGTAGATTAAATTTTTTATGAGATATTCTCATAAAAAATGTATTTACAATTCCTCTAGTCCAGGGGGTCGGCAACCTTTTAAGACGGAAAAGCCAAAAGTTACAATTTACAAAATTTCCCAGTTTTTAAAGAGCCACTAACATATTTAATATAATATTATGGTATTTGATTAGGATTAGATATATATAAATTTGATTTTTGATTTAAAATAAAGCCGAATCTTCACATCGAAATAGCCGAATGTGGCTCGTGAGCCGCAGGTTGCCGGCTCCTGCTCTAGTCAGTTGGAGTAACAATGAACGTTCGTCAGATACCATCATGCTCAGTATTCCTCTTGCAATAACTTCACAAGTAATTGAAAACGATTCGATAACTATATAGATGTCGAACACTGTGCATGCTGAGGAGAATATCTCATCAAATATGCCTAGTTTAGACATTTTTAGCAGGAAATTTATTTTTTGATAAACAACTCAAGAAATTTACAATTAAATAATTTTGAGGAAATTCAAACAATAAGGATGTTTTGAGGAGTCGGAAAAAGAAGTCTAAGTCCCTATAGCGTATCGACTTAATGGCACCACTTGAGGCGTTCTGACCATGCTGATGCGATATTTCAAAGTAAGTAAGCTTAGTTCACACCAATGTAGTTAGTCGAATACGCTTTAAAAAGTTGATATTTGTAAAATTAAATAATCATTTACATGATCATGTTCTTCATTGAAGAGGGTAATAGAAATGGTAATGTCTCAACAAGATCACAGCCCATCTTCTATTAATATACTTCAAATAGCTGCAGATTTAAATTAATTTTTTCTAGAAAAAATAATTTTTATAAAAAAATAAATAAAACCGGCTTCAAAAAAACTAAATGCAACAAATAAAATAATAAGAACTCAAAAAGTCGAATAAATTGCACTAAAAGGTATAAAATAATTATCTACTTCCCTCCACTAATTTTAAATATTTACCCTTTTGTTATCTTAAAAATAAATTTTACCATTGAGTTGTATTCAAATTCGAAATCCTCTTTTCTCAAAAGGCCATTTCAAAATTAATCCAAAGTAGACTTCCTACCTTTTCTCCCTCCAATAATTTTAAATATTTACCCTTTTGTTATCTTAAAAAATAAATTTTACCATTGACTTGTATTCAATTTCGACTTATTCAGGTCAGTTACTTTCTGTATCTCTGAAGATGGGTTAGTCACCCGAAATATATATATCGAGATTAAAGATTCTCTAAAAATAAATTCGTTTTATTTTTTTATATCTTAATGTGAAACCTACAAGTATTTTTATCCAATAATTTTACTTTAGTTACAACTAAACGACGAAATATTAACATGAAATCACTTTTTGAAGTCGGTGCCAAACATTTATTTGTTGCATTTAGTTTTTTTTGAAGTCTGTTTTATTTTTTTTATAAAAATTATTATTATTTTCTCTTTTTAGTGATGTTATTAATATTGACTTAATATAATACCTTGCATGCATCTCGTAAGAGAAAGCGTGGGGAGAATGAATTAGAAAATGATAATAAAATTCAAATCATAAATAGAGAAATTACCTCAAAACGTTAGTGGGGTTTAAATGAACGTTTTAAGATTTTTTTTATATATTAGATTTTATTGATTATAATTTAGATTAATTGCTCATAAGAATTGGAGATTTACGTTATTTCATCATTGATCATACCATCAGAACTTGACCAAATTAATATGGTACCACCCCTAAGGTACCCCTTTCCAATAAAAAAGATATTATTATATTTCCTTTAAAAATTGACGATAAACATCTCTTTTCTAATAGACCGTAATTCGAAAATAATGTTGTAATTTTATACTTATAACATATATTTTTTTCTTTTTTGAACCGTTATTCTCGACTTCCATGACAAAGACCTGGGTTCAAGAACTACTGTCCAAAAAAATTTATTCAGGTATAATCTGACAAGAAACTCGTACATATTGCAAAAATCTAAGAGGGTTAAAAAACTGATAACTAAATAAGGTACCACCTTTCCAATAAAAAAAGAATCATCGAAATCGGTCCACGTGGCAAAAAGTTCTCGCTGAACATACATAAAATAAACAAATAATAATAGTTAGATATCTAGACTATCTTGGAGCTATACTGATCCAAAAACAGAAAGAATCATTAAAATCGGTTAATAAACAAAGAAGTTATGCGTGAACAAACCTAACAAAAAAGGTTCAATACCAATGAAATTTATATTTTTACTAATCGGAAACTAGACTGAACCCAATGCAAAAAAATCATCAAAATCGGTTCACAATTGGCAAAGATAGACAAAAAAAATCTGTCGAATTGAACCTACTCCTTTTTTGAAGTCGGTTAAAAAGATTTTACTCAAACAATTCCAATTTTTCGAGCTTAGAAGTGTCTGGAACGTAGAGAGAGTTCTTTTTGAGCATGATTTTTCTACCTGACAGTTTGTATTTCTGGGTTCCAATACTTTCGATAGCTCAAGGACTGAGGGTTGTAAGCTTCTTGTATTGTTGCTAAAAACTTTGAATTTATAAAATGAAGAATTAACTAGATTCTGAGTTTTCTACTTTTGAGCTTCTGTTGAAAAAATAAGAAAATCAGAAAAAATAAAATCTCTATTATGGTTAGAGCTAAATGAGCTGAAATTCGACAGAAAAGTTTGTATCAATAAGCCACACTTTGTGCCAAGTTTCAGTTTATTTATTTAATTATTATCATTTCCTATATCCTATTAAGAAATTCTTAAAATATTCGATTATTATTGTAATACCAGAAAATTAATCAGTTGAGACATTCAAAAAGATAACATATTATAAACATATACCTAATACTTGTTCATAAAATATAATTGTAGGTATTAGGTATTTCTTTTTCATTATTTTAAATACTTAATTCTGGCTTGATAATATTGTCATAAAATATAATAATTACTTCTTCATATTAATTATTTTCAATTAAATTTTATGTACCGTGAAAACATGTTTATTAAAGTCATTTAATGATTGAAGAGGAGATAAACCGATTCCAGTTCTTCGTAATCCCAAAGAAAATCTTGCATTTGAAAAATGAACGCAAATGAATTAGCATAACGCAAAAAGTAAAAAGAAGAAATACTTGATTCTTGGATGGAAAGCTTAAATTTTAAAATCATCTAAGGAATTTAGTAATTTTATGTGTAAATTTATTCTTATGCTTATTGAAGCTCATTGAGTACAGTATTTATCAAGAAAAAAGAATAAAACATAAATTGGCATGCACAAATTGTGCACATTGCCTGACTTACTATACATACTTTTTTATTATTTTTTCCCACCATATTTGACCAAATTCTATTACAAAAACAAAAATTGTACTCCTTTTTAATAACAAATCTCGATCAATGTCTATCTAATTGGATAAAAATAGAACAAGCGCTTTCGCCAACTCTTTTATCCCTATGACCTCCAGAGAATGGAACTCGCTCCCAGCCACCGTCTTCCCCGCGACTAATAACCTTCAGCTGTTTAAGACCCGGTATCCACAGATACCTTCGAACCATTCCCAGCCTATAAAATCCCCTCTTCTTCTTCTTTTCATGATGAAGGGGCCAACCAAGGCTTTTAGGGGACACCTTTTTGGTGTAACTTCTTCTCCAATCATTTTCATAAAAAAAAATTAGACTGCTCAACAAAAATTTGTATCCGTAAACGGAACACTGGATACTAGTAGAGTTTTATACGGTGATTCCCATAATGTTTTGGAATTTTTTACAACAGTTCAGGATTTTGACATGTTTTTGATCTAAACAGTGAAAAAGGCCATTTTGGTCTATATATTATTGAGAGGTCATAGATATGAAACAGTAGTATTTAAAACCAAAATATTTTAAATTGAAAGTTTCTTTTTGCTGAGAGTAGCAGAATTTTTATAAAGACTATTATAGAGACTATAGTTTCGAGAGCTTTGCCCTCTTCATCAGTCTCTTAGAATTAATTCCTGTGAATCAATTGTAATAGACTGATGAAGAGGGCAAAGATCTCGAAACTATAGTCTCGTTATAAATAAAAATTTATAATTCCAGCAGAAGACACACTCTTTTGTTGTCTCCTCCAAAATATTTTGTTTCCTTAATAGAAAAAAGATTCCTCTTTGATTTTCAGTTTACTACTCAATTAGAACTCGAGGTATAACTAAAAAACTAAGACCAGTATGTTTTTATCTATGATTTTTATCCTTTATAATAACGTAGTTTTAGTTTTTTGCTTTAAATCGAGTTCTAATTAAGCTAAAAACAAGTGGTAATTTGAAAATCAAAGAGAAAGCTGTTTTCTATTAGGCCAACAAAATATTTTGATTTCAAATATTGCTGTTTCATATCTAATGGGGCTCGGAAATAGGCCAAAATGGCCTTTTTAGTCGTTTTGACCGATAATATCTCAAAACTATTTACTGTTGTAAAAAATCGGGAAATTGCATGATAATCAGTGTAATAAAACTCTACTGGAATCCATTGTAAAGTTTATGGATACACATTTTTGTCGAGCAGTACTGCTAGGTTGTGTAAAAAATGATAAAATTAAAAAAAAAAAATAATAACTAAAATATATCAAGAAAGTTATTAAAAAAAAATAGTTTATTATTTCCTTCAAAATATGAAGATACCTTGATATCGTAATGACGTATTCATACGTATATAATTTTATATTACGATAAATATATACTACATGCCTACATGTAGAAGTAGTTAGGAAGTAATAATAATTTTTCTGGGGCCCCTGTTTATAGGCAGCCCGGAGCACTATCATTTTCTAGAATTGCTCCTAGAGCTGTCCAAAGCAGCTAGCTAAAGGCCGCTGCACACGAAGCTTGTTTTAATATTTTTTTTCTGCTTGCTGCTACCAGATGGCTCCCCAGGACCAAGCCGGGAAATAGAACATGTCCTATCTTTTAAATCAATCAAGCAGGCCAGAAAGACAGCCATCAGTGACGTCATTTCGACCCCACAGGCCTCCAAATTGCAAACAAAAATCTCCCATTCTAAAAACCGGCAGAGGAAAAATCCTCGTGTGTAGCGGGCTAAACTGTCTTTTTTTTGTTAAAGGACTAGTTAGAGAGCTTTGAGATCTGTACAAGTCTCATCTTTGCCAAGTTGCTAATTTATGACTGTTATTGATTTAAATATATTCTATATTATACTAAATAGTGACTTTGGGAGCTTCGAATCTTCATTTTAAAGACTTTTTTTTTTAAGTTGAAATTTTATTAAAATTGGTGCATATCGATTAATTATAATTATTTATTGAACACAATTATTTATTCGTAATACAATAAAACTACTATTTATTCGTGTTCAATAAATAATTATAACTATTTATGTGTGATTTTAATAAAATTTCAACTCTTAATAAAATTAATCACAAAAATAAAAGCTTCAACAGCTACATTACTGATAATTTTTTTACTTTATTTTTTTAAAGAACGGCCAGCTAATTACAGTCGACTCTCGATAATTCTAATTTTTCCATAATTCTAACTCTTCAGCTGTTAACTTCGGAAAATTGAAAAAATGCTGTGTATTTTGATACGTTCGAAACTAAAAATCTTTTATGCGTAACGTTCTATAATTCGAACTAGGCCACTCCCTTCTTTATAATTTGAATTTTCCTAGCAAAAAACGTATTCTTAATTTTTTTAATTAGGTATGTTATTATCTATTGAAATTTTAATACATATGTAATTTTTTTGTTCTTTTTTGTCGTTTTCATTATTTTTACTTTATGTTATATACCTATAACATCTATGTAAACCATAAATATTTTCAAAAATATAATAAAAACTGTTAATAATTCGAACTTCTTGATAATTTGTCGGCCTCCCTGGTGTAATGGTCAGAATGTCTGACTGGCAGCCCGGAGGTCTCGGGTTCGATTCCCGGCCATACACAGTCATTTTTTCAGTAAGTATAGGGTCTGGAAACAAAATTAAGTGGGAGATAAATTTAAAAACCTAATTTATCGATCGGAGAATTTACCACTGCTCGAAGCCCCTAAAAACTTAGTGAATTGGATATTGAATTGTATCTATGTTTTCTGAGATTTGGCTCGTGATCCCGGCTTCTTTCCTTCTACTCTGTTCTTTTCACGATGGAGGGGCCATCCCATACAGGTCTTTAGGGGATGCACCTTCTGGTGTATCTCCTTCTCTCATCGATATCATTAAAAATCATTAAAAAAATTCAAAGTCTCGATAATTCGAATTTTTCTTGTAGTCCCATATGAGGTTTTGAATTATTGAGAGTCTACTGTATTTTAATTTTTAATTAAATATGATATAAAGTCTGTTCCTCCCCCCCCCAATTAATCCTTATTTTGTTACTGAATATTTTACTTTCTTAACCAAATTATTCTTGGATAAGTAAAAGTAATAAAAAAGCTTGGTAATTTTTTTGATAGTTTTCCCAGAAACTTTTTTTTTTGTTTGTTATCTTTTGGGGTTCAGAAAATTATAAATCTCGTCAAGCAAGAGATAAATGTCAAAAATGTCCAAAAGTGAAACTTAAAGGAGAGGGGTGGAGTTGTGAGTTGGATGGAGAGCGACATTTGGAAATGAATCGGAGACGCTCCTCAAGAGTGGCAAGCCAGCAGCAGAAGCACGTCAGCCAGTGGTGGGGTGTCGAGTGGTCCTCTTAATAGCCCGTATCTCCCAAAATGAACCCTCCAAACAGCCACTTAACTTGAAACCGTGTTGAGATGTTGAAAAATTTGGACTCATCATTCCGACACTCGGCTGAAATTTCCAATCATTCATAGGTACATCAATTTTAATGTATTATCGCCCTTAAGTATATACCAGCTGCGAAGCCCGCAATCGGCGGGAATCTTGTTAATCAGGTGGCTATGCCACGGGTATAATAAAATAATTTATTTTTACAGAACATGAATTTGAGGTCATTTATCAAAAATGGAGGAGATTCTCAATTCGACTGATGTGTTTTTTGTCTATGTTACCTCATACCTTCGCCAATTGTGAACCGATATTGATGATTTTTTTTGCATTGGGTTCAGTCTAGTTTCCGATTGGTCCGTTTTTTTCATTGGTATTGGACCTTTTTTTGATTTTTTCCGTTCAGGCGTAACTTCTTTGTTTATGAACCGATTTTAATGATTCTTTTTTTATTAGAAAGAGGTACCTTATGGGTGGTACTATATTAGTTTGGTCAAGTTCTGATGATATGATCAATGCAAAGATAACGGAAATCTGCAATTCTCATGAGCAAATAATCGAAATTATAATAAATCAAATCTTTTATAAAAAAAATCTTAAAACATTCATTTAAAACCCGCAAACGTTTCGAGAGAATTTCTATATTTATGAATTGAATTTTATTATCATTTTCTGATTCATTCGCCCTACGATTTCTCTTACGAGATGCATGTAAGGTATTATATTAAGTCACTATTAATAACATCACTAAAAAGAGAAAAATAAAAACAATTTTTATAAAAAAACAATAAAACCGACTTCAAAAAAATTAAATGCAACAAATAAAATAATAATAACTTAAAAATAAAATAAAATACACTAAAAGGTATAAAATAATTATCTTATTTGGTTACAACTAAACGACGAAATATTAACATGAATTGAATGAAATTACTTTTTGAAGTCGGTGCCAAACATACACATTTTATGAATCGCACTCGATGGATCTTAGTACGTTTGGCGGGTACGCTCGCTTATATAGTTTATTTGGCACCGACTTTAAAAAGTAAATAAGATAATTATTTTATACCTTTTAGTGTATTTTCTTTTATTTTTAAGTTATTATTATTTTATTTTGTTGCATTTAATTTTTTTGAAGTCGGGTTTTTTTTTATAAAAATTATTTTTTAATAGATATGTTTATATTGCATGTAGGAGGGTCTTGTCCCCTCGGGAGTCGAACCCAAGCACTAGTACGCTTTCCGGGCAACTAGTCAGACCCTTGAGACCATCACCTCCAAACATGCAACATATAACTAAAGCCAAGTATTTTCACTCCATTCAAACAGATTGGAAAAGTAAAAATTACTGCTTAACTGAAATAAAGATTCAGCATCGGACCAATGCAGAGGCAAATTTTTGTAACGAAAAGAGTATCTATTTGAGAAAGAAAGATTGAATTTTTTCTCAAAATCAACTTGTGATATATAATCAATTAATTTTACGAACATTAATTTGGTCCGATGCTGAATCTTTATTTCAGTTAAGCAGTAATTTTTACTTTTCCAATCTGTTTGAATGGAGTGAAAATACTTGGCTTTCGTTATATATTGCATGTTTGGAGGTGATGGTCTCAAGGGTCTGACTAGTTGCCCGGAAAGCGTACTAGTGCTTGGGTTCGACTCCCGAGGGGACAAGACCCTCCTACATGCAATATAAACATATCTATTAAAATCTTTGATAAATGACCTAAATTCATGTTCGTAAAATTAATTGATTATATATCACAAGTTGATCTTGAGAAAAAATGCAATCTTTCTTTCTCAAATAGATACTCTTTTCAATACAAAAATAATTTATAATCACTCCTCTCCCCCACCAGCTTTCTAGTATTTTTGGTTGAAAAAAAGCCCCGAGACACTCCTTCTTTACACCCTCTTCCTTTATTTCAATCGTATTAAAAATTTGACACAACTAATATCTCATGATAAAGACACTAATTTAAATAAGAATCGTTCGAAATTATTGGATAAAAAATATTTGGTAGGTTTCACATTAGGAAATAAGAAATAAAACGAATTTATTTTTTGGAGAATCTTTTAATCTCGATATATATATATATATATTTTTGGGTGACTGACCCATCTTCAGTAGCAACAGAAAGTAACATGAGTCACCAGAAATATATATATCGAGATTAAAGATTTTCCAAAAATAAATTGGTTTTATTTTTTATATCTTAATGTGAAACCTACCAAGTACTTTTTATCCAATAATTTTAAAAAATGTTTCACCAAGTACCAACACCAAATTCCTTAAAAACTAAAGAATCGTTCGATTCGTTTTTGAGATAATAAAAAAAAAAAAAAATATTTCATTTAAATGTCCACTTCCGGTGTTCCGATTTCATCCAAAAGCTTGCTGTACTCCTTCTAGCCTATATCGAGCTTAAGTTTTGAATTTCGTATCTCTGAGACTTATGGTTGCGAAACGTAGGGGGATACATACGTACATACGCACTGACCAATGGATTTTTGGCCCCTGGGGACCACAATTTCCAACTATTAAGGGCATCGATTCCTTCCACCTTGAAGTTACAAAATGAAATTAACTTTTTTTCATCTCTGAGATACAAGCTCTTAAAGAGTCAGGACCGAGACAGGTCATCGCAATACTTCACATTACTATATTCTATAGAATACAAATGTGAATGTAAAAAAGTAGTTGCTTTTACTAAGATTTTAAAAGCAAAACTTTTATTTATAGTTTTAATGGTAATAATTTATTTATATTTCAAAGAAAATAAAAAGATACCTTAAGGTACAAAAAAGTTTAGAGCTGTATTACATTAATGAATCCTAGCAAAAGTTTTCAAAAAATGTTCACCAGCAGAAACAATAAGTTTGCACCCAAACACGTTCGGGTTTGATTTGGTCTAATTTGAGTCCTGTCCACAGATAAATATCACAAAATTAAGTTATTAAATCGAGGGTTCTTGTTTTCCGATGAAAAAACACTAGGTATATTCTTTTCTTATAAATATGGATAATTGAAAGTCAAAATGGCTTGTACTAATTTGTGCTAGGCTAATCTACTGGGTCTAAGGAAAGCCTCCACAAACTTCCATTAGCGACAAACAGAACTCAGATTTGTTCTGACCTTTACGAACACTTAGGGGTTGTGTCTCGGAGAGTAGGGGTGCTGGATGCTATTTATACCGAATTCTGTATCCGTTTAACGCGAGAGAGTCCTAAATTTATCTTCCGTCGGGATATTTATTAAGTGAAGCATCCTCAACGCCCCCGCTAGGCTTTAGTCGGAATGCTAAACAATAATACGCGGGTGATGCATCGGCTGCGAGAGGCCATTTATTGCGGGGCCAAGCCCTAGGATCGACTGCCTTAATAAACATCCATGTGTCTCCGAGAGAACGTTGGCGGTTTTGGGCTTTGCCGAGGGGATATGTTAAAAAGCTTACAATAAAACGAGAGACAACAAGCGAACATTTTCAGTCCAGGACAGTCTGACTAGCTGACTGGAACAGGAGAGGAGGAAATCCCGGCATTTCACCTGTTTTAGAAGGATTTAAAGATTAACTAGCGAATTGTAATCAAGACTCATGGATCAGAAAATTCTTAATTTATAGGAAGCCTTTAACTAAAGAAATCGAAGATTAGTATATTATGTAAATAAAAACAAAACATCGCGTTAAGGAACATGTTGTTAAACTTAACCTTAGGTCGAAAGGCTGTCAGATTGCGGTCACTTGTGACTCTAACTTTAGGTAGTTGTAAATACACAAAATTATCTGATGCTTGGCTGACTTAGCAGCTAAAGATAATCAGCGATTTCTTTGGAAATGTAGAAGTCACCGACCCTAGGAAACATTAATTATGCGAAGAAGCGGTAAAAGAATAGAATGATACGTGATAATACTAGTTAATAAAGTAAAGGGAGTGTAGTTTCACAGTGAATGAAATAAAACTCAAAGAGGTTTATACAATCTCAATAAATTTCGGATTATTAGTCCATCATCAGGAGTTTACAAGTTAAAACTGTTTTAATTTTAATTAATAAAGTAAAGGGTGTGTAGTTTCACAGTGAATGTTGAGTTTTATTTCATTCACTGTGAAACTACACACCCTTTACTTTATTAATTAGTTTTTAATCTGATGGACTAATAATCCGAAATATATTGAGTTTGTATAAACCTCTTTGAGTTTTATTTCATTCACTGTGAAACTACACACCCTTTACTTTATTAATTAATATCATGTTTCACCTAAAACCTACACCACTTTCCCTAAAGTAAAATTGATAATACTAGTATAAAATATTTTTAAAAAATAAAAGGAAATAGATAAAAATTGTGTGGATAAATTAATGTCTTTCGAAAGTAAATTATTGAGTGCGAACGATGAAGTGAAAAAGCAATTAACTCTATTAAATTTATTTTGTTAATTACTTGCATCTTATTTTTTAGAATATAATGTGGAGTATTTCGATCGCCTGCCTGGGTCCTGACACTTTCAGAGCTTCTATCTCAAAGATGAAAAAGTTAATTTAATTTTGTAACTTCTAGGTGGAATGAACAGAAGCCCTTAATTGTTGGAAACCGGATTTAGAACTAGAACGTAAAACCGGATATTGTGGTCCCCAGAGGCCAAAAAGGGCCCGAAAATCCATTGGTCAGTGCGTACGTATGTATGTAGCCCCCTGGATTCGCAGCCATAAATCTCGGAGGTACGAAATTCAAAACTTATTTTCCACTAATTTCTAGCTGTACTTGAAAAGCCATAACCCTTTTAATAGTTAAAACTTTTGCCTTTTGCATTTCTAGGGGAATGGAAGAATTGCAAATGCCAATCAATCTGAATACAAGCAACACACCAAGTTGGACATCTATTAATAATATGAACACTACAAAATATCTTAGCTAATAACTTATCTAAGAACTAACTTCACTACAGCCCATATTCTAATGGGAACAAGAACCAGGGCTTTCAAAATAGAAAGGTCGTTGATAAATACAAGCGAGGGGTGAACCGCGACCTAAATTCGTGTACACCTACTTCCACTTCCATTTCCAAGTAGAAGACAATAGAATACAATAGATTATCTAATGAATTCCAAAGTAATTCCAAATAATTCCAAAGACGGCGTACACCTAATTCCAATCGGGGTTCACCCCTCGAGTACAAAGGTACACAAAAATAAAAATTAAATTATGTTAAGTTAACATGACTTGGCATTTTTGAAATGATTTGAATGCTTATTAGTTCAGCAATTATTTGTTACCAAGAACTGGATAGGGTAAGTCAGGAGGAACGAGAAATATTTTATGGGATTATTAAATATATAGGTCAATGAGAAAAAAGTTTAAATGAAGATGCAATGTGTAAACCACAAAGAGAAACAAAGAGGCTGTCCTCTGCTTGATGCAAATAAACATACACACATATATATCGAGATGATATATCTGTATATATATATTATTTATTTGTTTGAGACTATAGTTTCGAAGACTTGGTCTTGATCATCGGTCTTTTTTAATTATAAATGTTTGTTTTTCATGGAGTCAATATCGTAGGAAAGTGTTCCTTCTTCAATGGTGGTTGCATCAAGCAGAGGACAACCTCTTTGTTTCTCTTTGTGAATCAACAACTCTGCTACTCTCGGCAAAACAAAAACTTTGCAATGTGTAAACTTTGAATTTTTATTTAAATCACACATAATTAATTATAATTATTTATTGAAAACGAACAAATAATTTTAATTAATTATGTGTGATTTAAATAAAAATTCAAAGTTTAATCAAATTAATTACAAAAATAAAAGTTTCAACAACTTCATTACTAATAAATGTATGTGTATTTATTGCGAGACTACTCAAGTATGTTTCATTATTGTGGTATTTCCACCAAATTCAAACATTTGTACCTCAGAAACTATTGAGAGTAATAAAAATCTCAATATAAAACTTTATTTTTATAATAACCTTACTAACGATTATAAAAGTATGTATATTACCCTCTCCTTCAGAATAACTATTATGAGTATAATTGTTTCTTTAATATTATACACATGATTCTGCTAACACTGTTCACTTTTTGGATTCAAAGAATTGTGGTAATAATAAAGAGGTATTCAATGTACCAAGGATTGAAAGTTATTTATTTAAATATGCCTTGAAGATTTTATCCAAAACAAAGGGCTGAGAGCAATCGCTGGTGCCCCCAGAGGGGTACCAAACACGACTATACTAAAAGATATAGAAATAACTTCCGTCAAAGACGAAATAAGACAACACAGCCTCAAGAACCTAAACCAGTGATTCTCAACCACTGTGCCGCGGAACTTTAGTGTGCCGCGAGATTCTTGAAGTGTGCCGCCACTGCTAGATAGTGGTCTCTTATGAATTGAATTTTATTTTTTTTACATTTCTTTATCAATTGATACTACATTTAATCCAAATATTTATTTGATCATTTGAACTGAAAAGGTAATAACATTTTACAGGATGCAGAATGTCCTATAATAATTTTATAGGTACATCAAACAGTAAACCAAATAAAATTATATTAATTTATTTTATTGTTAGTGTGCCGTCAAATTTTTAAATTATTAAGTGTGCCGTGACGAAGGTTGAGAATCACTGACCTAAACAAACTAACTCCCCATCCAAATGAGTATGCTCAAGACATAATAAATACATTACCACCAACAAGATTAAAAAGACACAGACCAATCAACCTACCTCAACGTTTCACGTGACCATGCCAAACCTTCTTGAAACCAATAAATCCCACCTTAATGATAAATCAATGGAAATATCATTAAAATCACTGTAAATCATGTAATTTTTCATTAAACCTGTATAGAAGCTTATTGCCCACTAGGGCAGATTGCTGATGTACTCTTGGAGACTAATAAAAAAAATATACACTAGGGTTGAGTTATCGATATGGTAAATAATGCCGTGTGTTGTTTGCACGGGAATTGACCTGAACAATTGAAGTATTTTTAAAAAAGTAAAAAACCATTCGTCTTAGAAATTTTATATCTGAAAGATTAATAATCTTTTATTATAATCTCATAGTACTAGAATTGTTATTGACGTTCACAAATCAGATATAGTTACTGTTTTTGTTTAACATTTTTTGACATGGCGTTAAATTATTTACGGTCTCGAGTTTTATTTTTTTAATGAACTCTCGGCTAAGAATACAACAAATCATTTGTAAGCAGAGTGTGTGTTTGTGTGTAAGCAAAGGGATATTTGAAGAAGACATCGTTCATCCCACACAATATTAATCATCATTTGTTGAGCGCGCTAAATCTAAACATGACCAGGCGTCAAGAGTCGAATGTCTGTCTATCTCGAGGAAACAGATGTGCTTGAGAGTTGGTGGAAGGCGAGCAATCAAATCAAATCAAGCACAAGTTTTATTTGCCACCCTCGTCACCTCATCAGGCCCGCTTGCATTCGGAAAACCCCTAAAGGGCGGAATTGGCAGATCGAAAGCGCCAACGCCGCAATCACTCAGCAATATGCTAAACCAATCAGCCTGTGCATGTCCGTCTCCCTGTTGTTTTTCGATATATATCTATACAGGGTGCAGTGGATGCGAGCTTTATTCGGACACGCCCTGCATTCAGGGGTGGGATGCTTCGTCAGCTCGGGGGATGGTCAGACGGACAATTCTCTCCCCAAAAGGGCCTCTTACCCCCCCCCCCCCCCCCCCACATCTAGAGAGTAATTCACAATCAAATTGATTCTATGGCTATTTCGAGTCAGGTCGGCAATGTTTTCGGTATTGCTTACCTTGTAAGCCAGAGATTGAGTAGTGTCAGCGACATACCTGCAAAGAAAAAAGGCAACATTAGTGAACATGACAAAAATGAAACAAATTCAATCCAATTCTAGAAATTTCTAAAATGCTTACACTTAATATGACTAGAGTTAGGATTATATTCAAAAGCATATTGTAAGCCAAAGGTTCAGGCATGGATGTTTGTTGTGTCGTTTATTTAAGGAGGTTCTTACGCGACAGTCCACACAAAAAGTTTTAGCCTCGTAATCTCTCTATAAATATAAACGGAACTAAAATTTTAGGTTATGTTTTTTTAAAGTGACTGTACCACTCACACTATGAAATCTCTATATGGATACACACATACTTGCAGGATCATTTCCAAGCCATTGATCTTATATCCCCTCCAATAAAAATAATTGCCCAAATATGTTTTTTTTTGTTTTTTTATCAAAACTAAGAAGTAAATAATTGCAATTTTTTTTAAGTTACTCCAAATATATTATTCTAACAAATATTAGTTTTTCATCAAGATGGTGAAAGTATTTCAATGAAAAAAAATAAAATAATGATCATTTCCCCACCCTTTCCACCATACGTATGTAAAAAATCGTATGTAAAAAATTTCATTTTTAATCGCAATTATTTCATGTTTGGTGTGGTAAATCGTCTTCAAATTTTAACAGTATGTGTTTTATGCTTTTAATGACATATATTCCAAGTTTCAAAGACTTATTGAATTTTTGCATTTGTGAAAGAACTACCTTAATATGACTAGAGTTAGGATTATATTCAAAAGCATATTGTAAGCCAAAGGTTCTCTGATGGTTCAGGCATTGATGTTTGTTGTGTCTTTTATTTAAGGACTTTATCTTCAGTTTAAAGTAAATTCAATTTGGACTAAAACTTGTTAAGATTTTCAGATGAAATATTCATATCAGAATAAAAATAAACACGGTCTCCCAGAATTTTTCAAATTTTTCAGAAAGAAGAAAAAGAAAAGAATTTTTTTTTCATTGAAAATTTTTTTTTTTAATTTTTTGGGTTTTCAAAATTAATTGCTCTTTTGTTTTGCAATAAATTTTCTTTGGAGAGAGACGGACTGGTAGAACTTTTAATTGAAAGTAATGGAAGGCAGTCCAGGGGTAGTGAGGAAAGAAAAAATTAACACATATCCAAATAAGGTGCAATTTATTGGATTCCTTCCTCCTTTCCTTTCAAACCGACATTTCGGAAGATTCTTCCCTCCTTCTTCCGGGTTTTAAAGGGTCAATGAAGGAAACAGAAGAATCCTCCGAAACGTCGCTTTGAAAGGAAAGGAGAAATAAATCCAATAAATTAAACCTTATTTGGAAATGTGTTAATTTTTTTCTTTCCTCACTACTCCTGGGTTGCCTTCCATTACTTTCAATTAATTTGCTCTTTTGTTTATACAAAGTTGTTTTTTCAACTTTTTTGAATTGGATGAAAATTTTTTATTTTTTATTTATAAAAATTTTAAATGTGTTTTTAAAACGGAAAAGTAAAAATTATGATATATATATATATCGATATTTTTGAAGGTAGTTTTTAGTGGTAGGTACGTGGTACGCATTTATAAAACTATAATATTCCAAATGTATTTTTTTCACAATTTATTGTTTTGTTTGTAGATTTTGGACAAAGAGAATGTTTTTAAAGAGAATGTTTTTTTTTTTTTTTAGATATAAGAATTGACTTGAATTCATTTACCTATATATTTCCTGCTTTGACAATTGTAATAGCTGCGGATAATGAAACGTAAACTAGATACCAATTTTCAAGTTATTATAGCCTTAAAACGCTTTTACTAGCTTCACTTGTATATAACTAACAAACTACAATGTCTGTATGTAAACAAATCTAGAAAGTCGATTTTGATTATTCTTTAAATCCTGTAGCATATGCAATCGAATTTACGTTGGTGGACTTCAGAAGCCTACCCTACAGGGGCACGTCAAAAAGTTTGGGGGGCTTTGTCGAAATTAATTAAAAGTACATGCTTCTCAAAGAAACGTAACCAAAAAGCGTCCCACACTGTTCTCCATAGTAATCGCCAAGGCTCGTATGGAGTATGACACTCAAAGAAGATCTTGATAGTGACACTACAAAATATTTAAATTAATGTTCAATATACAAAGGTGATCTAAACTCTAAACTTAGATTACACTGATGAACAAAAAATTTGCCCCTTAAACCTAGCAATGGATTCCAGAAGTTTTATACGCTGATTATCATGCAATTTCCCGATTTTTTACAACACTTCAGAGCGACATCTTAACCTATGTCACCCACACCTGGAACAATACTCTAGAGGCCGGAAAAGAAACCCTCGCTGTAGCCCTTGATATCTCCAAAGCTTTTGACCAGGTTTGGCACAAAAATCTTCTTGCCAAACTGCCAGCCTTTGGATTCACACCAACACTTCGCAAATGGATAGAAAGCTTTCTGACAAACCGAAGTATAAAAGTTGTGGTGGATGGAACATCATCTGAATCGTTCTCCACAAACTCTGGTGTTCCTCAAGGCTCTGTAATCTCCTCCACACTCTTCCTAATTTATATAAACGACCTTATCGATCAAACGACATACCCCACTCATTGTTACGCCGACGATAGCACTCTACACGGCAAACCCTCACTCCCGAATAATCGAATCAATGTTGACTCCTCAATTACTCTCGACCTAGACAAACTGAATAAATGGGGCTCTCAAAATTTAGTTAACTTTAAGTCAAACAAGACTCAATGTTGTCTAATTTCTAGGCGCGAAAATAAAGATTTCCCTGATATTCACTTCGATTCGAATACCCTGAAAATGTGTGACAGCCTATCCATGTTGGGCGTCTCTGTCGCATCTGACCTGTCTTGGAATGAACACATCTCCTCTGTGGCGAAATCTGCAGCAAGGAAGATTGGCTTCTTATTCAGGTCCAAACGATTTTACAAACCCCCACAACTTCTCACCATCTACAAGGCCCAAATCCGCCCCTGTCTCGAATACGGCTCTCATCTATGGAGAGGAACCTCAAAATATTCTCTTGCTACCCTGGATGCAATTCAGAAACGAGCCGTCAGGCTAATTGACGATTCTACCCTCACCGACTCCCTCGACTCGCTGGCTCATCGAAGAATTGTCTCTGCCCTTTCCCTTTTCTATAGATACTATCACGGCAGGTGCTCTGATGAGATAAAATCAATAATTCCCCCAAAGCATGCTTTGCACGTAGCACGCGTTTTGCCGACTCCCAACACTCTCTCGCGGTCAAATTAGAAAAGTGCCGGACCACTTCATTCGCAAATACATATATCCCCAAGACATCAAGGAACTGGAACTCTCTCCCAGCCTCTATCTTTCCCAGCACCTATAATCTTCAAACCTTCAAAGCCGGAGTGCATAGACACCTACGTCTACACCCTCTCACTTAATCAACTTTCCCTTCTCTTCGTTAATGCAAGGGTCTTTCGAGATCCATAGGGGCTGCATCTTTACTGGTACACCGCTTCTTGCATTCGATTGCATTAAAAAAAAAAAAAAAAAAAAAAAAGAGTTTTGAGAAATTACCGGTCAAAACGACGAAAAATGCCATTTTGACCAATTTTCGAGTCCCATTAAATATTAAACAGCAATATTTGAAATCAAAATATTTTGTTGACATAACAGAAAACAGCTCCCACTTTGATTTTCAAATCACCACATGTTTGTAGTTCAATTAGAACTCGAGTTATAACTAAAAAACTAAAACTATTTGATTATAAAGGATAAAAAACATAGTCTTTTAGTTATAGCTCGAGTTCTAATTGAGGCAAAAACAAGTGGTAATGTGAAAATCAAAGGGGAAGTTGTTTTCTATTACGTCAACCAAATATTTTGATTTCAAATATTGCTGTTTAATATTTAATGGGACTCGAAAATATGTCAAAATGGCCTTTTACGTCATTTTGACCTATAATATCTCAAAACTCTGACATGTTGTAAAAATCGAGAAATTGCATGATAACCAGCGTATAAAACTACTGGAATCCATTGTTAGGTTTACGAGGAGAAATGTTTGTTTAATTTTTGTTTAATTTTTGTCGATCAGTGATACTTTTATTAATTTCGACTACCCAGTTTCCAATAATTACACTGTTTTCGGATTATTTTTGTTTAAGAACAAAATGATTAAATAATCACAACCAGAAAGTATCTACTTTTCAGATAATAATTTGTGTAGCCCTTTTCTTCGTAGGAGTGATAAGAATTATGATTTTATAGGTACCTACTTCTAAATATACATAATATAAATAATTATAACATCTATTTGAAGAGCAAAAGTCATATATTGTCAGTGTGAAGACGTTAACGTTGAAAAAAAAGGACTAGATAAATAAATAACTTAACACCATATTTCACTGGTTGACTTAAATTTCACAGTCATGCGAACGAAAAAAAAAATCTATTCAAATGAACCCTGAGAAAATCACTTAAAGTCTCCCGAGGCCTAAGTTATCAAAAAAGACTAATTATAACAAAAAATATCTAACGATATGTTTTTATAAATAATGAGGGTGGATAAAAAGTGTGCTCGGGAAAGATTTAGTGCCGAGTGGAAATAGATGGGCCTCCGGCTCGGGATTGGCAGAGGCTCTTCTTCTTTCAAACGGTGGCAAAATCACTTCCAACCTAAGTGCACACACAACACGCAACTTAATTAATGTTTTCATTCGGGAAATGGATCTTCAATGTAAGTGAGTGACGCATTCGGAGAGCCGTATTAATATCCCATCTGCTGGCATTCCAGTCTGGAAGAAGGCACGCATACAGTGCCGCCTGGCGGAGCTCGGGAAACCTGAGGCCGATCCTATCACCTGTTGCAATCAGTCACTAGAGACATGCTGCGTGCTACCACAGACCTCAGAACTATTATCGACAAGCTAAGAAAACAAAGAATTCTCCAAAATCTTATTCGAATCATCCAAATCTAGATCAAATGTCAAAAGACATCCATGTATAGGAGCAAGAATTAAAATTAATCGGTTAAACATAACTGAATAAGCTAATCAATTTTTCAAAGAGCCCAAAGTATAGCAAATAAAGTTGTTGAATGAATCAGAAAATGATATTAAACAAATTAACCAATTATTTTACATGAATTAATGTATAAATTGTATTTGAGCTTCGACTCCGGAGATTACTTCTCCACCATCGAGTGTCCTTGATCATCTTTTTAGTCCTTGTTTTTAATAAGAGGAAAAAACTAATTAAAGAAAAAAACCTCTTTTCCTATAATTATTCCAATTCCATATTGAAGTCCCTCTGTCCCTCTTCCCCCAGAAAATGATAATAAAATTCAATTCATAAATATAGAAATTCTCTCGAAACGTTTGCGGATTTTAAATCAACGTTTAAGATTGTTTTTTTATAAAAGAGTTTATTAATTATAATTTCGATTATTTGCTCATAATAATTGAAGATTTACATTATTTCATCATTGATCATATCATCAGAACTTGACCAAATTAATATGGGACCACCCCTAAGGTCCACGTGGCAAAAAGTTCTCGCTGAACATACATAAAATAAATAAATAAATAGTTAGATATCTTGGAGTTAACTGATCCAAACGCAATGAAAATCGGTTCATGAACAAAGAAGTTATGCCTGAACAAACATAACAAAAAAGGTCCAATACCAATGAAAAAATGGGACCAATCGGAAACTATACTGAACCCAATGCAAAAAAAATCATCAAAATCGGTTCACAAATGGCGAACAAATCAGGTAACATAGATACAAAAAAAATTCAGTCGAATTTAGAACCTCCTCCTTTTTTGAAGTCGGTTAATAAACTAATCAATTTTTCAGAGAGCCCAAAGTGTAACAAATAAAGTTGTTTTTTCTGCAAGAACCTAGTACAGTGATTTTCCACAAGATCTTAGGAGTCAGGAGTGATTCTAAGAAGCTAGTTTACATAGTTTATAAATCGAAATTTTCATAATATCCGTACGTCATTTCTAGCGCAAATGAGAATTAAATGGAAATAAATATAAAATTAAAACAAATAACAAATTGGCCTGAACTTGATGGGAAATTTCGCAAAACTCAAATAAAAAATTAAAACATCCGTAGAGAACGGTAAGAAACGCATTTAAAATAAAGTTAAAGTAAAATAATTATTAAATGAATTAACTAAGCATATTTTAAAGATTATTTTATAATTTTGAATATATAAAAAGTATATTTTAGTTAGTTCGAGATTCGGCTTTAGAGTTAGTTTTAGAAAATTCCTACACATCAAAGGTTATATAGTTTATGTTAAATTAATCAAATTAAAAATAGCGTCCTAGAACAAATCATTTAAAATCGTGAGAATGGTTTGAGTTAACGAAGATGCAAATAAAAAATTACTCAAATGCCAAAGTATTTTCGTCTAGCCGATTTGAATCCAAACCTTGCAGCAATATCTCTAAACAAAAGTCATTATTAAATTGTTTAATAGGGAGTTTATATTTTTTGTGGCTTTGATATGTTTTGTTTTTATTGAAGAGAATTATTTAGGTAATTGCGATCAAGGGTTATAGACGGATCAGAGAATTAATGACCAAAACGGTGTATATTGTGTTTTTTCATTGTTTATATAATCATTTTGAAAAAATGATATTAATAATTATTTAATTGAAAAGTTTTGCTGAGTGTAGCAGAGTTGTTGAATCATAATGAGAAACAAAGAGTTGTCCTCTGCTTGATGAAAATAAACATACACACAATTATATTAAATAAAGATATGTATATTATTTCTTTCTTTGAGACTATAGTTTCGAATGCTTAGCCTTCATTATCAGTCTTTTTACTTTACCATACAGAGTATGGTCAAGTATTGTAATCGTGCATGAAAAAAGTGGTTTTTTCCTTCTTTTTTTCGAAATATCGAAAAAAACGACTGAAAATATTTTGATTAAATAAATTGAGCGAAACCAAGGCATTTCGCTCTACAAAAAGTACTAATAAGTGTACATCGAAAAGTTTATATTTTTCGAGATAATAATTGTGTTTTGTCAAAATATTTGTTAGTTAATTAGTCTGTGCGTTACCAAATTTTTGTGGACGAGCTAGCTCAAAAACTAGTGTGAATATCGAAACCAAATTTCACACGTAGTTTTGGTCCACTGAGATTAAGAGCTGGTTAGATTTTGGTGCATGTTGACCCAAAATTAAGGAGGGTGGAGGAGAGGTTAAAAATTAAAAATCTAGGTCATTGTACCAAACTCAACGAAATTTTGTATACATAATCAGTGGACCCCCAGAAGTCTAAAAATGCAAAAACTAACCCCCCAAAATGGTGGGGGGGGGGGGGTTGTGTAGGGTCAAAAATGAAAATCTTGGCCATTTACCAAACTCAACCAAATTTTGTATACATAATCAGAGGAAAGGAATTATTATTTAACGGGTTATAGTGGTGTTTCACAAAGAGGAAATAAAAATTAAAAAATCTTTTAAATTATTTTGGAGATTTTTTATTTATCTCTATTATTTGAGTGTTCTCTATTATTTGAGTGTTCTCTATTATTTGAGTGTTCTGTTTAACCTCCTGATGAAGGGTTCATAGCCCGAAATATGTATAGAGATAAATAAAAAATCTCCAAAATAATTTAAAAGATTTTTTAATTTTTTAATTTTATTTCCTCTTTGTGAAACACCACTATAACCCGTTAAATAATAATTCCTTTGTTTAATATGTTTCACTATAAACCAACACCGCTTTCCCTAAACTTTATTCATAATCAGAGGGACCCCAGAAGTATAAAAATGCAAAAACTAACCACCTCCCCTACATGATTATAAATAATTTTATTAAATATTAAATATAATGAGAGGGGCCAGGTTGTATGGTAAAGTCAAGTGGATGGCCACATCAGAACATATCATTATTTTTTAATTATAAACGAAAACGGTGTGTTTTCTTCAGTCTTAGCTCAAATTGACCACACTATTCACTCGCTTGGTGCCTGTTAAGTTCAAAAGAATTAATATATAATTATATAACGTTTTAATTAATTTTAAACCTCTCGTTAGAACAAATGTAATAGCAAAAACATGAAAATAATGTTTATGAATTCAACCGCTACAATAAATACAAAAAAAAAATGTTTTCATTTGGAATTGATATTGAAATCTAAAAAAAAAAAACCCTAAAAAATGCTTATTACATTTGTCAATTATTTGAAAATTAAATTTTTCTCTTATTATGTTAATAATAATCAACATAGAAACAGAATTATTATTATTTGTGTCACTTTCATATCACTCATGAGAAAGTACAGTTTTCAATTAATGTACAAAACCATTTTTTTTTATAAAATTGTATTTGTCAAATGTGTTATTTAAACATTTCTCTTTACCTACTTTTAAAAATGATATAGGTATGGTAGGTACAATCGAGGAGTGAACCGCGACCTAATATCGTGTACACCTACTTCCACTTTCATTTCCAAGTATAAGGATCAACAGATGTAAGGGGGGCATTATCTAATGAATTCCAAAATAATTCCACATAATTCCAAAGACGTGTACACATAATTCCAATCGCGGTTCACCCCTCGGGTACAATTGATATAATATTTTTGTTCGTAGTGATATCATTCAATCAGGTAACTATATACCTATAAAATTAAAAATGATGTTAGCTAACATCTAAATTAAAATAATTAATTTATGTGTTAAAATTTTTAATTTTAGTCGAAAAAAATTTAGATTTTATTGTGGCTTGCGGAATACTGTCCGTGATTGAAAGTATCGCGCCTTTTCCCTATGAGGGTTGTAAGTCCCCAAGGCAGCTTTGTTTAAGGTAGTTGTTTAACGACAATACCAGCAAAAAATTAATGCTAGAGTATATAGAACAGACAATAAGGATTCATAGTTCTATAAGCCCAAAACTTTTTGCTGTTTATGTACCAATTCTAGCCAATCCCGTGCTCGTTTGACAAATTTGGTAAATATTTTTATATTAAAATGACAGATAAAATACATTTTAAATTTCTATAAAAATCTTTTTGTTATTTTTTAACAAATGTAATCAACGCCTACGTTACATCAAATGAAAATTATAATTTTGAAAAAATCTAGTGCATGCATCTTTCGCTGATTAAATAAATGCGCTGTTGCCAAAATGTTTTTAAGTGAGAATTTTGCTGTTTATGTACAAATTCAGCCAATCCTGTTGTTTATGTACCAATTCTAGCCAATCCCGTGCTCGTTTGACAAATTGGTAAGAGATAGAATATTTTTATATTAAAATGACAGATAAAATACATTTTAAATTTCTATAAAAATCTTTTTGTTATTTTTTAACAAATGTAATCAACGCCTACGTTACACCTTATGAAAATTATAATTTTGAAAAAATCTAGCGCATGCATCTTTCGCTGATTAAATAAATGCGCTGTTGCCAAAATGTTTTTAAGTGAGAATTTTTTTTTATACATTTTTCATTATTTATTCCTTATTATCTCAGAAACTGTGTTGTAACTATGAATCAAAATTGTCTTAAAATATGTATTGGTTATTGTTTAATGTTGGTTTAGTTTTTTATAAAAATGGTAAGAACGGCTTCTTAATTATAATTAAATATGTATGTAAATTTTCCGATATCCCATATAGTGCAATGCTAAAGAGCCCGAAAAACTCGATTTTTGAAATTAAATATCTCCGGAACTGTATTATTCATAAATTTCGTTTTGCCACCAATCGATGCAGAAGTATTTAAATAATAATAATATCTAAATTTCAGAAAAATCCTAAGAAAACGCATTTGGCGGAACAACTACCTTAACTTTATGATTTTTAAATGTTGCTATTTGAAGCGCTTGTGATAACATTTAGTGATATGTTTATACTCTGAAGGGTATTCGAATAAGAATGACTTTGTGCAATGGCTGGCAGGGCCTTGACTAAAAGTGTGGTGGGGGGGGTGAACTTGTAAAAGTGACCCATAGGCGCCGAGATTAAGTGTATAGTCACGTGATTAGGGTGAAAAATTAGTGCCAATTTTGAACAGTCCGAACAGCCTTAATTCTTTCAATTTGCATTTTTAATATGAATTCCCTCGTTAAATTTAATAATAAATAAATATAGATATGTAGATATAATATTTGGATTCTATGGTTATATGCAAAGCGTGTTGTTGAATTGTACAACTGCCCGTATAGCGCGGAGTAAGTGGAAGTGCTATTGGTCATGTAAATGAACTCCGCTCTGTGTGTGATAACAAGCCAAGTTTCGAAATTGCTACCTTATCCTGAAAATTCGTCATTCTTCAGCCGATGTTCGAGGCAATGTAGTACATCGGGCTGATAGACCAGTGACGGAGCCATGGCCGTAAGATGGATGAGTTCCACCTCACGGATGCTCCTCTGTTAACAATCCCGTTTCATTTACCATCAGCGGGGGTGATTGGCTTGCCGATCGGGGGTGGATTTATCGGCATACAGGCGCTGCTCAACACACCCCCGGCTATCCATCCCGATGCCACCCCGGACACGGCCGGGCGCACTGCAATTTAAATTGCTATTATTATTATCGGCACTGGGCGTCATTGTAGCGCACGTTACATTAAAATAACGATTTATTCGGTGGCAGAGAGGATGGGCCGGTGCAATCGGGCCTATGTGCCTCGATCGGACTTCGCTGGTTGCATCCGATGATTTTTCCAGCAGTAAATCCGAAGCGAACAGGGGCCGGCCATTGGGCCCCGCCACTCACGATTAAACAAATGCCTAAATACAATGCTTGATAATCCATTTAATTCGCGTTGCAACCAACCGGTCATGATATCAAATGGATTCCCTATCATTGCAAAGTCCAAAAGAACAACTTTTTCTATAGTATATATATATAATTAGATAACGTTTTAATTAATTTTAATTAATTTAAGCCCCTAGTTGGAACATGCATAATATAACAACAACATGAAAATAATGTTTATGAATTCAAGCGGTACAATAAATAAAAAAATGCTTTCATTTGGAATTGATGATATTGGAAATATAAAAAAAAATGCTTATTTCATTTGCCAATGATTTCATGAACAACACAGAAATTGAATTATTATTATTTGTCATTTTTATATAATTCAAGCAGATGGCAAAGAATAGTTTACATTTAATGTTTTAAAGTAAATTTTTCATAAAATTCTATCTTTGAAATTATAGGGAAAAAATTATATTTAAAAAAACTAAAAAACATGCTTCTAAAAAGTACAAAATAATGTAATGCTTAATCAGGGGCGCAGAAACATGTACTTTTAATTAATTTCGAGAAAGTGCCCCACGGTTTTTGATTAAGTATTACATTATTTTGTACTTTTTAGAAGCATATTTTTTAGTTTTTTAAAATATAATTTATTTTTTTACATTTTCTTTTTTTTTTAATTTTGGTGTTTATTGTTATAGTTTACAGTATAAGTACTTCGAAGGGATAAAATTCTTTATTTTTACATTATATAAATCAACTATCGTGATCTCAAAACAAAAAAAAAACGAAATTTATAATTTATTTGAATCCTTTCTTCATTAATATCTCAAAAATTTTGTTTTTTAACGTTGGATTTTGCAATTTTTTTTTGAAAAAATCGAAGGTGTCCCATCGAAAGAAAATCAAATTTTTTGAGTAAAAATGAAGAAAAAAGCATGAAAAATTGTTTTTCTCAATTTTTGAAATTTTTTTCAAAAAGTACATTAAAAAACGAAAAAATGACCCCCTATTAAGTTAAAATATCTTTATTCTTGTCAAAGCTATAAATATTTTAATTCAAAAATCGAAACTTCGTTATGGGTTAAGATATAAAGCTAAAAATTTACGTGGATTCTTCTTTCTACATATAATAACATATCAGAAAATCAAAAAAATCGAAGAGGGTCACCGACAAAACGTCTTTGAATTGACATGGAATGGTCCATATAATATATAGATCTATTTTACTTTCACCTATTCGTTGAAACTAAAACATATTTTTTGCCAAAAATGCTAAATTTTCTGCTTTTCTCGACTTAACGTGATTTTTCGACTTACGTGAAAATCTTCGGAACCAATTAAACGCGTAATTCGAGGACTTACTGTATTATATAAACTATTTTTCTCAAATTCTAACTAATAATAAAAATAAAATATTTAATTAAGTTTTGAGCACTTAGATGGCGATCATCTTGCTAATATGCCAGTGTGTCCAGAAATTTATACTTAAATGATGGAATTTGTTGAGGTCTTTTGGACATGGTTGTTTACCTGGTGGATGGTAATATAGGATTTTTAGGATGAAATTTTTTTCAAACTTTAATGTATACCTAATGATGTATTTGTTGTACAACCGTGCAGTTGTTTCTGGCTCATATGATAGGCCTTCCTCAGCAACCTGCGTACAAGAACTGAGTTAATTCTACACCTTGAGACAATTTATAGTGATTTTGTGATTTTTCATGATAAAAATCCTATATTACCATCCACCAGGTAAACAACCATGTCCAAAAGACCTCTAAAAATTCCATCATTAAAGTAAAATATTTAATTTGATATTTTCAAAATAAAAATACTTATTTTACTATTAAACAAATGAAATTAGACCATCTAACAAAATTTGTTCTTGTGCAATGTTGAAACAATATCAGACACATTTTAACTTGTTATTATCACTATTAAAAATATATAATTTATAATAAATGTTATGCTGGTACTATGATAAAGAAAAGTGACAGATCGAATTGTCAATACGTGAATTTCATCAAAATCGATCGAGCTGTTTTCAAAATAGAAAAAATAAACAAAAAAATAAATACTTATACATAAAAATATATATATATAAACAAACAATTTTTACTCGTTTAATAAGAGTAGATATTTAAACTAAAGGTTAACTGTCACAATGCGCCATTGTGTGGCTAGCTTCACAAAATATATTTTTAAATTTTAGTTTTTTTAAGGAAAATAATAAATATCAATTTAAAAATTTTTATTTTTAATTAATTTTATTTTAATTATATTTTATTTAAAATTTATCTATGAAAATATTTAAAAAAAATAAAAGTTTTGAATTTAGACCCATATGTCTAGTCGTTGCTAACTTCTCCTAGTAACATAGGAATATTTAAGCGCATTATATATAGTATAGATAATTTGGTATTTTTTATTTTTATTAGAAGATATTCAAGTTTTGATTCAACCTATTAATAAAAAAAAGTGAAAAATTCTGTTAAAAACACCATGTTTTTAGTTGGTATTCTTCTTTTTCTTTTTTTTTTTAACGTTTCGAAAATCATTTAGGATGAAAGGTCTGGAGGTGTAAAGATAGATTTTTTGATTCACTCTATTATTCAAGATTAGTTTCAAGAAGAAACATACAAGTAGGTACTTTGGAAAAATAATGAAACAAGTTTTATTATTGGTCTTGTCATGGAATGCAATATGATTAGAAGAATATAATAATTTCTTTTTTATACTCCTTTTTTTCACGAAGACACCAATAGAAATGTTAAGAACTGCTACATATTTCTAAGAGAATAGATGGAGGCTAATTCCAAAAGTTATCTCTGATAAAAAAAAATGAATCAGTAAAGAAACCAGTGAATAAAGGATAATAAATGATTATGTCTATGTTGGAGTGAAAATGATCCATGAATGGGAGAGCGAGAGACTTTCCAAAAGACAAAAGAAAAAATTCCCAATTTAATTTATTACGTCTATCGAACTTGTGATCTTTGTTTCGAATGGAAACGTTCTCTCGGAAATTTTCACTTGATGTTGTTCGGAAGATGGAGTGAGTGTGTGCGTCTTACTTTTTGGATAATCCTGTGGGCTTTTATGAGGGGGCCGCCCGCGATTGCTGCGTCATATAATGACCACATCCGAGTGCAGGACGCTCAGAACGACCCCCGGAACTTTGAATGTATCTCCCCTAAATTGTTATCCTACTGGAGATAAGAGGGAGATCTATAGAGATACAATAATGTCACATAATGAAGAAATCAATTGGACAGGAAAGTTGACGACATTTTGATAAAGAAACTATCCAGAGATAAAAATGTATCAATGGAATACATTTCAGTGTAAGATGGGATTATTTATTAGATAAAAAAAGTAAGTAAAATATCAAGAAACAAACCTGAAGATAGAAAAATCAATTAACTCTTCCTAAAGCTTGGTTTATATTTTTTTTATTTTCATGTCAAATGTATTCAATCAACGGATTATTTATTTTATAGGAACATATATTTAGTATTTTTTTAAACTTGAATTTATCTCATAATGTATTTTTCTGTGGACAAAAAGACACTAGAAGAGTTGGAATTTAAAAAAAGTGGAGAAATAAATTTTTCAAAACTCGTACCAAGTAAGCTTTGGTGATTCAGAAATTTGATTTGATCCAAAATCTAAACTACTATAAACAGAAAGATGCCCGTCATTTTTATGTGTCAAATTTTAGCTTATTAGCTAAGTAAAATCCTTCAAGACCTCGAATATTATGCTATTTTCACTTAAATTTAATCAGATCTTAGATAAAGTAAAAAATAGTGAGCCTCATCCACATAAGCTCACGGGGAAAGTGAAACTTTAATTTTAAAACCCACTAATAGCTCATGACAGACATAAAATTTATTAAAATTAGGAAATTTAAATTATTCTTTTAAAACTCCACTAATTGTTTATGACAAATAAAATTTATTACAATTAGAAATTTAAATTATTATTTTAAAATCCACTAATTGTTTATGACAAATAAAATTTATTACAATTAGGAAATTTTAATTGTTATTTTAAAAATCAAGGCTTTGTCTATATTTCCCCTTTATTGTAACAAAAAATTCAAATACCATAGATACGTCGCTAAAGAAGTTTCACATAAAAGAACAATAACATTCTGGCGGTAGAATGAACTTTCTACGAAAAAAATCAATTTTTGAACAGATTCGATATTTAAACAACTCAGTGAGCTTTGCTCCTCGAAGCTATGGATATGGAGTAAAATCTAAAGTAGAGCATTTAATTTATTTACAGAACCTTGATATTAAATTAAAGGTAATATTGATTTCTTTAATAAGAATCGTTAACAATAATTTATATACTATTAATATTTTATTCAGGGATGCCCATCCTTCCCTAGCTTCATAACTCCCACCCCCTATTTTCATGAAAAGTAATCCACCCCCTTTGCACATTATATTTTATTCACTTCTAAAGAATAAGAAGAGTTTTTATTACCCTTTTTTTTTTTGAAGTTATTAACTTGACAGTTTTTATTTTTTTACATATAATGTTAATTTTGCAACAATTTTCAAATCCACCCACCGAGAAATTTCAATGATGCACTCTGCGTCTTAACCCTCCCCCTGGCGGGCATCCCTGTATTATTCATCGAATTATTATAACATAAATAGTTTTGAGGATATTATTTATTTATTTTTTTCAATTAACAAGAAATGATATTGTATAAGCAAATTTAAAATAATTTTTAAGAGAGTCTTTGGTGTTGATGCGAGGTGAAATATATTTTATTTTAATAAAAGAAAAGTACAAATATTGTTTGGGGAAAATGATTATTTACTATGAGTTATTCACTAGGTCACTTGTTTCACGTGTAAGAAATAAAGGAGAGAGAGAGAGTTTTTTTCAATATGTCATACCCATCGGCAGGAGATGCAAAAATAACTCATAGTAAATAATAATTTTGCCACAAAAATATAATATTTTTACTTTTTCTTTCATTAAAATAAAATGTAAAATATGTGATTTGATCGATATTACAAATGTATGAATTGCATTCTCGGTTTTATTATACTTTGAGTAAATTTTCAAAAACTATCTACTCTTATTAAACGAGCAAAAATTGTATATTTATTTATTTATATATATATTTATTTATTTATATATTTGTATCTTGGTTCTATTTTGAAAACGGCCCTACCGATTTTGATGAAACAAAATCTATTAACAAGTTTTGAGGATGAGAAAACGATCTGGCTATGTCTGGACCTCATCAAAATTCATCTTAATTGATTTTTCTTAATTAAAGTAATTATTGATAGATGAAAATCTCAATAAAAAAAAATGATTTGCCGCATGTCGGATTAGAACCTGGGACCTCTTGCATCATAGGCGGAGACTTTACCAGAAGACTATAGAACTATTTTAAAAATCTTTGCTTTTTACTTTTACTAAAATGAATATTTTTGATTTAGACTTTATTATAAGTGTGGAAATAATTGAATATATTATATATAGGTATGTATTTTATAAATTGAATTTATTGAATAAATTGCAGCGCGGCAAATTTGAAATATGTATTTTTTAATTAATAATAATTAGGAATAATTGGGGATATGGGATGCCAGACATTTAGAGAGGTCAAACAGCTGCCGGGGGACAGAGTCGAGTGGAGACGGATTGTTGCATCAAACCAGTCTTAGGACTGATGTATACTCAATTATGATGATGATAAATGAATTAAGCTGAAAGAAAAACAACAATTAATTTTAAATCGTCCCGAGAAGCACACATTTTTTTTAATTTTATCTTTTTGTTTCAGATCCTATACGATTATTTTTTTTTATTATTATTTTCTTATTTATTTATTTATGTTTATCAATATGAACGAATGTGGGCAAATTGGTGTGCGAGTAAACAAATATACACATAATATGTGGACCATTAGAAAGATAGACATGCAAAAACTGGGTCGGGGGTAGGGGATGGATGTGGGGGGTGCAGGAGGTGGGGTGCAGTTGTGGGGGTACGGGGTGGGGGGTTGGGGGGCGGAGTGGGGGTGCAGTGTTGGGGACGAGGTGTATGGTTTCGGGAGGGGGGTCAGGGGTTACCGAGCATCGCTCGGTGCCTCCAGGAATACTTAATATTATTAGACAAATTGATTTTTAAACTGAAAGTTTTAATTATTTTGCTAAGCAATTTGAACCGCGAAAGGTTAAATAATATGATCACAATTTCCTATGTTAATTCTACATTAAGAAACTATATTATTATTTTTTGATTTGATTGAAAAGGAAAAAATAAATAGAGCATCCGACGGGTTTCGAACCTTCGTGTCTCTCTCCTTTACGCGAAGAGCGGCTTATCCAGCGTAAACGAAAGAGACACGAAAAGGTCTCGAAACCCGTCGGATCCTCTCTATTTCTTTTTCCTTTTCAATAAAATAAAAATATACAAAATAATTTCTTAAAGTGATAGAATTAGCATAAAGGAAATTATTGATCATATTATGTTAACTTTTGCGGTTCAAATTGCTTTTATTAATATTTATTGTTTATTTATTTATTGGATCACTTAGTGAACTAGCTAGTGTAAAATTTATTCTGAATTCTAGAAAGTATACAAACTAACTGAACTAAGTCTTAACTATGGCCAAGGGAAAAATTATTTATTAATAAATACCCATCTTTAAACAAAATAATAACAAAAAAATCAAAGTTCATTAAGACAATTTGACTTTCACCAACTTAGACTAGTATAATAAAGCATGGATCTAATATACCTTATATTGTAATTTACTATTATATAATTTAAAAACATGCCGGGACGATTTTAACAATACCTACTCTAAAAAGAACATCGTTTTATTTTTAATGGAATTTCGATGTTTTATTTCATTTTAGATTTTGGATAATCTAAATAAAAAAATTAATGGTGAATTCTATTAAATAAAATCTTTGAGTTTTGTTGTGATTTTTTTTTATTTTATTTAATTGATTTCTAGTTATTTTTTTTACAATTATTTTTCAATCTTGTTTTAAAAAAATATTTAAAATAATATCAGTTTAAATTTGAGAATTTTTATTTTAAAGGAATAAATTAAATGAAAATGTATTGTGTCAAATTTTTTTATTTGAGAAATTAAAATGTCGAACTAGGTCTTCTAATTCTTCCCATTAGAAATAAATTTAATCACGAATATATTATATATTTTGAATGTATATATGTGAAGTATTTACTATATATGACAGTATATTCTTAAAAATTACACTATTAGAAACATTTATTTTTAGTAGAAGACATCAATTTTTTATATATAAAAGAGCCAAAAACGTTTTGCCTCTGGCTGAATCGTTGCCTATTCGTAAGGAGTAGCTAATTTTGGTAAATTAGTATCAAAATTTTAACAATTTTATTTTTTTGTAAAACACCACTGGATTCTAGAAAAAAGTAAAAACATTGGGACAATTGTAGGAAGCTAATAGCTATTACTAAGTCTTCCACTCAAAATTTTCCGCCCTATATTGCTTAATTACCGAGATTTTTATGCCCCCACCTAGATCCTTCCGATGCTATTTTTATTTTGGTCTCAAAAACAATAATAAGTGAACATAAAATTCACTAAAAATTAGAACATTTTTTTTTCAATTCCAAGATTTTTCAATAATGTTTCTCCATGCTGGGCTTAAAACTTACTCGCCCTTTTAAATCAAATAAATAAATAATGTATTAAACAAGTAGTGATAGGGAAATTTAGTAAATTTTGGTAACGGTCTCGGGTTCGATTCCCGGCTATACCAAGTCATTTTTTCTGTAAGTATAGGGTCTGGAAAAAAATTAAGTGGGAGATAAATTTAAAAACTCTAATTTATCGATCGGAGAGTCTACCACTGTTCCGAAGCCCCTAAAAACTTAGCAAATTGCCTATTGGATTGTATCGAAGTTTCTTGAGATTTGGCTCTGTGATACCGGCTTCCTTCCTTCTACTCTGCTTCTTTTTCAACGATGGAGGGGCCAGCCCCATACAGGCTTTTAGGGGATGGACCTTTCTGGTTCTTATCTCCTTCACACTCAATATCATTAAAAAAAAAAAATTAAGACTCCTTTCAATCACATCATGCACCCAGTATCGAGAAAAAATTCTTATATTTATAAGTTATACCCTATATGTAGATGCAAATGTAAATATTTAGTGGTAGGGCACCTTTAATTAGATTATAGTAATTCAGAAAACAATTAATTGCATAAAAAATGCACAAAAAATATAATTCAAAACCTCTTGCCTAGACATTTGGACCAAATTTTGGGCAGTTATTCTTTAAGGCACTCGTGAAACCAATCTATTGGGGGCAAAATCAACTATCCAAAATATAAAAGCGTTGGAATGGGGGGGAGGGGCAAAAATTCTAATCTCAGAGCCCCTCTCCAGGTGCTATTCAAGCATTTTTGACAAAGTTTATTTTAATATTTTTTTCGTCCTTATTTATAAATTAAAATATATATATATATATATATATATATATATATATATATATATATATATATTGTGACAAATTGGACTTACAAAACTTAAATAAGTAAGTTTTGTTTCGCCCGATTTGCGCTCTAACTTACCAATTGCCACACTCTCCCTCAATATTGACAATTCGACAATATTGAGCAAGTTGTAGCAACTGATTAGTTTACGAGCAGATGTAACTCAGGGAGAGTATCGAAAAATAAAGACAAGATTAGTCCTCTAAAAGGGCTAATCTTATTAAAGTCGCAATGCTGAAATTTAAGGTGGTAAATTGGTGATCTGCTTCGCTAAGTGTTACGACTTTAATCGCCTAAGATGTTGTTTCCCGACCTGACCTACTCGCTGGTTAACCTTCCTATTGGATGTGAGGATACTATGCCTGAAATGACTTAAGCTATAATCCGGTTGTTGTTGTTGTTGCAAAGAAGCGATAAGATAAACACCGCAAAAATTCAAAAAAAATCGCCTGAATGAGAGTGACAAAATTACCTGCGATCGGATGCTGAAAGAAAAGCTTAATTGTAATGGACTCTGGTTTATTTCAAAAAAAACAAATTCAAATGAGTTAATTAAAATTTATGAAATTAGTTTTATTGATATTACTAAAAAGATTTCGTTTGTTTGTTTATAATTAATAGCATTGAACTTCTTTTCGTGAAAATTAATAAATTAAACAAAAGGTTAATCTTTATGAAATTACGATAAATTGATTTGTTTGTTATAATTGAGTTGTATTTAATTTTTCTTAAATAAAATGAAAAAACTTAGTTTGAAATTAATAATAAAATTTAAAGTTCAAATTTCTTCTATTAAGTTTTGACAAATTTTAATACAATGATTATTTATTTTACTTCTAAATTTTTTTTTTTTTTTTTATCAACAAATTCGAATTACTTATTTTTGTTTATAAACAAATATTATCAAGTGTTTTATATTTATCAAATTAAATAAATTATAATGACTTATTTCTTTTAATTAGACTTATTATTTACTCGTTGTGTTTATTTATATTTTAATTTAATTTATAACAATTCAGGTTCATATATTTGGCTTATTATTATTAATTATTATTGGTTTGTTTAACTAAAGAAACATAAAATATATTGGTCATCTGACTTGATTTGTTGTTTTCAAGTTCCGAGAAATTTGATTCTAATGTTTACTTATTATATTAAAAGGAAATGATTTTATTTTATTTATTTTTTTTTCTTTATATAATTAATTTTATATCAATAAAATTAGCTGAAATAGGCTTGTCGCCCCAAACACATGTGGGAAATTAATTTATCCCCTTTAATAAGGGTAGGTTATTTAAATATTAAGTTACTTTATTATTAATATTTTTTATGGAAAATATAAATTAAATTATTTTTAAAATTTGAATATCTCTTGGATACAGATGTGGTTTTGGCTCCTTCAAAATTTCCGGGTCATCCGTCTGTACCATGCGTGATTGTGACTATATTTCCAATCTAGCTAGTCAGCTGATTAGAGGAGAGCTTCCTTATCCCTCTTTAAGGGGAACCGGGCACTTCACTGAAATCAAATGTTCAAGAGTGGGCGGTATCAGTGACGCTAGTTTATAATTACTATTTAGCAATCCGCTGGTTAATTAGATCAGATACCCTAGATTATTAATGTGGGACGCCATTTTGACTCTGTTCTAGGATTTCAAGAAAATTTATATTAATTAAATTGATAGAAAATTTACTGAATTTAAATTATTGATTAATTATATAAAATTAATTCTGTGTTTTGGCTCGATACCCATTCAAACTAATATATTGTGTTCATATTTACTTTTATCTTTATTTAAAGCTACTTCCGGAAACCAACATAATTGTATTAATTTCTTTAATTATACCTCCAATTATAGGCTATTCATTAACATATCATTTACAACTTAATAATTAATTTCAAATGTATTATTGACGTGAACCTGGTAAATTGTTGATTTTATTCAATCCGACTCTAGGCTTACTTATGGTAAGTTAGTACCTTAGGGTCAAGATTGTGCTCTCTGCCTATTATAATTTAATAGTTAATTAAGTTCATTCATCAAAGAATGTACCAAGTACTTATCTATTCGAATCACTGCATCTGGAACCACTGAACAGCACTTCCACGCGACCGGCAGGCTTGAATTTTGGATAACTCCCAGATCACAGCTATTTTCTTGAAAATATCAATCGCACATGATATAGAATCACAGGAGGTTTTCACTGAACTCTTGAGATTACGATAAAACGTTAGATTGTTCCAGATATACTTGGATTTTTAACTATCACAGATGGGGTTTTGATTAGGTCAGTAATCCACGTGCGTCTCGGATCAAGGTCGTAGGCCAAAGAGGACGAGTTCATTTTCAGGGCAGTCTACTTGCACGCTACCTGGGTGACCTAATTACCCAATTAGCCGTTGATGGCGGCACAAATCAGTCTTAGATTTTAATTAGTACTTGTTTCCCAATAGATGTCCATCAAGTTCACTTTTCGATATAAATTCAAATAATAAATCATATGTCACTTTGAATTGTCATTCAAAAAAATAAAAAAATATTACAATTATACAAATTTAATTAATAACAAAGCCTGTTTCGTCACATTCCCCCCTTCAGGGATCGAATATTCTTCTATTCGATTTCTGAACTTTACAGAAGTGATTTGAACTTTATTCTCACTAGTGCACTTTTTGGTTCACTAGTTTTCTTAAATCTAATGTGGCCTTTTGCCGTTCTTGTAATCAAAACAAAAAAATTATAACCAGGGTGATTTTCCCTTTCATATTAATCATTTAATCCCCCTTCCCATTCAAATTATGTTGTGCAAAATCCAATTATCTATTACAAAATTTATCCCCAAACCTCTCTTTCAGATCCGCTCGCCTCCGTCACTTCCATTCATAATCATTTCAGGGCATACTACGGCTACCAATCGACTAACACAATCCCATCCCGCACATGAGTCCTTCCAGCACTATCCCAGTTCAAACGGCGTTAGCCTATTACACAAAATAACCATTCAGGCTGGTCATCTCGGCCAATCCCACACTAACACAGAATCGTTACTGCTAATTTCTGGATTGATCATTCAGTTTAGGGTCGTAACCCAGTATTCCCTTAGAAACCACAACATTTAATTCCTTTTCTCTTTTCAATTCGTTTCCATTTCTCTGCTACTAGCTAGTGGCACTGAATGTCACCTACTGCTTCACTATTCCCTATCAATGCTGGACCAGGGTACCGCGCACTAAACAGATCATTTCATATCTTCAGCCTCCACAATTCACACTAAAGACAATTCGGAGATTCTCCCGAGCGACACTAAACCATAGATAATCTATTTGGTATTTGTAGATGATGGCCTATTTCCTAGGTGGTGCAGTTACGACTTGGCGATCTGTGACACAATTTATCATTAGGTATTTGGATCCTACTGAGCTTTTCAAGTTGTTAATTTAAGACCTGTGTTTTTGGGTTTTTACTAAAAACCCCCCCCCAATTATTATTAATTGTTTCATGGCAAAACCTTTTCCCCCCCCAATCCCAATTAATTCAATGTTTGCTAATGATTCTAATTTTTGTTTCCCCCAAATAATTCGAACTTTTGTCCGAAGGTCATTTGGTCTGTCGTTCTGGTCCGGTGTAACATTAAGGGCTTCCTTTTCTAATAGATGGAGTTATTAGTTGCTTAGTACCTAGATTAGTATGAACGCGCTTATTCTATGTTATCTTATAACTAAGGTTAGTGATAATAACGCATTTACAAGTTTTAGTCGTTAGTAACTTAGGTCTAAGGTTTAGTACGAACGAACTTAGGCTAAATTAAGGGTAAGTACTTAATCTAGTGTTAGTACGAACGTATTTACAAATTTCTTCACCTTTGTTACACTTTCACAGAACATGTCCGTTTGTCGTTTTTAGGTCAAATTTAGTCATTCAATAGGGACGATCGTCTGTCACGTCTCGTTCTAATAAGGTGTTATTCATTATGATACTCAAAGGAATGTGAAGTTGGGGCTGAGCCTCCCTTTAATCTAAAGACCACATTCAACTATTAATTTAATTCAGTTATTGGTGAATGATATGGTTTTAAGCTCCTAACATTGAACGTCCCTATTTGTCTCCCATCAGTATGTTCTCGTTGGTAGGCGTTTGTCAAAACTTCGTCTATTCGATATGGCCCCCGATATAGTTTGAAAAATTCTCCCGCTAGTTCCCCGATTGTTGGGGATTCGAGGGTCTCGGTCGTTATCAAATCACTGGAATTGGATCGGGTCCGTTTCCGAGTGGTATGTCCTGTTCGTTTCTTTATAATTTTGTTCTTTTTCCCGTTTAAGAATTTTCTATTTTGTATCTTCATTTTAAATTTAACCCCCCCTTTTATTTAGTTTGGCCTTTCTCCTTTTCTTTCTAGTGATTATTGTTTCGTTAGTTTTCGTTGTTTTGTTATTTGATTCAATATTAATGCCTTCAATTCCATCGCATGTTGTTATTAGATTATGACTCAATGTTTCTACGACAGAGGTAGCAGTCGGTGTTTGAATGACTGTAATTGTTTGTTCAAATTCTAACAGTGGTTCTGTCACCATGTTAGCTGTTACTAACTCACATTCAAACGTAGGTAAAATTTCTACCTCTTCCATTTTATGTTCTATTGTTGAGATCATGGTATATGTGGGCATTATCGTTCTCCCTTGGTCGCCTTCTAATTGTGATTCAAAAATCGTGTTTATTTTTTCCATTGTGTCTATCTGATTACTCAGTTGCTCGTCTATGGCTTGATTTTTGTTGTTGAAACCTCTCATCTAATTTCTTGTTGAATTGTTGAAACTTCTCATCTAAAATATTGTTCATTTGTTGCACCGTTTGTTGCATCCATTCAGTCATCATTTGTTCCATCTTTCCTTTGTTGCCTGCCATTTCGTTAATTGTTAGTTTTCATTTGCCTACTATGCAATTTCTTGCCTGCTGGCTGAATCCCAGCTATCCTACACCAAATGTGACAAATTGGACTTACAAAACTTAAATAAGTAAGTTTTGTTTCGCCCGATTTGCGCTCTAACTTACCAATTGCCACACTCTCCCTCAATATTGACAATTCGACAATATTGAGCAAGTTGTAGCAACTGATTAGTTTACGAGCAGATGTAACTCAGGGAGAGTATCGAAAAATAAAGACAAGATTAGTCCTCTAAAAGGGCTAATCTTATTAAAGTCGCAATGCTGAAATTTAAGGTGGTAAATTGGTGATCTGCTTCGCTAAGTGTTACGACTTTAATCGCCTAAGATGTTGTTTCCCGACCTGACCTACTCGCTGGTTAACCTTCCTATTGGATGTGAGGATACTATGCCTGAAATGACTTAAGCTATAATCCGGTTGTTGTTGTTGTTGCAAAGAAGCGATAAGATAAACACCGCAAAAATTCAAAAAAAAAAATCGCCTGAATGAGAGTGACAAAATTACCTGCGATCGGATGCTGAAAGAAAAGCTTAATTGTAATGGACTCTGGTTTATTTCAAAAAAAACAAATTCAAATGAGTTAATTAAAATTTATGAAATTAGTTTTATTGATATTACTAAAAAGATTTCGTTTGTTTGTTTATAATTAATAGCATTGAACTTCTTTTCGTGAAAATTAATAAATTAAACAAAAGGTTAATCTTTATGAAATTACGATAAATTGATTTGTTTGTTATAATTGAGTTGTATTTAATTTTTCTTAAATAAAATGAAAAAACTTAGTTTGAAATTAATAATAAAATTTAAAGTTCAAATTTCTTCTATTAAGTTTTGACAAATTTTAATACAATGATTATTTATTTTACTTCTAAAATTTTTTTTTTTTTTTTTTTATCAACAAATTCGAATTACTTATTTTTGTTTATAAACAAATATTATCAAGTGTTTTATATTTATCAAATTAAATAAATTATAATGACTTATTTCTTTTAATTAGACTTATTATTTACTCGTTGTGTTTATTTATATTTTAATTTAATTTATAACAATTCAGGTTCATATATTTGGCTTATTATTATTAATTATTATTGGTTTGTTTAACTAAAGAAACATAAAATATATTGGTCATCTGACTTGATTTGTTGTTTTCAAGTTCCGAGAAATTTGATTCTAATGTTTACTTATTATATTAAAAGGAAATGATTTTATTTTATTTATTTTTTTTTCTTTATATAATTAATTTTATATCAATAAAATTAGCCGAAATAGGCTTGTCGCCCCAAACACATATGGGAAATTAATTTATCCCCTTTAATAAGGGTAGGTTATTTAAATATTAAGTTACTTTATTATTAATATTTTTTATGGAAAATATAAATTAAATTATTTTTAAAATTTGAATATCTCTTGGATACAGATGTGGTTTTGGCTCCTTCAAAATTTCCGGGTCATCCGTCTGTACCATGCGTGATTGTGACTATATTTCCAATCTAGCTAGTCAGCTGATTAGAGGAGAGCTTCCTTATCCCTCTTTAAGGGAACCGGGCACTTCACTGAAATCAAATGTTCAAGAGTGGGCGGTATCAGTGACGCTAGTTTATAATTACTATTTAGCAATCCGCTGGTTAATTAGATCAGATACCCTAGATTATTAATGTGGGACGCCATTTTGACTCTGTTCTAGGATTTCAAGAAAATTTATATTAATTAAATTGATAGAAAATTTACTGAATTTAAATTATTGATTAATTATATAAAATTAATTCTGTGTTTTGGCTCGATACCCATTCAAACTAATATATTGTGTTCATATTTACTTTTATCTTTATTTAAAGCTACTTCCGGAAACCAACATAATTGTATTAATTTCTTTAATTATACCTCCAATTATAGGCTATTCATTAACATATCATTTACAACTTAATAATTAATTTCAAATGTATTATTGACGTGAACCTGGTAAATTGTTGATTTTATTCAATCCGACTCTAGGCTTACTTATGGTAAGTTAGTACCTTAGGGTCAAGATTGTGCTCTCTGCCTATTATAATTTAATAGTTAATTAAGTTCATTCATCAAAGAATGTACCAAGTACTTATCTATTCGAATCACTGCATCTGGAACCACTGAACAGCACTTCCACGCGACCGGCAGGCTTGAATTTTGGATAACTCCCAGATCACAGCTATTTTCTTGAAAATATCAATCGCACATGATATAGAATCACAGGAGGTTTTCACTGAACTCTTGAGATTACGATAAAACGTTAGATTGTTCCAGATATACTTGGATTTTTAACTATCACAGATGGGGTTTTGATTAGGTCAGTAATCCACGTGCGTCTCGGATCAAGGTCGTAGGCCAAAGAGGACGAGTTCATTTTCAGGGCAGTCTACTTGCACGCTACCTGGGTGACCTAATTACCCAATTAGCCGTTGATGGCGGCACAAATCAGTCTTAGATTTTAATTAGTACTTGTTTCCCAATAGATGTCCATCAAGTTCACTTTTCGATATAAATTCAAATAATAAATCATATGTCACTTTGAATTGTCATTCAAAAAAATAAAAAAATCTTACAATTATACAATTTAATTAATAACAAAGCCTGTTTCGTCACATTCCCCCCCTTCAGGGATCGAATATTCTTCTATTCGATTTCTGAACTTTACAGAAGTGATTTGAACTTTATTCTCACTAGTGCACTTTTTGGTTCACTAGTTTTCTTAAATCTAATGTGGCCTTTTGCCGTTCTTGTAATCAAAACAAAAAATTATAACCAGGGTGATTTTCCCTTTCATATTAATCATTTAATCCCCCCTTCCCATTCAAATTATGTTGTGCAAAATCCAATTATCTATTACAAAATTTATCCCCAAACCTCTCTTTCAGATCCGCTCGCCTCCGTCACTTCCATTCATAATCATTTCAGGGCATACTACGGCTACCAATCGACTAACACAATCCCATCCCGCACATGAGTCCTTCCAGCACTATCCCAGTTCAAACGGCGTTAGCCTATTACACAAAATAACCATTCAGGCTGGTCATCTCGGCCAATCCCACACTAACACAGAATCGTTACTGCTAATTTCTGGATTGATCATTCAGTTTAGGGTCGTAACCCAGTATTCCCTTAGAAACCACAACATTTAATTCCTTTTCTCTTTTCAATTCGTTTCCATTTCTCTGCTACTAGCTAGTGGCACTGAATGTCACCTACTGCTTCACTATTCCCTATCAATGCTGGACCAGGGTACCGCGCACTAAACAGATCATTTCATATCTTCAGCCTCCACAATTCACACTAAAGACAATTCGGAGATTCTCACGAGCGACACTAAACCATAGATAATCTATTTGGTATTTGTAGATGATGGCCTATTTCCTAGGTGGTGCAGTTACGACTTGGCGATCTGTGACACAATTTATCATTAGGTATTTGGATCCTACTGAGCTTTTCAAGTTGTTAATTTAAGACCTGTGTTTTTGGGTTTTTACTAAAAACCCCCCCCAATTATTATTAATTGTTTCATGGCAAAACCTTTTCCCCCCCCAATCCCAATTAATTCAATGTTTGCTAATGATTCTAATTTTTGTTTCCCCCAAATAATTCGAACTTTTGTCCGAAGGTCATTTGGTCTGTCGTTCTGGTCCGGTGTAACATTAAGGGCTTCCTTTTCTAATAGATGGAGTTATTAGTTGCTTAGTACCTAGATTAGTATGAACGCGCTTATTCTATGTTATCTTATAACTAAAGTTAGTGATAATAACGCATTTACAAGTTTTAGTCGTTAGTAACTTAGGTCTAAGGTTTAGTACGAACGAACTTAGGCTAAATTAAGGGTAAGTACTTAATCTAGTGTTAGTACGAACGTATTTACAAATTTCTTCACCTTTGTTACACTTTCACAGAACATGTCCGTTTGTCGTTTTTAGGTCAAATTTAGTCATTCAATAGGGACGATCGTCTGTCACGTCTCGTTCTAATAAGGTGTTATTCATTATGATACTCAAAGGAATGTGAAGTTGGGGCTGAGCCTCCCCTTTAATCTAAAGACCACATTCAACTATTAATTTAATTCAGTTATTGGTGAATGATATGGTTTTAAGCTCCTAACATTGAACGTCCCTATTTGTCTCCCATCAGTATGTTCTCGTTGGTAGGCGTTTGTCAAAACTTCGTCTATTCGATATGGCCCCCGATATAGTTTGAAAAATTCTCCCGCTAGTTCCCCGATTGTTGGGGATTCGAGGGTCTCGGTCGTTATCAAATCACTGGAATTGGATCGGGTCCGTTTCCGAGTGGTATGTCCTGTTCGTTTCTTTATAATTTTGTTCTTTTTCCCGTTTAAAAATTTTCTATTTTGTATCTTCATTTTAAATTTAACCCCCCCTTTTATTTAGTTTGGCCTTTCTCCTTTTCTTTCTAGTGATTATTGTTTCGTTAGTTTTCGTTGTTTTGTTATTTGATTCAATATTAATGCCTTCAATTCCATCGCATGTTGTTATTAGATTATGACTCAATGTTTCTACGACAGAGGTAGCAGTCGGTGTTTGAATGACTGTAATTGTTTGTTCAAATTCTAACAGTGGTTCTGTCACCATGTTAGCTGTTACTAACTCACATTCAAACGTAGGTAAAATTTCTACCTCTTCCATTTTATGTTCTATTGTTGAGATCATGGTATATGTGGGCATTATCGTTCTCCCTTGGTCGCCTTCTAATTGTGATTCAAAAATCGTGTTTATTTTTTCCATTGTGTCTATCTGATTACTCAGTTGCTCGTCTATGGCTTGATTTTGTTGTTGAAACCTCTCATCTAATTTCTTGTTGAATTGTTGAAACTTCTCATCTAAAATATTGTTCATTTGTTGCACCGTTTGTTGCATCCATTCAGTCATCATTTGTTCCATCTTTCCTTTGTTGCCTGCCATTTCGTTAATTGTTAGTTTTCATTTGCCTACTATGCAATTTCTTGCCTGCTGGCTGAATCCCAGCTATCCTACACCAAATGTGACAAATTGGACTTACAAAACTTAAATAAGTAAGTTTTGTTTCGCCCGATTTGCGCTCTAACTTACCAATTGCCACACTCTCCCTCAATATTGACAATTCGACAATATTGAGCAAGTTGTAGCAACTGATTAGTTTACGAGCAGATGTAACTCAGGGAGAGTATCGAAAAATAAAGACAAGATTAGTCCTCTAAAAGGGCTAATCTTATTAAAGTCGCAATGCTGAAATTTAAGGTGGTAAATTGGTGATCTGCTTCGCTAAGTGTTACGACTTTAATCGCCTAAGATGTTGTTTCCCGACCTGACCTACTCGCTGGTTAACCTTCCTATTGGATGTGAGGATACTATGCCTGAAATGACTTAAGCTATAATCCGGTTGTTGTTGTTGTTGCAAAGAAGCGATAAGATAAACACCGCAAAAATTCAAAAAAAAAATCGCCTGAATGAGAGTGACAAAATTACCTGCGATCGGATGCTGAAAGAAAAGCTTAATTGTAATGGACTCTGGTTTATTTCAAAAAAAACAAATTCAAATGAGTTAATTAAAATTTATGAAATTAGTTTTATTGATATTACTAAAAAGATTTCGTTTGTTTGTTTATAATTAATAGCATTGAACTTCTTTTCGTGAAAATTAATAAATTAAACAAAAGGTTAATCTTTATGAAATTACGATAAATTGATTTGTTTGTTATAATTGAGTTGTATTTAATTTTTCTTAAATAAAATGAAAAAACTTAGTTTGAAATTAATAATAAAATTTAAAGTTCAAATTTCTTCTATTAAGTTTTGACAAATTTTAATACAATGATTATTTATTTTACTTCTAAAATTTTTTTTTTTTTTTTTTATCAACAAATTCGAATTACTTATTTTTGTTTATAAACAAATATTATCAAGTGTTTTATATTTATCAAATTAAATAAATTATAATGACTTATTTCTTTTAATTAGACTTATTATTTACTCGTTGTGTTTATTTATATTTTAATTTAATTTATAACAATTCAGGTTCATATATTTGGCTTATTATTATTAATTATTATTGGTTTGTTTAACTAAAGAAACATAAAATATATTGGTCATCTGACTTGATTTGTTGTTTTCAAGTTCCGAGAAATTTGATTCTAATGTTTACTTATTATATTAAAAGGAAATGATTTTATTTTATTTATTTTTTATTTTTTTTTTCTTTATATAATTAATTTTATATCAATAAAATTAGCCGAAATAGGCTTGTCGCCCCAAACACATATGGGAAATTAATTTATCCCCTTTAATAAGGGTAGGTTATTTAAATATTAAGTTACTTTATTATTAATATTTTTTATGGAAAATATAAATTAAATTATTTTTAAAATTTGAATATCTCTTGGATACAGATGTGGTTTTGGCTCCTTCAAAATTTCCGGGTCATCCGTCTGTACCATGCGTGATTGTGACTATATTTCCAATCTAGCTAGTCAGCTGATTAGAGGAGAGCTTCCTTATCCCTCTTTAAGGGAACCGGGCACTTCACTGAAATCAAATGTTCAAGAGTGGGCGGTATCAGTGACGCTAGTTTATAATTACTATTTAGCAATCCGCTGGTTAATTAGATCAGATACCCTAGATTATTAATGTGGGACGCCATTTTGACTCTGTTCTAGGATTTCAAGAAAATTTATATTAATTAAATTGATAGAAAATTTACTGAATTTAAATTATTGATTAATTATATAAAATTAATTCTGTGTTTTGGCTCGATACCCATTCAAACTAATATATTGTGTTCATATTTACTTTTATCTTTATTTAAAGCTACTTCCGGAAACCAACATAATTGTATTAATTTCTTTAATTATACCTCCAATTATAGGCTATTCATTAACATATCATTTACAACTTAATAATTAATTTCAAATGTATTATTGACGTGAACCTGGTAAATTGTTGATTTTATTCAATCCGACTCTAGGCTTACTTATGGTAAGTTAGTACCTTAGGGTCAAGATTGTGCTCTCTGCCTATTATAATTTAATAGTTAATTAAGTTCATTCATCAAAGAATGTACCAAGTACTTATCTATTCGAATCACTGCATCTGGAACCACTGAACAGCACTTCCACGCGACCGGCAGGCTTGAATTTTGGATAACTCCCAGATCACAGCTATTTTCTTGAAAATATCAATCGCACATGATATAGAATCACAGGAGGTTTTCACTGAACTCTTGAGATTACGATAAAACGTTAGATTGTTCCAGATATACTTGGATTTTTAACTATCACAGATGGGGTTTTGATTAGGTCAGTAATCCACGTGCGTCTCGGATCAAGGTCGTAGGCCAAAGAGGACGAGTTCATTTTCAGGGCAGTCTACTTGCACGCTACCTGGGTGACCTAATTACCCAATTAGCCGTTGATGGCGGCACAAATCAGTCTTAGATTTTAATTAGTACTTGTTTCCCAATAGATGTCCATCAAGTTCACTTTTCGATATAAATTCAAATAATAAATCATATGTCACTTTGAATTGTCATTCAAAAAAATAAAAAAATCTTACAATTATACAATTTAATTAATAACAAAGCCTGTTTCGTCGCAATATATATATATATTTTTGTGTTTTAATTAATTTTATTGTAATATTTATATTGTTTCAATTCTATATTATAATAACTAGTAAGTACATATCATTTTGTCAATGATAAGATTTGAAAATTAGTTATTTTATGAAATAATAATTTTCTAATATTTTCAGTGATATAAGGGAGAATTTTCCCAAAAACGTATGAATAATTAATAAACCTGTTGTGATTGTTTTTTATAAAGAAGAATATTCATTTGATACAATTAAAAATTACAAATTTATTTAATAATAGTCAATTATGTATTTTTTGATTTGAAAAATATTGAAAAATAAAAAAGTTATAACCGAAGTGAAGAATGAAAATAGTGTGACGGTTGAGTTCAGTTTATCTCATTTTCCCCCAAATGAAAATGTACATAGGTATATAAGATTTTTAAGAAAAAAAAGATGTGGCTTTTTCCAGCAGCAAATTTTTTTTTTTTTTTATTTATTTAATGTCACCGGGAACAAAGCCCATTTAGACAGCACATAAGTAGAGTGTTAGTAGGGTTAGTGAGAGAGCCGAGTTTTCAGCCGGTAGAAATTTTTATTTGCCAGCCAGGATCGAACCCCGGACCTCCACCCCAACATCGTCATAATCGATCGATGCCGAAGCGAGGCCAGTGCGTTAGCTGACTGAGCTACCCGACTTCTAGCAAAAAATTAAATCTTATTAAATTTTTAATGTATATCCTCAATTTGAAGGAAAAATCTTTTCTTTCATTTGAAAATTCTCTCTGCGCGTTTTCGAATGGATATAAAAAGGGGGTTCAAACTGCTAGCTCACGTTTTTTACTCTTGTTTTAGCTATAACTTTTTAATTTTTTAAAAGAAAAAAAACATATTTAAAATTAGTAATGAAGCTGTTAAGCTTTTATGTTTGCGATTAATTTGATTAAGGTTTGAATTTTTATTTAAATCACACTTGATTATAATTATTTATTGAAAACAAATCATACAATATAACTACGACTTTTCGATCGACTTATTCTGCAGATCGTTCTCAAGTATGAGCACCACTCCGATTATAAGTTGACTGAACTAATCACGAGTCACTTGCAGATAATATTCGCCGATATGTGGATTAACTGTTATCATTGTTACTATTATTATCATTTTGATTTTGTCAATAATTTTACTTTAAGGTTTAAACCTGTTTTTAAAATTTTAAAAACATGTAATCCTCAGTCCGATGGGGAGCGCTGAGGGTCGTCAGTGTGTTGGTTTTTCTGACTAAGCTACATGTTATGTAGTCTATAAAGCCTAACCGACACGTGATTGGTTCAGTCCACTCATAATCCCGGAGTGGGTGCTCATCTGCTCATACTTGAGAACGATTGCAAAATAAGTCGATCGAAATGTTGTAATTATATTGTATTATTTGTTTTCAATAAATAATTATAATTAATCATGGGTGATTTAAATAAAAATTCAAATTTTAAACATATTTAAAACTTTAAAGTTCTAATTGTGTTAAAAGAAGGAACGAATAGAGACGGTTTTCATTTGAAGTTGTTATTAGAGGAGATTGTATAGATTCAAATTTTGAAGTGATTAATTCCTTTGGCAATTATGATTCAAGCATTTCTCAAACTTGTTTTACATAAATCATGAATTTAAAAAAAGAAAATTAAATTTGTAACAATATGCATAGCACTCCCGAGGAGTGTTGTTCTGGAGCAGCCTCAGCAGCTCGTGCTAAAGAGATGGATTAATAATAAAAAAAAAAGTTGGTGAGTTTAGGTTCACAGGGGTGCATAAAGATATGCCAAGAGGGACCCACCCGCGATTCAAGATTTATTCCGGTGGATTCTCTGTCCCCTAGCGGGGGTGCGTCGTTTATGTGTTTATTCGACCCTGGGGGAGGAAAGACCCAGCAACGCCCTCTTTCTCTTAAGAGGGAGGTTTAATTTCGCCGGCAGTCAACCGACCCGGCCCACTCGCACTTTTTCGTTTCCGTTGCCTTTCCAAAAGCCATTGTTTTTATTCTTCACTGTATCCGATTTTTGGTCTTTTTAAAATGCAATCAGATGTGTTTTTAATAATGTTTACATTTCCAAACTTTGGTTGAAGTTAAAACCCTCCCTTCGGTATCTTTATAGCACCCCATTATCTGGCTATAATTTAATTCTCCCCCTTTCAATTTCGGTTCTCTTATTCGCTTTTATCCAATTTTCTCCCCGATTAACTACCCCATGTGGACCAAACCCTCCCTATTTCTTTCCTATTTCTTTTAATAGCACCGGAAAGAGCTATCAAGTGATTGCCATTTATCTGCTACTCAATATATAAGATTATTTTCATGGATGTAACAGAAATCTTTATAATGTTTTATGGTCAACTGAACTGCTACAGGGAATTTCTATCAATGTTACAGCTCGTTTTCATCGTTTTGATTATTTGAAATGTATCAATAGGAATTTATCACTGAAATATATATGTACCAAGTCAATCAACAAGTTTTTAATATTTTTTAAACAAATTCCCTTGTGGAATTCATATTTTACAATTTGAAATAAAAATCAATTTATGTTTATAAGTCGGAATTCCCTAAACATTTCAATTCCATAAATTCTAAAAAAAAAAATGAAACAAACATATTTCATGTTTTACACATTGTTTTTAAAATTATAATCATATAAGTATTTATCATAGCGAATAAAATGAAAAAAAAAAAATATATTTTCCATTTGATTTAGAATATGGACTGGAATTATTTTAATTGACCAGTTTATGTTTATACAGGCACCTCATACTTTCTGTATTGGCGTTGGGTTTATATTAAAGAAGTTCCCCCAAATCATTCAAATGGGGTACCAGCAATTCGACACATGAAAATAGTAAGTAAAGCTGTAAATAATTATGGCAAGAGCACTTAGGGCCGGTTGTATGTCGCAAAGTAAATGCTTTTTACCACCAACACAGGGTAGATGGTAAATGGAGGGACTGGGATGGCCAATCAGATGCCAAGCACTGTCAGTGCCTGTTAGTGGTAAAAAGCATTTACTTTGCGACATACAACCGGCCCTAAGTGTCCGTGGACGACCCAAGAACTAAATGAGCTATAAGCTGCTTGTTAAATATATGTAGGTATAATTTCATACTTTTGTTAAAAGGTTGAAAGTAAAGTTGCCAATTTCGGAGAACATATTTGCGAGAAATTGACGATTCAACTGCGGGATGGGGCTGAAAAAGCGAGAACCAGCAAAATTTTCCCCTAAGTTTCAGCCATGAAATTTGCAAAAACGGTGAAATAGTATATGGTTTATTAGTAGACTTAGTAAAATAAAGAACAATTGTTTTGGGATCGATTCATAAATCTTTATTTAATGATCGAATTGCAAGTATCAAATTAAATTTTCCATCTCATAGGAGTAAAACGGAACAATTACCGTTCCGCACGCTCTTTTCGCGGGACGCTTCTCCCAGTGCCCAAGGAACTCTAGTTGTAAGTTCTTTTTAGCATTATTAATTCGATTAAGTAATTTGGGGTAAGTGCGAGCCCATTTTTCAAAAGTTCATTTTCAAAAGAAGCTGTAACTTATGTACGTACGTACGTTGCCAATTTCCCTGCCCTTTTCTTTATAGAGCCTGAGGAATCTTCAATAAAACAGTGAAACGTCGCAATTGATGTTTTAATATAAAACTTGTTTTTGTTCCTTTTCCTCTGAAAAATTGATATATCTAATTAATATATATTTTTGATTTTAATTGCAGAAAAGAATCGCCCCTCTCCGAAGAAGAACCCAAGTAACCAGGCTAGATTTAATAATTCAATTTCAGAAACGCCATCTTTTTAAAAATTATTATTTGTAATAAATATTAGGTTGAATCAAGAAATTCAAATAAATAAATAAATTTAGACCATATAAATTGTATATATACAGTAGAAAGACTGGTTTGAACCAAGCGAACTTCATCTGACACTATTGCATTCTAACTCTTTCATTTCTTTAAAAATTTCACAGTGCATTTCATTTATATATCGATAAAATATTATATTTATCAAAATTATTATTAAATTCATTTTTTTATGAGAGTTATCTAGTAAAATTCTGAAATCTTTGGGTTTTACGATCTGAAGATCTCAGAAATGACGTAGAAAAACATATTACATACAGAAAAAAAATGGTACAAAGAACGCATAGTTTAGATTTAAATGCAGCAATAATTTTTTATGTTACCGGAGTTATTATACTTATGTATATAATTTTGCATAGACATAAAAACAATTTTTGTCTTTTAAATATGAATAAAAGTATGTTACTAAACTTTTATCTTATCCGCTTCTCACGACCACGACTTTACACAAAGATTAGAGATGAAAATGCGCCATTAAAGTTTATGAATTGGTGATTTTCTTATTGGACTTGTAAAGCGGAAAACAAAAAGGCAAAAGTGATTTTTGTAATGAAGTCCGAATTCAAATGCATTACGTTCCAAATGGCTCGTAATAGAGTTTACGATTGGCCGGCTATTCAACAAGATAATATGAAATTCCTGGAAAGTCGACCCGGAGAGACCGGGATTGAAACCGGGATCGGTTTGTCCCAAGACGGCGGCGACGGCACTAAATAGAAAACAATAAATACCGGCAAGGACAATACTTGTTGTGGCACATAAAAAGCATTGCCCACTCTATAAATGGGCTTGAGAACTGTCCAGAAGACAATCTATTAAAAATGTGAGTTGTTGAGAATTTGTTTGCAATACTGTTTTAAATTTTATAGAAGTATGTTGAAAGATTGAAGAAGTATATTATCGAGAACAACGAGGTGATGCTTGGGGGTATCTGATGTTTGCAAATCATGGCGATGGGAAAACGACTTGGAAATAACAATAAATCGTTCGCAGTTTTAAAATCATCATTTTGGATACAAATAAGCCGGCCATGTGTGAGTCAAGAACTTATATCTTGCAAAATGAGATCTTAAATCCGTTTGATTTGTCGTTGATAAAGAGACAATGCTTACAAACTTTGAGACAAACTTTATGGTGTTAAAAAGTAACGATTTATACACTTTTTCCGAATTTTTGCAGAAATAGTTTGACTGACTCTCTTGCACGATAGAAATATTAAAATAATGTATACCTGAAGTTCATTTCATGCTGAACACACTGGTTTTTGAATTATTCTGCTATCCTTAAAAATAGCTTGGCAATTAGACTTTCCACAAACCACGTTTTTTATTAAAATATGCCCAACCGCCATTTTAAAAATGCCTGCCAAAAAAAAAAAACTATGACATAAATTTTGTTCAAGTATTGTTTTGTGACTGTCTACCTAAAGGGAACTCATGATAAAAAAATCAGAAAAATATAAAATCATAAGCAACACATTTTATTTATATTGGGCGATTTGAAATGGATTGACTCTGAGGGAATTTCTAAAATTTTTGAAGAGAAACTGTTTCTGTATCTGTTTGAATTTTTTTTTTTGTTACAATAAAGGGGAAATGACCTAATAGAGGGGAAATAAAAGACAAGCTTTGATTTTAAAATAATAATTAGAATTTTCGAATTTCAATAAATTTTATTTGTCATGAGCTATTAGTGGGTTTTAAAATTAAAGTTTCACTTCCCCCGTGAGCTTATGTGGATGAGGCTCACACATATTTTCTTTCATAATATTAAGTTGAGCCACTTTTGAATGGTGACAGGTAAAATTAAACGGAATCCTATAAATAATCTAATAGCCCAGACAAGTGCGAGTCGGGTTCAGGTTGACTGGAATCGAACAACCAACATTAGGTTTTGTTAAGGGAGAATGTGATGTAGGGTAGGTTCTTGGCGAAACATATTTAAATTAAGTAAAAAAATTAAAAAAAACCTTTTAGGTTTACACAGGATAATTGTTGATTTAGTAGTAGTCAGCGAAATTTTATGATCAAGTTGTGGAACACTTAGGCTCAGTGGCGCTGCCAGAAAATTTTAATGGGGGGGGGGGGGTCGGGGGTCAATCCACAAAGCTGGGAATTTTTTTTATTAAAACAAATAGGTACTTCAAGAAATTATAAAAATAATTTTTATAAAAAATAAAACCGACTTCAAAAAATTAACTGCAGATAAATGGGCAGTAGTAAGAACTCAAAAATCAAAATAAAATGCACTAAAAGGTATAAAATAATTAGTTTAATTTAGTAGAACTAAACGATATAGTAAACATTTACATGAAATCACTTTTTGAAGTCGGTGCCAAACATACAGGTACACATTTTATGAATCAAACTCGACGAAGGACTATTTGACGATTAGTCGCAGGTCCGATCTGGTTTTCGATAGGTCCCGCTTATTTTTCATGTAGTATTGGGTTTAGCACCGACTTCAAAAAGTGATTTCACAATAAGTTTATGTAAATGTAAATTCATGTAAATTTTCATCGTTTAGTTTATAACTCAAATTAGATAATTATTTTATACCTTTTTGTGTATTTTATTTGATTTTTGAGTTCTTATTATTTTATTTGTTGCATTTAATTTTTTTGAAGTCGGTTTTATTTTTTTTATAAAAATTATTTTTATTTTTCTCTTTTTAGTGATGTTATTAATAGTGACTTAATATAATACTCTTGCATGCATCTCTTAAGAGAAAGCGTCGGGCGAATGAATCAGAAAATGATAATAAAATTAAATTCATAAATATAAAAATTCTCTAGAAACGTTTGGGGGTTTTAAATGAACGTTTTAAGATTGATTTTTTTATAAAAGATTTTATTTATTATAATTTTGATTATTTGCTCATAAGAATTGGAATATTTACGTTAATTCGTTATTGATCATATCATCAGAACTTGACCAAATTAATATGGGACCACCCCTAAGGTACCCTCTTTCCAATATAAAAAGAATCATCAAAATCGGTTCATAAACAATTGATTTGTCAAAGTTATAGCGATCTGTTCTAGAAGGTACGTCTTTTTGAGAAACTCAAGCCCTGGGGCTTTATTTTAAAAACTTAGACTAGTGGGATAAAATATAGCCTTTTAAATATGTAATTTCATAATACTTTTTCCTATTAAATATTATTAATTTCTTCATTAGTCCTTATTAAAATTTTTATTTTTGTTATTTGCCTATTTTTCTGAACTTATTTCCATCCTCCGCTGCTTTTAATCTTAACTCAGGTTTGGTTACTATTCTTTATTCCCTGTAATAAGTCGTCTATTTCTCCTTATAGTTCTCTCTATCTATCACTTCTTCATTTTAATGATAATTATTTATATAATTTTGATTTCAAAAATCCAATTGGTTTATATTTTACAAACATGTGTTTTATAAAATTATTTAGTAATGTTTTAAATTATCCAGCAATTAGACTTTTCGAAGAGATACTTTATATACATTAAATTTAATTCCTTAGTCTCTTGATCCCTATCAAACGATTTATGTATGTAGTTTCTATTTTATGCCTCTATTTCCCAATCATTTATAGTTTCATTCTAAATCTAATTTAATTATCTATTTACCAAAACAAGAGAAATTTATTATCTCCTTTATTTTTTTTATTACGGATCGAGACTTGCAGCTTATTTTTATTTTTTTTTTTCTTCACTTGTTTGATATTCAAATGACAATTTATATGAAATTAGTATCTTTTTTGGCGACAAGGCGTGACAGGTCTATTTATATCTCCTAATAGATACGGCCAATCTATAGATTGGTTCGGGTGAAAATTCGCCGTATGGGCTGGAGCTGCTCATAAAAAAGCGGTGACATCGCGTGGGAGGAGCCGGGCTTTTTATCGCCGTCCCGGTGCAAGGGCAGCACAAGAACAACCGGAAAGCTCCTCTGCCTCCATCCGTGTCACATTGATCTATCTCTTCATTTTCATTTCTTTTCATTTACTCTTCTATTTTACTATCGCATCACTTTCAGGGGGGGGGGGGGCTACTTTCTCTTTCTCTGCAAAAGATTCTAAGATTCGATTAAATTACATGTTTATAGCTTAGTCAAGTGGCGTTATTATCTTAGTCGTTAATCGATCTAATTTCGAAGGAACAATACAAATAAATTTTATAATAATTTTTAGAAAAAAAATAAAAAACCGATTTCAAAAAAATTAAATGCAACAAATAAAATAATAAACCGAAAGTTTTCTACATTTGATTCAATCGCGAATCAAATGTAGGGAATTTTTGTCAAATATTGAGTGAAAATAATATTTGAACTTATATATTTCTAACTTGAAATAATGATATTAAATAAATTTTTCTAATTTTTCTAATTAATATAACAAAGAATAATTGCTATATCAATGAGAATTGTTTTTGACCGCGCTTATTTGAAAAAGATATTTATCACGAGACTACTGCGGATTACGCTGTTGGAGTCTGCAGAGTCTTAAGTCTGGACCAAGAGAGAAAAGATGTGATCCACTTAGCTACAACCCAACGTCATTTTGCGTGTGGCCCGCTAGACATTCGGATGGATCACCACCATCCGAATGTCTAGCGAATAACTATACGCTGAAATGACGTTGGATTGTAGCTAAGTGGATCACATCTTTTTCTCTCTTGGTCCAGACTTAAGACTCCACAGACTTCAATAGCGTAATCCGCGATAGTCTCGTGATAAATATCTTTTTCAAATAAGCTTGCGGTCAAAACAATTTATTGATATGGCAATTATTCATTGTTATATTAATTAGAAAAATTAGAAAAATTTTAAATAAAATAATAAGAGAGCTCAAAAATAAAATAAAATGCACTAAAAGATATAAAATAATTATCTAATTTAGTTACAACTAAAAGACGAAATTATTTACATGAAATCCTTTTTAAACTCAGTGCCAAACATATAGGTACATTTTATTAGAATAATGATATCCACCATGGGAAAAGCATAAATATCTTAAAAATATATAACAGGAATAGTAGGGAATTGGATAAAATAAAAAAAAAGCATAGTTTTTCTAATTAATATATTAAAGAATAATTAACATATCAAAGAGAGTTGTTTTTGACCGCGTTTTTTTAAACAAGATATATATCGCTAGACTACTGCTGGTTGAAGGTATTGGAGTCAGCTAAATCTTAAATCTGGACCAAGAAAGAATGAAAAAAAAATTCAATTTTCAAAAAGCCAAGTCCCTTTTGCGCCGTCGTACGAAATACTGATTCCCGCCTTTATATGCACTGAGCCCAAATTACTGCGGCCACAACATTTTTCACGTTTCAGGCTTGTCTAGCGAGCATGTGGGAAGCATCACCAGGCACAATCATGTTCAAACCTGCCGCGGCACGCTCGCTGTTTGCCAATAGCAGCCGTCATTTCATAGACACACCTCGAATCATGGGAGCCCCTGCTATATAGACAACTGAATTGGCATATGAGTTAAGGGTATGGCTACCCTGCGAAAAAAAAGGCGCAAGCCATTTCTCCATTATTACTTTATCCAATGCGAAGCCGATAAAGTATTGGATCGGTCTCTCAAAGGATCCTCAGGTAAAGACTACGGAACCCAAGACGGTTCGAGTCCCGGTGGATCATTTTATCTATAATATAATTTTTTTTTAATAATTAAGTAATGGAGAGGGATTCAGCCAACGGGTACGCCTCTGCTGAGTCAAAAACTCCCAATTATGGAAAACGTTTCGGCTTTTTAATTAAATAATGCCATCATCAGTTCCTAAGAGCTGAAAGAGCAAGAGCACACATGTAAATACAATAAAATTTTACAAAAATCCATTGTTAATTACATATATCTTACAGTATTAGCGACACAATTAATTTTATAAATACGTTGTCACGCGGGCAGGGATGTTGATGGATTTTATCATAAAATACAAAATTATATATGAATTACAAAATGGTACATAAATCTTGGTGTGCTCTCACTTGATATGCGCAACGTCTCAAGTACAAATATAGCAAATTTCAATTTCATTCAATTAATATTTATTTTTCTCCTAATTTAATAAAAATAAATAAATGAATATATAAACAACAAAAAATTCCAGGAGAATATTGTTTTTGGTACAACCACTAGGATGTGTTGAAAAATGTTGGATATTTTTGTAAGTCAATAAAAATAGACGGCACCTGGCCAGTGACTTATATGTAAGAACCAACAAACTGTTAATATTCTAAATTAATTGATATTACTTTTCCAATGTCCTATTTTCAATATAAGCCGCACTTCATCATAGAAATAATTAAGTCGGCGTGTCTCCTCTCTGATATTCTTCAAAAATGCCAAATTAAAATATGAATACCAATTTCTTATCTAAAAAATTGATCTGAATAGTTTAAAAGTTTGGCTTCAGTATAATATTTTCGTATTATCATTCAATATGCCTATATTCAATTTCTAACTTAGAATCGGTACCATTATCTGGATTATTTGATTAATCTATCCTCGTCCCACATATCTGACATATAACACGCGAACAAAATTTTACTCAAATCCTTAAAAAAATAATAACCTCGGATTCAGTAATTGACAATCTCTCTTGATTTTCTATAGAAATTTTAACTCTAATATTATTGTCAAGGTATCTTCGATATAAATTATTTTGATTAATATAAAATTATTAGTTTGAATGAGGGGTGGGTGGAAAAACTACAACTCACGTGTGACGTCACCCTGATTTTGCAGCCTTTGCATTTAAAAATCCATAAAAATAGCTTGGTGTGAGTACTTTTTAAGTTTACCAGAAAATACAACACCTATAAGTTATAGCAATGACTATCAATGTGAGTATTTAAAGATTAATTCGGTATTTCTAAAGTTGTTTTTTAAGAGTTGAACATTGTATGAATCAGAAACAAATTAATTCATAAAATAAATTCTGGCCTTATTGGAACAAATGAAAGCTTTTCAATGAAGATTTGATGTCATTAGAACAAGAGAAGTAGTATATGTGTTGCAGTAAAAACCCGTTTTAGTAAGAACGGGTTCTTACTAGTTAAAATGCGTTTCACTGAATACCTTTGTGACAACTAGAATTTACTGATGTTGGTTGAGTTTGGTCCAAAGGTCTAGAATCTTCATTTTTGACCTCCCGCCTCAATTAGGGTGTTTATTTTCAAAAAAATTTTAAACGAAAATGTTAAAAATTATATCTTCATTAGATGCAACGTTGTAGAGGATGTAATTTTTAACATTTTCGTTTGAAAACAAACACCCAAAATGAGGCGGGATGGCAAAAATAAGTTTCTAGAACTTTGGACTAAACTCAACCAACATCAGTAAATTCTAGTTGCCACAAAGGTATTCAGGGAAACGCGTTTTAACTAGTAAGAACCCTTAGGGAAAGCGGTGTTGGTTTATAGCGAAACATATTAAACACAAGAGTTTTTTAACTGGTTATAGTGGTGTTTCACAAAGAGGAAATAAAAATTAAAAAAATTAAAAATTTCTTTAATTATATTTTGGAGATTTTTTATTTTTCTCTATACATATTTCGGGTTACGAACCCATCATCAGAAGGTTAATATGGTAGTCTTTTGTTAAACCTCCTGAAGAAGTGCTCGTAACCCGAAATATTTATAGAGAAATAAAAAATCTCAAAAATATAATTAAAGAAATTTTTAATTTTTATTTCCTCTTTGTGAAACACCACTATAACGCGTTAAAAACTCCTGTGTAGTAAGAACCCGTTCTTACTAAAAAACGGATTTTTACTGCAACATATGCATGTATTTATAAAAAAAAAGGTAAAAGCGGAAACGATGCCATATATTTTTGGTTTTACACCTGATTAATTCTTCGAAAAGCCAAATGGTAAATGGTTATTTGGAAATTTTATTGAAAAGAGAATTCTTCACTTGAGAGACTCCTTTGAGAGTTGCGAGCCGTGATTTAATATGTCTTTCGCTTTTTTCAATAGTTCACTAATTCCTAGAGGGGAGTTCGCGTTCCATTATACAGGTATGAATAGCTATAAGGGCGGAAGTGGCGCTAGAGAAGGGGCTAGAAGTGCATCTTGACAGTGACCGATTCCGAGTAACCGGCCACTTGACATCGACTTGATTTCTTTTTTCTTTTTTTGCAGGGCGGGCGAATGGCATGGTGCCACATTAGTAGTAGCAGGAAGTGGGTCCCGTGGTGGCCACGGTCCATGCTATATATCATCGGGTCGTTCCAGAAAGGGTGGGTGCTGTTTTGGGCAAAGGGCTGCAGGGGGACAAAGAGAGAGTCCCCCGCGTGCAGACGCAGACCCTGAGGACGGCGCCAGGCTAAATCAACGACGTGGTTTGGCGTCCTCCGTGACTCGTTGCTGCTGTCCAGTACAAGGAAAACGAGCACGAGACAGACGAGCGCATATCTAATGGCAGACCTCGGACCATTCTCCAGAGCGACCGATTTAAGAAATAGCATATAATAGAGAGATCACGGGAAAAAATTACGAGCAATATTAATCGGGCTCGGATTTCGATTACTGCATTTCTTCCACGCTATCGTATCACTTATCTTGTCTCGACTTCTCCATTTAAATAAAAGAGTGATCATTTTCAGAATATATTTTATCGTGATTACACAAAAGCAACGGACAAAGAACGTGAAATTGTGAGTTGAAAAATAAAGAAAAATATTTAAAAAAAAAACCTAAAAAACATGCTTCTAATAAAAATTTTTAAGAAAAAATAAAAACCGACTTCAAAAATTAAATGCAACAAATAAAATACACTAAAAGGTATAAAATAATTATTATCTTATTTAGTTACAACTAAACGACGAAATATTAACACGAAATTACTTTTTAAAGTCGGTGCCAAACAAACTATACCTATAAGCGAGCGTACCCGCCAAACGTACTAAGTAAGATCCGTCGAGTGCGATTCATAAAAGGTATATGTTTGGCACCAACTTCAAAAAGTAATTTCGTGTTAATATTTCGTCGTTTAGTTGTAACTAAATAAGATAATAATTATTTTATACCTTTTTAGTGTATTTTATTTGTTGCATTTAATTTTTTGAAGTCGGTTTTTATTTTTTCTTAAAAATTTTTTATTTTTCTCTTTTTAGTGATGTTATTAATAGTGATTATATCATCAGAACTTGACCAAATTAATATGACACCATCCCTAAGACACCCCCTTTCGGATAAAAAAGAACCATCGAAATCGGTTCATAAACAAAGAGAGTTAGGCCTAAACAAACCTAATAAAAAAGGTCTAATACCTATGAAAAAAAATCGAAAAAAAAATGGGACCAATCGGAAGCTAGACTGGACCCAATGCAAAAAAAATTTTCAAAATCGGTTGACAATTGGCGGAGATATGAGGCAACATAGGCACAAAAAAAAAAAAAAAAAAAAAAAAAATTCAATCGAATAGAGAACCTCCTCCTTTTTGAAGTCGGTTAAAAAGTACAAAATAATGTAGGTAATACTTAATCAAAAAGTGTGGGGCGCAGAAACATGTATTTTTAATTAATTTTGACAAAGTTCCCCTCGCTTTTTTATTAAGTATTACCTACATTATTTTGTACTTTTTAGAAGCATGTTTTTTAGTTTTTTTTAAATATAATTTATTTTTTGATTATTTCCTCCTTCTTCAGGTTTTGAAAAGTCAGTGAAGGAAAATCCAATGTGACATTCCCCTCTGACCCTCCTCCAAAGTGACTTTTCAAAACCCTGAAGAAGGAGGGAATAAGCCTCCGAAACGTCAGTTTATGAATAAAAAGATAGTTTAAATTATCTACTTTTTTGAATTTTGGACTACCTCATCAATATCCACTCAATTCACTAATCACCAAAAATTACTTCAATCTAGTTTAAAAAATAAAGATGTTTGAGTGGTTCGAATTTTGAATTTCTTCAAGAGTGGAAGGGTAATGAATGACTTGAAGTGAATATAAGAGTTCAAATTGTCCATAGAATTCATTCTGACATGTTATTAAAATTATCCATATCATTTCGGATCTAGTATAGGATCACCCATAACTTTTTGACGATTTCAATCTTCAATAAAATCTGTTTAAAACGCGTGAGAGAAACGGTGACGGGCTCTATCGGTAGGGTAAAAGTGGACATTTTGTTTTGTATAGGATAGCAGTACCAAGGATCATTTCAAGAAGGAACAATGTGCGTACGCCGTAAAGTGCTATTTTCGTTGTGTTGAATCTGTGAAATGTGTGCAACGCGAGTTTCGAAAACGTTTTGCGATTCCACCTCGAAGACGTATTCTGCAGCGTGCAACGATATTAAGTTGGGTAAAAAACTTTCGTTGCATGCTGCAAAATACGTCCTCGAGTGGAATCGCAAAACGTTTTCGAAAACTCGCGTTGCAGTATTTCACAGATTCACCACAACGAAAATAGCACTTTACAGCGTGCGCACGTTGTTCCTTCTTGAAATGATCCTTGATACTGCTATCCTATACAAAACGAAATTTCCACTTTTACGCTACCGATAGACCGCGGTACCGTTCTCTCACGCGTTTTAAACAGATTGAAATCGTCAAAAAGATATGGGTGACCCTTTAGATGGTGATGGAATTCTTGTGTTACCCTTAAAAAATATTTTACATATATTTTAATGCTTTTATATAAATGTTAACAAATTAAATTATAAGGGCTATTTGAGAAGAGTTTTTTATTTCTCCGAACCATTCTAAAAGGTAAAATTGCAATTCTGTTAAGGGCCGTGAATCACTTGAAAAGAAAGCATGTTTAAAATTTGGCCCTAATGAGTATATGAGATTGAGGAGGAGTGGGAGGAGGGAAATAACTCCTGGCTGTAGCATAGAGTGGAGTCTCTTAAATATCTGCAAACGAAGCAATCTGTTCTCGAGGGAGATGAATGGCCGGGACGCGCGGGGAGACAATGTTCCCAGAAGAAACCGCACTCCCGTTTAAGGGAAGCTCCGTTCCGTTCCCGTTCCTGTTGTTGGCCCAATGATAAATACGGGAGCGCTAAATCACACCACCGCCGCTTGCTTGCCGCGTTCCTTTTAATAGAACGATGGAGTTTTATGTGCTGCACGTAAATCGCAGCCAAGGGGGTGGGTCGGGGGTGGAGAACTTGGCTTAAAAGTCTGTTCCAGCTTGTATTACTTTTCAAGACATTTTCACAAACGATCCACTCTTGTTAGCCTCCGCGCGTCGCAATAATCTCTTATTTTATGATTTCTATTAAAATACTTAATCTAATTTTATGATGATGATATTCCTCCGGATAGAGATTTATCTCAACTCATAATAGAGAGAAAGACAAGAGGGATTTCTCAGAAAGGAAAAAGAGAAAAAGATCATTTCAAAAAGTATAATTTTATCTATAAAATGATTAGACACAGGCATTTTTATTGTTTTTTTTAATGAAAATGACGAGAAGAAGGAGTTACACCAAAAGGTGCATCCCTAAAGGCATGGGTTGGCCCCTCCATCGTGAAAAGAAGAAGAAGAAGGGATTTTATGGGCTGGTTAGGTGTCGAAGGTATCTGTGGATACGGGTCTTAAGCACCTGAAGGTTATAGTCGCGGGGAAGACGGTGGCTGGGAGAGAGTTCCAGGCTCTGGAGATCATTAGAATAAAAGAGTTGGCAGCTAAAAACAAGTGGTAATTTGAAAATCAAAGAGTAAGCTGTTTTCTATTACGCCAACAAAATATTTTGATTTCAAATATTGCTGTTTAATATCTAATGGGACTCGAAAATAGATCAAAATGGTCTTTTTCGTCGTTTTGGTCAATAATATCTCAAAACTCTGACGTGTTGACGTGTTGTGAAAAATCGGGAAATCGCATGATAATCACCATATAAAACTCTACTGGGATCCATTGTTAGGTTTACGGGGAAAAATATTTGTTTAATTTTTGTAGATCAGTGTTATCGGGGAAGCAACTTTGCGTGTCTTTTACCGTTTTCAAATGAGCATTCTTCCTAGGCGAGAAGAATGCGCATTCATGAGGTGGGATATCAGCACCTTTTCCAAAAGTGATAGAAATCTGATGTCAAATTTGTAAATCTAAAAACCTGAGGGAATTCAATTTTAACATTTATGAATTTTTTTTCAATAAAAATAATAAAAATAGTTTACACCCACCGGGAAACGCACCCCCGTAGTGTTGAGAGGTCGTAGCATTTAACCACTCAGTCGCACACCAAAAGACCTGATTTTAAAATAATATTTATTACGAATAAGTTTCCATAAAATTTATGTATAAATTCCTAAAGACATTATTTTTAAAATTCTAAATTGATTTTTAACTTCTTTTTTAATTCAAATTTCACAAGTATATCCACTATAAATTTTTAGATGAAAAATTTATGTATATTATATGAAATAAATTAATATGACAAAATTGTCTTCATAATTTTTAAATAAATTTATTAGATTCTTAGATAAAATAAAAGGTATTTCAAGAAAAAAAATGTTGGAATTTTTACAAATAAATGCGAATCTAATAGATTGAAACGATTCGCGTTGACAAATATGTTTTGGCGAGGAGTGGAGCGAATAAATTTTCAACTTGCTCGTGCAAAGATAATTAGTAACGGTTGGAGAGCATCAGGAGCGTATTTGTTTTCAAAAGCAACAAAAAGAATCGACGAATTTATAAATCCTCTGTGTGAAGAATGCGATCTCTCGAAATAAAATTAAGCGTCGCGGTGGCGATTGAAATGTGGGAAGGAAATAAGCTCGTAAACTAATAAGAAATCTCAATTGCCAGTTGTGGAAATGGGGAAGAAAAATAGCAATGAAAACGACGCCGAAGTCGTCGTCCCCCTGCACCTTCAATGAGGAGAAGAAAGATGACGGGAAGACATCCTGGCTGAACAAAAAGAAACCAATGAAGCTAGCGAGTAATGGGTTCTGGCAACGCGGAGGAGGAATTGCCATAAATATGTCACCAGGAAGAGGACAAACTACCAGAGCAACTGCGGAAAACTTTATAGTGCAGCCAGAGAAACAACGAGACCCTCCCATAACCCCGCACTAAGACCCCCCTAAAAGCAAAGCAATCATGTTATTAATTATCAACGAACATTTGAAGAGATATTATTGTCAACACATGCCAACTATGTATTTTTGCTAATACTTTTCAGTAATTTACAAATTATGTTCTAAGTACAAAGACATCCAATTGAATATTTAAAGACATTCAGATGAAGAAATAGAAGGGATGCCAATTTATTATTATATAAATTGTAAAATAACATCGTTTAACTTTCGCAAATAGTATAAAAATAAAAGAAAGAATATTTTTAAATAACTCTTATGAAATACAAATCAAAGCGCGCAGAGGCAATTGGCCGTACAGTCGACACTCGTACGCTATTTATACAAACAATTTCTAGCCACTTTTGACTTCCTTGCAGTTCAGAATCCATTTGAAATACAGAGCAGAAATTAAATATATATAATTAGGAAATCGATCTTGTAGAGAGTAACAAATTTCAATAATATAGCATAAATAGATACTGAGTTATGGACTTGAGAAAATAGGTAATTTTGGCACAAACTTTTCGGGTACTTCTAATCATTCAAACACCATGAGATTTGGCATGCTGGTAGTTTGGAACAAAATAAAGGAAAGATTCCAAATACCGAAACAGTGTGTATTGAAAAATCAATTTAGCTTCATATTACCAATGTGTATTGTGCATATTATACCTAAACAAAAAAAAAAAGAATTTGACCAATAAGATCTAAATAGTATCTATAAAAACGTTCGGATTCTTCATTCAAGATACTTGCTTACGATGTCTTTTAGTCATTATCAATAGTATTATCTGAGAATATTTAGAATTATATACTATATTAGATGTCATTCTGCGAATAGTGAATATACTCTTTAGCGCCTTTAACAATGATTTATGAGTCAAAAACAAGGGTAACTTGGTCTTGGTAACAACACAAGTTACAAGCAATTCCATGATAATATGCTCTTCTCATCAATGTGGTTATGAAATAAATAAATTTCTCATTATTTGTAAATTTGTCATTCCAAGAGCTTCTAAGAAGAGAGTACACATTAAACACATCAACGAACCATTGTTCGAAGAAATAAGAAATGAATCAAATTGAATGGATTCATAGTCGATAAATTTTACGAGATGACCGGATATGTGGATTTTATAACACGTTTATCAAGTATTCAAAAAATAATTGATTTTCTATATATCATGTAATTGGGAGAGGTAATAATTAGGATAAAGAAAGGTTTCATAGTTTTTTTGAATCAATAATTTCCCCAAAATTTTACTTTTGTGTACCATCCTGGATCAATTCATAAAAGAACGATTAAGCTTCTTCTTCGATTCCTAGACTAGAAGCTTTCCCGCATATCTATCTATCTATATATATAAAATTATTTGCCCGATACACTCACTCACTCACTCACTCATCATCAAAACAGCCAGGACGACTGGACATAGAAAAATGAAATTTGGAGAGGATATTACAGCTATGACATAGGGGCTCACTAAGAAAGGATTTTTCGAGATTCGACCCCTAAGGGGGTCAAAGGGTAAGGTGTGTTTTCACTGATTATGCGATATCTCTTAAGATTCCGCGACAAAACATCCCACGACAAAACATCCCCCGACAAAACATCCCCCGACAAAACATCCCCCGACAAAATATCCCCGGACAAAATATCCCCGGACAAAATATCCCCGACAAAATATCCCCGGACAAAATATCCCCCGACAAAATATCCCCCGACAAAATATCCCCGACAAATATCCCGACAAAATATCTCATGACAAAATAACCCTTCCCCGCGTGAATCTTATGAGTAATGCAAATCGACTCCGTTTCGGTTAATATATATTCAGTTCGGCTCGGTTGGGTTCGTATAGCTCCTTTTCGGGCTGGTTTTTAGTCGGTTCGGTTCAATATTTTTGATTTTAACTCGATTCCTTTATGTCTTCAGCAATGGTTACCAATAAAAACCGAAACGTCACAAATCCAATATAGAATGGTTATTCCTCTAGTACTAGATGAGAATCAATCTCTATTTTTGATTTTAACTCGATTCCTCTATGTCTTCAGCAATGGTTACCAATAAAAACCGAAACGTCACAAATCCAATATAGAATGGTTATTCTTCAAGTACTAGATGAGATTCAATCGGTATTTTTTTATTTTAACTCGATTCCTCTATGTCTTCACCAATGGTTACCAATAAAAACCGAAACGTCACAAATCCAATATAGAATGGTTATTCCTCTAGTACTAGATGAGAATCAATCTCTATTTTTGATTTTAACTCGATTCCTCTATGTCTTCAGCAATGGTTACCAATAAAAACCGAAACGTCAAAAATCCAATATAGAATGGTTATTCCTCAAGTACTAGATGAGAATCAATCGGTATTTTTGATTTTAACTCGATTCCTTTATGTCTTCAGCAAGGATATTTTGTCGGGGGATGTTTTGTCCCTGGGATATTTTGTCGGGGGATGTTTTGTCGGGGGATGTTTTGTCGGGGGATGAAATGTCGCGGTACCATCTCTTAAAGACGATAAAATATCTACTTTCTTTTTACTTATAAAAATACTAAATTAAAATATCTAAAAACTAATTTCAGGATTTTTGAAATTCGACCCCTAAAGAGGTCAAAAGGGGCAAAATATTTTTGCAATGTGTTTACATTAATTATGCATTTTCAATTAAGAACGATAAGATATCTACTTGATTTTTACTTAATAAAATTATAAATACAAATATCTAAAAAGTAATTTCAGGATTTTTTGAAATTCGACTCCCAACTATCCAAAATGTGAGTGGGGGCAAAAATTAAAACTCTCTCCTATCTTGATCAAATTTTGTAGAGTTATTCTTTACTACTTTAAGAAACTATTCCCTGTAAAAAACAACTATCAAAATTGACAGTATGGGGACGAAAGGGGGAGGGGGCAAAATATAGAAATTTTTAGCTTTTTTGTACATTTACTCTTTAGAAAACTGAGAGTTATTTATTTGCAAATATCTAAAAAATAATTTCAACCTCCCAAAATGTGAGTGGGGGCGAAAAATTAATACTCTCTCCGATATAGATCAAATTTTGTAATGTTAATTTTTAAGACTATATAAAATGTATGATGTAAAAATCAATAGCCAAAATGAGTGCGTGGGGGCGAAAGAGGGGGCAAAATATTACAAATATATATTACAGACCTAATAATCACATGCCGAGACGCAGCCCGCCAGGGCCACCTCCCCGGAGGGCCGAGCTGTAGAGGGCGTGCCTTCGGCAGCTCGTTCTATATATAATATGTTCTCTAAATAAATAAAATCAATCACTCAAGTATTTCATTTTTAAAAACAAATCGAACTCATTCATAATCTCTTTTATCGCTATGATTTCTAAAGAGTCTAATTGCCTTCTTGTCTCCACATTTTTCAGGACTTAACAATCAATTAGTAATGAAGCTGATTAGGCTTTTATTTTTGTGATTGATTTGATTTAGAGTTGAAATTTTGTTAAGATCACACCCAATTAATTATAATTATTATTTATTTAACACGAATAAATAATACAATAAAACTACAACGTTTTGATCAATTTATTCTGCGATCGTTCTCAAGTAATAAGTAGTATAAATTGATATGCTAAACCTATGTTTAATTTATAAATTATGAAATAATTATTAATTGAAAATTACAATTAAATAATTTTCCAAACCCATTTACAGAGAAGATGATGTAAAAATACCCCAAATAAATATAAAAATCATTATATAATTATAATCACAATTTTATCTTAAATCTCGAATCTTCAATAATCCTAAACTTCAACTCTTGTTAACTCTTCATTTACATAAAAAAAAAAATAAATAAGAGACCTCATAGATACATTTTTACTTTATCCATGCTAAGCAGATAAAGTATTGTAATCGGTCTCGGGCCAAGCGTGACTTCATAGGATCCTCAGGTAATGACTACAAAACATGTGGTTTCAACCAATGTCACAAATTGTAATATTCAATCAGGTTAAATTTTAGAACCTTACGGATTTGCCAAAAAGTGCGATTTTTTCATTACTTCGTGGGTATGGATGGATGGATTAATTAGTTTTTTTGGTCGACGAGTGAAGTGAAATTGAAAGCATACCATTACTTAAAAAAAAATAAAGCGCTGATTAGTTTTTGGTACATATCGGTCGACAAACATTAGTAGGTACTTTATTCTAGTACTTTTTTAGGTTTTTCTAAAAATCTTGAAAATGGCTTAACCAATTTGGATCAAATTTAATATTCTATTTAAGTAAATTGAGGACCCCAAAAAAGGTTATATAAAATTTTTAGGAAAATTGCAATTTAAAATACTTTACTCTACAGTAAATTAATAGTAGTTTAAATTCTTTAAAAATTTATTTATTTAGTCGGTTTATCTGATTAATAATAAAGGAATAAACATATTAATATTTCAAATGACTATATGGATAAAATCCGTTGCAGTTTATTTAAATTATCGATGAATTCATGTTTTGAACAGTTTCAAATATGATTAAAAAAAAATTGTCTGAATTCAACACTCAAGTCCGTCCGTTAGACAAATTGTAGACAGTACTTATCTATAATCCTTATTTACTTTTCATTCTGCCGGACCCCATATTTAACATCTCATAATAACATATTATGTTTTATTATATTCATAAATACTACAAAATTAAAAAATACTAAAACCTATAGATTGATTTCATATTTTCGCTCGATATTACTACACTTTTATTCATTGTTTAACAATTGGTATAAAGCAAAAAAGTATACTTTTTTATGTCGACGTTTCGATAAAAATTTTTTCATCTTCATTAAAAACATTCATGAAAAAAAATAATTTTTATAAAAAAAAAAAACCGAATTCAAAAAACTTAAATAGCAACAAATTAAAAATAAAATCCACTAAAAGATATAAAATAATTTTCTTATTTAGTTACAACTAAACTTCGAAATATTAAGATAAAATTACTTTTTGAAGTCGGTGCCAAACAAACTATACCTGTAAGCGAGCGTACCCGCCAAACGTACTAAGTAAGATCCGTCAAGTGCGATTCATAAAATTTATATGTTTGGAACCGACTTCAAAAAGTAATTTCATGTTAATATTTCGTCGTTTATTTGTAACTAAATAAGAAAATTATTTTATATCTTTTAGTGGATTTTATTTTATTTTTAAGTTATTATTATTTTATTTGTTGCATTTAAGTTTTTTGAAGTCGGTTTTATTTTTTTATAAAAATTATTTTTATTTTTCTCTTTTTAGTGATGTTATTAATAGTGACTTATTATAATACCTTGCATGCATCTCGTAAGAGAAAGCGTCAGGCGAATGAATCAGAAAATGATAATAAAATTCAATTCATAAATATAGAAATTATCTCGAAACGTTTGCGGGTTTTAAATGAATGTTATAAGATTTTTTTTATAAAAGATTTTATTTATCATAATTTCGATTATTTGCTCATAAGAAATGGAGATTTACGTTATTTCTTCGTTGATCATATCATCAGAACTTGACCAAATTAATATGGCACCATCCCTAAGATACCCCCTTTCCAATAAAAAAAGAATCATCGAAATCGGTTCATAAACAAAGAAGTTAGGCCTGAACAAACCTAACAAAAAAGATCTAATACCAATGAAAAAAAACGGGACCAATCGGAAGCTAGACTGAACCCAATGCAATTTTTTTTTCAAAATCGGTTCACAATTGGCGGAGATATGAGGTAACATAGACACAAAAAAAAAAAAAAAAAATCAGTCGAATAGAGAAGCTCCTCCTTTTTTGAAGTCGGTTAATAAGCTTAAATTTTCTTGTAACGACTACCCTTTGCAAGTTGTAAATACCTAAAATTGATTGTTTTTTTTTTGTTTTTTTTATATTAGTTGAATTATTTTTCTTGTTTTTATATACGTCTTGATGAAGATCAAAAATTCATTGTTTAATTATGTTCCTGATATATTAGAGGCAAATAATGCTTTTCTTTATCAAAATAAGTTAAGTGTGAGCATTGAAGGGGACTCCCCTCGATCTCTAGTTGAGATAACTTGCCAGAGTGGAGAGTAATCAGCTACCCCTAGCAAGTATGCATCATACAACACTTCATATCGTCTGGATTATTAGACAAATTCATCTCTAATGCTCGTGACGTGTATGTATACTTGGGAAAATTTAAATAGGGCTGTAATTTTCATGAGCTGTATACTAAGAGATACATAAAGTAGTAAGATAATGTTCGAGCACGTGTTCGCTGTGTTCCAGTGAATCCCCTGCAGGCCGTGGGCTGGCTGGCTGCTTCGCGTGATCTCAAGATGGAGATATATTTATTTCCGTCGGTATGTTTTTGTTGACGTCGTTAAAATGTCACCTAAAATCTCAGGGCTTAAAGAAAGAGCGAGTGCTCCAGATGAAAATCCCTAGGGGGTGCCTTGGCTCTCCTACCCCCTTTCCTTTCACTTGCCGTTAAGTGAGAATATCTAGATTTTATTAAACTTCATTTAATGACCTTTGATCTTTAGTTTAATTATCCAAATAAATTTACAATAATTACATCTGTGGATTCAGGTGTTAGAAAATAAATAAATAATTAGGAATATCATAAAAATTAAGAAATCCTTCCTAATCCTGGTAGTCTCATTACAATAAATACCTGCCCACCGAGCGATGCTCGGTAACTTCTTGATTAGTTATGATTAGTTTGATGAGTTAAAACGAGGGTGAACCGCGACCTAATATGATGTACACCTACTTCCACTTGTACTTCCAAATATTTCAAAGTAATCATGTCCAAATATTTCCAAGTACTTCCAAATATTTTCAAGTACTTCCAAATATTTCCAAGCACTTTCAAATATTTCCAAGTACTTCCAAATATTTCCAAGTAATTGATTGCAAACATTTCCAATTACTTCCAAGTATTTCCAAGTAATTCCAAAAATTTCCAAGTAATTAAGTTGAAAAGTTTTGTTTTGCCGAGAATAGCAGAGTTGTTGATTCACAAAGAGAAACAAAGAGATTGTCTTCTGCTTGATGCATCAAGCAGAAGACGAATCTCTTTGTTTCTCTCTTTGTGTTCAAGTAATTCCAAATATTTCCAAGTACTTCCAAGGAGGTGTACACCTACCTCCAATCGCAGATCACCCCTCGAGTTAAAAGCTATATATTCATCTCCGAACACCCTCTCGCCCCCCGGACCCCCATCCACGCCCGAAACCATTTCCCTCGCCCCACATAGTCCTCTACCACTGCACCCCCACCTTCATTTCCACCCCCGTCCCATCACCCAGTTTTTGCATTTCAAGCCTTGTAGTGGCCCACAGATTATGTGTATATAAGTTATAGGTATATAAATAAATACCGTATAATTATTTTTTTAATTACATAACAATTTTTGAGTTCATCAATTAAATTGCCAAAATCTAAAATAGAATAATATGAGTGGATATCGATGAGGCAGTCCAAAAAAAGAAGATAATTTACACTATCTTTTTATTCATAAAACCGACGTTTCGGAGGCTATTCCCTCCTTCTTTAGGGTCTGTAATTAATTAAAATGGGATTTGGCCATCATTACAAACAAGATAATCACAAAGTTTTTTTTATAAATACAATTAATATAACAAATTATATACATTTTTTTTTTTTTTTAATCAAAAATATTCTACTCACTTTGAAAAGTCAGTGAAGGAAATCTAATGCGACATTCCCCTCTGTCTCCTCTTTCAGTGGCAGTAACAATAATATATTGTATTTCATTCTCAGCAGAATTATAATGTAGTAATGATTTTATGAATAAAAAGATAGTGTAAATTATCTTCTTTTTTTGGACTGCCTCATCGATATCCACTCAATTTGACTTATCAGTCCGTCTCCAAAAATTACACCAATCTTATTAAAATAATATGTTTGTGGGGTTTAAAACTCGATTTTTAATCAATTAAATTGCCTAACTTTTAATAATAATTTTTAAGGATTTAGGTGTCGGTTCTAGGTGAAACATTATAAGTAACTTATGAGGAGAATTTTCTAGGTTAGGTTTCACAAAAGGAAATATTAAAACAAATGTATGTTTTTTTTGAGTTTGATTCACTCGATATATATTTCGGGTTATTAGCCCATCATCAGGAGTTCAAATGAAAACTGAATACAAATTTGTAAAAGCATTCAACAAGTAAAATTTTGAGAAAGAAGAGTACGTTCAGAATTTTTTTTTTTTTTTTAATATAAACAAAATGTTATTATTTAAAATAAAAAAATTAAAATTAAAAACAAAATTACAAACAAAATCAAATTAAAAAACAAAAACAAATTACAAACACCAAATATGTAATCGAATTTAGGAGCCAATTTTTAATTTATTAATTTTAGCCAAATTAGAATCAATGATTACATCTTTGTCAAAGTCCAATTGATTATTGAGAATACTGAATTTATTCATAAGTGCCAATTTAATTTCAGTTGATTCTAGAAGAAGAAGTCTGGGACCACTTCTTTCGAAATGAATTGATTGAACTTTTAATATATAATATTATTTGTAATGATCTATTAGTGGAATTTAAAATTAAAAAACCGATTATTTATTAAAAGGAAATTGAATGAAAATATAATTAAACATTTTTATCGAGACAACCACCTGTGAATAGTTCTTTCAATTAACAAAAAACCCATCAAAAACAACTTAGCCGAAGATGAGACCGTATCAGATCGAATCGGCTACAGAAATAGCCCCAATTTCATCCAAATCGTTAAACCCGTTTTTGAGAAACCAATTGGATATATATACACAAGAATTGCTCATTTAACAATGTTAGATATAATATTTCTTTTGGGAGTAAAAAGACAATCAATTAACCTTATGCAAATCTTTCAGTTCTTGATCCTTTTAGGACAAAATAAGCTCTTGCTTAATTTATTCCTAAATGATTACGCTTTTAAAACAATTTCGTTTTATGTCATGATTGTAAGCTTACAAGGTATAAGTCAGAATCGCATTTCCAAAAAGAAGAAAATATTTAAGGACTGGGTTAGAGAAGGGAAGTTTTTGAGAATTTATATTTTGAAGGATTGAAGGTTAAAAGATTCCTAAAAGATAGAGGCAAGGAAGGAATTCTAGTTACTAAAAATCATAAGGATGAACAAACTATTATACAAGATGTATGGGTAAGTTTGATTTGATTCGTATTTGATAGTGAAGGGTATTTAAGAAAATGAAGTTCTCTGATTAAATATTTAGGTAGAGGGTTGAAACTAAGGTTTTTATCGGCATAATTTGAAGAATTGAAGATTTAGAGTTGAAATTTTGATAAAATCACACATAATTAATTACAATTATTTATTGAACATGAATAAATAATACAATAAAACTACGACGTTTCGATCGACTTATTCTACGATCCTTCTAAGTATGAGCATTGCATTTCCTTTTGTTGAAGTTATAAGACTTGACCGTTTTAATTTTTATCATATAATGGTAAAATTGAGGGGTGAACCGCGATTGGAATTAGGTGTACACGTCTTTGGAATTATGTGGAATTATTTTGGAATTCAATAGATAATGCCCCTTCATCTATTGTCTTCTACTTGGAAATGAAAGTGGAAATGTAAGTAGGTGTACACGATATTAGGTCCCGGTTCATCCCTGAGTATTGCTCATACTTGAGAACGATCGCAGAATAAGTGGATCGAAACGTCGTAGTTTTATTGTATTATTTATTCGTGTTCAATAAATAATTATAATTAATTATGTGTGATTTTAACAAAATTTCAACTCTAAATCAAATCAATCACAAAAATAAAATTCTCTTCAACAGTTTCATTTCATATTTTGAATATATTATTATTAAATTGAAAGTTTTTGCCGAGAGTAGCAGAATTTTGACTGATGAAGAGGGCAAAGCCCTCGAAACTATAGTCTCGTTATAAATAAATAAAATTTATAATTCCAGCAGAAGACACACTCTTTTATTGTCTCCTTCAATATATTATTATTATTAATAATATATTATAATTTTTTAACCTAAATTTTCATAATAATTCTTCGCTCAAATTTATTAACCAACAAACTCATAATCTTTAAGTAAATATACATTAAGTAATAATGATCTATTAACATAAGCAACGATAAAAAAAACATCTGTTATCATGGGAAGCTGAGAGAGATCTCCGATTTCAAGTAGCCCCTTCACTTTACACGACCACTTCAAAGAACGTTTAATTTTTTGTTTTTTCTTTGCTAGCTGCATATTATTTTATTATCGGTAGCTGGAAAAGATTTTTACAAACTAACATTTACCAAATTTTCTAAAGGAAATGAATGGCTTGGGAAAGTGGCCCGCCCCTTTTCTTGTTCCCAGAGCACACCACTTCATTAGCGTTTTTCATTCATTTTGGAGCCAAACGGCCGAAAACCATAAACTAAAGCATGATTGCACGCCTGTGACACTTGTCCAATTACATCAAAACTAATGGCCATATACTCTATTCAGAGAATCGCCAAGCCAGACATTCAATTTTCAATCTGAATTCTCTGTTATTGCTCGAATGTTATTTTATCAGAGTAAAATTAAATGAGCAATTCTTGTATTATATAATATATATAATATATATATTGCAGTAAAAACCCGTTTTTAGTAAAAATTACAAGCACAGTTGTAGAGGATGTAATTTTTTTCATTTTTGTTTAAACATTTTTGAAAATAAACACCCAAAATGAGGAGGAAGGTCAAAAATGAAGATTCTAGACCTTTGAACTAAACTCAACCAACATTAGTAAACTATAGTTGCCACAAAGGTATTCAGTGAAACGCGTTTTAACTAGTAAGAACCCGTTCTTAATAAAAACGGGTTTTTACTGAAACATATATCTTAACAAAAACACGTGTGTAAAAAAAGGCCAAGTTCGATTAATTAAAACCGTTTGCCAAAAAAGTAGTGAGATCTAATGTGCTGCCAAGTTCAATATCATCAATTTAATAAATGAGTCAAGAATATAGTAACTCCAATTAAAACGCATGTTTACTTGTCTATTTATATTTATTGAATTTACATTTTTAGTTGAAATTATTTTTCCTAAAATTTGGCTTTTACGCATTAAATTATTATTATTATTTTTTGAAAGGGTCTCCATCTCTCCCTTTTAGCTCTTCCATCCTCTCTTATTATGATCTCATAATATGGTAAAATAATTCGTGACATACATTACAATGCGTAAAAGCCAAGTTTTAGGAAAATAATTTCAACTCAAAATGTGAATTCAATAAATATAGATGGACAAGTAAAATGAAAAACATGAGTTTTAATTGGAGTTACTAAATTCTTGACTCATTTATTAAATTGATGATATTGTACTTGGCAGCACATTAGATCTCACTACTTTTTTTGGCAAACGGTTTTTATTAATCGAACTTGGCCTTTTTTTACTCATATGTTTTTGTTGAGATTTCACTTCTTTTTGTAAGTTGGATGGAACTTTAATCTGCAAGTTTCACGCCTTTATTTTAATTTTTATGGCTCTAACAATTTGGATGAAATTCACGGATTAGGGGGTTTTTGGGTTGACAATTCGATCTGTCACAGTCTCATCTTCGGCTAAGTTGTTTTTGATGGATTTTTTGTTAATTGAAATAATTATTCACAGGTGGGTGTCTCAATAAAAATGTATAATTGCATTTTTATTCAATTTACTTTTAATAATTAATTTGTTTTTCAATTTTAAATCCCACTAATAAATCACTACAAACATTAATATATATTAAAATTAGGAAATTTAATTAGTTAGCTGGTTCAAAAAAGTGTCATTTAAATAAAATTCCGATTACATTGAATTGAATTTGAATTGAATTTTTGACGTTTCGATTATTATAGGTAATAACAATTGTTGAAGACATGGAAGAATCGATTTAATACCAGGTCTCAATATTTTTGATAAGTTTTTAAATGAAACTAATTAGTAACAGGTGGTTGAATCAAAATAAAACAAATGGTTGAATAAATCAAAAACAAGAACATGCATTACCGAGCATCGCTCGGGCTTCCAGGTACTGTTATTTTACCAGAGTAAAATTGACCAAATTTATAAATTAGCTGTCTTGTTTGGCGAGTATATAATTTCATAAACGGGCAGTTTTGTTAAACTATAAAAAAACACCTCTTCTATTTGCAGGTTAAAACAATAGCTAAATAATTTTAGTAATCTAATTTATGCATATATTTAAAAATCTTTAATCGATTTGTTTGGCTTACCACGGGTTTATGTATATTTTATGTCTACATATGTTTTATGAACCAGGAGGCGATAGTACAGTATACAAAAAATTCTTAATCACTTTGTATAGGCTCGGCATTGCACATGTGTAACATTCAGCACCCCTTCTCTGTGGGGGTAGGGAGCCAATGCGCAATTTACAGCAGGTATACGACCAACGGATAGGCTGAAAATTTAAATTTATGTATTGACCATAAATTGTACAATTGAAGTGCGAACGATGCCAATATACCATGGAGGGGGGAGGAAATAAAAATATCTTAATCGATTCCAGTTGGTCGACCGCAATGCAATTAATTGGATCTGAAAAAATCTTCTAATCCCTGCTGGAGGGCCATTGGCGCTGTAACGTCGCTGTATGTATATGGGAAAAGGGTAATAACATAAATAGCATCCCTTTTGGTCCATTATGCGAGCCACAGCATCCCTCTCGCAAGCACTATTGGCAAATGATGTTGCCGCTTGATTTTTCTTGTAGATTAGAAATAATAGACAAATGGACGCGTGAATTGAATGTAGCAGCGGCGCATTAATGTGCTGCCATTTTCAAACCATTTATCGCATTCAATCAAATGAAATTGCTTAACTAGAACTAAAAATATATATTTATTTCATTCAATTACATACTGAATTAACAATATATTTCAAATTAAATTATTTTTACTTTACCATACAGGGTATGAAACGTGCATGCAAAAAGTGTTTTTTGTTTTATCTTTTTTTCGAAATATCTCAAAAATGGCTAAAACAATTTTGATTGAAAAAATTGGGCGGAATCGTGGCATTTCGGTCTACAAAAAAGCCCAAATAAGTGAACCATCGAAAAAATTATATTTTTCTAGATAATGTCTGTTAGTCAGTTAGTTAATGTGTTACTCTGTGCATTACCAAATTTTTGTGGACGAGCTAGCTCAAAAACTAGTGTGAAAATCAAAACCAAATTTTACAGGTAGTTTTGGTGCATTGAGATTAAGAGCTGATTAGATTTTGGTCCATATCGACCCGAAATTTAGGGGGGGGGAGGTAAAAATTAAAATTATATTATTTTCAAACTAAAAAACAAGAAAAATGAAATATACTATAAAATGAACTTATAATAACGAAAATTTTTTTTTTCTAGGGTCAAAATTAGGAGAGTGGGGGGGGGGTCAAAAATAAAAATCTAGGCCATTTGACCAAACACAACCAAATTTTGTATACATAATCAGTACTACTCTAGAAGTCAAAAAATTCAAAAACTAACCGCCCAAAATTCTTGGGCGAGGGGGGGGAATGAAAATCCTGTCCTTTGTACCAAACACAACCAAATTTTTTATACATAATTAGTGGGCCCCCAGAAAACTAAAAATGCAAAATATAACCCCTCCTCCCCTTACATGATTATAAATCATTTTATTAAATATAAGTGAGGGGCCAGGGAGTGTATAATAAAGTCAAGTGGATGGCTACATCAGAAGGTGCAAATTTATTTTTATTTGGGTAGCAGCTTTTTTATCGAAACGTCGACATAAGAAAAGTATATTTTTTTGATTTATGCTAATTATTAAACAATAAATAAAACTGTAGTATATTTATTTCATTCAATTACATATTGAAATAACCATATATTTCAATATATTTCGAATTAAATCATTTTTTTTTATTTGGGTAGCAGCCTTGAAGAAATATAACATATAAATAATATTTGTTTACCCATAAATTGACCATATTTTACTATGAATGTAGGTATTATAGTAGCATTTTTATAGTGGTTTGTATTAATACAAAAGAAACAAATAAAAGGTCATTATTTACACAGCGACATGTAAGAACAATATTATTTAAGCTACTAAAATAAAATTCAATAAATCAAAAGCAAAATTAGTTTTATTTAATTATTATTATTGTTATTATTTTATTTCATTTTTTTAATTGTATGGTTTGTAAAGTGAAAAAGTGAGGATTATGATGTCATCAAGACGGACGTTTCTCTGGTTATATCAATATTAAAATCGATTTAATGGGTATTTTTTTCAAAGCCAGCTTTAAAAATTTTATCCATTATGACATTTCATGAAGGTTAACCTCAATAAGGATATTTAAAGATTTTTATTTTAATTGAAAAATTATATTTTTCAAGCTATTGCTTTAACAAATTTATTTATTACGGAAATCTATGATTATTTTAGCTTTTAAATATTGTATTTTTTATGAAATTAATTATTTTTCGTAAATGCTTATTGCTTTTATACACTATTATTGTACCTGAAGTTGTTTTTTTGGCCACGGATGGCGCTAAGCGTAGTTGCGGACGGAGCGAATAGAAATTTAATTCTGACTAGTGTTAGGGCCGCTGCACACGAGGCTTTTTTTAATAATTTTTGTCTGCTTGCTCCCACTCCAAAGCATCCCAGGACCAAGCCAATCTTTTAAATCAAGCAAGTTAACCAGAAAGACAGGCATCAGTGACGTCATTTTGATTCCGACATACCTCCAAATTGAAAACAAGAGCTCCATTTCCAAAAACAAGTAGAGGAAAAAGCCTCGTGTGCAGTGGGCTTTAGAGTTTGGCAGTGGGAGATGTATTAGAAGTATTGTCTATGGAGAGAGATTGGTAGAACTCAATAGTGAATTGATAGAAGGGCAGCCCAAGGACAATGAAAGACAACAAATCCCGAATAAAACAATTATCTTCTTTAAAAAATCGACATTTTGGAGAATTTTCTTGCTTCTTCACGGTTTAAAAGGGTAAACGAAAGAACCTCCTTGTAGAATCATTAACACTGCCCATGTTTGACTAGTATTAGGACCCACTCATAAAATACATTCGCAAACAGGGGAGAAAGGGGTATTGCTTAGCGTGATGATATTTAACAAGGGATGGGACGTCTAAAAAACGTGGCCTTCGCAGTTCATCAATTCTATTTTAATTTTTTTCTTAATTTGATGTTTTTTTTATTTTATTATAGAGGTGTCTAGCTTTTGTGACGTTATATTTGTTAGGGGAGTTCCAGAAAATCTGAAGAAGGGGGGTCCAAAAAGGAGAAATTTTGAGTGACGTATTTTATGAATGGCCCCTTAAAGTTTGTCAGAAGTGATCCAAAACTTTGATTTTCTTTAAATAACATCTAATAAATTGTCATAATCGAAATTTGTTGCTTTTCATTATTCTTAGGCTGATATATTTAAATTTTCTTAAATAAAGCATTTCTATCAGATATTGAATTTATAATCTTGTCCCTGTCGAGCCCTTATTTCCAACAATATTTCAAACGTTTCCCAAAGAAAAAGACAACATATTGTGAAAAAAACAGAAAAATATTAATTTGTTGTTAAATAAAGTGCAGAAAAGGTGATAACTTTTCCAAGAGTAGATTAGCTGTCTAGAAATTTTAGGATTTGGCAATTTTTCGACAGCGAACGGTTTGAGGAGAATATTGAAACTTAACACAGATATCCACTGTAATAAAACAAAATTGAGTGGCAAACTTCAGATCAATAGTGAAAACTCCATTAGTTCGATATGGTATATCTGAATTTCTCACAATTTTAAACCGGAAATTGATCTAAAAAGATTTTCGTTTTGGAAATATAAACGTTATGATTCGAACTTTTGCAAATACTTGTTCTTGAGTTAAGTGCCTTACTCAATTCCGAGCGTTGGTGATTACTATGGCTAGTATGATTTCAATGGTAATTTTCCTGGGGAAATTTTTCATAGGGATGTCCTTTCTCTGAATTTTATGGGACGCTAAGTTTTTTTATGACAAATATAAAAAAATGTGTGAGCCTCATCCACATAATCTCAAAGGTGAAGTGAAACTTTAATTTTAAAACCCACTGATAAATAGTTCATGAAAAATAAAATTTATTAATATTAGTAAATTTAAATTATTATTTTAAAATCCACTAATAAATAGACTATGAAAAATAAAATTTATTAATATTAGGAAATTTAAATTATTATTTTAAAATCCACTAATAAATAGAACATTAAAAATAATATTTATTAATATTAAGAAATTTAAATTATTATTTTAAAATCCACTAATAAATAGACCATGAAAAATAAAATTTATTAATATTAGGAAATTTAAATTATTATTTTAAATCCCACTAAAACATGGTTCATTGAGAATAAAATTTATTATTATTAGGAAATTTAAATTATCATTTTAAATCCCACTAAAAAATGGTTCATTGAGAATAAAATTTATTAATATTAGGAAATTTAAATTATTATTTTAATCCCACTAAAAAAAGTTGATGAAAAATAAAATTTATTAATATTAGGAAATCTAAATTATTATTTTAAATCCCACTAAAAAATAGTTGATGAAAAATAAAATTTAAGTTATTATTTAAAAATCAGGTCTTGTCTTTTATTTCCCCTCTATTAGGTAATTCCCCTTTATTGTAACAAAAAACTTCAAACAGATACGTCGCTTGAAAAGTTTCACTTCAAAAAGAAAGAAAAAAATAATTAAATACTTCTACACGCCTTAAAGGAAGTAAAAAATAATACAGAATATCAATTGTACTATTAAATTGTAACTTCAAATGCAGTATTTTAGTTTTAATTATATTTTAAACAATCCTCCATATTTCTTAATGTATTATGAATACCACAGAAGAAGTTTTTGAAAACGAAAAATGTCTTAAAAGTGGCTGCTATTCTCATTCATAATTTATTATTATCATCATTATTATTATATCATTTTAGAAATGTGTATTTTTGGTAAAACGAAAACATATAATTTCACTGAGAAAATTCTCAACCTCTCGTGCAGAGATTTCAGTCATGAATTGCCTCTTATCTATTATAAGAGTTAATTTCTAATATAATAGAGGATCTTTTATTGAGGATTTTTTTTTAATATACTTTGGAGGGTTGAAAAGATGTGATAATGTCTACTATTACCTTTAAAAGTTTTCAATCATGTTTTTAAAAATTCCTCTTATGAGAATTGTCGAATTCTATTTGGCTGAAAGGCTTTAAAAATTAACGCAACGCACTGACTGATGGAACCAGTACCGAGGATGAGGAAGGGTGAATACTCAATCGGTTGAGATGTGAACGGTATCGATGAAATGTATTTTTTACTGGCAGTTTAAAGCATTGAAAAATCTCATCCGAAATGGACTTTAGTCATTCCTAGGGAATTCCTTCATCTAGTCAATATCCCAGGAGGAAATTCGAGCTAATCTAATGAAGAAACCAATATATATTTCTATTTATATAAAAAGAAAAATAATTTAATTTATTGTTTCTTTGAGCATCATAGACTATGCAAACTGGTTTCACACAACCATTTACACTATACTCGTAATCTCATGCCATTAATTATTTAAATCAAAAGAATTAATATAATTTTATAGGTAATTAGGTAGTAGTAATGAAGCTATTGAAGCTTTTATTTTTGTGATTAATTTGATTAAAATTTGAATTTTTAGTGAAATCACGCATAATTATTTATTTTTTGTAGTTGTATTGTACTATTTGTTCTTGTTCAATAAATAATTATAATTAATTATGTGTGATTTCACTAAAAATTCAAATTTTCGGTAATTAGTAACTCACAACTCAGTAAGAGGTAAGTAGTTATAAGCAATAACTAAGTGCTTGTAAAAAATCACTAAGGGGTAATTTTTATTTGATTTGATTTTATGCAATCGAATGCCAAGGACGCACCAAGAAAATACAGTCCTTAGGGGCCGTCCATAAATTACGTCACACGAATTTCAAGAATTTTAGACCCCCTTTCCCTGTGTCACATTATGTCACATTTTAATTGAGCCTCCTCTAAACTCTAAAATCGAAATAGTGAATAACCACTATTTGGAAGTGAATAGTCACTATTCGAAATAATTAAAAGTATACCACCGCCATTTAGTGAATAGTCATTATTTGATTTAGTGAACCTCTAACTTTCCACCGCACTGATATAGTTGAACCCCACTCTTTAGAAATAGTGAATAGTCATTATTTGATTTAGAAAACCTCTAAATTTCCACCGCATTCAAATAGTGGAACCCCACTCTTAGAAATAGTGACATTAATAAGAAAGCTTTAAAAATTGAAAAATCTCTGACCCCCCCCCCCTGCTTGGACAATTCGACCGCGACACACTTCCGAGATCAAAAGTAGATCTTATATACCGGCGAACGCCCCCCCCCCAAATCAAAGGTCTGGATCCGCGCCTGGTCTGGTCACATGATCATATGTGAATAAACCACCTAATATAGGTTCAAAAAACCTTCATTTAGTTTTCGAAATAAAATGTCAAATGTTGTTTGACTATACTTTTGACAAATTTATAGGCTAAAAGTTACATTATTAAACTATTAATTTAACAATCATTAAATAGTAACAATCAGTTGTTTTTAAAACTGTTTATATTAATTAAAAAGAAAATTTATTTCAAATTTTAAAATTTATGCTATGGAATGTCAAGATTAAGACACAGCAGTTGGAATCCGACTAGAAGAATCCGGCTTATAGACAAATTAAAAAAAAATATATAAGTAGTATCGTAAATTTGCTTATGGCTAAAAAGGCCGAAAAGTCAAAAAAAAGACAGCAACACTCCTAGCGGCCATCGAAATAAACTGGAAATAACTATTTTGAACGTTGTCTTCAAATAAACTCACGCTATTGTCGGTGGATTCGGCCACCACCCATTCAATCGGTGGCGGTTCAACCATTTCAATTTAAGAGTGTATATTGTGACGTCACACTATCACTTTTATACCCTATAGTTTTTTTAAAAAAATTAATTTGAGATGCCACCCCTCCCCCCCTTACTCTGTGGCGTAATATATACAGGGCCCCTTATAAGTTTTGACAGACTCTTGCATTACCGAAGAGACGAGGTGAGAGTGAAGGTTTGAAGATTGCCAAAGTAGGGAAAGAGAAAGGCAGGGATAGTTGTAATTTCTAGAAGTCATGAGTACAACTTGATGGAGAATAAAGAGGTTCGGCACTTCTCTAATTTTATGGGGAAAGGGAGGGGGAGCATACGAATTTTGTGCTACTCACAAGGAAGGTTTTGAAGGAGAGAAGGGTATTATTGACTTTAACGTATCAAAGCCGTGATAGTATCTATAAAATAAGGAAGAGCGAAAAAGGCTTCTTTGATGGCCCAGCGAGACGAGAGAGGCCGTAAATATAGTTATGAGTTATGACTCATCTATAAAGTCTAGTTCGTGATTTAACAACATTTATTGGAGACGATGTAAACTCAATTTAGTTCAGTATTTAACTGCACTCTTGAATGAAATGCAGCTGTGGTTTCTTCTTTAATTGGAATAAAATGAAATTTTTTTATTATTTTAGTTTTAATTTTCCCGAAATAACACCTTAACAATATTATTTTCTATAATTATAAATTGTGGTGTTTTTTGAGGCTCTTGAAAACCTTGAAAACAGATGTAATGTCTTCGTTAGGAAAAAGGAAATAAAATTTCTTTATATTCTAACAAATTTATTTTCATGAAAAATATTATTTTCTTTGGAAGTTATGCCTCTGTTGATCTTATCTCTCATTTGATAGACTCATGATTTGTTAACTGATTTTCAATTCTTAGTTGGAAAACACTAACCTATCGAAATCCAAATTTTAATTTCAACTGATTACTAATAAGTACCTGGAACACCGAGCGATGTTCGGTAATTTTTTGCTTTAGTTAAAAGCGATTTATTAATAATATTTTTAAATTTAAATTCGGGTAAAAAGATCGATTTTTATTCGCGGCCAAAATGAAATAAAATTGAAATTAAATTAAATTTATTTTTTTGACAACCTTTTTTTACACCCGCTATGGCCATCATCAAGATGTATCACTTGCCACAAAGTTTTGAATGTAATTGCAATTACAAATAATATTAATATACACGGAGGTTCTTTCGTTGACCCTTTTAAATCCTGAACGAGGCACGATCCTTCGAATTGTCGGATTTTTTAAGAGAATGAAATTGATATTCTAATAAATTATTTTATAGAAAAATACCTTTATCATGGTAATTAATTAAATTGGCAAATTCTAATATATAATAATATTTGTGATGATCTATTAGTGAATTTAATATAAAAAAACCAATTAATTTTATTAAAAGAAAATTGAAAAAAGTGTAATTATAAATTTTTAACGAAACAACCACCTGTGAATAAATAAATTATTGATAACCATTGTTTGGTTTCATTAGTATATAAAACGAATTTATTTGAGAGATTTACGAATATATATATTTCGGGTGGTAACCCATCTTCAGGAGCACAGAAAGTAACTCAAATGGGTTAGTCACCCGAAATATATATCGAGATTAAAGTCTTCCAAAAATAAATTCGTTTTATTTTTATATCTTAATGTGAAACCTACCAAGTATTTTTTATCCAATAATTTTAAAAAATGTTTCACCAAGTACCAACACCAAATTCCTTAAAAACTATTGTGAATAATTATTTAAATTAACAAAAAACTCATCAAAATCAACTTAGCCGAAGATGAGACTGTGATAGATCGAATTGTCAACACAAAAACCCCCTAACCCGTGAATTTCATCCAATCGTTACAGCCGTTTTCGAGAAACCGATTCTATATATATATACGAGAATTGCTCGTTTAATATAATAAGAAAGATAAGATTCATAATGATGGAATAAACTCAGGGCTATTTAAAAATAAAATGATGATTTTATCTCGAAAGAATGAGTGTAGGTGCATTTGCAAAAAGGATGATTGTGACAAAGGGGTGGTTGTGGGCCATGTGCCTTGTTCGCGAATCGATCACTGCTGGGCGAGTGTTATCCGATCTGCAGCATCTGCGCCACGGGTTCAGGCCCTCTGAACCAGCGCTCGTGAAAACGTCGCTCGACTTGCGTGTTTCCAATAAATTGTCCAGGTCCTTTCCGCCCTAAACCCACCCCTGGCCAGGCTAATAACGGCTCTAATTTCTAAATAAGCCAAAGGAGCGAAGTGGGCGGGTCTGTTTGTCTCGCCACGCAGTAGTGAGATTTTTCTTGGGTCATTCGTCACGATGTCAAATCCAGTTTGGTCCTGAACAGCGTCCTAATTGCTAAGTGTAAACTTTGAGGAGCAGAGCTTGATGAGAAATGTCACATTTCACACAGAGAGACCTCATTTAAGAAGAAAAAAAACAACAACAAGATGTTAGTGGAAAATCTCGGAGTTTCGCCTGACATGCCAATTATCCCCTTATTAAAAATTTGGAAAAATCATCAGTAGCTTTGAAGAAGATAATTTATAGATTCACGAAATCTCACTCCTTGGATTATAAAATAAAATAAAAAAATATGACAGGGATGCAATTTTTCATGATAAAACGAAAACTTCATAGCTATACTACTTTTAATATATTATGTAGGTATATTTTTTAAAAACAAATTTATGAAGTGTCAGATAAATATTATGTAAATTATAATGAACACTATCGCATTTGTTTATATTTTGACATTTTAAACAAATCATATTTCTGAGCATTTATCAGTTTCTCGAGAGGGCGTAATATTATAACGAATTTTATTTCGTTGTAACACATATTTCCTTATAAAGATATAAATGTTTAATTAGTAATATAAAATATTTTACTGTATATTATATAGAAAGAAAAACATATTACAAATAATATTCAAAGTGCAATGAAAATATTGAAGGATTAAGGCCAGATTAAAACAGGTGTATAGATGCGCAAAATAACTCATCTAAGGCAGGGTTCTTAACCTTTTTAAGCCGTGAGCCAAATTTGAGAAATATGCTCATGTCGCGACTCAAAAACAAAGTGAAAAATACAATGACTCTAGAATGATGAAATTTGACATACTGGTAGAGCTTGGCTTAATAAAGAAGAAAATCGAAAAACGAAACGTTTCCTTATTCAGCATCTTAAATGAAGGAGAGTTTATAATATAAATTCTAATCAAGTACAAATTCAAATGCAATAAAAATGCTAAAATTTGGCATGTTAGTAGATTTTAGAGCATTAATAAAGGGTGAAATCGAAAAACTGAAACTTTCGCTTCTTCAGAACTAAAATGAAGGGAGTGAAAATTCAAAGACACTAATGAAAAAATTTGAGATAATGTAATAACTTGAATAACTAATAAAGTGAGAAATCGAAAAAGATCTTCATCACCCTTTAAAATAAAGGCGTGAAACTTGCAGGTTAAATTCCCAACCAACTTACAAAAAGAAGTGAAATCTCAACAAAAACACTTGTGTAAAAAAGACCAAGTTCGATTAATAAAAACCGTTCGCCAAAAAAAGTAGTGAGATCTAATGTGCTGCCAAGTTCAATATCATCAATTTAATAAATGAGTCAAGACTATAGTAACTCCAATTAAAACGCATGTTTTTAATTTCATATGTCCATCTATATTTATTGAAATCACATTTTTAGTTGAAATTATTTTATTAGAGGTCGGAAGAGCTAAAAGGGAGAGGTGGAGACCCTATCAAATAATAATAATAATAATTCAATGCATAAAAGACAAATTTTAGGAAAATAATTTCAACTAAAAATGTGAATTCAATAAATATAGATGGACAAATAAAATGAAAAACATGAGTTTTAATTGGAGTTATTATATTCTTGACTCATTTATTAAATTGATGATATTGAACTTGGCAGCACATTAGATCTCACTAATTTTTTTTGGTAAACGCTTTTTATTAATCGAACTTGGCACAAGTGTTTTTGTTGAGATTTGATATTACCTTGACCGAAGGCGGGTGTCGCAGCTAGTTTTAATAAATTTTATCCCTTAAAAATACAAAAAATTTGTTTAGGTGATAGTGATAATAGGTGATTTAGATAAACAAATTAATTGATTTTTAAATACATGACATTCCGATTCTTTATATCGCCTTTATCATGTTGGACTCATGTAGTGAAAGTTAATTAAATTTCTACAACCATATGTCCAATTGCCATTAATTTAACCTAGATATATATTTTTTCAATTTAAGAATGTTATTTTAGAAAAAACCAACTAACATACCTACCCCTTCAACTAAATGAAAATTTATGGCATGACACAATTTTTGGGGTCGAAGTGACATTAGGTTCTAAAGAGATGCAGAGAGATGGAGAGTGTTATCTTTAATGTGAACACATGTCCATCTGCAAGGTCCAGGAGAAAGAACCAGAGCCGGATAAGCGTGTCAAGGGCTGAGGGTTAATGAGTGCAGGGCAAAGCCCATGGGGCTCGGCCCCCGCCGGAAGCCTCCAAAGTTCGTGCTATAGTGCCTGAGGAATCTGCTTTCAGATTTTAATTAAAATTTATTTTCTTAACATTATCCAGGGATTATTTCTCCCTTTTATTATAAAATAAATTTTGGGGTCAAGTGAGAAACGAGTTTGATATAATTATAAGGATTCTTATTTGCACATTGCAATAGTAATGGAATATTTCACTTTGAAATAGACTGCCCGCCAAAAAAACGTAACATTAGATTTAAAAAAATAAGCTGACGTGTTCTGGTGTGGCCATCCACTTGACTTTACCATACAACCTGGCCCCTCACTTAAATTTAATATTTAATAAAATTATTTATAATCATGTAGGGGAGGGGGGTTAGATTTTCCATTTTTAGACTCCTGGGGGCCCAGTGATTATGTATACAAAATTTGATTGAGTTTGCTAAAAGAGCTTATATTTTCATTTTTTGACCCTCCCCCCATTTTAGGCGGTTAGTTTGTGAATTTTTAGATTACTATGGGACCACTGATTATGTATACAAAATTTGGTTGAGTTTGTACGATGGCCTAGATTTTCATTTTTTGACTTCTGGGGTTCCACTGATTATGTATACAAAACTTGGTTGAGTTTGGTAAATAGCAAAGATTTTTATTTTTTGACCCCCCCTCCCTCCCCATTTTGGAAGGTTAGTTTTTGAATTTTTAGACTTCTGGGGTTCCACTGATTCTTATTATTTTATTTGTTGCATTTAATTTTTTTGAAGTCTCTCTTTCGGTTTTTTTTTCTAAAAATTATTTTTATTTTTCCCTTTTTTACTAATGTAAAGAATAGTGACTTATGATAATAACTCTGCATGGATCTCGTAAGAGAAAGATTCGAGCGAATGAATCAGAAATTGATAATAAAATTCAATTCATTAATAGAGAAAGTATCTCGAAACGTTAGTGGGTTTTAAATGAACTTTTAATATTGTTTTTTTTTAACAAAGATTTTATTTATTATAATTTCAATCATTTGCTTATAAGAATTGGAGATTCCCGTTATTTTGCCATTGATCATATCATCCGAACTTGACCAAATTAATATGAGATTACCCCTAAGAAATTCCCTTTCCACTAAAAAAAGAATCATCAAAATTGGTCCATAAACGAAGAAGTTATGCGTGAACATACATAACAAAAAAGGTGCAATACCAATAAAAAAAAACGGGACCAATCGGGTACGAGACTGAATGCAAAAAAATCATCCAAATCGGTCCACACGGTAAAGAGAAATAAATGATCAAAAAAAAAAAAAAACAAAAAAAAAAACATTTCGTTGAATTGATAACCTCCTCCTTTTTTTCAAAAAAATTAAGAAGATTTTTTCTTTCTTTTTTGAATAATGTAAGATTGCAAAGAAGAATAAGAAAGAAATATTATAATCCTTAATTTATATAAATAATTTTTCTATAAAAAACTGCCTATATTTAACAAAAAATCTTTTTAACCGACTTCAAAAAAGGAGAAGGTTCTCAATTCGACTGAATTTTTTTCTCTATGATACCTCATATCTTCGCCAATTGTGAACTGATTTTGATGATTTTTTTGCATTGGGTTCAGTCTAGTTTCCGATTGGTCCCGCTTTTTTCATTGGTATTGGTTGTTTGTTCAGGCATAACTACTTTGTTTATAAACCGATTTTAATGATTCTTTTTTTAATGGAAAGAGGGTACCTTAGAATTGGTACCATATTAATTCAAGTTCTGAGGATATGATCAATGACGAATTAACGTAAATATCCAATCCTTATGACCAAATAATCGAAATTATAATAAATAAAATATTTTATAAAAAAAATCTTAAAACATTCATTTAAAACCCACAAACGTTTCAGGAGAATTTCTATATTTATGAATTGAATTTCATTTTCATTTTCTGATTCATTCGCCCGACGCTTTCTCTTACGAGATGCATGCAAGGTATTATATTAAGTCACTATTAATAACATCCCTAAAAAGAGAAAAATAAAAATAATTTTATAAAAAAATAAAACCGACTTCAAAAAAATTAAATGCAACAAATAAAATAATAATAACTTAAAAATAAAATAAAATCCACTAAAAGGTATAAAATAATTATCTAATTTAGTTACAACTAAACGACGAAATATTAACATGAAATTACTTTTTGAAGTCGGTGCAAAACATACATTTTATGAATCGCACTCGGACCTTACTTAGTACGTTTGGCGGGTACATAGTTATATATAGTTTGTGCTTATGTAGTTTGTTAATATTTCGTCGTTTAGTTGTAACTAAATTAGATAATTATTTTATACCTTTTAGTGGATTTTATTTTATTTTTAAGTTATTATTATTTTATTTTTGTTCCATTTAATTTTTTTGAAGTCGGTTTTATTTTTTTTATAATTTTTTTTATTGAACACATCATTTATTCGTTTGATTTGTTTTTACCTAATTTCCAAGTATTGATGTATTTAGTAAAAATTGCACATTAGTTGATTTTTGGACATTTTTGTTGCTGTTGAGTGAAATAATTTGTCATTTTGTGTCTTTTTTGTTTTTTTCGTCGGCGTCGTGTCGTTAGAAACATCCTGTGCTTGACTTGCATCTGTTCATCAGCCGAGGTGTCCTCGGTTCTCGGTAGTTCTGTTCATCACTTTCCTCTCCCTCCCAAGGGGGAAGCAACCACTTCAAAATTACTAGACCAGTCAGTCGGAGATTTTTACTATTTGTGTTTCCTGCCACGCTACCCAATAATGCTTAAAGCTACTATTTTTAAAACCAACAACATACAACCAGTTAAGTGATTAGTTTGGTTTTTGTTTGATTTAGATCAAGGTTGGCGCGCGGTTACCTTTTAGAACTATTTTACCAAAAAATTGAAAACGTTCGTTTCAATAAAATATATTTAAAAAAAAACTAAAAAGTACAAAATAATGTAATACTTAATCAAAAAGTGTGGGGCGCAGAAATATGTACTTTTAATTAATTTCGAAAAAGTGCCCCACGCTTTTTGATTAAGTATTACATTATTTTGTACTTTTTAGAAGCGTGTTTTTAGTTTTTTTTTTTTTAAATCTATATATATAAAATTAAGGTTTTGTCTGTACATTGGTCCAAATCACCCCAAATTTTGGTTGCACACGTTTCAAGCAAAGTTATGAACGAAAACACCCTCAACAAAATTCCTGTCTGTCTGTATGTCTGTATGTTTCCGTGGTTTCCGCGAAAAGTTGCTCACGATTCACGTAAAAACGGCTGAAGGGATTATTATGAAATTTCATATTTGGATCAGATGTCTTCTAACTTACGTTTATAGCTATATAACGTTTTGATATTTTGACCCCAAAAGGGGGTTTGGGGGGGGGGGGGCGCACGAATGAAAATTATCAAATAACTCCTAAACTATTAACTCTACGGCAAATTTTATTATGAGCAAAGTTGTAGGGGATGTGATTTCTGACAACTTTTGTTTAAAAAAATTCCCCCAAAAAACCACCCAAAAAGGGGGGAGGGTCAAAATATAAAAATTCTTGCTTTTGGACCAAACTCAAACAAATTTTGTATACATAATATGTGGGTCACTAGAAGTCTAGAAATGCAAAAACTAACCACCCAAAATGGGGGGGGGGGTCAAAAAATTAAATTCTTGACCCTTAGAGCCAACTCAACCAAATTTTGTATACATAATCTGTGTGTCACTAGAAGGTTAGAAATGCAAAAACTGGGTGCTGCGATGCAGGGTGGAATGGAGGGTTCAGGTGAGGATCCAGAGGCTTAGTGGGGTGGGGACGGGCGTGGGAGGGCATGGAGTGGGGTCCAGGGGATTGGGGTGCGGGGGTGGGGTGGTACAAGGTGGAGTGGGGGGTTCAGGTTAGAGTCCAGAGGGGTGGTGGGGCGGGGGTGGGTGTGAGGTGGTGGTGTGAGGGTGAAGGTTGGGGACGGGTGCGGGGGTGTTGGGGGGGGGGGGGGTCCAGGGGCGTGCTCCCTGGCCAGCAAGAGGGTCGCCGAAGGCGGGCCTTGCAGCTAGTATAATATATTTTTTTACTTTTTAGTCTTAATTATTTTTATAGAGAAAAGTTTGCGGAATTTAACAGAATTAAATATTTAGGTATTTATTTTTATTATTTTTTATATAATTTCATTTAAATTGAGTAGGTAAACAATTATTTTTATAGAGTTTTCCTTTTTATCGAGAGAAAAACTCACCCGTTATAGATAGATAGATATAGATATAGGTATATTAAACATTTTGGTGAGATAAATATGGTACTTAGGCAAATCTATTCTAGTGTCATTTGAATCTTTGGGTTTACATGATGGAGTCATGAATTTTGGCTTGTAAAAACATATTATTTGTAGCCAACACCATGTTATGGATATTCATCAAATAACAAGAATTAAAAGTGAAAATAGATTATTACCACCCAATGAAACGTTTTTACCAGAATCATAATTAAAAAAACACCCAAAAATAAAAGAGCAGCCGATGTTTGTCTGGCTAATTATATTAAGTTGCAATTAGCCGTAAGTAATTAATACTTGGTCATGTATAGCAGATATATCGATTGTAAAAATGGGCCCGAATATTGTGAAAAAACACGACATGGAATATAGATTCAATAATCAGATATAGGATTTTTGACATAATTTATTTAGGGTATTTACATTATATTTAAACATTGATTAGCGGAGTATTTTAATCAATCCAAGGATGGTCACAGATTGTTTGAATAAGATGCATTTTCTAGAAAATAGACGGATTTATTAAAAAAAAAAGCCTTTTTATTTTAGTTTTTAAAAATATATTTATTTTGTCTACTGCCAGTCAAACTGTCTGATATCTTTGACTGACCATCTCAGATTTTACTGAAATTTGGTACATAGCTACCCTCCATAAATTGATGGTGAAATATTATTTCGAATTAATAATGGTTTGAAAAAAATAGAATTTAACATAAAAGTAGCCATAATTCGCTCATAATCTGTCGCACACTCCAGGATTTAGGCAAGCATGTTATTAACATGATCTTCTTTTTTCTAGACTCAGACTAGAAAACTTTGTTTTGAGATTTGATACTGTTTCTTCATGCTCTTTTTTGACAACTTTACATAGCCGTATTTTGAAAACCGGTGGTCATATTAGTTCAAAATTGGTATTTTTCTTAGTCTATATGGAGGGTAGCTATGTACCAAATTTCAGTAAAATCTGAGATGGTGAGGTTAAAAATGTGTTTAAAGTAGTTCTTTCACAAATGCAAAAATTCAAGAAGTCTTTGAAACTTGGAATATAAGTCAATAAAAGCATAATACACGCACTGTTAAAATTTGAAGACGATTTATCACACCAAACATGAAATAATTGCAATTAAAAATGACATTTTTTACATATGGTAGATAGGGAATGGGTGAGGAAATGATCATTATTTTATTTTTTTTCATTGAAGGACTTTCACCATCTTGATGAAAAACAAATATTTGTTAGAATAATATATTCGGAGTAAATTAAAAAAAAAATTGAAATTATTTACCTCTTAGTTTTGATAAAAAATAAAAAAAAACATATTTGGGCGATTATTTTTAGTGGAGGGGATATAAGATCAATGGCTTGGAAACGATCCGGCAAGTATGTGTGTATCCATATAGAGATTTCGTAGTGTGAGTGGTACAGTCACGTTAAAAAAAGCATGACCTAATATTCATATTTATAGAGTGGTTACGAAGCTAAAACTTTTTGTGTGGATTGTCGCGAAAGAAGCTCCTTAAATAGGGTTGAGTTGGTGTGGAATGACTTTCCTAAGTCACATTTTATAAATTTTTCAGGAGACCAAATTTAAAAAGTTAAATTATGTAAAAAGGCAAGGACTTGGAAGGTTCTTTCCGTTTCCACTAAAAATCATATATCTCGGTGACATATAGGTTTATTTGACTGCAATTTCAACTGGCCTATAGTGATAATGGCTGGCCACCAGAATGCGTCCAACTCATTTCCGAAAAAAGTGGACTTGTCCGGGAGTCCTTCAAGTAAATACTATGTAAAATACTGGAAGCAAAATATTATTTTTTTTTAATTAATAAATTGGTTAGTGCTTCAAGAACTAATTAGTACTATGAAACTCTCTGGAGTCGCTTCTTGCAAACTCTACTTTGTTCTTCGGTGTAGGTAATAAAGATACCTTTCATGTGAAGTGCACTTCCAGCTCCATTAGGGGGATCCATATAATAAAATATTTTGGTGAATTTCACTAAGATATGCAATATTGTTAGCTGCTCCATGATGGCAGAGGGGCCTATGCCCCCGGCGCCTGTCTAGGCGTTGTAAAGCACGCGGGGGCGGGACAACTGCCTGGTTAATTGGGGCCCAAGGCGGAGGCTAGGGCCACCCCTGAGCCTGGCGCCAAATCGCATTCCAGAGGGCTTACGGGGGCCCTCGGGGCAAAAAATATTTAGAAAATCGGAAACGTAATCCATTGTCTTTAGAATTGAATGGGACAAGAAAAATGTCCATAAATAAAATCCCTCAACAGGTTTCGTCTGGATATAAAACAATCTATTGGCTAATGATTGAAGCAAGTTTTAAGCTGGAGACGATCTGGCAAAAAATCGGAATCGATAAAAAAAAATATATCGAACGAAGATTTATTATGTCCCAAATTCAGAGATTGGTAGTGTTAAAAAGTTAATAGACAAGAATCCATTAATTTTTTTATAGAATCATAAAAATTTCAGTTTTTAAATGAATTAAAGAAAGGCAAATACGAGGGATGAACCGCAACCTAAAATTGTGTACACCTACTTCCACTTTCATTACCAAGCAGAAAACAATAGATTATCTAAAGAATTCCAATCGCGGTTCACCCCTCGGACAAATATATAGTATTATATTTTTTTTTAAGGGCCCCATTAGAAAATTTAGCCTTAACAAAGAGATGGAGTATATTCTGGCATATTTTAGCTCATTTGTTACCATCATCCTTATGACAATTCAATTGCTTTCTAATTTTCTATATTATATTTGATACATATATATGGGTTTTTATGTTACAAAGTTCTTCATTTTGGAAATGCCTACACATATTTTGGCGTCAAAAAATATTTCTAGGACTTAATTCAAATATAGTACACAGACAGACGTGTAAACATTTTTGCCTAGTACATATGTGGCGGTGGTTATGAAATTGATCTAAATATCAGTGATTGTTAGTTTCGAGATATTTAATATTTTGTAAAATAAACATGATTTGAATTCTGTATAATGACTTAATGACACAACTAGAAATCAATTTGAGGCGACTGTGGGTCAGTGCTTAGAGTGTCGGGCCGCTGGCCTGAAGTACGCTGATTCGAGACTGAGTCTCGGCAGATATTTGCAGCCGCCTCCTCTTGAAAAGCAATGGCAACCTACCAAGAGTATAATTGCCTACTAACCTCTCCAAACTAGCCGTTCGGAACCGGTCGTTAAAAAGTAGGTCCCGTATATCTTTGTAAAAACAGCTAAATACACTCAGCACAGGCATATGTGGAGAGGAGCCGAAACGTCAGGGAGACCTGATATGGCACTTAAAGAAGAAGAAATCAGTTTAACTTTTCAACTACATTTTGCAAACAGACATCTTATTAATTATACGAGGCAATTAAAGGGTGTTGGAAAAATAATTTTTTATTTATTTATAGTTTCGAGGTTTCTCATCAGTCTATTACAATTGATTAACAGAACTTTCATACATCAATTCCTGTTAATCAAATGTAATAGACTGATGAAGAGAGCAAAGTCTTCGAAACTATAAATAAATAAAAAAATTTTTTCCAGCCAAAGACACACTCTTTTATTGTCTCCTTTAATTCAGAAAAATTCTGCTACTCTCGCAAAATTAAACTTTCAATTCAAGACATCTTATAGCTATACCCCATAGTTTAAATAGATCTAACGAAAAATATGAAGAAAAAAATCATTTTTTTATTTTTTTACTTAGACTCTTAGACGAACCACTTATATAATCACCTGGACATTATGTCCCCCCCCCACCTGAGTCACATTCTGTCACATTTTCATTGAGCTCCCGCTGTATTGTGTCACACTAGCACTTTTATAGGCTATAATTTAATAATTGTAGAAATTCTTTTTATAAATTAAACTCAACTGAAGGAATTTAATATATTTTAAGATTAATTTTTTAATTTGACTTTTGTGACATCACAATTTTTAAGACCCCCCCCTGCCACATTTTGTCACAAATCTGAGATTCCCCTCCCCTCTTACTGTGTTACTTAATTTATGGACGGCCTCTTAAACCAATTGCTTGGAAAGTTAGAGAGAGTTGTGCACTTGGGTTCGATCTGAGATGGCGATTCTTTCTGACATGAATAATACATATCTAATTAGATTATTAATTTTTGCCTTTAAATTTCTTGAAATTATTATTTGTTTTAATTATAGGAAATTATATCAGCCGGTGTTCTCTGAAAATCTCTAAGGTTTCTGGGGAGTGGTCGAATATAGTTCTAAAAGTCTTCTCGTAGGACAGAAAGAATTAAATATTTATAAAATTACCCTAGCATCACTTTCGTACACTCCATGACTTTCACTTACAACGTTTAAACAAGAACTTAAAATGTGTAATTCGAAAACCACTAATACGGAAATCTTCGGTAATCCGACCTCCTTAGGTTCGATATAGGGTAAAGTCCATAGCTATTGGCCCCCCTAAGCAAATTAATCTTGTTCAATATTACTGAAAGCCCCGAAAGACAATCAACTTAAAAATTTCTATATGAATGCTAAAAGTACTGTTCTTTTGACTCAAAATAAAAAAAATGTAAGATTCTGGAACCATTTCTTAAAAGGGACCCAAAGTTCAAAAAATTTCTCCAAAACCTAGCTATTGGCCCCACTACTACAGTCATTGGCCCAGTCTTTCTGCAATTATTGGCCCACCCTGCCAAGGGCATATTCTTATTAACTAGCATCCTAAAACAGCATTCTTCAGGTTTCTGGATTTGCCCAGAGAAATTCTTTGAAAATATAACTGTCCTATGAATTTATAATGAAAGTCCTATCCATATAGTATAATTTAGTGCGATGAACTTGGTTGAATCGATTCAAAAAACCTGTATTTAAAATTGCCTACTGATTACACAGGTCGACAAAATTTTTTTTTCTTTGTCCTAAGATTTATTTCATGATATTTCTATTCATTGTGCATCAAAATAAATGAAAAATACCTATATTCCATATAAAGTTTGCTTTTGTAGAGGTTATAATAATAATAAACAAGAAAAAGGTCATTTTGACATATTTTCGAGTCCCATTTGATATTAGACAGCAATATATATAATATATAATATAGATTTGCCGATAATATCTCGAAACTCTGACCTGTTGTAAAAAATCGAGAAATTGCATGAAAATCAACTTATAAAACTCTACTGGAATCCATTGTTAGGTTTACGGGTACACATTTTTGTCGACCTGTGTTATGTATACAAAATTTGGTTGGGTTTGGTCCAAAGGCCTAGATTTTCATTTTTTAACCCTAGAAACCACACTCATTTTGGCATGTTGGTATTTGCATTTTTAGACTTCTGGGAGGCCGACTAATTATGTATACAAAATTTGGTTGAGTTTGGTCCAAGGGCCTAGAGCGGCTTCTAAAGCATTTCGAAGTGCCTCTTCTGTTTAGGGTTTTTGGGCTATTTTAGGCATTTTGGCTGAAAAAACCCCATCTTAATTAGTAATCAGTGATTGGCCCCCACAGTTATTGGTCCCGCGGGGCTACTCACTACATCCTTTACCCTATATCGAATTATAATAACTCTACTGTACATAATCTCTAGTTTTTCCAGAATTTCAAACTATTTTTTGTTCTATCCAGGAGTCTAGTGAGCACAAAACTCTTGAAACAATATTCCTGTATACCTACTGATGGTAAATCTTAAAACAGGATTTTTTTGTGAGAGAGGTGTTCGACACTGATATCCTGGAAGAATAACTCATTCTTAATGATTAAATGCAATAAATTAATTAAATGTGTTTTCGAAAAGTATCAAATAGCTCATGAACCTTAATGAGGCACAACCAGGCCGATCAGGGTCGTTTCTTTAAGAGTTGAAACGGACCTTCCCTGTATATGTATATGTATATCGAATCAGCCGTCGAAGCAAACACGTCAGCCATATGCAAGCAAGGCGAAATGCTGGCTGATATCCCTAATGAGCAATGCGACGCCCGGCCAACTTCGCCGAGAGATTTACTACTTGCTGTATATGCAGAGGAGAGAAAACAAAAAAACACAAACAAAAAACAAAATAAAAAACAGTAACCGAACGCCTGGCTGGCTGACAATTATATGCAGCGCGTTTTTCTGTCTACCAACTAACACCGACCCCTCTCTCCCCCGGCTAAGCCTCTGATGACATACAAGGGTGTTATTACTTTCTAATGTTTTTTTTAATAGAATTTTCTCGTTAATCAAGAAACCGAATAGTAAACAGCATATGAATAATTACGCAAATTATCCAATTACCTAATTATACTGAAATAACTTGATCAAATTTAATTTATAAAATATTCTTCAAATTTCGTGTAAGGGCCCATTCATAAAATTTCGCTTTTTTGTACCACCCTTCATCACACTTTTCTGGGAGCCCCCTAACAAATATAACTTCACAAAAGCTAGACCCCCTACCTATAAACGATTTTTTTTTTTTATAATGATATTGATACAAGAAGAAGTTGCACCAAGAAGGTACAACCTCTGAAGTCCGTGGTGGACCCTTGTAACGTGAAGATAAGATTTGTTGTTGACAAGTTAAATAAACTGCAAAGGATCGTTCCTAAACTTTATCTAATGTACTATCTTATTCTAGGGTAAAGTACTTTAAAATATAATTTTACAAAAAACTTATATGACATTTTTTGTGTTCTTCAAGATACTTAATTACAATATAATATTTCATCAAAATCGGTTTAGTCATTTTCAAAATATTTAGAAAAAACTAATAAAGTACTAATGTTTGTGGGTCGGTATATACTAAAAACTAATCAGCTCTTCATTTTGTTAAAGTAATTGTAGGTTTTCAATTTCATTTCAATCGGTGCAACGGTGAGGAAAAAATGGTGGACGAAAAAAACGATAACATCCATCCATCCGCACGCACTTCCTGAAAAAATCGCACTTTTTGGCCTCTGGACGAGACCCCATGTAATTTTTGCCAAATCCGTCTAGTTCAAAAATTCAACCTAATTGAATACTACAATTTGTGACTTTAATTGAGTCCATGGGTTCCATGGTCTTTACCTGAGGACCCTTTGAGGTCGCTCTTGCTTTGAGACCGATTACAATACTTTCCCCATCCTTCGCATTGGATAAAGTAAAAAAATAAAAATAAATAAAATTGATTAAGTTCGAACGTCACGTTTCTTTAGACCACCCTCCCCCCTTGTCCCATATTATCAGGCCAAGCAATACCCCCCACACCCCCATCACCACTGATTCCGAACGTATTTTCTGAATGGCCCTTAATATTTTTCACCCTATTGAATATATTTAATAATTCAGATAATTTATTTATTTACATTAATTCACTAAACAGTTTCAGTTTTCAGAAGTAAAAATATAAAGTTAAAACTTTTCTAAACTCATTTACGCTCTCCACACCTTTTAATCAGCGTAGGTGTGAGCTATCATAGCCAACTATGTAGATTTAGGGTCGTTCTGTTAATAAATTTAAATATATATACTTTATTCAAAATTTACTTCTTTCAACGAAGGCATTAAGAACATGACGAGGAAAAAAAATCAATTTTCTACCATTTTGGAAATTTTTAAAAATCATGAGTGACCTCTTAAAAATTTTTAATCGACCTGATTTTTGGTAAGCATTTTTAAAAACATGTTAAATTAACATATTTTCATGCGAAATAAAAAATAAAAAAATATTGTTTTGTTTTTCTTGGCCGCCCTAATGTATATTGTATATATTCAGATTTATATAGAAATATGCTTATTTGCAATAAACAGAGAACACTCTCTTTGATTTCACTTTAAACAATCAACAACTTTGCTAGTCACAGCAAAAAACTTTTCAATTTGAAGTGATATTTACTCGTAAAACAAACAATTTCATTTCAATTGAAGAACTTAAAAATTATTTTTAGAAAGTTGTATAAAAAACATGCATGGCTTGAAACTGAAAATTCTTTCTTGAGTTATTTTAGGAATTTATACTCATAAGTTTTCTTTTTTTTAAATAACTGGACATCATGCCTCTACCCTATCTAGATAACAACAACATGTCATCATTTCATCGTGCCTTCTTTTTTTAGTCTGATAAAATATTACTCGAGAAAAAACCTTTTCTATTCTACCTTTTATGTTATTTTATTAAAAAAATATATTTATTTATTTGTTTGTTCATTTTTTCTTCTAAATTAACTATATATATCTAGATTTATTGTCCAAATACAAAATTTTTAACTTTTATGTTAATTACAATATCGTCGCCTTAGAGAGTAAATCTGCTAATTCATAACAAGGAAATTTTACAGAGCAGTGAAAAAACAAACAAAATTTAATATTGTTGTTATGGAAAAAACTATTTTTCACATTTTTTTCTACAACTTACGATCGTAGTTTTAAGTAGCAATTTTACTTGGACGATGCTGCATCTGTTTTTACTTTCACATTTATATTCTATAGAATATAGTAATGTGAAGTATATTGCGTGTCCTGACTTTTTTAGAGCTTATATCTCAGAGATGAAAAAAGTTAATTTAATTTTTCTTTCGTACGGTATTAATATGTCATATATGATAAATAAGCTGACGTGTTCTGATGTGGCCATCCGCTTGACTTTACCATACAACCTGGCCTCTCACTTATATTTAATATTCAATAAAATTATTTATAATCATGTAGGGGGGGGTAGTTTTTGCATTGTTAGATTACTGTGTGCCCACTGATTATGTATACAAAATTTGGTTGAGCTTGGAACAAAGAGCCTATATTTTAATTTTTTGATCCTACACCCCCCCCCCCCCCCATTTTCGCCGGTTAGTTTTTTCATTTTTAGACTTCTGGGGTCCCAATGAATATGTATACAAAATTTGGTTAAGTTTGGAAGAAGAGCCTATATTTTCATTTTTTGACCCTACACCCCCTCCCCCCACCAATTTTGGGCCGTTAGTTTTTGCATTTTTAGACTTCTGGGGTCACACTGATTATGTATACAAAATTTGGTTGAGTTTGCTCAAATAGCCTAGATTTTTAATTTTTAACCCCCCCTCTCCACCAATTTTGGCTCGATATGTACCAAAATCTAATCAGCTCTTAATCTCAATGAACCACGTGTGAAATTTGATTTCGATATTCACACTAGTTTTTGAGCTAGCTCGTCCACAAAAATTTGGTAACGCACAGACTAACGGACAGACAACCAGACAACCAGACAGACTAACTAACAGACATTTTGACAAAACAATTATTATCTCGAAAAATATAATTTTTTCGATGTTCACTTATTAGAGCTTTTTTGTAGAACGAAATGCCATGGTTTCGCTCAATTTTTTTAATCAAAATAGTTTCATCCGTTTTTGTGATATTTCGAAAAAAAGAAAGAAAAAACCACTTTTTTCATGAACGATTACAATACTTGACCATAAAGTAAAAATGGAGTTAGCAGGTTTACACTCTAAGCCGACGATGTGTGAAATTATTTTCCAAAAATTTAGGTATTCTTAAGAATTATTTAAAGTAAAATTAAAAATCTTTGCTGAAAATAAAATATTTTTTTAATTTTTTTTTTGTAGGCCCTGTTTAAATTGAAAAATAATATGCTAACATTTACATACTCCTATATGTTCATATACGGTTTCGAGGTGCGGATCGTCTTTGGTTGTTTCACGTCCCCCTTTAAATCGTTTAAACCACTCAAAAATGTATATGTTATATTTGTGTATAAGATTAAGTCCAACAAGGTGAATTGTCCTGATCTTCAAAACTTGTTTTCAATCCATAACTCAAATTATGTACTTAGACTACCCTTTTATCCAGAAGTACCATCTAGCCGGCTGAAGCTGATCCAATATTCAGATTAATTAGATGTTATAACGATTTATCTAAACAACTAGAAAACCCCTTTGATTTCTCATTAAATATTAATAAAGTCGCAGTCTTGTTCAAAATGTTGACCCTAATCTACAAGTAACTATTCTACTATTATATTTCATCATATTACTATTATCTTATATTATTTTTATATTACTATATTGTTATTTAACATATACTCTATTATTATTCTATTAATTTAATGATTTTACTTTGTCTATTATTGTTAATGTTGTTATAATTGATAATTATTGTATTATATTAATGTATATTAGGATTTTAGCCTTTGAAAATAATAAATAAATAAATACTTATGTCTGATAAATATTCATTTCCCTACACTTCTTTTAACAAAGAAGAAAACCCTAAGTTTGAGAAATTCTGGATTAGAACAAATTAACAAGCTTTTAGAAAAATGAATAATTTTTCACTGGACCTTTTTCCCTTAAAATGACTTCGAATACGATTAGTATTTTGGGTTGGTATAGGATCATTAAAGATACAAATGTAAATGGCTAATGTTAATCGTATAATAGAGGCAATTCTCAAATCAGGTCCATTAAGTCGAGTTTGTTTTTTAATTCCCTCGGGAATCCAGGTTTGGTGTTGAACTGTAGTCGATAAATATTGTATAAGAAGGAAAATACCAATCGAGATTCCACAAGTCGTGCACGAAACTATAATACACCTGGACGAATGGTAATCGATGTGACCAAGATGGAGGGGCGTCCTTTGTTTTCAAGCCATCGAGATTCATCTATCATGGGGATTAGTCTGCAAGGGTGCCAGCCCGAAGAAGAAGGTGAGGGCGGATGGCGGATGGTGGATGGCGGCGCCGCCTTGCTTGGCGCCAACCAGTCCTCCACGGTGGGTCACTGCTGAATCCGGTCCACCTTCATTCACTTATCTTCCAATCGAATAATAAATACTAATATCGTCGAAAAAACACAGCCTAATCACAAATGTCGATGGAAATTTGCCTTTTGCGTTTTGTTCAGATAAAAATGTCAATTGGTTATCAAATGGCAAAATTTACAACTTGCTTTCACAATTCGGACATATACATTATTTCGGAATATGCACAATCGATGCTAATTTGTAAAGGTTCGGATTACACAGATCAACAAAAATTTCTCTCCGTAAACCTAACAATGGATTCCAGTAGTTTTATACGATGATTTTTCTGCGATTTTCCGATTTTCTACAACACGTCAGAGTTTTGAGATATTATCGGTTAAAATGACGAAAAATGCCATTTTGACCTATTTTCGATCCGATTAAACAGCAATATTTGAAATCAAAATATTTTGTTGACGTAATAGGAAACAACTTCCTCTTTGATTTTCGAAATTACCACTTGTTTTTAGCTGAATTAGAACTAAAAAAATAAGACCGTATGTTTTTATCTATGTTTATTATCCTTTATAATCAAGTAATTTTGGTTTTTTTAGTTATGACTCGAATTCTTATTGAGCTAATATACAACTAGATAATAACAAGTGGTAATTTGAAAATTAAAGAGGAAGCTATTTTCTATTACGTCAAAAAAATACACTGCCGGTCAAAAAAAGTAACACTTAGATTTGAAAAAAAAATTAATGAAATGTATCTTTAATGCAATGAAATTGAATAAACTTTTAAAATGATATATGTATTTGTAACCTTTCTTAATAAGTGTTTAACACTTGTTGCTGTGGTACCAAAAACATTGGCTACGTATCTGTAGCTGCGCCCATCCTCTATTAAAGCAACGTCTTTCGCAGAATTTGAAATGCTAAGCGGCATAATTTTGATGTGTTTAGTCGAAAAGACACTCAAATAATGGATTTCAACCATATTATCACAAGGGATTGAAACTCAAAGATTATAATAAGGATATTAGATTTCATCAAAAATCGATAAATATCAAATTATGCGCTTTTATTTCATTTAAATTGTAATTTTTAAATAAAATGTTTTAAATTTTTGTCACACTTATTACTTATTAAGAAAGGTTTAAAATATATTATCATATTGAAAGTTTATTCAATTTCATTGTATTAAAAATACATTTTAATAGTTATTTAAAAAAAAACCTAAGTGTTACGTTTTTTTGGCCAGCAGGGTATTTTGATTTCAAATATTGCTTTTTAATATCTAATGGCACTCGAAAATAGGTCAAAATGGCCTTTTTAGTCATTTTGACCGATAATATCTCAAATCTCTGACGTGTTGTAAAGAATCGGGAAATTGCATGATAATCAGCGTATAAAACTCTACTGGAATCAATTGTTAGGTTTACGGGGTAAAATTTTGTTGAATAGTGTTATTTGAGGTAAATATGGTTCCGGTGTGGCGCCACAAAGTCGACAGGTAAGATGTCTTCTTACCTGGTTTGAATTGTTTTTTTACAGAAAATAAAGAGATCCATCAAAAGTGGCGACTGAGTCAGAGCCGGCGACTGACTCAGTCGCCTCTAACTGTTCTTTTCTATTTGTTTATGGAATCCCCACAATTGAACTTTGACAGCGAAACAAATTGAAAAATAAAAATATTGGCTTTCGTTATTAGTTTGTTTATTCAAGTCCTTTTCTAAAATGGGTGTACAGTACTATTAATGCAATGCTTTTGGACATGATGTAGTTTAGTGTTGAGAGTAGGTTTATATTTTTCTTTTAAACATGGCATATCAGATTTATAAAGTTGATATATTTAAAAGAGAGAACGTGCAGGAATTCTAAATAAGAACTTAAAACTTATTTGTGTTGGTCTTAGAAAGAAAAAAAAAATGATTTAAAGAAAAATAAACTGATGAGGCCATCCACATGACTTTACCATACACCATACACCTACACTACACTCTAATATTTAATATTGAATTAAAATAATTTTTAATTTTTTACGAAAGAACGAAAGAACCCTTCACCCTCTTAATTTTGGGCCATTATCAATTTATTATTAATATTTCCTTTTAATTATGAGACTATTTCATTAGAAATATCAGCTTTCTTCGATTTTTGTTTTAAAATATTTTAAACCCCCCCCCCCCCTTTTTTTTTGGTCACTATCAATTTCACATAGTGAGTCATTTTCATAAGGTTATATAGGGTGCATATGCGAAATTTCGTATAAATCGATTAAAGGGTCTACAACTTATATTGATAGTTTTATTTTTTTAACCCCCCCCCCCACCCCCGCCCCCATTTTGGCCAACGAAAAATAATAACTCTCTTTTTTTATTATAGGTTCATTTTATGGTAATTTCATTTTTCTATGTTTTTTTTAGTTTGAAAATCTTATAATTTTAATTTTTACCCTTTCCCTTAATTTTGGGTTATATTTCAACCAAAATCTAATCATCTCTTAATCTCAATGCACCAAAACTACATGTGAAATTTCGCTTTGATATTCAAACTAGTTTTTGAGCTAGTGCGTCCACAAAAATTTGCTTATTAACATTCAAACAGACATTCTGACAAAAATAATTAATATCTCGAAAAATATAATTTTTTCTATGATAACTTATTAGGGCTTTTTTGTAGACCGAAATGACATGGTTTCGTTCAATTTTTTTAATGAAAATAGTTTCAGCCTTTTTTGAGATATTTTGAAAAAAGAAGAAAAAAAACACTTTTTCTTGCACGATTACAATACTTGGCCATACCCTGTATGGTAAAGTAAAAAAGTGTAATAAAGAATTGAGCTTATTCATACAATTTTTGATTGAATAATGTGTTAACTGATATCAAATACTTTCACAGTATTGAAGGTGTATTTCTATTTTTTGATCTGTTATTCTTTTCTAGTTCTTCTCAGTCACTATTGTTTGGAAAAGCCTTTAAAATATTTCTTGAGTAATCCCTGAAAATGTGTGATAAGCTGTGGATGTTGGGTGTCAAAATTGAGTCTGGCCTCTTTGGGAATGAGTATCAGTCTAATCTAGTGTTTTTCAAGTCTCTTTTGTTTGAAAAAAACATTTAAATAATTCTTAAAGTCTTGGGCGGAATCCTTGAAAAAGTGCGATAAGCTGTGTATTTTGAGTTTCACAATTACGTCTAGCGTTTGGTATTAGCAAATTTCTTTTGTATTGCTAAATTTGTCCCAAAGGAGCTAAACTTTCTATGTATTTATGTTCAGACGTTGTTTTACACCCACTCAACTTCTACCTTTTATAAAGCTCAATTTGTTTGAGAGCTTAAGAAGTAAAAACATGGGCTTAGTTAGTGGAGGAAGTGGGGCAGTGCCCCTTACAAAACTCATTGCCCCCCTTAGAAAAGTTATGATCTGTTCAATATGATTTTGGATTTTATTGGTTTGGGTCCAAGCATGACATATTAAAATTGATTTTTCTATGACTAAATTTCAAACAAATTAAAAAAAAAAATTATCTTTTCAACATTCAACGACTAATAGGCTGACTATTCCAATGAATAAACCTAGAAAATTGTTTTTCCCATAGGTAGCAAAATGGATTTTAAAAAATATAATCAGAGAGGTTACCTATCCTTATTACATATATTAAACAATGTGAAAACATGGGCGTGTACTTAGTAATGAAGCTGTTGAAGCTTTTATTTTTGTGATTCATTTGTTTAATTAATTGAATTTTTATTTAATCCCACATAATTAATTATAATTATTTATTGAACACGAACAAATAATACAATATAATAATCGAAACGTCGTAGTTGTATTGTATTATTTGTTCGTGTTCAATAAATAATTATAATTACTTATTTATGTGTGATTTAAATAAAAATTCGAATTTTAATGCATGATATTTCCTTAACTTTAATTATTTAATTATTCTAGTACACGGGTCATTTTTTGTCGGGGCTTAATGATGATAGTTTCTTAAACAACGTGCCTTTCAAAATGAACTAGCAAAGATATTCGATCATTGAATAACGATATCATATTTACTATCTCTTATTATCCAAACAAGGCATGTTTTAATTCTTCGTCTATCCTCCTACCATATCTTCCTGCAAATATCTTCTATGCAATGAATGGGTTATACCTATATAGATACGATAAATATACATCATCCATCTATACATATATTTTACATCACCTGCGTTTTGATAAATTGTTCCGGCAAGATTAATTATTCTAGAAGATAGGACTCTGCTATATATTACTGCTTATAATTAATACATGAGCCATCTGCGAAATGCGATTGCATAGAGGCTGTCTACAGGTAGCAGCCAGCTTCAGGGGTGTACAAGTAATCAGAAGGGACCATCGCGCATTTGGCCATTGAACCTCCAATTTGAGGCCATATGACACCTGAGGTAAGGATTCTCTTCTTTAAACTACCTTTCTCGCTTATTTACATCAAGTTGACAGTAAAGATATCAGTAGCCGATCGCCAAAATTTTTTCCAAAGGTCTGACAGCCCTAATGACTATTTCAGCATCGAATGACTTGGAAGCTACTTGATCTCAGGTTTCATCTCCAGACACCTGTCAAATTCTTTTTACTCCGAGCCTTCCCTCTCGCTCTTTATTTTTCCTGTTGATTTTCGTTCATTAATCTTATCTATAAATTTTAAGCTTTTCTAATTCATATTGCAAATTAAATACGCCATGTGAGACCAAAAATCAAAAAACAAGCACCCCCCCCCCAAAAAAAAAAATGTTTTTATTATAAAGATAAACTATACAAGTGGGAGAGAAAAGTGGAAAAGATTTTCAATGTTCTGCATGTTTTCTGCAAACTTTGGGAATTTAGCAATTTCTGTCAGCGAAGAATTTGATCTATAAAGTAGAGACATGTATAGGGTGTCCCAGGAAACCTGTACCAGCGAAGGTCTGTGGTCAGGGGCCACTAATACCCATCGATTGAGCCCCTAACCCCCAATGTTGTAACGCGATATTTTGTAGTTTTATTTTCAGATTTTTTATTTAAAATTGTAGGCGATTTTAGTTATAACTTTTCCTGAGTGGTGTTTCTTTGAGACTAGCTAGAATGTGTGTTCACCTATTATAAAACACAAAACACCCAAATTCTAACTACTAGTAGCTCAGAATTTGATCACAAGACCAAAATTTCTGTTTGAGAGAAATTTACACTTGATTTCAACTTGAAAAAAAAAAAAAGAAAAAATACTTACACCTGACTGAATGACTTGTAAATAGTTCTCCAAATAGCACAAAAAAGTTGATATTTTATTAGGACAAAAATAATCAAAAATAGTGAAATTCATTTCCTGCATTTGTAATGACTTTTCTCACATTTTTGCGATTGATATGGAAAATAATTAAACTAAATAACTAAATTTAAAAAAATTCAAAAAATGTTTAAATAAACATGTTGTTGAAAACTTATTTTTTTATTGTGGTCGTTCAGTGGCGGGCACTCGTAAAAGTTAAGGAAGCCATCAAGTTTTTAAAATTATTTATAAGTCATGAGTATTTATTCAGTCAGGTGTAAATATTTTTTTTTTTAATCAAGTGTAAATTTCTCTCAAACACAAATTTTAATCTTGTGATCAAATTCTGAGCTAGTAGTAAGAATTTGGGTGTTTGGTGTTTTATAACAGCCGAAAACACATTCTAGCCATAATACTTACAAAAAAATTCTAAAAGAAACACCACTCAGAAAAAGTTATAACAAAAATCGCCTGCAATTAAAAAAAACCTGAAAATAAAACAAAAAATCATATCTTGAAAACTACAAAATATCGCGTTACATACATGGGGGTTCAATTCGATACAAATACACACATTTTGGCACGAGATTGAATTCTTTCTCACTAACAGCTCTTGAATTATCATGAGAATTAAAATCTAAAATGATTTGACGTTTCAGGCATTTCTAAACAGAAATAAGCTGATGTGGCCATCCATATGGCTTTACCATACACCTGTCCCCTCTCTTATGTTTAATATTTAATAACATTATATAAAATTAATAATTTGGTGCAGCACAAGTGGAGTAGATAAGAATTGAGCTCAGAGATCTTATTTGAGAATAACTGTCCATCCTTGAAACATTTAAAGTAACAGTAAAATTGACAAAAGAGCTTGTAGGTGAAATCAAGATCTCGCAGTTCAAAAGCCCAGCGTTTTTCGGGACAGAATGAAAATGAATAACAACAAAATTAAGTTAATTACTTAATAAGTAACCTTTTCTGAAAAGGCTTGAACAGGGACCATTTATCAAACAAAAGGGCTTGTAATAGCAAGAAACAAATACCGAACCACACAATTTAAAACTACATCTGTCAAGTGCGGTCGCAAACCTCGCCCTACTCTTTTGGGAAAAGTGATGTATGGTCAGTTTTGTCTCAATAAACAGCAGACAGAGACAACAGAATTTAGATCAGGGTTTTCAATAAAACTCCAGTCAAATTGTGCTCAAATGGGCCCCAATTGGAAAAGTTTTGGGGTAGTTCTGATTTTTTGCATATATATGCTTTTTGGGGCGCTGAATCTAAATCTGAGGTTTCGCATCAAAATTTCGTGATGCAACATTGTAGAAAATGCAAAAAAGGTGAAAATTTTCATTTTTTGGTGGTTTTTTGCTTATAACTCGACAATTATCAACTTTTTGTAAATAACAGTCCTATTCAAAATGAAAGTTCATAAAATTTCCTACAAATTTTATTGTTTGGGTTTTTTCTCCGACCAACAGTTCGGCCTCAAGCGCAAAATCCAAGTTTTCGGCCTCGGCAGCCCCCCGGATCGCCCAAAAAATCGCACTTTTTTCGATATTTTCCCATTTTCACCATGAAGGAACACATTTGCGACAACGACCACTCTATAGATTTTTAAACTAGATTAAATTTGCTACAATTAAAACAAAGTTTCATCTTAATTGGATAATGTTAATCCGTGCCGCAATGAGGTAGAAGTTTTGAAAAACTGCAATTTTTTTCAAAAAGTCTCAATTTTCCCTTCATAAAATGAAAACCACTCATCCTAGAAACTTGATTCCTATCTCATTCTCTAGGAAATTTTGTTAACTTGAATGTTTACTTGGATCACTTTTTTGTTAAAACTCTTAGATTTATAGATATCCAGCATTTTCCGGACAGGATATGATCCGAATCCTCAAAAGTGTCAGGGAAAATTCGAATTTTTTTAGAGTCATAAAAATAAATAGAGTTAAATTTGTAAATGTGACCAGAAGTCGTATCTCTGTGATGTGAAATTTCGCAACACTAGCTCGCCTCTTGATGATTTAGAAATAATAATAATAAATTAATTTTAACCACGATTTGATAATTTATAATAATTGCAAAATACTTCAAGGTAATCCATAAATTGTAGTATTAATATAATCCTTAACAAATCAGCACTCTTTAATTCTAGTAGTAATGTGTATATTTAGTACACATGTAATCTTTTGATTTAGTAACATAAAATTATTCGTCATGTTTTCCATTTGATTATTCCATTCGAGAAAGGTTCTCTAAAAGGAAATGCTATGCCTCGAAACATTTTAATAACAATTCCATTTTGCTTTTAGTCAATTTCTAGCGAATACTAATGCAATTGAGAGTATTTAGAATAATGAAACTGGAGAATCGGAAGTTAAATTTTTAAAATTTTAACAAATATTAATTGTAAATCATAAATAAGAGAGAATATAAATTTTTAGATTTTTATGACTAAAGTTGAAATACTCATAAATGGGTCATTCATTCATTCTTGTCAATTCAACGACGTTTTGTCGGTGACCCGCTTCGATTTTTTGGATTTTCTGATATGTTATTGAGCTATTATATATGTAGAAAGAAATATCCAGGTAAGTTTTTAGCTTTCTATCCCAATCCATAACGAAGGTTTCGATTTTTAAAGAAAATAGATCAAAGTATTTATTAAAATATAACTTTTACAAGAAAAAAGTTATTGTAACTTAATAGGGGTCATATTTTTCGTTTTTTAATTTACTTTTGAAAAAAAAATTCAAAAATTGAGAAAGAAAATTTTAATGTTTTTTTTTGATCGAAAAATTGATTTTTTCGATCAAGATATCTTGGATTTTTTTTCAAAAAAATTCATAAAATTCAACATTAAAAAACAAAATTTTTGAGCTATTTACTAAGAAAGGACTCAAATAACTTATAATTAAAAAAAAAACATTTTTCGATGTTTTTTTTAATTTAGGTTGTTTTTTTCTGAGATCACGATAGTTGATTTAAATAACGTAAAAATAAACAATTTTATCTCTTCAAAGTACTTACACTGTAAAATATATAATAATTTACACCAACGTTTTTCATTCAAGTAGTTTTTGCAATTTATTCAATCATTTCATATCTTTTTTGGTGTAAATTATTATATTTTACAGTGTAAGCACTTCGAAGGGATAAAATTATTTATTTTTACGTAAAATACCGAAATTACAAAAAAAAATCGAAATTTTGTTTTTTTAATTAGAAGTTATCTGAATCCTTATTTCTTCGTTATTAGCTTAAAAATTTTGTTTTAAAACGTTAAATTTTATGAATTTTTTTGAAAAAAAATCGAAAGAAAATCCAATTTCTTGAGTTGAGTAAAAAAGCCAAAAAAGCATTAAAATTTTTTTCTTAATTTTTTATATTTTTTTTTCAAAAAGTAGATTAAAAAAAAAACGACACCGTATTAAGGGGATTCGTGGCTGTTTAACTGTTAAGAAAATACTCAAATTTTTACCATCGAATTATTGATTTATTCAAAATATTTATCCCAGAAATTTGAAGTTGATCGTCTGTCCCATTATCGAGAAATAAATTAGTGAAAATTGTCTTTTTAACATGAAAGTAAATGGACCGAGCTTTTAAAAGGGCTATAACTTCTATACAAATTATATCATTTTCAACAAATTAATACAGATCAATAATTCAACTTTTATGAATCGAATGATACATTTTTCAATAGATTTGACAGGCTAGTTAATTAGTTATTCATAAATGTAAAAAATAAAAAGTTATTTGCAGCCAACAGAATATAACAAAGGCACTATTGTAGAATTCCAATTCTATTTCTTGAAATCGTTTTTGTGTTAAATAAATGGGTTTTTTTATAATGAGAAAAAATTTATCTCAATATTCTTTTTATTAATATTATCAAAACAAAGATTTTTATTGGAAATTGCCCTCATTATTAACAATATTTTTTTATTAAAAAATTAAGTATGCAGACGTTGTCACTCTGCAGAAATACAAAAGATTATTTCAAAGATCAACCAGATAGATAAGCTGTCCTGAACCTCCTTAAGGTAGAATATCTTTATTCTTGTCAAAGTTATGAAAACTTTGATCTACTAGTATTTTCTTCAAAAATCGAAATTTCATTATGGGTTAAGATAGAAAGCTAAAAATTTACGTGGATATTTCTTTCTACATATAATATAATAACATATCCGAAAATTAAAAAAATCAAAGAGGGTCACCTACAAAACGTCATTAGTCGAATACTGACTGAGCGAGCAGCCTCGCGAGGCTGCCTAGGGCGTTTGCCGCAGAACCGTCCTGAGTGAACGCAGGAACGATCCGAGGCGCCTTTGAGCATTCACAAAAACCGACAACCGATGGATCGGGCCGAGGCAGCCTCAGACGAGGCATCGGACACTTTTGCTTTGGGCAGGCACGTACTGACCGACCAGGCATTTGCCTCATGGGGCTGGCCTCGCGAGGCAAATCCTGTCAATATCCGGCTATTGAATTGAGATGGAATGAACCATATACAACCATTAATTATGATTCCAAGCGCCAATCTTCTATTAATTCTCTGTGGAGCGAGAAAAGGGTTAAATTGTAGTACTCGACTAAAGGAAAGCAAACATCCTTCCAGCTCGGTAGCCAAGGTATAATAGTTAATTAGCAAACTTCCCCTGAGGCTAGAATGAAATCTTCAATAACACGAGAGCCAACAAGCAAGAGAGCTATCTATTCGAAAAATGATTTATGTAGCAAAATGGTAAGGTGGGGTCTCGACGGTCAATTTATGATTTCATTTTCCAATACCCACCAACAGATAAAAGATTACCCTTTTAATTGAAGAAATTTTATTTCGTGTTTTTTGTTAATTATTTATTTGATGGATACAGATTAAGTTAATAATGGGAGCCGTTTTTAATTTACCTAATATTCTTAAATCAATTGGAAGGTTCATTAAAAAAAAACTCGTTGCTTACAGTCAATGTTGCAACGAAGAATGACCACCTTGGTAGGTATAAATTTTAATTAATAGGAATAAACAACGGCTACTCTTTGGCTTCGAGAGGGAAACTTGAGCTCGGCGGCTACCACCAGAAAGAAGTTAAGGCCACCACTTTCAATATATCTAGGTATATATTTAGAACAGACTAATAGGTTAATCATTTCGTGGTACTTAGAAAATCATTCACTTTTGCTAATCAATATAATAGTTTTAGGATTCTATATCTCTATGTTCACCGAACTTCAGATTAAACGGCTTAACCGATTTACTTGAAATTTGAAACATATACTCCTGAGAGGTCAAGTAAACGGTGTGATTCACAAAAAGTTAACTTTTAGTCCCAGGGAGGAAATTTAGAATTTTTTTCTATTCTTATTCCAAGGCATCCTAGACCACAGCTTCAGTATTTTCCGAGGGGTGAACAGCGATTGGAATTAGGTGTGCACCGTCTTTGGAATTATTTTGGAATTCATTAGATACTCTATTGTATTCTATTGTCTTCTACTTGGAAATGAAAGTGGAAGTGGATGTACATGATTTTAGGTCGAGGTTCACCCCTCGGTATTTTCTATGAGAGTAGTAGCTAGAGCAGGGGACCCCAAACTTTTTAAAGATAAGACCACATGGGAATATTGAAAACTATAGCTGGATATAACATATTATATGGAAATTATATTAATAATACGCTATTATATGGCATTGTTAATATAGTGAATATTTGTGTATTAATTCTGTAGTAGCCGCGGGCAGGTTGGAAAAGTTTCAAGGGCTGGATTTGGCCCGCGGGCCATAGTTTGGGGACCCCTAAGCTAGAGTACAGTCACTAATCACGTGAGCAGTAGACAATAAGTGAGTATTTGCAAAAAATCACTATAGGATGAATTCAAGATATAAAAAAAATTAATAATTCAATTCAGCGTTTCTCAACCGCCAGTCCGCGGTGAATTCACCAGTCATGGTTAAAAACATTTCTGTGATTTTCGTCAAAGACTTATATGTTTATGTTGCAGTAAAAACTGGTTCTTACTAGTTAAAACGCGTTTCCCTGAATACCTTTGTGGCAACTAGAATTTCTGATGTTGGTTGAGTTAGGTCCAAAAGACTAGAATCTTCATTTTTGACCTTCCGCCTCATTTGGGGTATTCATTTTCAAAAAATTTTAAACAAAAATGTCAAAAATTACATTCTCTACAACTTTGCTTCTAATGAGGATTAATTTTTGAAATTTTCATTTAAAAAATGAAGGTCAAAAATGAAGATTCTAGACCTTTTGACCAAACTCAACTAACATCAGTAAATTCTTGTTGCCACAAAAGTATTCAGTGAAATGCGTTTTACCTAGTAAGAACCCGTTCTTACTACAAACGGGTTTTTATTGCAACATATCGTCGGTGATCTTACAAAACCTCGTAAGTCCGATTTTTGTCAAATACGTATTATACGTTTATATACCGACCAACTTTTCACGCCGCATCTGCCTATTGAAAACTTATTATTCTATTTCAATTTAATTATGCACAAATAATAAATAATGGATTGTATTTGTTTGTATTCCTGTTTAAAATGTTTTTTCTTCTTTTCTGGCAAACTTTGAATTTAGGACTTACGAGGTTTTGTAAGATCAGCAACGAATATAATAATTACAATAATTACTTATCTTTACTTATTATAAATAAGTGATAACAAAAATGTTACAATTAACTTATGTAGTTCTTTAATACCTAATAAAAAAAAAAATTAAAAAAAAAACACCGCTCCGGAAATTTTTTTCACAAATTTTACAGATGTGCGGGGCAAAAATGGTTGAGAAACGCTTATTCAATGTATATTCCCAAAGGGGTTTAAAAATATATAAACATATTCTTATGGGGAACAATGTTGATTCCCGATAAAGAGTCGACTTTTAGAGACTGAAAATCGCTCAAAAACTCTATGTTCAGCCCATAACTTCAGCTTTGGTTTCAACAGTATGAATTTTAGCCTCTCAGCGGATTAATCAGCCAGGCATGAAAGTGGAATCAAGGATTTTTGTATTAATCAATTCCTTATCCTCGTCTATCATTTTAACGATTTCTCTCCAATTTTTTTAAGTGCTGAAGATATCCATTTTTCATCTCCGGTAACAATTCGATGTAAAAGATCTTTGCTTTTCTCTCTAGCAAGCAAAATTTGCCAGGTGATTTTTCGGTTTTTTATGTGTATTTCTGTCAATTCAAGTGATATCCATTTCCCATACTTTTGGATCTTTCCCATTGCTCTTTGACGAATAGAAATTGTTACTTGATCAACTTTTAACATTTCTGCCATTTGTTTTTGACTTAAAGTGTCATCTCCGTCCAATAATTCCTGCAATTCCGTGTCATCGAACTGTTTCGGCGGTCTTCCACGTTCTTCGTTTCTCACATCAAAATCATTATTTCTGAATCGTTTAAACCATCTTTTGCATGTTGCTAATGATAGAGCATGACTACCATAAGATTCTTCAAGCATTCGTTGAGATTCTGCCGCGTTTTTTTTTAAATGATAACAAAAAAATTGATGCTGTCCGCATATAGTATGCTGTAGGCACAAAATTCGACATTTTTAACAGGAAAAAATTTATGTTGTTGTTGTGCAAATCAAATTTTCAAGACTAAACGTTGTTGACAGGTGGCAAAGCAATGAAAAAAATAAGCTGACGTGTCCTGATGTGGCCATCCACTTGACTTTACCATACAACCTGGCCCCTCACTTATATTTAATATTTAATAAAATTATTTATAATCATGTAGGGGAGGGGGGTTAGTTTATGCATTTTTAGACTCGTGGGGGCCCACTGATTATGTAGAGAAAATTTGGTTGAGCTTGGTAAATGGCCAAGATTTTAATTTTTTGACCCCCCCCCCCATTTTGGGCTGTTAGTTTTTGTATTTTTAGTCTTCTGAGGTCCCACTGATTATGAATACAAAATTTGGTTGAGTTTGGTCAAATGGCCTAGATTTTTAATATTTAACCCCCCTCCCACCCCCTGTATGGTAAAGTAAAAATTATTGCTGTCCGCATATAGTATGCTGTAGGCACAAAATTCGACATTTTTAACAGGAAATTTTTTATGTTGGTGTAGTGCAAATCAAATTTTCAACACTGAACGTTGTTGTCAGATGCCAAAGCAATGAAAAAATAATAAGATTATGGTCGTTCAAAATAAAAATAACCTATACTGCCATCTATCGTAAAAGGCTCATTTCATATGCATACACGGGGTATATTAATTTCCTACATTTTAAGGTGTGTTTTTAAAAAGTTTTCTTAATATATTTTTTATTTCTTCGAAAAACAAAGGGAAAATGTGTTTAAATATAAAAATACAAAAGGTAACAGAGTAAGGCCAGTGGAGTAGGTATCTACTGTTATCATTATTGTTTTCAAACAAAGCTAATTTGTTTGACAAAACATTTTTTTGACAATTGAAAATCGATCTATCTGCAATGCCTGTCAAGTTGGAAAAGAGTCTGACACGATGATGAGGTCCTCTGTCTATCAGGAGAGAGATCGGCAGGCTGCCTGCCCAAGGCGGTCCACCTTGGAATTTGAAATAATCATTATTTGCTGAACAGACAGACAGACAGACCACTCTTGTCCTATTGACCATTGCTTCTCAATAACTATTCTTAATATTAATTAACCAACCTCCTTTTCTCGATTCCAATGGTAGCGAATTAGAATAATTAATTAAAGGCTTCTTTAAGCCAAAGAATGTTTTTCTTTTGATTTAATGAAGGAGTTTTTTCATATGTTAATTAAGGATAAAGTTTTTGTTTACCTATTAGAAACAAAATTATATTCAATAGATGAATATGAAAAAAGTTGCTTCTTTTTTGGCATTTGCTCTATTCGAACATAATAGTCAAAGAAGAAGAGAAGTTTATAATAGAAGCTGTTTAATAAAATTTGAAAAAATCGTTAAATTTGATTGATACTTAAAAAGTAAGAAAAAACAATAGGTCTCTCAATAATTTTAAAATAAAATGACTGGTGTATCCAAAAATTTTTTTTAAATAAATATTGACAAATTTCCGGTGAGTAGAAAAAAATTATAATTGATTGATGTGCTCGGGCAAGGGCGATTTAATATTGTTGACATTGTTAAGCTCTGAAAATGGCTACAACCAATAGCCGAAATGTTATCGGGAGTTCATAAATAGAAATAAATAAATGAAAGCTGCACGTGTCTTATTTAAGCTCTTACTAAATTAATACAACTACAGCTATAAAGAATTCCTAAAATAAAATAAGATAAATTAAAACAATGTTTAAAGAGAAGTTTGACTATTCACACATTCTAGTAAATGGTACCGCGACATTTCAGCCCCCGACAAAACATCCCCCGACAAAATATACAAAGGACAAAATATCCCCCGGCATATTATCTTCTGACAAAATATTCCCCAGTATAAGGGAGAATACAAAAGAGCACCCTGGCCGACGATTGGCTGTTCGGTTTTCAATGTGTGTTTGATTAGGAAAAACGGGAGCCCCAAATACACTCCGCCCGACGATTGGCCGGTTCGGTTTTCAATGTGTGCTTGAATAGAAAAAAAAATGGGAGCCCGAAACACACCCCGCCCGGACTAAACTTTCGGAGGTTCGGTTAAAATATATTCAGTTCGGCTGACGCCAACCGAACCGTCTAAAAACCAGCCACAAAAGGAGCTATGCGAGCCCAACCGAGCCGAACTGAATATATATTAACCAAACCGGAGTCGATTTGCATTACTGATAAGATTCACGCGGGGGAGGGTTATTTTGTCATGATATATTTTGTCTGAAGGATATTTTGTCGGGGATATTTTGTCGTGGGAAATTTTGTCGGGGGATATTTTGTCGTGGGGCTGAAATGTCGCGGAATCATAGTAAATACTGGTATATGTACATATAATAATAATTATTTTGTAAATTTTATTTTTACCGACACATTGCGATGTGAGAGCAGCTCAAACTTTGCGCTCCTATAGGATTTAAAAAATAAATAAAAATGGATGAAATTGATGAAAATTATTACAAAATAATTATTTTAGATGATAGATTGAATTATGAAAAAAATAAAACCGACTACAAAAAAATTAAATGCAACAAATAAAATAATAAGAACTCAAAACCAAATAAAATGCACTAAAAGGTATAAAATAATTATTTTATTTAGTTACAACTAAATGACGAAATTTTAACATGAAATCACTTTTTGAAGTTGGTGCCAATAATATATATTTTATGAATTGAGCTCAACGGATCTTACTTAGTACGTTTGGCGGATACGCTCGCTTATATACACTCGGGAGCAGCTAAATCGACTCAACCTCTAAGCGCGCATACAAAGTTGTTTTTTTCTTTAAATGGCCAAGCCGATATTTATAAAATAAATATATCTTGAAGCTCATTTATTTATCTTTATATTGATATCACCTCTAAGCAAATCTGCTCATTACTTTTTAAATTATGTGATCTGAATGGCTGAACTGAAAAAATTGCTGTTCCTAGCTGCTGCTACTTGTTAGTTACAATTTCTTATAAACCAATGTAACCAATTATTCTTATTAATCGATTTTCAGCAATTGACCTGAACACTACGCAAATTGGACACAATTGTTTTTAAAAACTGCGGATACTAAGCCAGAAGTTGCCGTTTAAGTTGTCGTTGGAACAGAGCCTTAGCCAAAGAGAAGTTGCTCGTCAATTGAACTTCTAAGTCAGTCTACTGTCTCAAGGGTCTACAGAAGGTTTGCGAGACTGTGCCTTCACCGGAGACCGAATACCGCCGCCACCGGGAAAATGCCTGAGAGGGATGACCGTTTTATTGTCGACGTTCCGAAACCGCCACCTCAATTGGTGTCGATGTCCAGCAGCAGTTGAGAGAAGCGAGGTCTGGGCTGTCAGTCGGTGGACAGTCAGAAGACGCTTGAAGGAAGCCAACCCTATTTGTAAGACCCGCTCTGGCCAAAATTAACCTCACGTCACCGTCAAAGCCTGACTCAATTTGTTCGAGAGCATCTCAATTGGAGTATCGAATTGTCGGCGGGCTGTCCTTTTCACAGATGAGTGTAGTATGTGCATTCGCGGAAGTGACAGAGAAGCTGGGTCTACAGGCGTCAGAGAGTTGATTTTCTCAATGCTGCTGTTTCTCTCAAACAGTGTCACATGGTGGTGGTTCCTCTCGTACGATTTGGGGTGGCATTTCTCTCTGAGTGGAAAACAGATATTGTTTTTGTGCCTGTGGAGGCCGGGAGTGGGGTCTAACAGCTGACCGTTACATTGCTGACATTCTTCTGCATCATGTTGTTCCTTATAAAGGATTTATTGGGGAAAATTTTTTACTGATGCATGATAATGCCCGGTGCCACACTGCGATGGTCACTCGGCAATACATGACCGAAGTCGCTATCCACACCATATGATGCCAGCGCTGCTTCTCCAGACATGAATCCCATCGAACATATGTGGGACCACTCTCAAACAAAGGGTTCAAGCCAGAAATTCGTACCTCTTGACCATTGATGAGCGTGAAGACAGCTTTGTTAGATGAATGAAGCATCCCTCATGAAAGATTTTATGCAAAAAACTCATCAGGTCGATGCAGGATCGCATGCGGGTTGTTATAAAGCAGAGGGGGTAACAAATTATTAAGAACAAATTTCTTTACAGTGTTTAAAATGTCAATTTCATTTTAATTTTGAACATCCCTACTTTTCCCTTTCCTTTACACCCTTTTTTCCTTTCTGTATTGTCATTCAGATCACATAATTTAAAAGTAATGAGCCGATTTGTCAAAATTGATATCAATATAAAGCTAAATAAATAAGCTTTAAAGATATATTTATTTTATAAATATCGGCTTGGCCATTTAAAAGAAAAAACGACTAAAGCGTGCGCTTAGAGGCGAGTCGATTTAGCTGCTCCCGAGTGTAGTTTGTTTATCACCGACTTCAAAAAGTGATTTCATGTTAATATTTCGTCGTTTAGTAGTAACTAAATAAGATAATTTATTTTATACCTTTTAGCGCATTTTATTTGATTTTTGAGTTCTTCTTATTTTGAAAAGTTTTTGTTTTGCCGAGAGTAGCAGAGTTGTTGATTCACAAAGAGAAACAAAGAGGTTGTCCTCTGCTTGATGCAAATAAACATATACACATATATCTCAAGATGATATATCTGTATATATATTATTTATTTGTTTGAGACTATAGTTTCGAAGACTTGGTCTTCATCATCAGTCTTTCTTCAATTATAAATGTTTTTCATGGAGTCAATATCATATGGATATTGAAAGCTTGGTGTTCTTTCGTCACTGCTGGAGGGCTGGGAACTAATAAAGACACTCTATCTGGGCTCACATTCAAATATAACAATATGTTTCCCTTTCTCCTTTCTTCTTAGAAAGGAGGAATTTTTTCCTTTTTTTCTTTTTATCTTTTGTTAGCAAACATCTTGAGTAGATTACTATTGGATAGTTCAATTTGATTGTTTAAACAGAGTTCCGAATTTCTATTGAATGACTTCAAAATTTCTAAAGATTCGATTGCGCTAATCAATTTCGGGTTCTTTTCTCCTTTTATTAATCTAATACCTTCTGGGAAGGAGTGATTGTTTGAATTTAAATGTTCTGCAAAAGAATTTTCGTACTTTTTATTTTTATAATCTCTCATGTGTTCATTTAGTCGAACTTTCAGACTTCTCTCGGTCCTTCCCACATATATTGCTTGCTACTGCGAAGCTTCTGTCACTTCAGACTATCACGAGCCTTTTCACTAATATACCGCCAAACGAAACAAAACAGTTAGTAGACAAAATTATTTTTCAGTGTCAGTTGGCTCTAAACAACCCGGAAAAAATGGATCTAAGCAGTCTGGTCCACACATGTATCAACCACAATTTCTTTCAATTTGGGACAAAATTTTATGAACAAAGGAGGGATTATCAATAGGATCTCCATTGTCCTCGTTATTAGCAGAAATATTCTTAAATGATTTTGAAAATAAATTCCTTGACAATGAAAAATATTCAAAAAACATATACTATTATCGATACGTAGATGATATAATTCTACTATGGGGGAACAGACAATTAGACATTTATAGAATATATAAATAATCTTCATGAGAAAATTAAATTCACAGTAGAGAAAGAAAAAGAGAAAATACTAAATTTTTAGATTTAAAAATAAACATCTCCTGAAATAACCAACCTTTGAAATTTATAGAAAACCCACAGCTACTGACATTGTAGTACATAAAAGTACTTGTAGACCAATGTCACATTAAAAACACGCAGCTCTCTCCATTCAATGATGATACATAGACTAACAAATATAACTTGATCAGAAAAAGCATACTCTCACAGGAATTTGGAGACAATTAAAAGAAATTCGCGGTAAATACAAGGTACGAAGCAAGCCTGAGAGACCAAAATGTTAAATAAAAAAATTGGAAAATTAACCCTGGAATTGCAAGCATATTCTTACAAAAGAATTGAGCAAAGCAAGAGAAAATCCTAGAAGGGCCTTCTCTGCATATTAAGTGGACAAATTTTGGCAAACTGAAACAAAAAATGGAAGATGCTCAGGTTTCAAAACAGTATTCAAAACTCCACCACCTATGTGAAAAGATTTAGGTTCAAACAAAAAAGACAAATTACCAAATATAGAAGAAGTGTGCTTATAGTTTGAAATGCAAGAGATTGGTGAAGCAAGAAATGTGGGAAAGACCGGGAGAGAATCGGAAAATTCGACTAAATGAACACATAAGAGATTATAAAAATAAAAAGTACGTGAAAATTTTTTCAGCAGAACATTTAAACCCAAACAATCACTCCTTCCCAGAAGGGCATTAGATTAATGAAAGCGAGAAAGAGAACCCGAAATTGATTAGCGCAATTCGAGTCTCCAGAAATTTTGAAGTCATTCCGGAGAAATTCGGAATCCTGTTTAAACAATCTAAATTGAACTATCCACAGTAATCTACTTGCATGCTTCGTGACAGAAGATAAAGAGGAAAAAGGAAAATTCCTCCTTTCTAAGAAGAAAGGAGAAAGGGAAACATATTGTTATATTTGAATGTGAGCCCAGATAGAGTGTCTTTATTAGTTCCTAGCCCTCCAGCAGTGACGAAAGAACACCAAGTTTTCAATATCCATATGATATTGACTCCATGAAAAACATTTATAATTGAAGAAAGACTGATGATGAAGACCAAGTCTTCGAAACTATAGTCTCAAACAAATAAATAATATATATACAGATATATCATCTTGAGATATATGTGTATATGTTTATTTGCATCAAGCAGAGGACAACCTCTTTGTTTCTCTTTGTCTTCTTATTTTATTTGTTGCATTTAATTTTTTGAAGTCGGCTTTATTTATTTTTTTTTATGTACCATTTTGTTTTTCTTTGCAGAATTAAAATTTTTCAATTATTTTCAAATAGGTGTACATTTACTTCGATTCCGGATCTCCCCCTCGGGTGTCCTTGCTTATCTTTATCCTTGTTTTTGGTAAGAGGTAATATCTAGTTCGCTAAAAAATGCTGTTTTGTGATAATTATTTAAATTCCATTATTCCCCACTTAGATGGATTGATTCTCCTTTTTCTTCCCATTTTAGTGATATTATATAAAATTGAATTCATAAATATAAAAATTCTCTCGAAACGTGTGTGAGTTTTAAATGAATGTTTTCAGATTTTTTTATAAAATATTCTATTTATTATAATTTCGATTATTTGCTCATAAGAATTGGAGATTTACGTTATTTCGTCATTGATCATATCATCAGAACTTGGCCAAATTAATATAGAACCACCCCTAAGGTACCCCCTTTCCAATAAAAAAGAATTATCGAAATCGGTCGACGAGTCAAAAAGTTATCGCTGAACATACATAAAATAAATAAATAAATAAATAAATATTTTTTGACTCTTGGGAGCTATATTGATCCAAACACAGAAAGAATCATTAAAATCGGTTCATAAACAAAGAAGTTATGCCTGAATAAACATAACAAAAAAGGTCCAATACCAATGAAAAAAAACGGGACCAATCGAAAACTAGACTGAACCCAATGCAAAAAAAAATAATCAAAATCGGTTCACAATTGGATATCAGGTAACATAGACACAAAAGAAAAAAATCAGTCGAATTGAGAACCTCCTCCTTTTTTGAAGTCGGTTAAAAATGGCAAATATGCAGGGAACTATGTGAGTCATGAAAAAGTCAACAAAGTTGACGAAACGTTGGCAATAAAATATAAATTATTTGCATAAAAAATATAGTCCTTATTTCTCGATAACAACTTTAATAATTAATAAATATTATTGACTGAAAATTGGCTTAGCCGGTAATGAAATATCAGGAACCAAAATTTAAGTTCGTCTATCGAATGCTATATTTTTGCTATATAAATTTAGAAAGAAAGTAAAATTCAAATTATAAAATAAGTTAATAATGTCACTGTATAATAATTATTCGTGGGCAACATGCTCTCGATGTATGTTTCTATTAATTAATACCGCGGCGAGAAACCTTTTTAATGTAATAATTATTATATTATTTCGGGGATGGATTGTGTCCTATGTATTTCTCTGTTTCATCCAAGTTCATTAGCATTAGTGAGGCCTGCAAGTCGATTAATTTTCCGATGGCTTGTCGCCTATATTGAGCTCACTTGGTCATGTTTTCAATTAGATGAATCTGGCGCGGGTGTAATTAGCGACCGGCCAAGATTAGCGCTGCGCCACATTATTTCACCCGCCCTAAAAACCTCCCCCACAGAACCTGAACACTTTGCCCTTTCCAACGAGCTTGATTAATCCTGAATATTGGAGTCATTCTATACATTTGGGTATAGGCAAAACTACATATTCATATATAGACAAGCAGCAATCATTCAAAGTATAGGTTGTGCCAGAAAGTTTGACACCAATCTACTCTTAGTGTTAAAAAATACATAGATGGATGGAGTGGTGAAGAAAAGAAATTAATAAATCAAATTCTGTTAACAATGGGCTATCAACTTCTTGTGATCATTTTAATCATCATCCCGCCCATTTTATTTTTTATGGATAGTATTTGTTCTATTGAATCAAATCAATAATCCATCCAAAAGTTCCATTAGAGCGAACTTGTAATTACGGGCAAAGAACAATCATTCGCGGTAAAAGTATTAGAATCTATCTAACCCAGTGGTTCCTAGCCTTTTCAGTTTAGTTACCCCTATGACCAAGCAATCCATGTGCCCCTTGATAGAAAAATCAACTGGTGTGTTCACCACACGACTTTCACATTTTCATTTATTTGAAGTCATTGGGACACTAATAATTTCCCCTTTATTTCGTTTTTTTTATTTTCTCGAAAACGGCTCCAACGATTTTTTTAAAAATTAGTGTATTCAGGAGTGTTCATTTTAAAGATAAGAGTAAATAGATATTTTATTTAATATGGATTTACTATGAGTTAATGATATAATACTCATTTCACATTAAAATTAAAAATTAAAAGATATAAAAATTTTTTCTTTTTCAATATATATATTTTGCTATCAACCCATCTTCAGGAAATACAGAAGGTAACTCAGTTACCTTCTGTATTTCCTGAAGATGGGTTGATAGCCTGAAATATATATATTGAAAAAGAAAAATTTTTTTATATCTTTTAATTTTTTAATTTTAATGTGAAATAAGTGACCCAGTATCCTTAACTCATAGTAAATCCATATTAAATAAAATATCTATTTACTCTTATCTTTATTAAAGATGTTTCACCTTGCACCAACACCACAATCTCTACTGATTATTGTGTCTATTTTAGCCAAAATCTTGTTATACTTCTTGTAGCCTCTAGAGATTTCCAGTTTTATGTCCTAAATTCGATTTTCAACTATTAAGGGTGCACTGATTCCTTCCACCTAGAAGTTACAAAATGAAATTAACTTTTTCATCTCTGAGATACAAGCTCTCAAAGAGTCAGGATCCAGACTTGCCATCGCAATACTTCACATTACTATATTCCATAGAAATGTGAAAGTAAAAACATCTATGATTTATTTAAGAACTTTTATACAGTCATTTAAGTCTTTTTTTAAATGAATTAATATAATAGGTGTAATAAAAAGAAATCCATTAATTTTGTATGAAATTGAAGGTTTTATTTAACATTGAATTATCCGATTTAGGTCAAATATGAGCCGTTTTGTTCGATATCTTGTTGCCATTTTGAGGGTGGTTCCATTATGCCTCTCTCATAGAAGCCCTTGTCCCTATTGACAACAGTCGATTTTCAAGCCTCTTGAGGCCAGTTTTATCATCAAGAAAATTTTGCAAAAAAGGTGTTAATCGCTTGGTGCCAGGTTTGGGCTATACGGAGGGTGCGAAATATTATATTATGCGATTATTATATTTTATTTTTCTATAATCATTGAAAGAAAATATATTTATATATCATGAAATCGTATTTTTTAATATTCGATCCCCTTTGCCACACCATTTCTAATGAAATGTGTTTTTTTTTTAATTTTCTCTTCATATTTTAACACAAAAAGAAATATTATAAAGCAGTGTTTCTCAAAGTGGGCGTTGAGTAATTGTTTTATTCAAAAAGTGGTGTTAGGCTAAACAAGAATAAGAAACCTATGTTATAAAGATAAAGTTTCTCGCGAGTATTTATTTTTCTGTAACAAGCCTCATTTTATCATTGGATTCAAATTTTACCATTTGTTTTCTACGGAAAATTATCAATGCTTCATTCAGTTTCAATTTGTGGCAACTTGGATGCATAATTTCTATTTAAATATATAAATATATTAATTAGTCTGATTAGCCCCTTCAAGTAGCTATTTTACCCACATGGGATAATTACCCTCAGGTTAGGAACCAATGATCTAACCAATTTATTAATGCGTTTCTCTATATGACTTCAAGAAATTCAAATTCAGTTCCTGCAACCATCTTTTCAAAATTGGTTCGTGAAACCAAAAGTTATTAGAAGAGGATCCAAGATACGAATCCTCAAAAGTATCATGGAAAATCCTGGATATCTATAACGCAGATTTTAACAAAAAAGTGCTCCAAGTAAACGTTGCCGGGTCAAAATTTCTAGAGAAATGAGATGAAATCAAGTTTTTAGGATGAGTGGTTTTTTATTTTACAAGGAAAAAACTTCGATTTTTTCAAACAATGAATCATTTCCTGCCATGGAAAATGTTGGATATCTATAAATCGCAAAAAGATTTTAACAAAAAGTGACCCAAGCAAACGTTCAAGCTAAATATTATTTCCTACAGAATGAGATAATAATCAAGTTTCTTAGAATAAATTGTTTTCATTTATCAAGGAAAAACTTCGATTTTTTGGCAAAAAATTTGCAGTTTTTCAAAACCCCAACTCTCATTGCGACACTGGTATACCCTTAGCCAATTCAAATAAGAATGCTTTGATTAGATCCAGTACGAAAAACTCATCCAGTTTAAAAAATGTATAAAGTGGTCTTTGCCGAAAACGTGCTCCTTCATGGTCAAAATGGAAAAAAATCGAAAAAGTCCGAGTTTTTGGGATAGGTATTCAAAAGTGATCTGGGTGGATTTTTTTGATCCTCAAGTAAAAAAGCAATACGTAAATTGAACGGGAAGCGGCTAC
>JALMQS010000128.1:15418827-15454089 GCA_024734495.1 Forficula auricularia
TGGGCGGGCGGTGCACCAGCCCTTAGATATATGGCCAATTAGCCTGGTTATTTTCCGTTATTGGTCAGGGGCTAATTTGTTTGAATAGATGATATATATAGATCCGCTGACCAGGGAAATAACCGGGCGGCTCAGCCAGCGAGGGAGGAAAGAGGAGAGGTAGCAGCGAAGCGTTGGCAAGCGGGCCGACGCCGCGGACTTGGGTCGTAGCCTCCGGGCGGGAAGGGTGTGGGGGCGCTAGAGGGTGGCGAAGGGCAGATAGGGGTTGCAGGGGGCTGATTGGCCCTGTGACAATTAGGGGGCTGATTAGCCAGGTGATAATTAGGGGGCTAAGTAGCCAGGCGATAATAAGGGGGTGCTGATTAGCCCGGTGACAATTAGGGGGCTGATTAGCCAGGTGATAATTAGGGGGCTAAGTAGCCAGGCGATAATAAGGGGGTGCTGATTAGCCCGGTGACAATTAGGGGGCTGATTACCCAGGTGATAATTGATCCCCCCGGAGAGGTATTTGGGACCCCGGGGGGACAAAGGGCAGAGAAGGGTGGCCCGAGAGAATAAGGGTTGAGAGGTGATAATTATGACCACGGGGGGGGAGAGAGCTGGTCTTGGGCCGTTAGGGGTGGATCGCCAAGAGGGGGCGAAGCGCGTATGAACGGGCATGAGTGCATGAGTGAGAATGTGACGATCGTCAAGGTATGTGTGAAATTATATTAATAATTTATACTTTATTATAGCTTCTAATATAGTCATAGATTACAAGATATGTTTATTTAATTAAGGAAACCAATATAAGTAGTCTACTAATTAATAGTCATGTTGCTAACCATTCGGCCCTATGGATTGCTTATCTAACTAAGAGGGATAGCAATACATAGGGCGTCTAATTACTTAGGTATGCACAATGAAATAATAATAATATAATTCGGAACCAAATGGGTTGTCAATATATATTGGTTGCTTAATTAGATAAGCATAGTTGATATAATAATAATTATCCTTATAATCTTAAGTTGTTAAGCACCAACTAAATTCACTGATTTTATGTAATGACATAATAATAATTACCATTGTTCATGATCTTAAGTGTCAACTTGAAATTACTGTTTTATCAATTTGCTCCATATGAAATCGTCAAATTAAATTTATCTAATTATTCTGTTAACCAATGTCAAAGCGTACAATTTTCTTTATTAAATAATTTTATTTATTAATTAATGTTTTATTGAATTTAACTATATTAGATCCTGAAGATTCCCTAATTAAGTTAAGTGGTTTATTTCTCAAATTCAGGTAACTACCAGAGAGAGGGGGCCAACCGACCTTCAGGCTTGTTTGACCCTTCCCCCCTTTACTATACGATCATATAAGGGCCCTAAATTTACAAATGGTGCCGTGACCAGGATTTACTCCTGCAAAAAGGGAAACGATCGAGCCTGGGGGTAGAAATTTTTGGAGAAATTTTTTGAGCAAATTTTTGAGCAAATTGTTGAGTCATTCTCTGAGGGGGAATTTTGAGTCATTTTGTTGGGTAAATTTTTTTTAATATTGTATTTCTTTTATTTAGGTTTAATAGAATTTTTTTTTGTCTTGAGTTGTTGCTTGTCATTTGTATTTTTTAATAATTACGTTACTAGAGTTAAATTTTCTTTGGGGTCTTGGATAAAGTTTTTTGTTGAAGGAATAAAGTAATGCTCGGGAACGGAAGTGGGATCGACCTGATGACAGAGGGGTTTCGCGACGCCGAGGGGGAAAGGGAGGACAGGGACACGCGCTAGAAAGAATCGCGGCAAGTCACGTAGCCGAGGGGGCGGCCTCTATGGAGGGGAACAGAGGGGCTCCATGCGCAGGGAATAGCGAGAGAAATATCGCTCCGGCCAAGAGAGTGCAAGTGAGATAGAGAGAGAGGCCACGCTCGCACGGGGAAGTGTGGGTGGGCCGGCGTCAGGGCAATGTGTGTGTGCTCAGCTGGCAGTTGACGGCGTTTGAATTACCAAATGATCAAATTAACAGTAATTTATGATTGAAGTATGAGCAAATGAAATTTTTAGGAAAATTTATAATAAGGGGTTAGAAAACAATATGAATCACAAATACTGATATTTAATTGGGTGGATAGGACCTTAATTAGTACATTTTACTTAGTTAACAGAGTATCGAAAATCCTGAGTCGTTTTTTTTTGAAGGAGGCTTCGAGCCATTTTCGAGCAAATTTTTGAACCATTTTGAGGGAAGAATTTTTGAGCTATCTTGGAGGAAAATTTTGAGACAGTTTTTGAGGGAAGAATTTCGAGTTATTTGTTTTTGGGGAAAATCCCGAGACTGTTTCCAATAGACTGAGAGGGAAATAATTAAGTGATAGTTACGAGGGGTTTTGGGGGCAGCACGGGCTGGTCAAATTATTGGAGAGATTTTGAGGTCGCGTCTATCCCTTAAACGAATGGAAAATTAATTTGAAGAGTTATGAAAAGCTCGAGTATAAAATGCGTACAAATTCAATGAATAGTCATGATGTTTCTGATAGTTCATTTTCGTTCAATTTCGTTTATTTTTATAAATGAAATTTTACTATTTGTACGTATCCAATAGTGTACAATTAATTTTCCATTCCGGTGTCTATTATACTACTGCCGAATCGGGGGTAAAATAAACAGGGACATAAATTTTGTTCGGGGACTGAGCCGAAGGTCGGGACAAATGGTCACCTTAATAACCATGTAGAGGGATCTTGTGACAGTTCATTGAACGATTAGAGGATTAATTTTGAAGAGTCATGAAAGGCTCGATTGTAAATCACTTGTGAAATTTTGTTTATTTTCATAAATAGAATTGTACTATTTGTACGTGGGTAATTATGTCAAAGCGATTTCATAAGTAGGAACTCTAGATTTTAAGTATCTTAACATTTTTTATATATAGTTTTAATATATAGTAACTATAAAGTTATATGACTGGTGCACTGTTCAAATGTATATTTTCCACTATTTCCGCTCCCCTCTAAACAAGTCAAGCGCTCGGCCCGGGTGGGGGCTGGCTGGCGGCCACCCTGGCTCGACAACTCTACGTGCCATTAAACAGCTGGTACAGGCCCCAACTGGTTTTTTCGACCTAACCGAGGCCGGAACGTCGATGCTCAATGCCGGGGTCACGACGAAGAGGCCCAGCACCAAGGGGCTGCTCTGATTCGGGCGGTGTCACGAGCCGAAGAAGGCGGCCAGCTGAGATCAGATTTCACTCTGATCCTTCCCCGTGGTTCTGCCACTAGCAGGCGCCAATTCGAGGCTTAAACGGTCCTCGTTCCCCCCAAGGTCGACTGGTCCAAATACACCAGCGTCCTAGGGACCCACGCAAATTAAGGGATGCGGTAGACGACCTCGAGGTACTCCGAGCCGAGGGAGGATGGATGAGGATGGAAGTACCCATCGAGCGACTACGCAAGGGAGCGGTCGCCTGTCCTGCAGGGAGCGCCTGCAGCACGTTACATTTCCGGCCGGAGGAGGTACCCAGCTACTGGTCCTGGGGGGAACTGCCGCCGCTCTTGGGTGGTGGCGACATTACGTGGCACCCCGGCCGACTCAGGAGCACCCCGAACTCCAGCTGGAGGACGACCACGAGGAGACCCCGGAAGTAGGGCCGCAGCCAAGATGAAATGTTTCCCCCACCCGGCCCCCGAGGAAATATACACCAGAGAAAAGTTGATTCCCTACGGGGAAGTCAACTTTTAGAAAACGGAGGGTAGTGTAAATGGGCGGGCGGTGCACCAGCCCTTAGATATATGGCCAATTAGCCTGGTTATTTTCCGTTATTGGTCAGGGGCTAATTTGTTTGAATAGATGATATATATAGATCCGCTGACCAGGGAAATAACCGGGCGGCTCAGCCAGCGAGGGAGGAAAGAGGAGAGGTAGCAGCGAGGCGTTGGCAAGCGGGCCGACGCCGCGGACTTGGGTCGTAGCCTCCGGGCGGGAAGGGTGTGGGGGCGCTAGAGGGTGGCGAAGGGCAGATAGGGGTTGCAGGGGGCTGATTGGCCCTGTGACAATTAGGGGGGCTGATTAGCCAGGTGATAATTAGGGGGCTAAGTAGCCAGGCGATAATAAGGGGGTGCTGATTAGCCCGGTGACAATTAGGGGGCTGATTAGCCAGGTGATAATTAGGGGGCTAAGTAGCCAGGCGATAATAAGGGGGTGCTGATTAGCCCGGTGACAATTAGGGGGCTGATTACCCAGGTGATAATTGATCCCCCCGGAGAGGTATTTGGGACCCCGGGGGGACAAAGGGCAGAGAAGGGTGGCCCGAGAGAATAAGGGTTGAGAGGTGATAATTATGACCACGGGGGGGGAGAGAGCTGGTCTTGGGCCGTTAGGGGTGGATCGCCAAGAGGGGGCGAAGCGCGTATGAACGGGCATGAGTGCATGAGTGAGAATGTGACGATCGTCAAGGTATGTGTGAAATTATATTAATAATTTATACTTTATTATAGCTTCTAATATAGTCATAGATTACAAGATATGTTTATCTAATTAAGGAAACCAATATAAGTAGTCTACTAATTAATAGTCATGTTGCTAACCATTCGGCCCTATGGATTGCTTATCTAACTAAGAGGGATAGCAATACATAGGGCGTCTAATTACTTAGGTATGCACAATGAAATAATAATAATATAATTCGGAACCAAATGGGTTGTCAATATATATTGGTTGCTTAATTAGATAAGCATAGTTGATATAATAATAATTATCCTTATAATCTTAAGTTGTTAAGCACCAACTAAATTCACTGATTTTATGTAATGACATAATAATAATTACCATTGTTCATGATCTTAAGTGTCAACTTGAAATTACTGTTTTATCAATTTGCTCCATATGAAATCGTCAAATTAAATTTATCTAATTATTCTGTTAACCAATGTCAAAGCGTACAATTTTCTTTATTAAATAATTTTATTTATTAATTAATGTTTTATTGAATTTAACTATATTAGATCCTGAAGATTCCCTAATTAAGTTAAGTGGTTTATTTCTCAAATTCAGGTAACTACCAGAGAGGGGGCCAACCGACCTTCAGGCTTGTTTGACCCTTCCCCCTTTACTATACGATCATATAAGGGCCCTAAATTCATTAGAGTTTGAAAAATCTAATAATATGGAAGAGCAGCTGAAGAAACAGCTGGCGGAGCTAAAGCTCAAATATGAGCAACTCGAGAAGGAAAGGGGAGAGGGGAGTCAACCGAGTGGGAGCGGAAACCCCGGTCCAGCGCAAGCTCCTATCAACGTCCAGGTGACACCGGGACCGGACCTTAGCATTCAGTCCAACCTTCCTAAGTGGTCCGGAGATGAAGGGGCCCCCCAATAGAGCAATACTTGGAGGATTTTGAGAATGTGGCCGAGATGGGGGGATGGACCCCGGACACGAGAGCGAGGGTGCTGCGCACCAAGCTAGGGGGAAGGCCGCGACTTACCTGAAGGGGTTGGAAACAACCCCTACCACGTGGCCGGACTTACAAACGGCGCTACGGAGCCGGTTCCAGAGAGAGGAAGCACCCGATAAGTGGCTGAAAGACCTGCTAAACGCCACTCAGGGGGAGAAGGAAGACGTCCGAGAGTTTGCGGACCGGATCCGCAGCATAGCAAGACAGCTACCTGAAGGGGTAATCCAGGACAGGACGGGACAGGTGCTTCGCACCTTTTTGGCAGGCCTGAAGGGGGAAACGGGGAAGGAACTAAGAATTAAGGCCCCCACTACCATCGAGGAAGCGATTATCATCGGGGCCCGTGTCGAGAAGGAGATCAAGGGAAGCTCAAAGGGGTGTGGGGAGTCCACACCGGAGGGGAAGGAAAGAAGGAACCAGAGGCTAGCCCTTACCCTGAAGGGACACAAGGAACAGACACGCGGGAAGGCAGGGTAGCTTTCACAGGGCAAGGGAGGGTAGTACGAGGCCGACAGTTTCAGTGGCCTATTTCCGAGAGGCGAGGAACATCACCGCCCGTCCGGGGACGCTGGGGAGGGGGACGGGGAGACTTCCGGGACACAGGATGCTACCGCTGCGGGAAAGAGGGGCACATAGCACGGCAATGCAGGACACCTCCAACCTGTTACACCTGCGGTAAGGAGGGCCACTATAGCAGGGAGTGTCAACAACGGACATCCAAGCCCCGTTCACCGTCCCCTTGGAGACGAGAATCTGGGGGACTAGAGTCTGCGGGGAGGGGAAGTTACCCACGCAGTAGTACCCGTAGCGATCGAACGAATAACCGAACCCCCTCACCGAACCGAAGGCAGGAATGGAGGGAAGCCAGGAGCGGTGATACAGCCAGCAACCGGAGTAGATGGGCTTCCCCAAACGAGAAGCGGTCGAGGTAAACAGCCCCACCCGGCCGCCGAACAGTGTAACCATTCCCAGGGTGGTTACGGGGGCAAGTAAGGATATAGAGATGGATCTAGTGGTGAAGGACAAGCGATTCAAAATGCTGGTAGATACCGGGGCGGAGGTGTCAATTTTGAAGGAGGTGGTTCCGGGACTACCTTTATTCCGGGAAAAGACGCTAGTGGCCAGGGGAGTGACGGGGGAGGCCCTCGACCTCCAAGGGAGGCAGCGTGTTCGAGGTACCCTGGATAATACCTTAATAGAGCACGATTTCATCATCGCCGGGCTGAGAATAAGGCAAGATGGAATCATAGGCATGGACCTGTTAACCACGTTAGGGGCCATCCTAGATTTATCCACAGGGGAAACTGCGTTCCGGGAGGCTCATCCAGCCTATCATGTTCAGGGCCTGCGGAGAGATCCCTTGGGCGAAGGCGAACCGGACGTGGATTGGAATGGGATTGGAAGGAACCTCCCGGCCGACGCCAGGAGAGACCTGATCAGTATTTTAAAAGCGAACCGAAGTATCATCTTTTCGGAGGGACAAACACTAGGGTGCGCCACGTTCGTAAAACATCAAATACGAACTGGCGCAGCTCGACCCATCTATAAGAGAGCCTATCGCGTTCCGCTAGGACTCAGAGCCGAGATGGCGCGCCAAATCGAGGAGATGCTGAGGACAAAAGTAATAAAACCCTCGGCTTCCCCCTGGTCGGCTCCGGTGGTGCTAGTGCCAAAGAAGAGCCTAGACGGAAAGCAGAAGTACCGTTTCTGCACGGATTACCGGGCTCTCAACGCTATTACGGCTCCAGACGCCTACCCCATGCCGAACTTGATTGAGACCCTGGAGGGACTTGGGCGGTCCCGATACTTTACTACTCTGGATCTCGCGAGTGGTTATCATCAGATTCCGCTCGCCCCAGAAGATAGGGAGAAGACCGCGTTCTCCACCCCCGACGGCCACTTCGAATATCTACGAATGCCGTTCGGGTTAGCCGGGGCCCCGGCTACCTTCCAGCGGGCGATGGACGCTATCCTAGCCGGGATAAAAGGCAAAGGGTGTTATGTGTACCTAGACGACGTAATCGTGTACAGTGACACGTTAGAGGAACATCTCAGGAGGTTGGGGGAGGTATTATCCCGTTTTAGGAAGGTAAATATGAAGATCCAGATGAGCAAGTGCTCGTTCGCCCAACCACAAGTAACATACCTAGGACACATAGTGACCCCAGAGGGGATTAAACCCGACCCGGAGAAACTGCAAGCATTACGCGAATATCCCCGGCCCAAGACAGTTAAAGATATACAGAGTTTCCTCGGGCTAGCCGGTTGGTATCGGAGGTTCATACCGGAGTTTTCCGACCTCGCCAAACCTCTAACATCTCTTACCGGCAAATACCAACGGTTCGAATGGGGAAGTGAGCAGGAGTCGGCTTTCCAAAAATTAAGAGCCGTGCTAACGTCGGAAGATGTACTAGCCTATCCCGACCTGACTTTACCGTTCGTGCTGGCAACGGATGCATCAGGGGTGGCCTTGGGGGCGGTACTATCCCAAGTACACCACGGGGAAGAACGACCTATCTGCTACGCCAGCCGGAAGCTCAATAAGGCAGAGCAGAATTACTCTACAACCGAGCGTGAACTCCTTGCGGTAGTATGGGCAACGAAACAGTTTAGGTGCTTCCTGCTGAACAACCGGTTCCGGCTGCAGACTGATCATTCGGCTCTGCGTTGGATTCTCGGTTTGAAAGACCCATCGGCACGACTTACTCGTTGGGCCCTACGACTACAGGAATTTCAGTATGACGTGGAACATCGCCCGGGAAAACAGCATAAACACGCCGACGCATTGAGCCGAGCGGTCCGCCCCATAATAACTAGCGAAGGAGGGGAGTCAGGCTTAACCCGATCACGTATCCGGAAGCTACAGGAGCGGGACAGCTATTGTAGCCGTCTGAGAAGGGACTCGGGGACACCAACTTATCAAGACGAGGACGGTCTCTGGTTCCTAGCGCCGAACCAAGACAGCGAGGACTCACCCCGGCTGATCGTACCCCGGGTCATGGTTCCGCAGTTAATCGACCAATACCACACCACACCGTTAGCTGGACACAGGGGGGCTCACTCCACACTCCAACGGATGAGAGAGGAGTTTGTATGGGAAGGAATGGCCAAAGACATAGAGGAGGCCGTGCGAAACTGTTTCTCGTGTGCCCAGAGGAAGACCCCCCCGGTTTAACCGCACCGATCGCAGAACCCTACGAGGCCGTAGCACCGATGGAGATGGTTTCCCTGGACATAGTAGGGAAGCTTCCGACAACCAACCAGGGAGCACGGTATCTCCTCACATTCATTGACCACTTTACAAGGTATGCAGTCGCGATCCCGTTGGCCAACCAAACGGCAGATAAGGTCGCCCGAGCGTTCATTGACCACATCGTCTGCCCGCTGGGAGTCCCCCTGAGACTACTAACAGATCAAGGAGCGAATTTCACCTCCGAGCTCATGGCGGAAATCTGTCGGAAGTTGAACATCAAGAAACTTCAGACAACAGCCTACCACCCTCAATGCAATGGCCGACTGGAACGGTTACACCGGACGTTAGTGGACCAGGTCTCCCACTTCGTACAGAGGGATGGACACGATTGGGACAAGTGGCTATACCCATCGATAGCGGCCTACAACGGCACGCCACACTCATCCACCGGGTTCTCGCCCAACAAACTTATGTTTGGACGGGAGCTTCGATTTCCGTTCAGCTGTCCCTTAGAACCGAAAACCAACCCTCTAGAGAAGGGGGACTATTTAGAAGAATTGGAGGGGCGGTTCGAGAAGGTCAATGAGGAAGCCCGGAGAAGAGACCAACAGAAGAGGGAGCGGAGGAACAAACAAAAGAACCAAGGACGGCGACAGAGGTCCTTCAACCAAGGGGACTGGGTCTATTTGTTTGTCCCCGCCCTGAAACCGAACCACGCGAAAAAGTTCCACCGGCCGTGGAGAGGCCCCTACCGAGTATTAGGGCGGAAGTCGGATGTGACTTATGAGCTCGAACTGAGACCCGGCGAGAAGACGGTGGTGCATATTAACCGAATGAAGCCGGCGGGACCCAATTACCACCCAGAGCCAATACAGGTACACGAGGTAGAGGGCAACCTATTCGACCATCCGCCACGGGGAGCCATCGGGCATTGCGTAGCCGCTGACCTACATATGTCAGCCGGGATCGCCGTCGACTTCAAAGGAAAATTTGGGGGGGAAGAGGACTTACGTTCCCAACATCCGGAACCAGGACGTTGTCTCGTCCTCCGGAAGAACGACCGGACAGTCTACTACCTGGTGACCAAGGCCCGTAGTATGGGGAAGCCGAGCTACCCGGAGGTGAGATCAGCCATAGCGGACATGGTTAGACTGGCCTTGAGGGATCAAGTGGACTCCGTGGGTCTCCCCAAGATAGGGTGCGGACGTGACCAACTAAAATGGGTCAAAGTAAAGGGAATTCTGAGGAAGGCAGTAGCCGGTACCCCTATACACATCACGGTCTACACATCACCGTCAGTACAGCCAGATAGCACACGCCCCGGCGGCGTGGACGCTAGCTACGAATCCCGGACCTTCACTTCGTCAAGACAACCAACCTTCCGCCTAACATTACCATCCAGAGATGGCCCCACTCGGATAAATATCAATTACCGAGCGCCGACAACACCCGAACAGTCACCAACACCAATATCAACCCCATCCCGTGAAAGTTCGACAGAACCTGAGGCCGAGGGCGACTCGTGCTGGAGCCCTCAAGGTACACCAAGCCCCGTAGCCAGGTCACCTTACGCCTTAAGACCTCGCGGCCCGGGCCGGTCAGAGGAAATTCAATTAAGCCCGGGCGGAGGAGCAGAGGGGAGCACGGAGAGAGTCCTTCCCGAAACGGTTCCTCGGGATTTAAGTTCCAGTGAAGACAGGACGCTCACGGTTTCGGACGACGTCAGTATTCCTCCTAGTCCGGAGCCAACGATGGAACATTCAGGGTCACCGGTAAGCGACAGATGCTTGGGAGGGGGTAGGGTCCCCCTAGCTCAGGGGAACCAAGCGCCAAGTCCTCAACCTGGACCTTCAGGAATTGCGGAGAGAACCAGGGGTGCGGCCGGCGCTTCACGCGGCCAGGGTGTAGATAGGGGCGTAAGAACTAAGGGAAGACCACCGAAGAGAAGGCTCTTCAACTTTAGCGTAGGGAGGAAAAAATGAGTGAGTTCGCGGAATCTAAATTTTTGTTCTCCTCCATCATCCTAGGGATATCCGGACTATTCGGACTACTCGGGGTCCTAGGGAACGTGATGGCAGAGGATCCACCGCGATCCAGTACGGGGGCCCATTTTGAGCTGGTGGACCAGATCATATTTGCGGGAGAGTCCTGGATCGTGGCCACCGAATTCGACCTGGCGGAGTTGGAGGGAAGGGAGGACCAAATCCGGAGGCAGCTAAAGGCCATAAAGGATTTTGTCTCCCCTACCCACGGACACATAGAGTTCCCAATATCATTGGAAGAGGATATCCAGCATCTGGTGGTAGAGTTCGAGCGGACTGTAGACATTATCGCGAGTTTAAGATATTTGCTACCTCCGGCGAGGAACAAACGCGGTCTAGTCGATGTGGGGGGTAAAGTCTTGAAATTTCTATTCGGAACGCCCGATTCAGATGATCTCATCATAATTAACGACCAACTAAGTTCCCTCAATGAGGCCCGCGCTGAAATTATTCATCATTTTAAAAATCAGATAACAGTACTAGACCGGGTTGACAAAAAGACCAATTTAAATTTTGATAAAATACAAGAGTTAACCCGTGTTATTCTGAAACTTGCTAACACGGTTAGTTTTAATGTCAACGCGACGGAAGCCGAGATTGAAAGGCTACGCGAAAATTTCACACATTGGATCGAACTCACGGTGCAAGTGCGTCGCCTGGGGCAAAGCATCCAGTCCGCTCACAATTGGATGATGGAAATCCTCGGGATGGTTCAGTCGGCGGCATCCGGCAGGTTGGATGCTCGACTGATCAATCCCAGAGAACTACTATTACTAACATTAGAATTAAGCCAGGGGTTACCCACCGGACTAGAATGGGTCACCCCGAGTAAATTAGAGAATATGTTTAAGCTGTATGACTGGTGCACCGTCCAAATGTATAGTGTAGGTAGTGCAGTGCGGTTCGTAATCAACATTCCCCTAAGGGACGATCGTCTGACAAGTGATCTTTTTAAGGTACACTTACTACCCACTATTTCCGGCCCCCTCCGAACAAAGTTAACGGTTGACCCGGGCGAGGACTGGCTGGCAGCCACTCTGGACCGACAACTCTATGTACTATTAGGCAGCACCTACATCAGCAGGTGTCGAGGTTCGAACCCCGTAGTGTGTCGGGAACCGGTGGCATTGTCCACCCGAGCCCATCGAACCTGTCTCAGCGAGCTGTTCTTCCGGCAGACTCAGGATCTGGACAAATACTGCCGATGGACAATTGTCCTGGGTTCTGTCGGAGACGAATGGCAACCAGCGTGGGCGGGGCCCAGATGGTTTTACGGCCTGGACGATACCCGGAACTCTTACGTCCGATGCCGGGTTCACGACGACGAGGTCCAGCACAGCGAGACAGCTCTGAGTCGGGCCGGGTGCTACGAGCTGAAGGATGGGTGCCGGCTAAGAACGGATTTCACTCTGATCCTTCCCCGTGGTTCTACCACTAGCCGGCACCATGTCAATGCTCCCACGATCTTCGTTCCCCCCAATGTCGACTTGGTCCAGCTACACCAGCTTCCGAGAGACCCACGCGAACTAAGGGAGGCGCTAGACGGCCTCGATGCACTCCGAGCCGAACGAGGGTGGTCGAGGATGGAATTACCCATTGAACGACTACGCGAGGAAGCCGACCGCCTGTCACGCAGGGAGCGCCTGCAATATTTTACATTACCAATCGGAGGAGGTACCCTGCTACTGGTCCTGGGGGGAACTGCCGCCTTTCTTTGGTGGTGGCGGCGTCGAGGGTTACCACGGCCGACTCAGGAGCATCCCGAACTACAGCAGGAGGACGACCACGAGGACCCTCCGGAAGTAGTGCCTTCGTCAGTGTAAAGTGCTTCCCCACCCTATCCTCAAGAAAGTGTGCCCAGAGAAAAGTGGATTCCCTACAGGGAAGTCAACTTTTAGAAAACGGAGGGTAGTGTAAATATGGGCGGTGCACCAACCATTAGATATAAGGACAATACCTGGTTATTTTCCATTAAGAGAAGGTCTAATTTGTTAAAACGGAGAATATACCAGGAATTCGCTGATAAGCGAATCTCACGGCGTCGGCCAAGCGCGAGTGTAGGACAGGGGCTAGCGGGGAGCGGAGGAGGGGAGGAGTGGCGGAGAAGACGCCGGGCGCGTGGAACGGGAGAGCGGGACCAACCTCGAAGGTGAACACAACAAGCGTTGAGGATTGCGGAGATTGAAGGGAAAAAGGGCAAATCACAGAGCAAGGGCGTGATTGAGAGAATAGGGTGTGAACGTACAAGGATGGCCATCCATTTCTGTGAGTGACTTGATTTGTCTATCATTATAATTCTTTTATAACTTTACCTATTATTAAATATATATATATATTCTTTTTGTTATGTAAAAATTTTTCTCCATTAATAACGTACAAATCTGTTTGGCAATTTATAATTTCTTTTATATATTTTTCTTTATTATTAAATATATATTTTTTTTTGTTTATTTAATTTAATCTTATTCAAGAGCTGATCTAGCCGGACCTACCCCGTCCCTATACGATCAAATAAGGTCCTATAAAATCAGAGATTTACAAATTAATCAATAATTCTTGTTTCAATATTACTGAAAAAAAAATATTAATTCACAAAGGATGATGCAATTTTATTTACGCACCTATATCTTTTTCACGATATTTCTTATTTTGATCGCTCATCACCGAATGCAATATATTATTTACCATTTCGCTTTGCTGCCCCATAATAATAAATTATGTTTGGTTTTCTTAAGATCTAATAGATAGCATTAAAATCTAAATTTCTACTTTGAATAGAGTAAAACGTTTTATTTAAAAATATTCATCTTTTAAAAAACGGAACCATTATAATTTTCAATAACTTTATTCGAGTACTTTTCTAAGCTACTTTCAAGAATTTCCGATTTAAAGGATTGCAAAGTTAAAGGGGAAACACACTGCTATTTGTCGACTTTTCAGGATCATGGAGCTCGACTAAGCCATTTAAATTATAAAATAACATGTTTAAAAAGAGTATGGTCAATTTTATTCACCAGTAGCTTAGTCAGTGGAATGGGTGGAGTTTTTTCATCAAAACCACAGAGATAAAATATTAGAACTTTCTTTATTAGCGGATTGACTCAATGACCATAATTTTAGGGGTTCATGTCTGAAACAGACTCATGGGCAACATTGCGAAAGTTCAAAAAGAGTTTTAGTACTTTGATAATTAGGTGATCTAAAAAAGAGCGTATAGTATAAGATAAAAGCTAATGGTATACTTAACTGAAAATACATACATTTGATTTTAGAAATATTGTTATTAAGCGTTACAAATAATTGAATTCGTAAAAAAAATTATTTCTGGGTGGGCTTTTTATTTCACTAGTTATTGTTTTTATTTATTGATTTGTTTTTGTTTTGACTAAACATTGTGGGAAATTATATACACCTTGAATTCAATGATAGGTGAATCTAATGTTTTTAGAATGAGTATAACTTTGTTTGGGGAGTAGGTTAGTCACAGTCACGTGTTTGCTGGGGGTTCTACTCAACACATGATTCCATTTCAGTAATAGCTTTCAGTTGTTTAATGTATTATTCACCGCTATTAGAGTGGCGTATTGTAGTAAAAATTAAAATGATGCGAGCAGCTTGACTGGAACTTAATTGGCTGAAAATCAAGAGTTTACTTTACTATCCTACAGAGGGTATTGCTTTGCCAAAACCGGATATCGTGAAGTGCCTATTATAGTCGGGCATGAGAAAAAGTGTTTTCGATATTATGGAGGAGGTATTCATGTAAAGTTCTCATTAAGAACAATTCCTAGGTAGGAAATGCCAGGCTTAGCCCGGGTGCAAATTGAGCGCGCTTAGCAGAGAGTCTGCAGAGGCTTAAAGAACGATTAAAATTTAAAAATAGATATGACTTAGTTTTGCTGTGAATGTATGAACGAATTTCAGTCAAGTATTTATAATAATTGTTAAAGTGTTTAACAAAAAATAAACCTCTGCTGGCTCTCAACTATGCGTGCCATGCGCTCCATTTGCGCCCGGCCTTATACCATTGGATGAAGTTTGAACCAAGCCTGGGTTGCCAGTCCTTGGTCTGCCCAGTCATGGGTCGAGACTTAGGGCCGGTTGTATGTCGCAAAGTAAATGCTTTTTACCACTAACACAGGGTAGATGGTAAATGGAGGGTCTGGGATGGCCAATCAGATGCCAGGCACTGGTAAAAAGCATTTACTTTGCGACATACAACCGGCCCTTAGGGGCAGTTGTATGTCGGTTTGTAAGTCTTTGTTAAAGTTGAGAAAGGGCAAAACCTTAGAATTCACCTTGTGCCCGGCCGGATGCCCAATCAGATGACACGCACTTTCATCTGATTGGCCATCCCGCCGGGGACAAAGTAAATTCTGAGTTTTTACCCTTTCTCAACTTTAACAAAGACTTTATAAACCGAGATACAACTGGCCCTTAAGCGATCAATGCTCGCGCTAGCTTCAACCAAGGTTGATTGCAGACAAGATGCAGAAAAATTTATTTCTCCAGCAGAAGACCCACTCTTTTATTGTCTCCTTCAATTTATCAAAATTCTGCTACTCTTGGCAAAATTCTATCGATACCTATAAGTAATGCATATGAATTTTTTCGATTATGGGAAATACTTGGACAGACAACCGTAACAGTATGCGGGTTGATCTGGTAAAAGCAGAATTATGCATAAAACTTAATTTCGAAATAAGCTTTTGAGAATTTTATGAATTCATAAAAAATCCAGAAAATGCCGATCTTGTAAAGGCTGCCATGTCAAAGAGGAAAAAGACAACAAAACAAAATAAAATTCAACATAAATAAATTATTTATTATACTTATACTATTTTGCATATTGTATATTTTTCTTGTTATTTACCAGTTTTTATTTTATATGTAAATTGTTAAGTTTGTTTTTTTATTAGTTTTATGCTTAGTAACTACTCTGAGATCATTAAACTTGAATTTAATTTGTAGGAATGTGAGTTTTGAATTTGTAAATTGATATAAATAAAAAAATTGCATATGTATGAATATGTGCTTTTTGGGGTTTTTTTTAGTCATCGTCTCCGGGCCGAGACTTTGCTATGAGGTGGCAACCCTATGAAGGGCGCAGATATTATGACCACAACTACAAACAGTCGTACCGAGTTTTGAAAAATTTCCCCTTTTTCATTCAATTTATTTTTAAAAATATAAACAAAACTAGCTGTAAGGCCTGCCTTCGGCGGCCCTCTTGCTAGCCAGGGGACACGCCCTCTGGACCCCCAAACCACGAACCCCACCCTCACACTCCACTCCCACCCACCACACCCCACGAAACCCACCCACACCCCACCCCGCACCATGCACCCGTGCCCAACCCCCGCCCCCACACCACCACCCCAACACTCCGTACTGCACCCCACCCACCTCGGACACCCACCCCCGTACCTCCCCACTACGCCACTGGACCCTCACCTGAACCCCCCACTCCACCAACCCTGCACCCCCTACTCCGCCTTACTCCACCCGGCGGACCCATTGCCCTCCCCGCATCCAGTTTTTGCATTTCTCGCCTTCTAGTGACCCACAGATTATGTATATGAAATTTGGTTTAGTTTGGTCCAAGAGCAAGAATTTTCATTTTTTGACCCTCCCCCCCCATTTTGGGTGGTTAGTTTTTGCATTTCTAGCTCTCTAAAGGCCCACAGATTATGTATACAAAATTTGGTTGAGTTTGCTCCAAGGGCAAGAATTTACATTACATATTTTTCACCCTCCCCATTTTGGGTGATTTTTTGGTGGAATTTTTTTTAAAAAAAGTTGTCAGAAATCACATCCCCTACAACTTTGCTCATTATAAAATTTGCCGTAGAGTTAATAGTTTAGGAGTTATTTGATAATTTTCATTCGTGCGCCCCCTCCCCCCCAAACCTCCTTTTGGGGTCAAAATATCAAAACGTTATATAGCTAAAAACGTAAGTTAGAAGACATCTGATGTAAATATGAAATTCCATAATAATCCCTTCAGCCGTTTTTACGTGAATTGTGAGCAACTTTTCGCGGAAACCACACACACCCACATCCACAGACAGACAGACAGGAATTTTGTTGAGGGTGTTTTCGTTTATAACTTTGCTTGAAACGTGTGCAACCAAAATTTGGCGAGATTTGGAGCAATGTACAGACAAAACCTTAATTTTATATATATAGATTAGTGAATCCAAGTCCGTCGAGATTACCGAATGGGATTCGAAAAAAATGTCAAAATATTTGTTATATAATCGAACTGAATCAGTGAGTGAAGAATCATTAGCTAGCTTGTTCTAAAAGAATAAAATGATTGAGGTCAAGGTTCAGAGACCAATAAAAAGAGTAAAAGTTAAAAGCCTATACCTGTTAATGACGCAGCTAAGATTTAATAAGGGGAACGAGAGCGTTTCCAATATTGCATGATTATTCGACATTTCAAATATAAACTTTAAACTTAAATTATTATAATTTCGAAAGAGATATTTCGGAGTGGATATTTATGGGCATTCTCTTTGGAACTATACCTAACTAAAATTGGAATAGGTTTTTTGAATATTCTCAAATATATTAGGGTTCATTTCGTTTGCCAAATTTAATTCCTTTTCACAAAATTTTTACTAGAATAGTTTAGTTTGGAAAAATGACAAAGGGTGATTTTTTTGTATGAAGTTTCTCATGCTATTCAGTAGGTACATATCAAACAAATACTTTTCTATAATTAAGGAGAGGTTTGTGGTGTGTTTCTCAAAAAACTTTTGATAAAACTCAATATATTTCGGGCTATTGTTCAGTAGTATGTACATAATACTGTTGAAATTTGGTATTCAATATTATATAATATATAATATATTGAAGATGAGAAATATAATCTGACCAAAAACATAAATGTGAAAAAGGGGCCAAGTTCGGTACAAACGGCTTTGCCGACAAAAGGTTTGAGATCCAAACGGGTACCAAGTTCCATAGCAGTTGCTTAAATCATAGCTATAGGAATGTACAACGTTCTTCAATTGATTTAAAAGAAAATTTGTTACGTTCTTTGATATTGAATTTATAACTTGGCAAGTTTTATATCCAACTAAATTGTTTGTAGTATAAAATAGAACAAATAGCAAAGCTAAATTTTAAGCTTGTATTAAATATCATCACGTTAAACGTAATTTATTGACTATTATAACTTGCCAAGTTATAAATTCAATATCAAAGAACGTAACAAATTTTCTTTTAAATCAATTGAAGAACGTTGTACATTCCTATAGCTATGATTTAAGCAACTGCTATGGAACTTGGTACCCGTTTAGATTTCAACCCTTTTGTCGGCGAAGCCGATTGTACCGAACTTGGCCCCTTTTTCACATTTATGTTTTTGGTCAGATATCATTAATTTTTGAAAAGTTTTATCATTTAATTTATTTAAATAATTACATTTAAACATTTATATTAATAATTATTAAATATTTCTCATAAAATATCTGTTAAAAACTCGGACGGTTTTTCATAAATTTCACACCCTTCATTTAGGGCCCCGAAGAAGGTAAAGTTTCGGTTTTTCAATATCCTCCTTTATTAATGTGCCAAGCTTTACCAGTATACCAAATTTCAGCATTCTAGCTTGATTGTATTTCCACTATATGTTAATTAAGCCTATAATAAATTTCACCCATTCAATTTAGGTCCTGAAAAAGGGAAAGTTTCACTTTTTCGATTTTTCCCTTTAATTGTAGCCCAAACTCAAATTTCAGCATTCTAGGATCAGCGGAAGTACTCTAGGTTTTTGATATGTCAGTCAGTGAGTTAGTGTTAAAAATGGCACTTTTCAGAGTTTAATAACTCAAGAACTATAATAGGTTTATTAATGAAATTTGGGATTCTAGGTGTTCCAGTAGGTCTTATTAGACATGAAAAATTTCAAGTGTGTAAGTCTAATAGTTTTTGAGTTATGGGGGGGTGGTCGAAAGTAGCTCGAAATGGTTCGTGTAAATATACACATGAGCCGGTGCGTCGCCCGTTTTTCCCCGAACTTGGCTGACACACTGCAGTGTGTCTAGATTATATTATAGTTTCATCAGACAAGCGACAAGCATTCAGAGAAGACCAAGGAATTATTTAAAATTAACGAACGTTTTATTTATTATCTCGATTCTTAAATTCAGATTATTTTATTTGCTGTGAGTATGATTTATATTTACCTACATATTATTTTTAAGAGTTATACTTAATAATTTAAACTTAATTATTTTAATGACTTTTTTGGTAATTAATTTTTTTGCAACGAAATTTTCTCTGGAGAGAGACGGACTGGTAGAAACTTTAATTGAATGTACGGAAGCAGCAGAGATTGTGAGAAAGAAAAAAATAACACATATAAAATAAGGTGAAATTTATTGGAATCCTTCCTCCTTTCCTTTCAAACCGACGTTTCGGAGGATTTTTCCTCCTTTTTTTATTTTATTTGTTTCATTCATTGACCCTTTGAAACCCTGAAGAAGGAGGGAAAAATCCTCCGAAACGTCGGTTTGAAAGGAAAGCGAGGAAGGGTTCCAATAATTGCACCTTATTTTATATGTGTTAATTTTTCTTCCTCACTACCTCTGGGCTGCCTTCCATTACATTCAATTAAATTTTGGTAATTAATTTTGCCAGAGTCGGGATCGAGTGTTTTTTACCGACTCCGCAGCCCTGTATGTACTAAAGGCAAAATTTTGCTGGATTCCGCTTTTTTCAACCCTGTCCTGCATTTGAATTATCAATTTCCCCACAAATCTGTGCTCTTACGTATAAGTTGGCAACGTTATTCTAGACATCGGATTTGAACAAAAAAAGGTTTCATGTGTCAATAAATTTATTAACGTTAAAAATAATGCCAAAGGGCAAACTTAGTGTACAAAACTTTAGAAATAGGAAAAAAACAATACAAAAATAACATAAGTTTATATAGGGTCTTTCAAAAGTCGCGTCTAGATGTTTTTTAAAAATAAAACATGTAAATACTTTGATTTTTCTGATGTTTTTTATTTTTATAAAAATATGACTCTTAACAATTATATGTGAAAAATAATATCATTTAAATGTCCACCACGAGCAAGTCTACAGGCTCTCATACGAACACCAAAATGTTGAAAGACGCGTTCACACATTTCAGCATCAAGTTTTATCAATTTCGACCCGAATGTTGTTTTTCAGTTGTGGAATTGTTGTTGGACTTATTCACATAGACTTTACTTTTCAAAAAACCCCAAAGGAAGTAATCTAATGGGGTTAAATCGCACGATCTAGGTGTCCAGTTTACGTCACCATTACGTGAAATTAATCGTCCTGGAAACTTAGACCGCAATAGCTCAATGTAACTTTAATAACTTTAATGCGTTGTTCTAGCGTGTAACTATCCATGGTTAAAATTGTACATGTGTCCACTTCACAAATGTCAAAGATGAAATAAAAAGAAGGTATCGTTCAGAAATTATTTACTACTGACATCTAGGCGCGACTTTTGAAAGACCCTATAGTTTTAAATAAAGAATTAAAGAGTAAATTATATCATTTATTAATTGCATACCTCTATGTCGATACATGATTCGGCTGTGCAACTTCTTCTGAGAGGTGGTGGTCGTCGTAATGAATTCGAAGGTTCAGATTCTACAGTTAACATACAAACGGTGAGCGTGATTGTAGCCACGATTACTTCCCAGGGATGCGAGGCACATAATTCGCCATGGTGACGGAAGGCTTGAGCGACGATCCTAGAAACAACCAATACAAATGATCATCAGTTAAAAATTCCATGTAATTGTCTAGATGTTGTGACTTGTTACAATAATGAATTCATGAATTAAGCATTGTCATTGACGATTTCAATAAATAGACTAGAATTTATTTATTATTTATAAACATATGTCAGTATCAATTAATAAACTACAGGTATTTAAGTGATAGCCCATAGGCTATAAATAAAATGTAATTCTCGATAATTTTTTAACAAAAAGTTTTATTTTGCAGATAAAAATTACATATAATTTAGTTATATACTTTTATTTAGTTTATTAAATATAAATAAATTTAGATAACGAAGAAAATATTATTTTTATTATAGACATAAGGATCAGCCGGGGCTCGAACCCGGGATCTTCGCATGTGCGCTGCGATGCTTTTTCATAAGAGCCTTATCTCCTATATCCTCTTAGCCACTGATCCCCGAACTCAAGCTAATACCTAATGTCTATATGAATTTTGAATTTCTTTAATCTCTTCCTCAAATAGTTTGATTTCGTTACATAAAACTACCCATAGATTGAAATCGTCAATGACATTTCTTAATTCCGGAAATCGGCAAGAGATTTGATTAATTAATAAATTAGGCAAAATTTGCCTATTTCTAGGCAATTTCACAAATTAAGCGTAACATATAGGTATAGGTACAATATGAGAATGGTTTGACTCAACCACCCTCCCCCAACAACTTGTTACAATAAAAAAGAAATTCAATGGGAATTTACATTTTTACCTATCTTTCGAGTATATATGAATTTTATAATACAACAAATAAATATAGTTATTAGGCACCTGATTGTATCTGAGCAGAAAAAATTGTGTTTGTGATTAAATTAATCAAAATTTATTTCAAATATTTAAATCTAATTGATAAGTGAAATCACGACGTTGAATTGTTAAATATGTATAGTATATAGCAGATATAGTAATAATATTTATTGATTAAAAAAAAAATTCATTGAGTAAACGTCAAGTAGGCGTGTTCCGAATTCTACACTCAGTCACTCAGCGAGAGCAGAATAAATAGTGTTTCCAATTCATATTTATATCTCAAAACGAAAAAATACCAAATTACTGAAATTTGAAAAAGCGTATTGAATCTTGAAAAAGATTTCACTTTTTCCTCTGTTTTTATATTATGAATATTCTATCATCAGTAATAATCATGAGATGGATCACTAAGCCCGGTCAAACTCGCCGATTTTTTATTTTTTTTTTTTTTTTTATAATGATATTGATGCAAGAAGACAGTTGCACCAAGAAGGTACAACCTCTGAAGTCCGTGGCAGACCTTGTAACGTGAAAGATAAGGGGAGATTTAGGGATTGGGTAGAGGTCGAAGGTATCTCGTGGATGCTGGTCTTGAAAGTTTGAAGGTTATAAGTAGCTGGAAAGACGGTCGGGGGAAGAGAATTCCAGTCTCTAGATGTCATAGGGATAAATGAATTCAGCGAATGCGATAGTTGTTCTGATTAGTATCTAGTTTAAGCGTGCAGGGGTGTTGAATTTTAGAAAATCGTATTTCGGGCAAATGAGGCCTTGGTGGATTATCGATTTTATTTCGTCAGAACAAAAGCCATGGTAATATCTAGAGAAAGGGATAGGGCGGAGACAGATCCACGATGGGCTAGGAGTCGAGAGTGTCAGCAATGTAGGATCGCCTATCAGTCTGATAGCTCGCCTCTGAATTGCATCTAAGGTATTAAGAGAATACTTGAGGCTCCTCTCCACAAATGCGAGCAATATTCGCGCGAAGGCGAATTTGAGCTCGTTGCTATAATATATGGGCATGGAGCCAGGAGTGGGGTGAAAAATCGTTTGTTCGAAAACATGAAACAGTGTCATAGGCCTCTATATGACGTCACTAGTTTTCTTCTGAGCATATCAAGACGAAGTAATAATAACGATAAATAGATATAAACAAACAACCAAAAAATCTCAGTTCCGATACTGTGTGGGGATGGGCTCTATGTGACGTCACTAGCTTTCTTCTGAGCATAGCAAGACGAAGTAGTAATAACGATAAATAGATATAAACAAACAACCAAAAAATCTCAGTTCTGATTTGGAAATTTCAATACATTCGAAATCGCAGAGCAATTTTGTATAATATTTTTTTCTTTCTTATTTTATGAAATAATATAATCGTTTATAATCTCTGTAATAATTCACTGGGTTATAATGATTGCACAATTTTAATTTTTCTCCTAAAAAAGGAAAGCTTTGAGAAATTATACACCAACGATAGATAAAGAAGATCTAGTGTCAAGAACCTGAAGAAGATGATGAAGGCCAACTGACACTCCTTCCAAATTCCGAAATCTGACCAGCCTTGCAGACCAGACACTTCACTTCAAGGGCTCTTCAAAAACAATATGTTCTTTATATATCAGAAATTAATCTGTATGCTTAGAGCACGCAGCTCGCCGGATTATTGAATTCGGTCAGAGATAATAGTTTTGTTTATTTTTGTTTAGAATTGTCTGATATGTGTAGAAATATTAATTACAAGCATGATTTTTCTGTCCAAATGGGGCATTTGAAACCTAAAATATCTAAAAAACTAGAAGTCTTAAAAGGCATTTCTGATGCAAAAATGTTGATATTTTCAAATCAAAGTAGTGAATAGATGTCGGGTTTTCTAAATTGAAAAATCAGAGAAAATCGAAATGTTATAGGTAAATGAAGCTCTTGAACATTTGTAGATTTTGAAGAAATGTGACAGAAAAAATTATTTGATAAACTGCACTGTTGTGTTATCATTATAGAGCTTACAAAATTAAAATGTTCGCAGACAAACATTTCAAAACAACCAAAATTTCTAGAGAGTCTTAAATAAAAAATAATATTAAAAGTGTTTGAAAAAGTTGAGGAAAATATATGAAATCAGAAAATATAAAAATAAAACTCCTCCTTTGAAAATCCTGACCAAGGGCCTAATAGGTATTTAATAAAAAAAAAAAAAAATAGATAAATTATTCTCCTTATAAATTGTTCTAGTTGGGATATTAAAAACGAAAAAATCAAATTTTTCAACATTTCAAGTTGGGTTGAATGTCCTCTCATCCTTGCAATAAAGTCATGTATATAGATGAGGAAAAAATGCTAAATTAATAATTGTCATTGAGCATCTAATTTGCACTTAGTCAAAATGTATAAATAAGCTTATTATAGCAAAAATATTAACATTTACGTAAGAAAAAATGGTGACGTTGGTGACTTTTCAACCAGGGAATCCCCTTTCTTAGTTATTTCCGATCTTAAATATTGAAAGTTCATAGACATGGATTAGACCAAAGATTCCCGAATCATCTTTATTTATTCTCTTTTTTGTATTATTACTATTTTAATAGTTACTCAGGGAGAACAATTTTTATTCGACTAAAACTCGTCTGGACTTGTATCATTTTAAGTGCCCCTTAAACTATGGAACAATTTTATTTCATTTCGAGAACCAATATATACTTTTCAAAACAAAAAATATTTTTTATAGAAATATTTGAAAAAGCGGATTATAATTTGAAAACTTAAAGATCCTCCTGAATTTATGAAAATACTCTAAATGTTTGAATTTTAGGAATGGACCGCACGCCACTGGGATAGGTACCATAGCTAATATATAATAATATATACATTGACACCTCCACTCGGCTCTGTCCCATGCCATCTCTTGACCTCTCTAAATAACCCGCATCCCATATATTCTTAAATATTTGATGGAAATATTCTATCTGGACCTTGTCCTTCCACTTTTCTTTCCCACCTCCCAGTACAAGATATCCCTGAGCAATTCACCGTGTCTTAATGTGTGTCCCATCATCTGAGTCTCGAGTAAAAAAAATTCCGGAAATATCATCATATTATGCTTAATTAAAATCTTTAAAGCTTATTTATATATTATACAAGATCACTGTGGACCTTTCCACGAGTCTCCATTAACTTATTATTCTTATTTATATATATATATTGTTATAAGAAAAAAATATTAAATCTTACTAAGAAAAAAGAATCAGAGAGATATAGTGAAAAATTTCAAAAATAATATTATTGATGGACGCCCCTTTAATAAAAATTTACTAAACATTAATAATGGTTTCTTTTTTTGTATTTCAATTCACGCTCCTTGAAGGGTGCAACCTGGTAATTCACCGACGAAATAGAATCATCCCCTATATCACCCCACGTCTCCAGGACTTCCCCTCAAGGCAATCATATTTGAATATGAATATCTGCGCCACCTTTAGGAGATTACGAGTATTTCAAAGGGCGCAAAGCACACCATAATCCAATTTGAATTAGCGATTAAGTAATTAAAAAAAATAAAATTAATTTTAAATTTCTCATTATTTCGTAAATAAGTTAAGTGTAGGTATAGATATATTATAACACTCATTTATAATCAAATTTATAAAAATAAAATAAGAATTTAGTGAAATAAAAATATTGTGAAATATTAATAGTTAGGTATATTTTAAAAGATATACTCCTATATTATATCATATTTTCGAGGATTTAATTTGAAATTTAATGCCAAGAAAATTTCGGAGGGAGGTGCATGAACTAATCTCTGAGTGCTCCACTGTATTAGTGTAATTTATCTAGCAAATTGAATCCTGAAAAAGTATTTCAAATTATATCTAAAAAATTATTAAAATATTTAAAAAATTATACAAATCATTATTATAATCAATGACATAATTCTAATCAGCATTCGTGGAGACAGCTCATGTTTGATAAAATATATGATTACCACAATCTAGCTATTCAAACGTCATTACTTAATTTATTACTCGATAAGCTTTACAATCTACGCTCATCGTGTAAGTAGGTAATCGGAGTATTCATTTCACTCTGGATTTTTTTAGGTTATTTTTATTTATTTATTATTATTATTATTATTATTATTTATGTTTAAAAATGTCTAAAATGTGGTTAAAAATAATTTTTAAAATTTATATTTTTTCTCTCTGACTTCTTTCGAATACCCATAAAAACTCAAAATAAAAGGTTGTAGAAAGTTCGAAAATGTTTGAATAATTCAAATACAAAGATCTGATTACTTTTGGACTTTTTAGCGTCAGAACTTTAGATGAAAAATACAGAAATAAGAAACTCGAATCGTTAATTGAAGTGCCCGAACGATTCGAACTATTATATGAGCTTAAAAATCGGACACATCTTCGTATTAATAAATTGCAGCTCTAATGGCATGTTTCAATTGTTTTGCTCAATTCGTTCGCTGATAAAATAATGTCAAATCAGTAATATTTCCGGAAAGCAAACCAAGAATTGAAAAAGGTTTCTAACTTTATCCGCTGATTCTTTTAACGAATTGAAAAAACTAATAATTTCCTAATAAAAATTCTTGTATGTTTCCTTCTTCTACCCTTTTAAACATTGAAGAAGGAGGAAGATTCTCAGAAACGCCAAAGGATGATAATGATGTTCTAATAAATTCTTTTTTTGGGAATTTTCTTTTTCCATCAATTCTCTATTGAATTCTACCAGTTCGTTTCAAAAAAGAAAATACATCTAATATATAAATATAAATAATGGCACATTTATATTATTAGTTCAAGATATGAAAGAGTGAAAAGTGTGCGCTTCACTATACAGGGTGATTCAGGAGGAATAGTAAATATTTTAGGTGGAGGTAGTATAGAGGAATTGCAATAAAAAATGCCATATAACATGTGTTCAATTTTTATTGAGTACAGAGATACAGCTGAGCTCAATTCATGTTCGTTTCGTGTCTTGGTACACCGGTTGCTATGGGTGTATTTATCGAATGTCAGCAGTAGAGTGTTGATGCTCAAGTTGTGAAGTTGTGCTTTAGTTTATATTGAAGTTTTCATTGTGATTTGTTGGCCAAGTCTACTGTACTGTAGCGTGTAAACATTCCGCACGTATTTAAACATGCTGAGTATACCGATATTGGGTTACATATTAACAGCTGTATCTCTGTACTAAATAAAAATTGGACACATGTTATATGGAATTTTTTTATTGCAATTCGTCTAAACTATCACCACCTAAAATATTTACAATTCCTTCTGGAACACCCTGTATAGTAGTTATGACCACGCCTATTAGTTGAGGGAAAATCTCCCTTTTGAGGCGATGCGCATGCTCTCTAGAGTGTTTTCATGTTGTTCCCGCCCTCTTTCATGAGGACCTTAAAAAATTTTATTGCCGTTTCATAAAATCCTTATCTTTTGGGTGGGACTTGAAGAAAAATATTTTTTTTAAGACCGCCTGCTCCTAATCCAGCCCATTTTAATTCATGCGTTTGGCCAGTCTGCTTGTACTAAAGATTTTTGAAACCTTTGAACCAAATTTCAGCTTCCTATCATAACCATTTGCAGCTAATATTGATGAATATTTATAAACTTCACATTTTCTTCCCATTATATTAATTATTTATGTTTATTAATAGAAAAATAATTTTAAAATTGGAGTAAATTTTTTTCACTTTTTCAAGACTCGGTGCTATTTAAGATTCGGCAATTTTTTGTCCGCGAATGGTTTGAGATAGCAAGCGAAATTTCGGAATAGAGGTTTCAAATAAAGTTAGTGAAAGAGATAAAAACACTAACCAATCAAGAGTAGAAATGGAGAAATGTGAAGGAATCAGAGAGGGCAGTTTTATGTCAACAGTTTGAGATAGAAAGTTGAAACTTGGGATAAAAAAGTGCAGTGTAATAACAATAATATACCTATCTATAAAATTTCAGCTTATTGGTTACAACCATTCGATAACCATTGAAACTGCATTTGAAGGGCCCTGTGCTAGGACTAGGAGTTGAATTTGGCTCCCCATATATACTTTGTTTTTTTAATATCTACCTATATTAGAAATAATAAGTAGAGTGACGAGGTTTTTTTTTAATAACCTAATTTTAATATTATAAGATTCTTCCAAAACTGTTTGCTGAATCAATAAAATAAATAATAATAATTAACTGAAATTATTGTCTTTTATTAGTTCGTGACTAAAAAAACATTTCAATGTGACATAATTTAATTTTAATAGGTATTATAGTTTTCAGCATTACAATTTTTTATCATTTTTACTGTGAGGGTGTGCGCGCTTGTTGTACCTAGTACCTACTGGCTCCCGGATTTATTTTCTTAAACCGGAAGTTCAGAAAATTACTAGAGAGCTTAAGTCTAATAGGTTATTCGATTTAAAAATACAAACATTTAACACACAAAGAAACTATCCATGACTTTAGATTCTATGTTACTGGTATCAGAATTCAAACCCTCAGGCATACCTAGATCTATTGGCAGACATAAAAAATCATACTTGAAAATGATTTTTAGACATTTTTAAACACGATGAAAAAAATTCAAATGAATTAAATATTTTTATTTTTATTACAATATAGAGCAATCAGTCCCAAGGCTGGTCTGACGCAACTACCCGCCTCCATTCGACTTTAGCTCATGTTATGTGGGCTTTGTAAATATGTAATAATAATAATAAGTACATTGTCATAATTCAGTTTTTATTCCACGCATCTAAAAATGACGAAAGACACCATGCAAAATCAGCAGCCTATGACAAGTATTAATGAATAATTGCTTCACGCAATGGGCGATCAGAAGAAGTAATTATTTCAGAGTAGGTACTATTGTGTGTTGTCTGAGCGGCACTCCTGGATCTAAAGTTCATTTAGCTATCTGATATTAACATTAATTCACACTTCTATTTATAGATATATTATGGATTTAGAAGATAGTTAAGACTATACAGATTGCGTGGTGGGTGTAGCCCGCATTGCGGCCGAAATATTGAAATCATTCAAAGGTGTCTGTTATCCTTGATAATTTATTAATAGAAGATCATAGAATGTTTGTTCTTGTGCCAAATGTTTGTATTTCTAAAACAAAGTGAATATATTTAAAATGGTTAATATTTAGTGTTTTCATTTTATTTAGTAGGTATATTGATGGAAGTGATAATTGTTTTTATGTAGATCTCAGATAATATAATATCCTTTTCCTATATTTTTTCAAAACTCAATTCTATTCGAGTGAAAGTAAAAAAAAATGCACATTAAATGCATTATTCTTTATGAAATGACAAAAGTGACAGACATTTTTCCTCATTCAATTATTTTTTGCTGAAATTATAGTTATTCATTGAATTTATACAATTTACTTTTGTTATTTAATTAAGAGAAAAGTGAAATTGAATGATTCTTCATTTTTAGAATAAATTATAATATATTTAATCGATCAAATTATTGTTGAAGGTGTGTACCTATAGTGTATTATAATTTTTTTCTCTTCCAGATTTTGGAGGTCAAATTGAAGATTTAGACCAGGGGTCGTCCACCTTTGTATATATACATAGATATGTCATAGGCAAATAGTTTTTTTGGCCATGACAAATATAGCTTTAACTATTATTTAAATTCGATTTAACTATAGGCAAATATCTATTGTTCCCGTAAAAGTAATTTGCCTGAATTCTTTTAGGCAAATCATTTTAAGTTATACTTAATTATTAAAATATAAGTTTTAATTTGAATCGTTTGCTAATGTGCCTTTTAAATATTAATGTCCATCAAAATAGGTTTTGCACCTATCGTCTATCCTCAGGGGCCCAGGTAATTGCTCATAAAATGACGCGACTCACTCTGTATATTCCATGCTAATTCCTTTACTTCTTCAAAGTCCCACTTCCATTAATCTTCAGGGAAAATTATTGTAGGTAATCTAGATATATTCCTCTTTTATCCCCCGGAATATATCTTAGCAGTCCCCTGTGTCTTAAAGTGTTTTTTATAATCTGAGCTCTTCTTTTCTCCAAATAATCACTGTAAAAGTTTCATTTAAGCAAAATACACGATTTTCTAACATTAGACACCCCTTCGAAAATAAATTAGATTAACCTTCAGACATTCAAGACTCTCATCCACAGATTCCTTCGATTCCGACTCAATCCATAAATCTCTTCTTCTTTTCACGATCAAAGGATCCACTTCGGACTACAGAGGTTGTACCTTGTTGGTGTAACTTCTTGTATCAATATCATTACAAAATAAGCTGACGTGTTCTGATGTGGCCATTCACTTGACTTTACCATACAACCTGGACCCTAAAATTATTTATAATCATGTAGGGGGGGGTTAGTTTTTGCATTTTTATACTTCTGGGGTCCCACTGATTAGGTATACAAAATTTGGTTGAGTTTGTAAATGGCCAAGATTTTCATTTTTTGACCCTACTCCCTCCCCCCACATTTTGGGAGGTTAGTTTTTGCATTTTTAGACTTCTCGGGGCCCACTGATTATATATACAAATTTGGTTGAATTTGCTCAAATGGCCTAGATTTTTTATTTTTAACCCCCCCTCCACACCCCTTAATTTTGGGTCGATATGCACCAAAATCTAATCAGCTCTTAATCTCAATGGACCAAAACTACTTGTGAAATTTGGTTTCGATATTCAAACTAGTTTTTGAGCTAGCTCGTCCACAAAAAATTGGTAACGCACAGACTAACGGACAGACAACTAGACAACCTAACTAACAGACATTTTGACAAAACAATTATTATCTCGAAAAATATAATTTTTTCGATGTTCACTTATTAGAGCTTTTTTGTAGAGCGAATTGCCATGGTTTCGCTCAATTTTTTTAATCAAAATAGTTTCAGCCGTTTTTGAAATATTTCGAAAAAAAAGAAGGAAAATAACCACTTTTTTCATGCACGATTACAATACTTGACCATACCCTGTATGGAAAAGTAAAAAACACATAAAAAACGTTCTATCGATAACTTCTTCATTTGTAATTATATCCACTCATTTAATACTTGACTTAGAGCACCCCAATTCAAAGAGCTTCAATCTACTTTCCTCTGCCTCTCTTATCATCGTAGGCATAAAATAAACACCAGATAAGAATCCAATTGATTGAAGTGTTAATCAAAGAACGGAAATAATATTGAGATGTCTGGGTTAAGAGCAGGAACTAAATTGAATTACACTTCGAATTCTTAACCTTCAGCAATATTGTTCTTGACATATCCGTCAAAGAATTGCCCTAAATCAATTGACAAGAAACTATGTCTACTTGAAATCGATTTTCATTTCCGTGATCTATTTCTATAGCAAATATATTTTATGAAGTGGAAATAGAAATTAAAATGCAACAAACACAATGGCGAAGATTAAGTAAAGTAATGATTAACACAGTTATAAATTTAAGTGATATTAAATTCAATCAGTAATATAAATACTATTTTTTGATAATATTTTGGGCCAAGATATGGTAATGGTTGTTCCGAATTATCAATAAGAAAAATCTTCTTGAACCCCATTTTATCTTATTCTATTGTGAAATTATAGGTAGTACTGGAACTATAATTTTAGGTAAACAGTTATGACAGTTTCCTTGAGTTCTTATTTTATTTTATTTTATTATATTTACCATATGTTAACAAATATTTTCTAGTATCTTAACACAAGTTCCGGTAAATAAAACTTGATAGAAGGGTCTGGTAACCACGTGGTTAATCGAGTTTTTACTTGTAGAATGGATAAATAGAATCAAATATCTGGATGAATAGACTTAAAATCAAAAGGATAGATCGATTCTCATCTAACTAATACTTGAGGAATAACCATTCTACATTGCATTTTGACGTTTTGACAATTAGTGGTAATCATTGGTGAAGACATCAAGGAATCGACTTGAAATCAAAAAAGCCCAATTCCTTTTGGTAAACACCAATCACTGTTCAAAATTGCCACCATTTTTCACATGGTCAAATCAGTCACTATATAAAAAGCACTCAGGCCCCTATAGTCGGCATCTGAAACCACCCTCCCCACCAACATTTTTTCTCTCGAGGCCAGGCGACCATGCCAACTCGTTCTTATACTATTAAACACCAAAGGGTAAATATCATTTAAATTTACACCGTGTGCTATGCGTTAGGCTTGTCTGAGTCTGAAGGTTACCTCATTGTAGATGTTTTGCGGTCCGCTCGATTGACCAACAGAACACATAAACTCATGAACAGAAACCACCCAAGGTTTACGTTAAAAAGCGCTAAGCCACGCTTAGCCAAATAAATGTATGTTTTGATTGCCCGATCCGCTTGGCAATCAACAACATATATATACATTTGCCCAACCAAGCGGCAACCCTTCTCTTTCTGAACAAATACAGAAAGGGCATTTTGCGCTGCATCTTGCACAGTGCTCCCAGCCTATACACGGCATATTAAATTTTGCGTAAGGAACGCGGAACGGCAACCGGTCTTCAAATGTCCTGTACCTTCCTCAAACACTTTTAATACATCCACCTAACTCCTCTTTTATCAAAACCTTCCCTCTGTTAATTAATGAATAAATTTTATATCAAAGTTAAATTGTTTTATCTTTTTTATTTCATACGCTCTTGCAGAGAATTACCTTGTCTCCCCTCCATTTGCTCTTTTTACAGGATATCATATGTGTGTAATATTAATTGACTAGATAATCGAACCAACAGCCCTATCGAAACATTCTATTTTTTTTATAAAGTAAATAACAGCTTCCTTGGGGTCTTACAAACCTCAAAACCAAAAGGAGCGATACTTTTCAATCATTGGTCCTTGTAAGCCGAATTTAATTTTTATTAGATTATTATTCACTCCCTAATCCTTTAATTAAGGACAATTTACATTGATCCTTCATTGCCAGATCCTTATTTAAAGCGATCTAGAGATTGATTATCTGGTTTTAATTATTGTTGTTCATATTGATATTCTTGGAAATGGCTCAGGAGACAAAGGACAGTATTCTCGCATCTCTCAGATGCATTCAAAAGCGAATGAACGAATTGGATTCAAGTAAAATTGAACATAAAACATTTAACGAGGTAGAATTTATTTGGAAATTAACAGAGGAAATCAAGCTCCAATTAGATGAAATTAATTATCGAATTGAGCTTGTAGAAAATGATGATGAAGCGGACACACTGTTCGATAAAGCATCAGACTGTATCGAACGTATCAGACTCATACAATGCCCGGTATATGGAAAACTTTCAAGTTTTTCAGCCAATAACAATAGCACACAAACACGCACACATACACGCAACCACACACAGGTAACCAAAAAACCTTCAATTATAATCAATGGCAAATTCGGTAATTCAAACATAATTACATCCACCTCTAATGAAACTCATATTGCTTATAATAAGTTAAGTTTCAATTTCACCACCTATTCTTCACTAGAAATACTAAGCAAGCTCAATCTATTGCATTTACAGCCTCTTGTAAAAATAGATATCTTAGCTCCTACTAACACTATACAAATTTCAGAGCATTCTTTCAACCCAATCGAAACGAATGTTCAAGCTAATAATCAATTACCTATTTCCTTCAATCCAACAGCAAGGAAAAATCAACCTTTAGCTCCTTATAGAACTATTCATATGCCAGGGCAATCTTGCAAAGCAACCGCAAAGAAGGCTCTACATTTGAATAAAAACGCTTCTTCTGATTTACTATCATTTACACATAATGATAGCGATCCAGACAAGCTTACTCTCTTCACACAAATGGATAAAAAAGTAATTTTTCCCAATTCATTTCAAAATAATGTTATTGGTTTAAAAGAACTTGGTATAAGAGAAACTAAATTTTCTAATGCCTCCAACACAGCTATTATAAGGAAAAACATTTTCCACCACGCTTTTATTTTAACACCAGGCAGGTTAGTGCAAGCAAATTTAAATAAATTCGATTCTCATGGCTTTTCACCAACCTGTGAATTACTAGCACTCCTTTTAGGCTAGCAAACGCCTAAAAAACCTCGGATTAAAATTAATTCTAAGCTAAACTAAGCTAATATTAAAACTTCAATAATGCTTCACTAATGCTAGTTTTAACTTAGATACTAAATATAAAGATTTGTTTTCTGAATGAATGCCAGAATTTACGACTCTTCAATCGTTCAACAAGCAATATCTTCCTTATTTTATAATTTTTCAATATTAATTTGGAATTCGACTCATAAATATTTTTAATTAACATATTTACTTTCTTTATAGTAGCAAAAAGCATTTAAGTCAATTTCAAAATAGCTCGCTTGATCATTTTATCCAAGCTCATAATGCAAACCATTGCTTTGCAAACATTTTCAAACAATATTAATTTGGAATTCGTAGAATAAATATTTAAATTAATTACTTTCATTATCAAAAAAAATATTTTTCTCAATTCCAAATATTTAGCTAACATAGCTTAGACACAAATTCTCTATTGTCCAAAATAATCTATAGAAATTATACAAATGCATTTTTCTCAAACTATACAAAAATTTTAAGGTTTAAACATTCCAACAATTTCTTAAACAAACAAAACAAAAATGGATACAATTCACAGGTATGCTTATGCATTAGCAACTACCTTTACCTGAAGCTCCAACCCTAAAGAAAAAGGCTATTTTTCATTTTTATTTAGAAAAATATTTAACAAACATTTTCAATAAAATTTTTAATTTTTAATTTCAATATTAATTGCATACGCAAGAAAAATTCTAATTGGATTTATGATTCCACATATAATTTTTCTCTCTACAAAAACAAATTTGATTTGGTTTATAAAATTTTAATGGTTTTTTCAAGAAACTCAGAATTCACTGAAAAAAGGTTCATTCTATTCATATTTTTAACAATAAAGAATTTTCAGGGAAAACTTTGCCCTTAATCTCTGGTTATTATACTCTAAGATAATAATCCCTTAAATAGCATGCTTTAAGAATTTTCACAGACACATAATCTAAATTCTTCTCTAGAATCTATTAATATTTTAACCCATACTATATTCAAACATTATAATTTAAAAAAGACAATAATAAGTTCTGAACACTAACATTTAGATAACTATTCTACCTTATACTTAAACTTAATAAATTTTGTTTACAACACTTTCATATGCTATCATCCTTACTTACATAATCATTAAAATGTTCCACATTTTTCGGGTGGAGGTAATATGTTCAAAATTGCCACCATTTTTCACATGGTCAAATCAGTCACTATATAAAAAGCACTCAGGCCCCTATAGTCGGCATCTGAAACCACCCTCCCCACCAACATTTTTTCTCTCGAGGCCAGGCGACCATGCCAACTCGTTCTTATACTATTAAACACCAAAGGGTAAATATCATTTAAATTTACACTGTGTGCTATGCGTTAGGCTTGTCTGAGTCTGAAGGTTACCTCATTGTAGATGTTTTGCGGTCCGCTCGATTGACCAACAGAACACATAAACTCATGAACAGAAACCACCCAAGGTTTACGTTAAAAAGCGCTAAGCCACGCTTAGCCAAATAAATGTATGTTTTGATTGCCCGATCCGCTTGGCAATCAACAACATATATATACATTTGCCCAACCAAGCGGCAACCCTTCTCTTTCTGAACAAATACAGAAAGGGCATTTTGCGCTGCATCTTGCACAGTGCTCCCAGCCTATACACGGCATATTAAATTTTGCGTAAGGAACGCGGAACGGCAACCGGTCTTCAAATGTCCTGTACCTTCCTCAAACACTTTTAATACATCCACCTAACTCCTCTTTTATCAAAACCTTCCCTCTGTTAATTAATGAATAAATTTTATATCAAAGTTAAAATTGTTTTATCTTTTTTATTTCATACGCTCTTGCAGAGAATTACCTTGTCTCCCCTCCATTTGCTCTTTTTACAGGATATCATATGTGTGTAATATTAATTGACTAGATAATCGAACCAACAGCCCTATCGAAACATTCTATTTTTTTTATAAAGTAAATAACAGCTTCCTTG
>JALMQS010000128.1:15454189-15543986 GCA_024734495.1 Forficula auricularia
TCAAAAACAATTTCGTGTTTTTAATTTTACACTGCTTCGTGATGGGAAAAAATACCGTTCAAGCGAAGCAACAGCATTTAAAAGAATGTTATAGGAACTCCTCTCCATCAAAAACAACAATAAAACGTGGTCGTAGGGACACCAATGATGCAGAACGCAGTGGACGTACAAAAGAGGCGGTAACACCAAAAAACTTTAAAAAAATCCACAAAATCGTTTTGATCAAAAAGTGAAGCTGCGTGAGTTAGCTGACATCGTAAAATATCAAAAGAACGTGTTGGCTTTGCACTATTATGAAACATTTTAGATGAAAGCTCGTCAAAGTGGATGCCGCGCTTGCTGACTGTTGACCAAAAACAACAAAGCCTTGATGATTCTGAGCAGTGTTTGGACATGTTTAAACCTAATAAACCGGAATTTTTGAATTGATATGTGATAATGGATGAAACATGGATCCATCACTTCACTCCGGATTCAAAACGAGTGGACAGAGCAATTGGTGAACCTTGTTCAAAAGCGCCCAGCACAACAATCGGCTGGAAATGTTATGGCCTCGGTATTTTGGGATGTGCGTGGTGTAATATTCATCGACTATCTTGAGAAGAGGAAATTCCATCACCAGCGAATGATTATATGGCGTTATTGGAGCGTTTGAAGGCCGAAATTGCAAAGAAACGGCCACATTTGAAGAAGAAAAAGAGTACTGTTTCATCGAGACAACGCACCATGTCACCAAGTCAATCAAAACAATGGCAAAACTACATGAGTTGAAACTTCGAATTGCTCCCACAATCCCCGTATTCGTGCAGATTTGGCTCCCAGCGAATACTAGCTGTTCGCAGACTTCAAAAAAATGCTCGCCGGTAAGAAATTTCTTGCACGAATGCACAGGTTATCGCTAGAAACTGGGGCCTATTTTGAGGCAAAGGATAAATCATTCTACAAAAGTGGTATCGAAATGTTGGAACCGTTGCTGCTTGATGGATGATTGCGTTGATGAATAAAGCTAATTTTGAACAAAAAAAAAAAAAACATGTTTTCTTTGTTAGGCCAAAGGTTTCAGCCCATGTGGTATATTTTTATTAATATTATTATTTTTTTATAAAATAAATTTTCACTTTTTCCTCCTAAGACTCGGTACATTCTCCGGTTACAGGCGGCCTAGTAGTGATAAGAAAAAATAAGCTGTGACTTCCATATGACTTTTCCATACATCTGGCCTCTCTCTTATATTTAATATTTAATAAAATAATTTATGATTATTTACGAAAGAACCCTCCCCCCTTCTCTTTTTGGTCACTATCAATTTCACTTCGTGAGTCATTTTCATAAGGTCATATAGAGTGCATAAAATATGCAGAAATTTCCTACAAATCGTTCAAGCGATCTAGGAATGAATTATAGTGATAGTTCTGATACTTTAACCCCCCCCCCCCCCTCCTCCTCAATTTTTGCCCCCATAATAAATAATAACTCTTTTTTTTTATTTTGGGTTCATTTTTAGTATATTTCATTTTTGTTGTTTTTATTTTTATAATTTTAATTTTTTAAACCCCTCCCCCTCTTAATTTTTAGTTCGTTTTCAACCAAAATCTAATCATCCTTAATCTCAATCCCCCAAAACTATTACATGTGAAATTTCTTTTTAATCACACTAGTTTTTGAAGCTAGAGCGTACACAAAATTTGGGAACGTACTACTAACGTACTAACAGACATTTTGACAAAACAATTAATATCTCGTAAAATATAATTTTTTCGATGTTCACTCATTAGAGCTTTTTTGTAGATCAAAACGCCCTGGCTTGGAGTCAATTTTCTTTATCACAGTAGTTTCACTCGTTTTTACTTTACCATATACAGTATTGTAATCGTGCATGAAAAAAAGTGGTTTTTTTCCTTCTTTTTTTCGAAATATCTCAAAAACGGCTGAAACTATTTTGATTAAAAAAATTGAGCGAAACCATGGCATTTCGCTCTACAAAAAGCCTAATAAGTGAACATCGAAAAAATTATATTTTTCGAGATAATAATTGTTTTGTCAAAATGTCTGTTAGTTAGTTAGTCTGGTTGTTAGTCTGTGCGTTACCAAATTTTTGTGGACGAGCTAGCTTAAAAACTAGTGTGAACATCGAAACCAAATTTCACACGTAGTTTTGGTCCATTGAGATTAAGAGCTGATTAGATTTTGGTGCATATCGAGATGTTGGAGGGGGATGGGGTTAAAAATTAAAAATCTAGGCCGTTTGAGCAAACTCAACCAAATTTACACTAATTATGCATTTTCAATTAAGAACGATAAGATATTTACTTGAATTTTTACTTAATAAAATTCTAAATACAAATACCTAAAAAGCAATTTCAGGATTTTTTGAAATTCGACTCGTAACTATCCAAAATGTGAGTGGAGGCAAAAATTAAACCTCACTCCTATCTTGATCAAATTTTGTAGAATTATTCTTTATTACATTAAGAAACTATTCCTGTAAAAATCAACTATCAAAATTGACTATATTGGGGCGAATGGTGGGTGGGCAAATTATAGAAATTTTTAGCTTTTTAGTACATTTACTCTTTAGAAAACTGTGGACTATTTATTTGCAAATATCTAAAAAATAATTCCAAGATTTTTTGTAATCCGACCCCCCTCCCCTCAACTATCCAAAATGTAGAGATTGAGGGCCAAAAATTAAAACTCTCTCGATCTTGATCCAAATTTTGTAGAGAGCTATTCTTTATTACTTTAGAAACTGTTCCTGTAAAAATCAGCTATCAAAATTTTTAAACTAGTAATAAGCGAGAGCGAAGAGGGGGGGGGAGCAAAATATAGAAATTTTTAGCTTTTTTTGTACATTTACTCTTTAGAAAACTGAGAGTTATTTATTTGCAAATATCTAAATATAAAGCGTCTTCTATCTATTAAACTACTATAAAATGTTAAAATTCTACGTGCTAAATTTAATGAAAAAGTTATTTTTTCCCAGGTTTTAAAATTAAAAAAAAAACAAAAAAAAACATACTTTTTTGGGAATGGAGCTTTTTTTTAAATGAATTTTGGACACCTAATAATCACATGCTGAGACGCCGTCCGTTAGGGCCACCTGCCCGGAGGGCCGAGCTGTAGAGGGCGTGCCTTCGGCACGTCATCGGAGCAGCTCGTTTATATATATAAATAATAGGCCTATACCAGTATATGTATTTCTTCGTCCCTTTCCCCTTCCTCTGAACTCCCTTGTTATCTGAGTTGCGAGAGATCTTAAATTCTAAGTCATTTCGGTTGCATACCAACCAGGTTTAACTAAAAAAAAATTGTCTGTAATATTTATAGTATGTCATTAATCCTTTTATGGATAAAGAGGTTTTGTGCCTATGTCAAGGTAAATTATATACTCGTATATATTTACCAATCCACAATGAGTGAAGAAAGATCTTGGAAACAAGTTCTTAGGAAAGGTTAAATTTTGAAATTGTCAAACAAATGGTTAACCTTGCTTTAAAAAGATCGCGAAATCCAAAGATTGACAAGCTTTGAAATTAGATCTGAGATCATCATTTATTGGCACATATAATATCAAATAAAGCGTAATATTCAGGTAATGTATGCATCACGGCGTAAAGTTGATTAGTACACATATTAATGCAAGAGAATAAATTACAAAAAAAAAAAAAGATAAGAATAATGAATTGGAGAAAACAGGAATTTTTTCTATTAAGGGTTAGAATGTGTTGTTTGTAAAGCAACGTAATGTGCTTAATTTTTAACCGACTTCAAAAAAGGAGGAGGTTCTCTTTTTTTTGTGTCTATGTTTCCTCATATCTCCTCCAATTGTGAACCGATTTGAAGATTTTTTTGCATTGGGTTCAGTCTAGCTTCTGATTGGTCCCGTTTTTTTTTCTGAAGTTCTGATGATATGATCAACGACGAAATAACACAAATCTCCAATTCTTATGAGCAAATAATCGAAATTATGATAAATAAAATCTTTTATAAAAAAAATCTTATAACATTCATTTAAAACCCGCAAACGTTTTGAGAGAATTTCTATATTTATGAATTAAATTTTATTATCATTTTCTGATTCATTCGCCTGACGCTTTCTCTTACTAGATGCATGCAAGGTATTATATTAAGTCACTATTATTAACATCACTAAAAAGAGAAAAATAAAAATCATTTTTATAAAAAAAAATAAAACGGACTTCAAAAAACTTAAATGCAACAAATAAAATAATAATAACTCAAAAATCAAAATAAAATCCACTAAAAGGTATAAACTAATTATCTTATTTAGTTACAACTAAACGACGAAATATTAACATGAAATTACTTTTTGAATTCGGTGCCAAACATATACATTTTATGAATCGCACTTGACGAATCTTACTTAGTACGTTTGGCGGGTGCGCTCGCTTATAGATATAGTTTGTTTGGCACCAACTTCAAAAAGTAATTTCATGTTAATATTTCGTCGTTTAGTTGTAACTAAATTAGATAATTATTTTATAACTTTTAGTGGATTTTATTTGATTTTGAGTTATTATTATGTTTATTTGTTGCATTTAAGTTTTTTGAAGTCGGTTTTATTTTTTTTTATAAATTATTTTTATTTAGGGTTCCGTTCAAAAGTGAAACGATACCCTATTAGGGTCAATGTGTGTATTTCTTATGTTTATTTGCATCAAGCAGAAGGCAATCTCAGTGAAATTTCGTTTTGATATTCACACTATTTTTTGTGCTAGTGAGTCCACAAAAATTTGGTAACGCACGCACATACTAATGTACTAACAGACAATTTGACAAAACAATTATTATCTCGAAAAATTTAATTTTTTCGATGTTGACTTATTATAACTTTTTTGTAGACCGAAATGCCGTGGTTTCGCCCAATTTTTTAAATCAAAATAGTTTCACCCGTTTTTGAGATATTTCTAAAAAACGAAGTAAAAAAAAACACTTTTTCCATGCACGATTACAATACTTGACCATACCCTTATGATAAAGTAAAAAAAAAAAAAACTACGTATTTTAGAACAGAATGGGGAAATCTTTAATATTTTTTATTAGGAAGAAAATCAAGAATCTTGTAGTATTTACTTACACTTTAATATCTAACAAATTTTGAAAACGGCGCTAGAAGTGGTATTCTCCGAAATGTGATCCTGTCAAATGTCAAATATATATTTCACACTTGTTGTCCTAACCAAAATAAAACAATATTCTTTTGACATGTTTATAAATTTAATTTATTATTCTAAAATGTATTAACTAAACTTTTGATTTTTTTATCGTAGGTATTATTTATAATTTTGATATATTATGTTTCAGGCATAGCCGGCTTATTCACCGTATTTTCGAGTTTTGTCTTCAGCTCGACGGTTATCAAATTTTTGGGAAATGATATTTCAGATCTTAAGTAAGTTAATACATATAAATATTTTTAGAAACAAGTCAGTTTTTTTAAGATTCTAATCTAGGCTAGGCAGACCTACAGAATAAATTCAAAATATTATCAACGATCTTATTAAATAGTCAAAAGGGCTACCACACCCTTGGAAATCGAACCCAAGAGCCAAAAACGTTAATCGAGCTATTGTCTATCATATAAAATTAACCAACCCAAGTACCAAAAACACTAACCGAACAATTGGCCATATCCATTGAAATTATTTCATTGTGTTAGAAAAATCGAACCCTAGTATCGAAAACGCTAACCGATTAATTAGCTATTCTATAAAATAATTTCGTCGGGTTAACGAAATCGAACCCAAGTACTAAAACGCTAACCAGAGACATTTGGTGCTTGGATTCGGTTCATAATTGTTTGGCACTTAATTCTTCAGGTGACCTAGCCCTTCTGACATGAAATTAAGCTTTTTTTTATTTTTTATTAGTACTTTGATACTGTTTATAAATTCTCATTTAAATTACATTTGGTACAGATATTACATTTAGTTTAACACAATTTGTCTTAAGTCTTTCATTATCTTCCCCGATTGACAGCAAATTGATGGACGTCCTAAAGGAAGAGAAAAAAATGAAGGACTTAAAACAAATTATGTTAATTCAATGTAATTTTGTATTATTAAAGTTGTTATAGGGAAATATGGACTATATCTTTTATGCAGATAATTTATATTTTATTGCCAACGTTTCGTCAACATTGTTGACTTCTTCAGGGGTCAAATACCTAGTAGTTAACTTCCCTGCATATTTGTCATTTTTATAATTATTCTTTCTCAGTAAACATATCAAGGCAAGTCATTCACATCAATTATTATTGGTGTTAATTAATGATTTGCATTGATATGTTTACTAAGAAAGAATAATTATAAAAATGACAAATATGCAGGGAAGTTAACTATTTGATCCTGAAGAAGTCAACAAAGTTGACGAAACGTTGGAAATAAAATATAAAATATCTACATAAAAGATATAGTCCTTATTTCCCTATAACAACTTTAGTAATTTCGTATGTACCAAAACTTATTTGGTTATGAAAAGAGTTGTATAAATAGAATCACTTAATTTAAAAATCCTAACACTATTTAATTCTTTTTTAGAGATGCTCTATTTTTCTTCTTGTTGGTGATCGATCTCCCAAAAGCAACAGTATTAGCACAATTCGCTTTGAGTTCCCGTTCTCATGATGAAGTCCGATCAAATATTGCAAAAGGAATGGCTCATCTTGGACCAACTATCACCCTCGACACTCTGGTAGAAGCTCTTGTTATTGGCGTAGGAACTCTCTCAGGTAAAAATAATATCCAATTTATTTTAAGTAATAACGGAATAACCATTACAAAACTGTTAAATCTACAAGAGTCATATTATAACATGGGTGGCCACAACGTGGCTCGCGAGTCGCATGCGGCTCTTCAGTCAATCTCGTGCGACTCTAGAACCATCTTGAACCATCTTGAATAATACTGATATTAAAAAGTATAATAATTAAATTAAATAAACTGTCAAGTTCTAATGTAGCCATCCACTTGACTTTACCATACAACCTGGATCCTCACTTATATTTAATATTTAATAAAATTATTTATACTCATGTAGGGAGGGGGGTTTAGTTTTTGCATTTTTAGACTGATTATGTATACAAAATTTGGTTGAATTTCCTCAAATTGCCTAGATTTTTAATTTTTAACCCCCCCCCCCCCCACCCTCTTAATTTGGGGTCGATATGCACCAAAATCTAATCGGCTCTTAATCTCAATGGGCCAAAACTACGTGTGAAATTTGGTTTCGATATTCACACTAGTTTTTGAACTAGCTCGTCCACAAAAATTTGGTAACGCACAGACTAACAGACAGACTAACTAACAGACATTTTGACAAAACAATTATTATCTCGAAAAATATAATTTTATCGATATTCACTTATTAGGTCTTGGTTTCGCTCAATTTTTTTAATCAAAATAATTTCAGCCGTTTTTGAGATATTTCGAAAAAAAAAGCAAAAAAAAAAAACACTTTTTTCATTCAAGTAAAAAATAATAATACAAAAATTAAATTTCGTAAAATCACTTCTCAAAAGTAAAATGTTATTTCTTTTTTTTATTGTAATTGTTTAAATAGAGCAAAAAATAAATGTTACTTCATTTATATTTTATAAAATAAAAAATGTGTCTTTTTTTAATAAACCATTAATTAATCTCTAAACAATGTGGCTCGCTTTGAAACAGTTTTATAAATTTTCGGCTGTGTCTTTTTTAATAAACCATTAATTAATCTCTAAACAATGTGGCTCGCTTTGAAACAGTTTTATAAATTTTCGGCTCCCAAAGTTAAAGTTAGTGGCCACCCCTGTATTAAAAGATTGCCATCTAGACGGATAGGAAATTAATTATTCTGTGCAACACGTAAGCAAAAAGCTTACAATCCGTGTAGTGAAAATAACTAATACACGGTTATTTGAGAACAAGCATATAACCATTTTCAATTTAAATCATGGCTTCACCTTTTGAAGTCTAGAAGGGCTGATCAAGAATTTTCTTCTAGAGGGTGCACTGTAGTTTTAGTATAGGTTATAGGCTACTTTTACACTTTATTAGATACAATTCATGTATTGATGTTTAGTGTATTATGGGAACCTAATTGTAATAAATTCAATTTCATATTACGTTATATGCATACGAAGTTAAGTTTGCTTTACCACCTAATAACAGTAACGACCTCCTGTTCCACCCTTAATAATAAACACATTTCGCTAAAAATAATAAAACTATTAAAAACATAATCACTATCCTTAAAAAGAACCATTTAAGATACAAACAAACTATTGTTTTAGTAACTTAAAATTACATTATTTACACATCCAGTATAACTCACTGTCTAGATCACATAAAGTATGATTGCTGTAGATTTGATGATTCCAAAAATAAAACTTTACACATTATTTATTTAAAAGTTGAGGATAATCTAATAATTTTGAAAGAGAGGAATGAATTAATAATGATAAAATTAATTCCACCGATTCCATTCGATTCGATTCGAAAATCCGAAAATAAAAGCTAGTTTGGTACATCAATGTATTTTAAACTTAAACATCATTTATTAATAACCAAAGGATAATTATAATTTTTTTCAGTTTACACATCATTTTTTATTTTTATTTTTTTATTTTTTTATTTTTTATAGTGATAATTGCGTGATCTAAAGGAATCTTTTGAATTGATCAGGCATAGAAAAATAAGAAAATCAAAATAGAATATTCTAAACTCTAATTATATGTATCTTCACTTAAAGAAGAAAAGAAGAACTTTGTTTAAAAACTGTATTCGAATTAAAGGTTTGCACCTTTGGTGATTTAGTTGCCTATAAAAATGAGATATACTCATTCATGACGTTTTGGTGTCTTTTTCAAATGCTGGGGTGAAGTCTATTAATCGTCTGAAGGGTTTTTCAAGTATTCAAATCGCTATTACAAATATTTCATGAAGGATTTAGAATATAAGATTCAGAATAATAGTAAATCTCAAAGCACAGAAAAATGAACAAAGATTTAACAAGAAAGTAGTTCGGTATTTAAAAAGGTGTGCTGGGCTTCATTGGAAGTTCAAAAAACTAATATTAGGAGTATTCACAAAGAGAAACAAAGAGAGGTGTCCTCTGCTTGATGCAAATAAACATACACACATATATATCGAAATTATATATCTGTATATATATTATTTATTTGTTTGAGACTATAGTTTCAAAGACTTGTTCTTCATCATCAGTCTTTTTTAATTGTAAATATTATTTTTCATAGAGTCAATACCTTTTTTTAACTGGCTCCCAGCTAAGTAAAGATGGAATATTTTCGATATCCATACGGTATTGACTGAAAAATAATATTTATAATTAAAAAAGACTGATGATGAAGACCAAGTCTTCGAAACTATAGTCTCAAACAAATAAATAAATATATACAGATATATAATTCCGATATATATGTGTGTATGTTTATTTGCATCAAGCAGACGACAACCTCTTTGTTTCTCTTTGTGAATCAACAACTCTGCTACTTTTCAATTAGGAGTATTAATTAAAACTCTAAGCCAGAAAACTGAGAAAGATGAAAGCCCGAAATATAAGGGAAGGGGAAAAATAAAATTGAACCCCAATGGACACCCAATATCAACAATTTTTCCTAATTAAATTGTTTTATAAAATGTTTTAATTTTTATAATTTATGTTTATTTATTAATATTTAGAAAAACAAAGAAGAAGAAATTTAGATAACTCCAGGATCAGACCCCGGTCCTCACAGAGGTCTATCTAAATTTTTTCTTCATTTCTTAAATTATTTTCTAAAACATTATCTTCCTCAAAGACGAAATCACGAAATTTCACTCACCAAGACTTGGAGAAAATAATAATTCTAACTTGGGGGCTGAGATTATTAAAGGCTTTTGAATAATTTAATTTATTACACTAATTCCTCGATTCTAAGACTTGCTTTAATCCAGTGGTCCTAACCTAGGGGTATTTACCCCATGTGGGTAAAATAGCTACTTGAAGGGGGTTATCAGACAAATTAATATATTACGTTGACGTTAACGGATTTAATTTTTCTGCTACCGGGCGGGGCGAGGCGAGGATGGATATTTTTTTAACAAGAGGTAAAGAGACATGGCTTGCTTAGGGCCAGTTGTATGTCGGTTGGTAAACTCTTTTTAAACGTTGGCAAAGGGTAAAACCTTAAAATTCACCTTGTGCCCGGTGGGATGATAATCAGATGAACATAATGACAGACACTTTCATCTGATTGGCCATCCCACCGGGCACAAGATGAATTTTAAGATTTACCCTTTGCCAACCTTTAAAAAGAGTTTACCAACCGACATACAACTGGCCCTAAGCAGCCATGTCTCTTAGGGTAAAACCTTAAAATTCACCTTGTGTCCGATGGGATGGCCAATCAGATGCCAGACACTTTCATCTGATTGGCCATCCCACCGGGTACAAGGTGAATTTTAAGGTTTTACCCTTTGCCAACCTTTAAAAAGAGTTTACCAACCGACATACAACTGGCCCTTAGTCACAAGAGTAAGGAAACTGAAAAGGTTAGCAACCTCTGCTTTAATCTAAAACGTACCTTAATTTTATAGGTTTAAATATTATTTTTTTGGAAAATGTAATACATAATCAACCCAATTCTCTATCTATCTCCCTGATGCACGAATAATTAACTCATTAACATTCAAATGTAAATTGCCTCTTGTTTTCACCTTTTAAAACTAGAATTGAGGAATTACGATAATATTCTTTTTCATCTAGATAATAATAACCCGGTCCGGTCTAAACGCCGGATCAACATAAATAAATTTTAAAGATTAATTTTGTACAGATTATTATATTTATCATCTTTATTTGTTTTGTTTTTTCAGGTGTTGCACGACTAGAAGTTCTTTGTTGCTTCGCCTGTATGTCTGTGATTGTTAATTATGTTGTCTTCATGACATTTTATCCTGCATGTCTTTCACTTATTCTTGAGGTTAGTATAATTATTAGATTATCTCATTTCTGCACATCAATTACGCGTGTGTTTTAACTTTTAATCCATTTTCGTTCCTGCAAAAAATCGAACAAATTAAATACATACTTTCTCTTGTCAGTAATTTCTCTAGAAAAGGTTCAATGAGTGGCATTATCCTCATTAAAATTGATCAATCTATTAAATCATAAATACGATTTCCTAAATTAGGTGATTATATTTATCTAATTAGATTTTTTTAATTACTCATTTTCACTCAGTTTCAGATTTTATTTTTTTGCTTTCAAATCATAATATTGATTATATATTGCTTTAAAAACAAGAATATAATTTAATCTGGAGAATTCTTTCGGGTTAAATTATAGAACTATAGTGAAATTTAAAAATTCTTTAAAATTTTCTGGTTTATTTATAACGTTTCGGATTTTGATCCTGAAGCTGTTTACAAGTGATAATAGACCAGGGTCTCTAATAAAGTGGCGCTTATATCAGTATCAGCTTACAACAGATTACACTATTATACAAAAATTCCCCCGTAAACCTAATAATGGTTTCCAGTAGAGTTTTATACGCTGGTTATCATGCAATTTCCCAATTTTTTACAACACGTCAGAGTTTTGAGATATTATCTTCAAAATGACGAAAAAGGCCATTTTGACCTATTTTCGAGTCTCATTAAATATTAAGCAGCAGTATTTGAAATCAAAATATTTTGTTGACGTAATAGAAAATAGATTCCTCTTTGATTTTCAAATTACCACTTGTTTTTAGCTCAATTAGAACTCGAGTTATAACTAAAAAACTAAAACTACGTGATTATACAGGATAATAAACATAGAAAAAACATAAGGTCTTAGTTTTTTAGTTGCAATCTAGCTAAAAACAAGTGGTAATTTGAAAATCAAAGAGGAAGCTGTTTTTTATTACGTCAACAAAATATTTTCATTTCAAATATTGCTGATTAACATTTAATCTGACTCGAAAATAGGTCAAAATGGCCTTTTTTCGTCATTCGGGGAAAAATTTTTATTTAATTTTTGTCAAGCAGTGTTATTAGCTGAGTTGTCTATCACTTGAAAAACGAAAAAGACTTCAGAACTAAAGCCAAAATGTTGTGAATAAACTACAAATCTTAAACAACAATATTCATTATTGATGATGTGAAACAAAAAATTCTCTAACTGACTACGAAAGCGTCAGCTATTCGCTCACAAATATAATATATAATGAATACTTAAATATATCAAAGAGTGCGTCTTTCGGTTGATATAATCAGCAAAAAGGACAAAAGGTACATAAAAAAAATATACCTTCATATGTAACTATTCTATTAATTTGAGATTATAGATTCGAAGGCTTTACTTTCGTCTTTAGTATGCTACAAATACGGCAGGATTATTTCAGGGGGGCATCTGCATTTACACACTATACTATTAACTAATAAAATATAATTTATAATAGTGCATCCTTATAATTATAGGTAGGCATATAATATTAGACATTTATGTTATGTCAATTAAGTTAATGTCAAATTCAAATCAATTCTTAATCTTTTTCTGTGTATTTTCTTTCATAGGGGGGGGGGTGCAAGTGCACCCCTTGCACCCCTCCCGGCGCCCATGGACTTAGATAGAACTTCTCTAATTAGCCCATGAAAACAAATCATTTTCTAACTAAAGAACATGTTTCGAAAATTTATTCTCAAATTATTAAAATATTTGCAAATATATATATTTATGTATACTTTTACTCAGATGGTTGAGTCAAACCAGTCTTAGGACTGACACTGTAGAGTGTACTATAATTCTATGATGATTCTACTTATTTCCAATTACCTAATAGAAGAACATCCTTATGATTATAAATTACTTATATATTAATTAAAACTCCTTTTAGATAAAAATATTTTTAATTTCAAGAATATGATTGAGGAGCTTAGCGAATGAACATGTTAAGTTAGAAATTGCTAAAACTTTGGAAAATCGTCTTAAAGTTTATTTGTTATGTTCTAACCATATACATAACACCCTCATCTTTTCAAAACAGCTTTTGTTGAAGAATTATCAAAACCAAAGAAAGTCCTACAATGTTTTTTCAGCGAAAAATCTCAATTTTTAAAAACTATAACTGAACATGTTCATCCATTTAGTTCTTCATTTAATAGTGACTATGTAAAATTTTAAATTTCTTGAATATTTTTACAAACATTTGAAAGACAATATTTATGCATATTTTTAGTCTATAAACATCACGCGTGAGTAAAATTTGGATAGTTTATTTTTCAATTAGATAATTCACTGATATTTCCAGATTATTTTTTAAAAACAGGAGTTTTTTGACGGGTTATAGTGGTGTTTCACAAAGAGGAAATAAAAATTAAAAAAAAAATTTTAATTATATTTTGGAGATTTTTTATTTATCTCTATACATATTGCTGGTTACGAGCCCTTCTTTAGGATGTTTAACAAAAGAATCTTTGGTAAACACCACTATAACCCGTCAAAAAACTCCTTTCTTTAATATGTTTCACTATAAACCAACACCGCTTTCCCTAAATGTTTTTTTTAAAGATTAAATGTATTTATTATAAATTTGTTTGATAATTTTTTCGTTGATAGATCCTTAGGAATTCACTATGAAAGACGGTGAAAATTATTCATTTAATTTCTTTCAATACAATTTTTTAAAAACAATCACAAAAACATTTCAGGAAAAATTCTTCTTTTTTTCAATGAAATTTTTTGAAAAAGTTTGATTGCATTTGAGAACATAATAAAGCAACTAAACTTAAAAATAGTTTAAACATTGTCTTGCTCATAGAGATTGCCCAAGTTAATAAAAAATTATTATTTTATTATTTTCTCATAAGCAAGTGCATTTTTGTAATAGTTATTGAGAAATATAATTAGTACATAAAATGTATATTCATCGTGAAAGCATACAAAATTCAATAACAACAAATACAATATTAAAAGAACATTCAACAATTTCAAAAGAACTTTCAGGAAAGGAGAATTTCTGCTGAAACTTTTGGACTAATTATAAACGTTTTTGTGATTGTTTTTAAAGAATTTTATTCATTTATATACAATTAAATACCCCCTTGATCAAAAAGTTTCAGGAATTTATTCAGAAAATCAAAAATACAAATTTATTAATCAAAATCGATATTGTCTCCTTCAAAGTACTCTTCATCGACTGCAACGCACACATTCTAGCGCTTGATCCAATCCTTAAAACATTTTTTATATTCGGTTTTCGGTTTGGTCATTATTTTCTTCGATTTTTTCATTATCTCCACTTTTTTGTGACGAATGAATAGGAAGAAGTCGCAGGGAGCCAAATCAGTCGAATTCGGTGGCTGTTGGATGATATTCGTTCTGTTCTTAGTCAAAAAGTTGCGGAAAATGATGGCATTGTTCGACCGCTCGTTACATGATTCCCACAAATCCGGTCTTTTTTGGCGTCTCAATGCCAAATCATTAAACAAAATGTCATAAGCGATGTTCAAGTTCGCTGCAATCTCTCCAATGGGCAATTTACAGTTTTCGCCCATCATTTCTTTGATTTTATCGACGTTTTCGTCGGTTTTTGATGTCGACTGAGTTCGTCATCCTCGACAGACTCAGGAAAACTTGGGCCACACATAAACTTCTTCAACATTTTCGCACCGTATTTAATACAAATTCGTTGATGCAAAGACGATTTCATTTTTAAAATAGTAAAAATCACAAACGGCTCTGTTAGTCCATGCCGAAAACCGAGTATAAAAAATGTTTCGAGGATTGGAATAAGCGCTGTCATAAGTGCGCTGCAGTCGATGGGGAGTACTTTGAATGGGACAATATCGATTTTGATGAGTTAATTTGTATTTTTGATTTTCTGAATAAATTTCTGAAACTTTTTAATCATGGTAGTATTTTATTTACCTTGTTCATTATTATTTAATTAAATAACAACTTTTGATTAAGTGTTGTATTTTATTGACTAAATATTACTAAATTTCTTTAATATATTAGTAAGTATAATTTAAAAAGTTTTAGAAGAGATTTGATTTCTAATATTTTTTGTTATTTTTGTTTCAGTTATCTCGCGCAGGAGCCAATGGACAACCTTCCTGGCATAATAAATCATTTTTAATGAGAGCTCTTCAGGAGGAAGATCAAAAACCCAATCCTGTAGTGCAAAGGGTCAAAATTATTATGTCAGCTGGATTAATGCTTGTCCATGCTCATAGGTACATTGGAATATTAACATATTATCATGAATTCACTTCATTTTTGCAACTAGTTTTGATATTAACCAATAGATTAATCATTTTTTCATGAAATTTGATTGATTTTTTACTATTTGTATATTTTTCACATTCACATTGAGTAAAATTGTTCTTTTTAAAGGGTTCTATACAAACTTATTAATCTGGATACGATGTCCGTCTTCATGTTTGTCTTTTTGTCACAACATTTTTGATTAGAGACCAATTAAAAAGACTTGCAAATATATTGATTTTACTCGGAATTGAAAATCATATTAAAATTTTATTTTTTAGAGGGTCGATTTTTTTTGTTGGTGGATATAAGCTGTGTTTCTGTACAAATTATGAAATTTTTAATGGTTAATTTCAAATATTTCAAAGGCATATGAATATTTAATCATCAGGGAATCGTTAACAGAAAGGCAACAAACATTCAATCAAAATATTCTCAGTAGAAAATATAAAGATTATATTATCTTGGAAAATCATAAGAGAAAAGATTGAAATTTTCTTAGAAAATCATAAGGTGGTGTCATCTATTAAATCTGATGGAATGGATTCCCGAGGGGGTGAAAAACAACCCTTCTGACTTAATTAAAAATAATCTATTCCATCGGATTTATTAGATGACACCATCTTATGATTTTTAAAGAAAATTTGAATCTATTACCATCGGCAAATTGAAATTTTTCATATTCAATTAGGAAAAGTCATTCATTCCGTTGCCCTTCGAATTTTGAATCTCTTCAAAATTCGAAATACTAAAAGACCTCAATTTAAATTATATGATATAGCTATATGTTTAAATTTAGAATCTCTAGATCGCGAAATTTTACTAATTAAGATAACAATCTTTGTGTAAAATATTTAACCCGTTTACATATGTCAGATGGTCCGGATTACTGTTACTGGCACTTGGGTTTGATTCCCGAGGGGGTTGAAAAACAACCCTTCTGACATATAATTAAAAATAATCCATTCCATCGGATTTAATAGATGACACCATCTTAAGATTTTCTAAGAAAATTTGAATCTATTACCATCGTTAAATTAATATCTTTCAAATTTATATTAATGAATGACTTCCACTGATGATCATATACATTTGAAATATATGGAATTGACCATTAAAAATTTCATAATTTGTACTGATTCACAGCTTATGCTTTTCTGAGACCTTACATCCTTAAATAATAATCAGTAAACACCAACTCACTCTTAATGGTTATATTTTAAAACTATTAACCTCCTTTTTATAAAACAATATATGTATTTCTTTAAATTATATATAGAGATTCAGAACCCTCAGTTTGCGACCCCAACTCTCACTCCCCCTTATATTTTTATTATTATTAATATTCATAAATTCGCACATTTCATTACCCCCATGCAGCAGTCTGAGGACTATTTTTAGGTATTATATGATAAAATATTTTTCCTAATCTACTTTTAGATATTTTTTTTTTGTTTTTTGTTTTAGTATAGCTATTTAATGGAAATTAACAAAATATTATATTATATGAGCCGTTTATTTTGAAAAAAATGAGTTAATGACTGATTTAGTTAGAGATAGATATCTTCTTTTCATATTTATAATATCACAGCCAAAGGGGTACAATACCCTCATGAATTGGTCAATATATATATAAATATATGTATTTATAAAAATATAAATATATGTATTTATAAAAATATAAATACAAATCGGTCACCTTTGAGTGTGAACCTGCTTACTCACAACAAGGAAATTTTACAGGGCAGAGAAAAAACAAAATTTAATATTCTTGTTATTGAAAGAAACTATTTTTCACATTTTTTTTCTACAATTTACGATCGTAATTTTATGTAGCAGTTTTACTTGGACGAGGCTTCATATCTTTTTCTTTCGAACTGTATTAATATGTCATATATGATAAAAAATGGATTTAGCAGGTTTACACTCTAAGCCGACGAAATATCTCTGATTAACAAATAATGGACTTACGCCACTTTCAAAATAAATAGCTCATATATAACTCTATATTTCTATATCAAGCTAATATTATAAAGAGAGAAAATGTGTATGCTTATTGGTATATTACTAATTTAATTATAATAATACATTTTTTTATATCTAATATATGAAATGATTTGATATCTTATATTTCAAAAAAATGAGGAGGTTCTCTATTCGACTGAATTTTTTTTTTTTTTTTTTGTGCCTATTTTACCTCATATTTCCGCCAATTGTGAACCGATTTTGAAAAAAATTTTTGCATTGGATCCAGTCTACCTTCCGATTGGTCCCATTTTTTTTTCATATGTATTAGACCTTTTTTGTTAGGTTTGTTCAGGACTAACTTCTTTGCTTATGAACCGATTTCGATGATTCTTATTTTATTGGAAATGGGGTATCTTAGGGATGGTGCAATATTAATTTGGTCAAGTTCTGATGATAGGATCACTATTAATAACATCACTAAAAAGAGAAAAATAAAAATAATTTTTAAGAAAAAAATAAAACCGACTTCAAAAAAATTAAATGCAACAAATAAAATACACTAAAAGGTATAAAATAATTATTATCTTATTTAGTTACAACTAAACTACGAAATATTGACATGAAATTGCTTTTTGAAGTCGGTGCCAAACATATACCTTTTATGAATCGCACTCGACGGATCTTACTTAGTACGTTTGGTGGGTATACTCGCTTATAGGTATAGTTTGTTTGGCACCGACTTAAAAAAGTAATTTCATGTTAATATTTCGTAGTTTAGTTGTAACTAAATAAGATAATAATTATTTTATACCTTTTAGTGTATTTTATTTGTTGCATTTAATTTTTTTGAAGTCGGTTTTATTTTTTTCTTAAAAATTATTTTTTAGGATAGTTTATTTCATAAAGAGAAATAAGTGAGGTTGTCCTCAGATTGATGCGCATAAACATATACATTTATATAATGAATATATAAAGTAAAGAAAATTTTTGGAAAATGTTTTTTTTTTTGGAACTTTTTCAAAAAAAATTTTAAATATAAAATACTAGGTAGGTTTCACATAAATAAAAGATCGGATGCTTGTTTAGCACGACTCAATATATATATTTCGGGGTATAAGCCCATCTTCAGGAGTTCGCAAAGGACCCTGATGAATATAAATAAATATAATTTATTTGTTAGAGACTATAGTTTCGAAGATTTGACCTTCAACATCCCTCTTTTTAATTTGAATCTCATAGTCTCAAATACCCGATTGGATGTTTTCTTTTTTGTTGTAATAGTGAGCTCGTAATATATCAAACTAATACTATTTTTTTCATTCGACCAGCAAGATTACAAAACAAAACGACCACATCCAATCGGGTATTTGAATCCATGAGAAATAACAGATGAAATATTTATAATTAAAAAGAATGATGATGAAGGTCAAACCTTCGAAACTATCTAATAATTAAACGATATAAATTAAGTAGGTTATAATGAAAGGCAGTCCTAATGAATAGTATAGTATACTCACCCATCAATAACTATTCATTACTATGAAGAAGGAGAGAAAAGGTCTCGGAAACGTCGGTATTTGAATAAAAAATTTAAATAATTTGGACTGCCTTTCATTATAACCTACTTATTTCGCTTACCAGTCCGTCTTTCTAAAAAAATAAATAAAATTAGATATAAATTAAAATTAAAGGGAGTTTTTGTGATGTTTCACAGAAATGAATGATTTAGAAAAAGTTTTAAGCCTCACTGATCTCTCATTATAAACCTCTATACTCGGCAAAACAAAACCTTTTCAATTATTATTTTAATTTTCATTCGCCCAATCATGGAATGGAATTTTGTTAATCCAGGTTTCGTAGGTTTTTGAACACTATCTGTCTATTTAGACGAACCAACTTAATACTCATTATAATTTAACAAATTGTTTTACTTACAACCAACACCGCGTTCCCTAAGTTTTATTAATACTTATTTGTTATCACCATGATGTGTCTTAAGAAACACTTTTAGTACAAAAACTAATCCAATTTAATGTAGGCACTAGATAATTTTACGAAAATCTTGAAAGGCAACTAGACAAAATTTAATACAAATAGTCACAGGACATTTGTGTCGTTGTAACTCCATGAAAGTGAATTCGGAGAAACGAGCTTTTTGCAAATTGATGTATAGGGAAATAAAGACAAGTATTCATTTAATTAATAAGTTGTTGTAGGCAAATAAGGACAATAGCTTATGCAAGTATTTTTTATCTTATGCCAACGTTTCGTGAACTTTGTTGACTTCCTCAGGGCTCAAATAAATTCATTCCTTTGCATATTTGTCATTATATAAATATTCAAAAGAATTAATTTATTTGAGCCTGAAAGTAAACAAAGTTGACGAAACGTTGACATAAAATAAAAAATACTTGCATAAATATTGTTTTATTTCCTACAACAACTTATTAATTTAATCGATGGACATAATAATCAAAAAAATATTAATTTAAAGTTTATTATTTTTTATTGTTTAGTACAAATCAAAGATTTTTATTTGTTGTAACTTACAAAATAAAGCTAAAACTAATTAAATAAATGAACTTAAACTTTTTTTTGGAGTTTTAGTTCTGCACTTTTAGTTCCCTGAGTAAACTCGTAATGCCTTTTATGGGCTTTTAATGCAATATTTGGAGTTGCTTCTCTTTTATATGACTAAATGTGATATAATTAAGCAAAAAAATGAAATTTAAAAAAAATGGAGTTACACCACTATTATATTAAACGACACATTTGTTGAACCACCCAATTTCTGGCCATTGTGGGATACTCGATTTTCGAACGCCCAGCACCCCTTCGCTGTCAAATTGAATAAGAATCGAACCAGCGCTTTTGCCAACCAAGTCTTTTATCCCTATGACCTGCAGAGACTGGAACTCGCTTCGTGCCACCGTTTTCCCCGCTACCTATAACCTTCAGCTGTTTAAGATCCTCATCCACAGATACATTCGCCAAGCCCATAATATCTCCAATTAAATGGATATTGATGAGGCAGTCCAAAAAAGAAGATAATTTATACTATATTTTTATATTTATTCAACGACGTTTCGGAGGCTATTCCCTCCTTCTTCAGGGTTTTGAAAAGTCAGTGAAGGAAATCCAATGCGACATTCCCCTCTGTCTCCATCGCATTGGATTTCCTTCGTGACTTTCAAAACCCTGAAGAAAGAATCTCTCGAAACGTCGATTTTTGAATAAAAATAAAAAGATAGTATAAATTATCTTCTTTTGGACTGCCTCATCAATATCCACTTAATTCACTTATCAGTCCGTCTCCAAAAATTACTCCAATCTTATATCTCCAATAGTTTTTAAGGAATTTGGTGTTGGTACTTGGTGAAACATTTTTTATCCAATAATTCATAATATCTCCTCTTCTTCTTTTCACGATGGATAAGGGCTGCACCATTCTTGGTGTAATCATTATTAAAAAACACTCTTTGAAATAAAGGAATTACTTCCACTGGCCAATTCTTATCGTTTTCTGGGTTTAAAATTTAATAATTTTTTATAATTTTAATTTTCCCTCGTTTCTGAGTATCTATAAAATATTCATAAATCCTTCTATATAAATAAGGGACTATCTATCCTCAAAATTCAGCTTTCTTTACTTTCTGAGCTTAGAGAATTAACAATAATTTAGGGCTGCGACCAAGAAATCTGAGACGCAGTCTACCAGAGCAACTTCCCGCCAGGCCAACGTGCCAGAGCGGCTTAAGCAGCTAAATAAACACACCTATCCACAAATTCCCTTTTTATATATCCCTATATTGATTTTGAAGAGTTTTTCATGCTATAAATAGGAATATAATGTATTAATGTTTGACGCACTCAACTGCATGAATAACTGACTAAATTTCCATTTATTTTTACATGAACTGCAAATGAATAAACAATTGTTGGTGTTTTTTGTTTTAAATTCATAATTATAAAATATTCTAATTTTAGATATCTATCTTAGAAAAGTTTTTGAATCTATTACACCGATAAAATAGTGAATTTTATTAAACATGATAATCGGACATACACATTCTCTCTCTGAACTATATCTTTAAGTTTATTCTAGTTTTGGGTTACTTTCGTTTTTTTTTTATTTGATTAAATCTATTGTTACTCATTTTATAGATAAAATTGAGTAAATTTTAAATTTAAATCGAAAACCTTCCACACTAAATTCGAAAAACGTACATCTTATCCATTCACTTTTGATTTCTCTATTAGATATCGATTTTTTGTTGTTTTTCTTCATTTCTTTCTATATTACTTATACATTCGGTTATTTTTCTTATCCGATGTCCTTGTCTTAATGCGTGAACCTTGCTCTTCACTTTTACTACTACTTTTTTCCATTATAATGAAAAATTCTATTAATGAACAATTTATCAAACGCCTGCTATCTTTTTTTCTTAAACAAAGTTAGTTATCTTCAACACTAGTGGTAAATATTTTTAGAGATTTTCTTGTCCCTGATTTCTTCATTTGCATGCCTGACATTTTTTTTTCTTCTTCTTTTTCTTTCTTTTTTAAGAAGAGAGGGGAGGAAGACATCTTTAAGATTTCGCGCAGTAAACTAAATACGAACAGTTTCCGTAGGGCTAGCTTCCTGCTCACATCTCTTTAGAGCTTTTCCTCTTCTTTAGACTTGCTTAGTTTGCTTTGAAAAGTTTAGAAAAAATCAAATTTCTTTTGAAACTTTAATTAAGTATTAATTATACTTATACATTTTTTTCCAAAAAAATATAAAAAAAATTATTGTTATAACAATATTATTAGGGGTGCAAGTGAGTATCATAGAATCGGTATTATAATTAAGAATATAACAAATAAGCTGACGTGTTCTGATGTGGCCATCCACTTGACTTTACCAACCTTGCCCCTAAAATTATTTATAATCATGTAGGGGGAGGAGGTTAGTTTTTCCATTTTTATACTTCTGGGGTCCCACTGATTATGTATACAAAATATGGTTTACTTTGGTAAATGGCCAAATTTTTCATTTTTTGACCCCCCATTTTGGATGGTTAGTTTTTGCATTTTTTTAGACTTCTTGGGTTCTACAGATTATGTATACAAAATTTGGTTGAGTTTGCTCAAACGGCCTAGATTTTTAATTTTTAACCCCCCTTAATTTTACCCTGTATGGTAAAGTAAAAATCCTAAATATTGGAATTTTTACTTTCATAGTGGAGAAAATATGTTTATTATTAATTGGTTTTAGTTTTTTTTTTCAGTTCTTTTTTCTCCTGGGATATATAATATTATAATATCCATATTTTATATTTAATTATTTATATGAATTCACTAGACCAGTGATTTCCAACCGAGATTCCCCAAAAATTACACATTATACATTAAAATGTGACAGATAGTAGGGTCGCTAAGATTTAATTAAACATTTCTAGGGCTCTTTGAAAAAAAAAAGAATGATAAACACTGCTCTAGACCAGTACTTCTTAAACTTTTTGAAGTTGAGGCCCCCTTGGAACCCAAGTCAATATCTCACGGCCCCCCTATTTTTTTTTAAATTCAGATTGGTTAAAAAACTATTTATAATTTTGAATTTCGTATATGCATACACTTACTATTCAATGCATGCATTTACTAAGGTTAACAGTAAAAGCGTGAAAAAAATAAACACGGTTATTATGTTTTGATTTATGAGTGTATGGAACCACTACAATTACACGTGTGCACAAATCAAAGACTTATGTTATAAGCAGTTGCAAATATATTATCATTTCAATAAATTATCGAAATTTTATAATTATAATCCAAGTATTTAAACTTATTTAACAATAATAAATTTGTTACATTCGCGACTCTTCGCGGCCCCTCCGGGTAATCCATGGCCCCCTAGGAGGCCGCGGTCCCCTACTTTAAGAAGCATTGCTCTAGACAGTTTCCTTTACTACTAGTTGAACATTTTAAGTAGTAAATATCGTTTTTTGAGATTGTCAATAAAATCATTTCATTCTTAATTTTGTTTCAAATATTTTATACTTATATTAAAATATTAAAATCGATCCATTGTCTAGACCTCTAGACTATTTATTAGTTTAATATCTATGAAACGAAATGAAGAATGAATTTTTTTTATAGATAGGTACTATTCAAAAACTAACAGGAAATTTACTACTAAAGATCATCAACCAGTGGAGAAAATGTCTAATAAATTCATATAAATAAATAAAAATGATCGAAATTATTAAATTTATATTAATTGTTTGACAAGGGGGGAGTGGATAGGCTAGGCGGTAGCGTGTCATCCTGCTAACCAAGTGGACCCGGGTTCGAATCTGACTCGAGGCATCCGGCTAAAATCTGACCCCCGGGGTAGGGAGAAATTTAAATAAAATAAATAGTATTGTAGGGATTATTCTAGGTGGCTTAAACCAGGTGAAGAAAGTCACAAGTATTTTCAATAATAATGGTTTATTCGATGCTTTTCAATAATAATAATATAACAAAATGCTTTATAAATGTAGAAATAAAACTGGAGATGTTCGTGTATCTTGAGTAGAAAAATACTTCTTGAAACTTGCTGGTTAAATCTTCGGTAAACATATACTTGATGAACTGAACTAAACTGAACTGAACTGATGGATGAACTGTTCGTGTCGGAGGGGAAATCGTAACTCTGGGATGAACTGTTCGTGTCGGAGGGGAAATCGTAACTCTGGGATGAACTGTTCGTGTCGGAGGGGAAATCGTAACTAACTGTCTTCAACTTGGGAGACGATCTTTATAGAGGCCGCGTTGATATCTGGGGCTCCTGATGATAGGTCCTTATTTCGGCCAATCAGCGCATCTGTTATTATGGCCAATCAGGGACTAGCTGGTCGTGCGGCGACGATTTTGACTTGTAGCGTGAGGGGGCGTGCGTGCGCAACTCAAGGGGAAAGCTAGCTCTTCGCTGGAGGGGGTTGAACGGGTGCAGATTGGGGTGGTGGAGCCACTGGGGGATTGCTTGCTTACTTGGGGGCTGCGTGGAAATCCTACTGAAACTTGGCAGTGCGTTGCCTGGTAAAATCTGCCAGGCTGCTGCTCAGATTGACGGAGGCGCGAGGTGGCTGGAATCAGGGCGGTGTCATGGTGTGTAGGACCAGGGGAAGTTGGCTTGGCTGGATCCCACATTCGGCCATTCCTGCATCATATTCGACCTCGAATATGCCGTTCGAACTTCGCATTTTCACTTTCTTCTTTATCAGTTTTCGCAGCCTCGTCTTGTATAATTTTCTTTTTTCTTGCTTCGGAATTATGTTGATTTCTTCGGGTTTTCGCTCTTCTTTATCGGGCTTTTTAGATGTCTTTTCTTTTTCTTTTCTTCTGAATTAGTTTTGTATTTTTTCTGTTTAAATTTCTTTTCATTTTTCGTGGAATTTTGATGGTCGTCAAGATTGGTGATTTTGCCATCGTTTCGTTTATTTTCTTTATCTTCGGAGTTTTCATGTGAATTTTCTTTATTTTCTGAGATTATTTCTTTGTTTTCCTGGATTCTTTCTTCAACTTCTTTGATTCTTTTTTCATCTTGAGTAGCTCTTTCTTGATCTTCGTCTTCAAGTGGTGTTTCGGGTTTTTTGTCAATTTCAGGTGCATCTTTAGATTTTGCTTCTTCTGGTTCATTTTCATATTTCACGTCTGTCTTCGAGTCGATTTTCTTTTCTTCATTTTCGTCAAAATTTTCATTTACATCAATTGATTTTTCTTTTTCCTCAAGTTTTTCATATATGCAATTTTCATTTTCTTCTGGTCTGGAGTCGTTTACTTTTTCTTTTTCTTCTGGTCTGGACTCGTTTACTTGTTTCTGGTTTAGGCTGGGTCTGTTATTGGTGAGTTCATCTTTTTCATTAATGTTCATCAGCTGGGCTTCTTCGGTTTTCATTTGTTCGCGTTCGGCTTCTTTGATTTTTTCGTTTTTCTTTCTTACTTAATAGTTTTTCTTCATTATTTTCGCTAGCTGTTTTTATCTTCGTTTTGTTTAGGGTAGGTCTGTTATCTGGTTTTATTTGAGTTTCTGTGGGGTCTGTTCTTGAAGAGAACATTTTCTTCATGATTTCTTTAAGCTGGTTCCAAGATTTATTAGGTGAATTTTCATAAAAAGTTTTGGCAATTCCGGTCAGGCGAATTCTTGCAAGGGTTAGCTTTTGTATTTCGGTCAGTTTTATTAAAGTGGCTTTATCTTCAATATCTCGGATCCATTTGGTAATTGAATAAGTTTTACCATCAAATAATTTAATTTCGTTTTTGAGGTCTTGGTAGCTGAAAGGAGTTGGGAAATTTTCATCTTCTTCTTGTTCGTTTTCATCATCTTCTTCTTCTAGAGATTTCTTAAGCTTTTCTAGATTGGAAAGAGCTTCAGGAATCGCTTTTATAAGTTCATCTTTTCTTCTTTGAGGTAGGCCCAATATTTTAGCAATTGGTTGTAGATCAAACATTAGGTCGATTTGGTTTAGAAACTTTTGGTATTCTTTCATGGAAGGATCAAATGAGTAATTTTTAAATTTTCTTACTTGAGATCGGCTTTTTGAGTGTGCTTCTTCGTTGTATAAAATTTTGTATAGAATCTTTATATATGGGAAGTCTGCATTGGTAATTCTTTTGGAGATTTCAGGAATGTCGTTCAGTGTAAGTGTCATCTTTGGAATTTTCATCTTTTTCTTTCTTCTTAAATATTCTTTCTTCGTAAGTGTTCTTTCTTCTTTGCTTCTTTTTTCTTAAATATTCTTTCTTCGTTTTTCTTTAATCTTCTTTCTTGAATCTTCTTGCGTTTGGCCAAAGTTGTTAAGAACCCTTAACTTAAATCATGGATAAGTAGCCAAATCGTGTCTTCGTATTTTCTTCAAAATTCTTCCCTTCACAATTCAGGCTTGAATTCCCCGAACTTGTGAAGTTTAAATCGTGTCGTGTCTTCCTTTAAATTCTTTGCTCCGCAATTCTGGCTTGAATTCCCAGAACTTGTGGAGTTTTTGACTTGGCTTCTCAATCCTGGTCTTTTCTTTGCTTGTGGTTCTTCACATCTCTGAGTCGAGCTTTCAAAAGTGTAGCATTTGTCGAGCTCGCTTTCTTCACTCTGGTCTTTGGCTCTTCAAATCCCGGCTCTGAGCCCCCATTAATGTAGGGATTATTCTAGGTGGCTTAAACCAGGTGAAGAAAGTCACAAGTATTTTCAATAATAATGGTTTATTCGATGCTTTTCAATAATAATAATATAACAAAATGCTTTATAAATGTAGAAATAAAACTGGAGATGTTCGTGTATCTTGAGTAGAAAAATACTTCTTGAAACTTGCTGGTTAAATCTTCGGTAAACATATACTTGATGAACTGAACTAAACTGAACTGAACTGATGGATGAACTGTTCGTGTCGGAGGGGAAATCGTAACTCTGGGATGAACTGTTCGTGTCGGAGGGGAAATCGTAACTCTGGGATGAACTGTTCGTGTCGGAGGGGAAATCGTAACTAACTGTCTTCAACTTGGGAGACGATCTTTATAGAGGCCGCGTTGATATCTGGGGCTCCTGATGATAGGTCCTTATTTCGGCCAATCAGCGCATTTGTTATTATGGCCAATCAGGGACTAGCTGGTCGTGCGGCGACGATTTTGACTTGTAGCGTGAGGGGGCGTGCGTGCGCAACTCAAGGGGAAAGCTAGCTCTTCGCTGGAGGGGGTTGAACGGGTGCAGATTGGGGTGGTGGAGCCACTGGGGGATTGCTTGCTTACTTGGGGGCTGCGTGGAAATCCTACTGAAACTTGGCAGTGCGTTGCCTGGTAAAATCTGCCAGGCTGCTGCTCAGATTGACGGAGGCGCGAGGTGGCTGGAATCAGGGCGGTGTCATGGTGTGTAGGACCAGGGCAAGTTGGCTTGGCTGGATCCCACAGTATCATAAATGGCTTATGGCTAGAAAGGCCGAAAAGCCAAAAAAAAAAAAAAAAAAGTATTGTTTGACAAATAATCTTTAAAGTTTAAACTCCTATAGTCTCTAACCCACATAGAGCTTCAAATGAAATTTTATCTAGTGAATTTTTAATAAATTTTACTAAAGCTATAATCGACTCTATTGATAAAGACCCTTCTTCAATAAAGTCTTCACTTTCGTACAATTTAATTACAGAATTAACCAATAAAACTTTAAATCTACTCAACCCTTGTGTTGAAAATGAATATCTACATCAACAACTAAGAAACAGTTCAGACAAGGCTGTGTGAATTGTTCCATATAATTACGATTTATTTTGTTTAATATTATTCAAATTTCTTCTGTCTAATTAATTTTTTCTATTTTCATATATTATATTATATATAATCAGCGTTTAAAGTTAAATCTATTTATGAATTTCCAGATATTTTATATAATATTTATTTTTCTTGATGGCTTATAATATTCATAAATTTTTTAAAATTATCCAATGGAATTGTAGATCTTTGAACGCAAATAAAGAGTCTTTTGAAAGACTAATAAAAAATGACGGTATAGATTTGGTGCTTCTATCAGAAACTTGGTTAAAACCGGTTCAAAATTTTAGATTTTCAGGCTTTAAGCTATATAGAAAAGACCGCCTTGATGGGTATGGTGGTGTAGCAATTTTAATTAATAAGCATATCAAACATAAATTGATTAATTTAAATTCCTCAAATTTCGATTTTGAGTGTATAGGAATCGAGGTTGAGGTAAACCAAACCTTGACAGTTAGCTTTTTATCTATATATGCGCCCCCTGGTACAATAATTAATAGTCAGTGCTGGAATTCTTTGATGGGTCAGCTGTCGGGTGATGTATTTATGGGAGGTGATTTTAATGCCCATTCCCCAAGTTGGGGATGCTCATTTGAGGACCGGTCGGGCAAAGATATTATTGAAAATATTGACCAGAACGGGTTATCTATCTTAAACAACGGTAGTAATACTAGGCTTCCTCATCCGTTCAGAAATTCTTCACCAGTGGACATATCGATTGTCAGTTCTTCGCTTGTTCCTCATTTTTCTTGGAATGTTTTGGATGATAATATGGGTTCGGATCACTTTCCTATCTCCATTATCTTCACTTACTATTCTCCACATAACTATAAAACCTTAAAATGTAGATTGAACACCAACAAAACTAATTGGCAAACATATCGGGAGTCAATTGTTGGGGACAACTGCCTCGCTGAGGAATCCCAAAGTGATCCAGTCCTGAATTACAACTCCCTAATTTCTAGAATAAAAAATGCAGTGTCGATATCGACTCCAATAAAAAATAAAAACATCAAAACCCGCCCTAGTCCTGTTTGGTGGAATGAAGACTGTACTAAAAGTATTTCAAGTCGAAAAGAAGCCCTAAATAAATTTATCCAAAATTCGAATTACGATAATTTTATCAATTATAAAAAAGCTGAATCTGAAACTAAAAAAATTTTAAAAAATAGCAAGCGCGTTAGCTGGAAAAAAATTCTGTTCGGAAATGAACAAAGACACTCCAACAACTGTAATCTGGAAGAGAATAAGAATATTAAAAAATTTAGAGTCTCCATCTCGCACTATTGATGAAAAACTAACTGAGGAATTTCAGAGCTCTTTAGCGCCCCCATACGTGCCTGAGGAGCTAAATTTTCTCCCTCCAGACGATGATAACAATCATCTATTGAATGAGATAATTTCAATTGAAGAATTTGAGAGTGCACTCTATCGCAAAAAGGACAATTCCCCAGGATTTGATGAAATTAGTTATCCAATGCTAAAAAACCTACCAATCACGTCAAAAGTATTGTTGGTAAAACTATTTAACGAATTTAGCAAAAACTCTACATTTCCTGAGTCATGGACTACACAAAAAGTAATTCTTGTCCTTAAACCTAATAGAGACTCTAATTTAATTAGTTCTTATAGACCCATAGCGCTATCTTCTTGTATTGAAAAAATTTACGAATCCATCCTAAAAAATAGATTGGAATGGTTCGTGGAAACTGGTGAATTTCATAGCTCAAGACAGTTTGGCTTTAGAAGAGGAAAAAGCTCTTTGGATAGTTTGAACATATTAAATAATGAAATATTATCTGCTTTCCGCTGTAGAAAGATTCTCACAGCGTTATTTTTAGATATAAAAAATGCATACGATAATGTAAATATAAAATTATTATGTCAAAAATTGGAGAACATTAAAATTCCAAATAATTTTATTAATATTATTATTAAGCTTACTCAGTATAGAAAAGTTATTTTAAATGATAATGACAGTGAACCCAGAATTGTTTATAAGGGGTTGCCTCAAGGGGCGGTTCTTAGCCCTATTCTATTTAATCTCTACACAGCTGATTTGGAAAGTGTTGTTGTCCCGGGTGTTTATATTTTACAGTTCGCAGATGACGTTTGCATTTTCACGACTTCTCATTCCATTGAGGAGAATAATTTAGCTTTATCTCAAACTATGGCAAGAGTTTTTAGGTGGCTTAACAACAATCATCTTGAATTGGAAGTTAATAAAACTAAAACTGTAATATTTTCTAGGAAATACAAAATAAACCGTCCAGACCATATTACTCTTAATGGTATAAATTTTCAGGTCCACAAAGAGGTTAAATTTCTGGGTTTGACTATGGATCAGAAGCTTAGCTGGAAGCCACACATTGAACAAATAACTAAAAAGTGCGAAAGCAAAATAAACATCTTAAAATCGGTTTGTAATTGCTGGTGGGGTTCCGACATAGCTACTGCTCTCTTGATATACCGGGCTATTATTAGACCCCATTTCGACTATGGTTCTACACTTTTTGGAAATTCACCAAAATATATAATAAATAAACTAGAAAGAATACAATTTCGTTCACTTCGAATATGCACAGGGGCTATGAAATCTACTCCGACTAATGGCCTTTTGGTTGAATGTGGTGAGATGCCAATGAAAGGTCGATTCGAGATGATTTCATCTAGATATATTTCTAGAAAAATATCGATGAGTGACTCGTTGGTTTTAAATTCTATCAGAATGAATACAACTAATGATCACCAATCCAACCATTACACCAATAGAAACATGCTCTCATCGAGTCTTGAATCAATAACGAACGAGGCATATCAAATTTATAAGTCTCCCTCTCATATTTATTTTTCTGGTGACTTTCGTTCTTATTTTCATCGTATCAGTTTCCACATGTTCAACCATAAAAAGGGTACTCCTTTTATTAATCTTATTTTTAAAAATTTCATAGCCAGTGATTTCACTAATCATACAATCATCTACACAGATGGATCTAAAAGTAATGATTCATTATTTGTTGGAGGTGCTTTTCTTATTGAGGGTAGTAATGGTATGATATCAAAAAAATTAAAATTCCCCAAAGAAACATCTATCTTTACAGCTGAAGCTTTGTCTATTTTTGAGGCTCTAAAGTATATTCAAACCTTTCCGGGAGGTGAATTTCTAGTGTGTACGGATTCTCTGAGTGTAATGGAAGCTATGAAGGGGCTCCATAAAAATAGAAATCCATCCCCAATTATTATAAATATCATTAATCAAATTTTTAAGTTGGAAAATGTCAACAAAAAAATTTCCTTTACTTGGATTCCGGGGCACGCAGGGATAAATGGTAACGAACAAGCAGACCAACTTGCTAATCTAGCCAGGGTGGATGGGGAGTTTTTAAACATTGCTCTCCCTATTTCTGACATCTATAACATCATTAAAAATAAATCTCTTTCAAAATGGCAACAACATTGGGCAGAGAGCAGTAAGACCAAAGGAGGCCATCTCTTTAAAATAGTTCCTATAATTCCCCATACACCATGGTTCATATACAACCATTATTTTAAAAATCTGTCCACACTGATATTTCGCCTTCGTAGCGGTCATGCTCCCACACCGTCTCACCTACATAGACTGGGAGTCAGGGATACTCCATTTTGCGTGTGTGGTGGTGAAAATATTGGGGATATTGATCATATATATTTGAACTGTGATAGATATAAGATCAAAATTGACAAATTTTACACTGATATTACTAAAGAAAAAATTTTGCTACCAACACGAATGACAATTCTTCTCCATTATACAAATGTTAAATCGGACATTACCAAGATAATAATAGGGCATATTTTGTCTATTGGATGGTTTTGGAATAACACTTGACATACTACTCCATATCTCATTTAATCATTACTTATTATGAATCCCTTAAAGACATTTCAAACTTATTCATAGTCTTCGACAATGATCTTCTGAGACCTTTTACATCTTAGGCCTCAGTTTTTATACTAAGGATCAAGGCAGGAACTTTTTGTGGCCCGGGCGGCGTGTGCCGCGGGTACTCCTATTGCTGTGCTGTGGGGGGCGCCGCTCTGGTGTCATATTGGTCCTTGTTAAGGGGTAAAAATAAATTTTTTAATACTATAGAGTTGGCCAAATGCTTTGTTATGAGCAAGGCCAGGGAGGGAAAAAAAAAAAAAAAAAAATAACCTTTAAAGTTTGAAAAATTCAAATTACATAGTCACTCAAGTTTTGTAAAAAATTTTAATTTCTATTATCTGTTACAATTAACTATTATTTATAAAGAGAAATGAAGAGGTTGGCCTCTTATATTAGGTTGGAGTTGGTGGTGTTTCACAAAGAGACCAACTCGAACCTAATATAATTTGTACATATAATGTTTCACTATAAACCAACACCCGTTGCCTAATTTTGATTAGGTTGGCCTCTGCTTGATACACATAAACATAATGAATATAAATATATATATAATTAATTTGTTAGAGACTAGTTTCGAATATTTGACCTTTATCATCAGTCTTTTTAATTAGAAATATTTCATCTTTTATTTGCAACGAAATTTTCTCTGGAGAGAGACGGACTGGTAGAACTTTTAATTGAAAGTAATGGAAGACAGCCCAGGGGTAGTGAGGAAAGAAAAAATTAACAAATATCAAATAAGGTATAATTTATTGGAATCCTTCCTCCTTTCCTTTCAAACCGACGTTTCGGAGGATTCTTCCCTCCTTCTTCAGGGTTTCAAGGGGTCAATGAAGGAAACAAATAAAATGCTTCCTTTAAGCTCCCTATCATTTTATTTGTTTGCTTCATTGACCTCTTGAAACCCTGAAGAAGGAGGGAAGAATCCTCCGAAACATCGATTTGAAAGGAAAGGAGGAAGGATTCCAATAAATTACACATTATTTGATGTGTTATTTTTTTCTTTCCTCACTAGCCCTGGGCTGCCTTCCATTACATTCAATTAAAATTTCATTTTTTATTTCTCATGGGTTCAAATTGGATTGAGGTAAATTCATTTTGTTATAATAGAGAGCTGGTCACATAGCTATTTATATGTTTATTTGCATCAAGCCGATGACAACCTCATTGATTTCTCTTTATAAATCAACAACTCTGCTACTCTCGACAAAACAAAATACTTTCAATTATCGATATTTGTTCAATTCAGTCTTCTTTTGTAATTTTTCGCCTTATCCTCTAAATTAAGCAGTTTTTGACTTCATATTTGGAAAAAATATTGAAAAAGAAATTCTTAATGGTAAAATATAATTTTTTGAATTAGTTTACATTGAAAATCGAACCGAGCTCTTTGGATTTCTTCCCAGACGCTCCTTCTTGTAGCTCTTTAGTTACTAAAGCCCAGGTTCTTGAACCTTAAAATTATCTTTTTAGCTCAACAAATCTATAAATTAAATTAAAAATATTATTACTTCATTCAATCTTAGTCTTTAACTACAGTATTGTGGTTAGTTCTATTTAAATTTTCTTAATATAATTCCAGAAACCTGTTTGGCTTAATTTTGAATGATTTTTTTAATACCCTAAAATTCTCTTTCTTAGAAAAAAATACTCCTAGATTCTAATAACCTGCAGCCCTGATCAATTTCTCCTAAAGCCATTCAAATTATTATTACTTTTATTCGGATGTAACATTTAACTGATACTTGTTTTCTTGGGACTGTTAAAATATATAAGTAAACGAATTATACCCATATTAAGTTACAGTGCTGATTTTTACTTAGAGAAAGAGGTGTAGGTTTTAGGTGAAACATGATATTAATTAATCAAGCAAAGGGTGTGTAGTTTCACAGTGAATGAAATAAAACTCAAAGAGGTTTATACAAACTCAATATATTTCGGATTATTAGTCCATCATCAGGAGTTTACAGGTTAAAATGATGGACTAATAATCCGAAATATATTGAGTTTGTATAAACCTCTTTGAGTTTTATTTCATTCACTGTGAAACTACACACCCTTTACTTTATTAATTACAGTGCTGATTTCAAACATTGTTTTTCAGCTTTGTAAAACGACTTCAGCAGCCAAACTGTTCAACTTAATACAAGTATTACGTCTTTTACAAAGTTAAATTTATTTGCAATTGGATGTTGATGAAAGCAGTCCACGGTGGTTGTAAAAAATAAGACTATAGAGGTTTTATTATTTTACATTTATTTGTTAAACCGACGTTTCGGATTTATTTTTTACAACCACCGTGGACTGCTTTCATCAACATCCAATTGCATATTTATACCAGTCCGTCTCCTAAAGAAAATCTCTATCAATTAAATTTATTTATTTATTTTTGAAAAATTAAAGAATTACTGTATTTATTCGCCTAAGCTGCACATCATTTTTCGAATCTTATTCGGTGGCGGGTCTTATGTGGATAAAATACGGTATTTTAAATATTAATTTTATTTAAAGTTTAAATTTTTATTTAAATCACACATGATTACTTTATAATTATTTATTGAAACAAATAATATCAATTTTAATACGACAATTCGATCGACTTATTCTGCGATCGTTCTCAAGTATGACCTAGTTCCGTTACATTTCGAAAGAAAGGGCTTACGTTTAGATTTTTTAGAGTCAACGGAAATAAAATTAGCTCTCTCGAATAAAACGAATATACTAAATAATCAATTAGAAGTCAAGAAAAGTACAATCATTGATTACATTCTTTAAATATTTTGTTTTGTGTGTAAATTCTCATTTCTCAGAAGACCATTCAAAATTAAACAAAATAGACTTCTCTCTCCACTAATTTTAAATATTTACACTTTTATCTTAAAAATAAATTTTACCATTGAGTTGTATTCAAATTCGAAATCCTCATTGCTCAAAAGGCCATTCAAAATTAAACAAAAGTAGACTTTCTACCTTTTCTCCCTCAACTAATTTTAAATATTTACCCTTTTGTTATCTTAAAAATAAATTTTACCATTGAGTTATATTCAAATTCGAAATCCTCATTTCTCAAAAGGCCATTCAAAATTAAACAAAAGTAGACATTCTACCTTTTCTCCCTCAACTAATTTTAAATATTTACCCTTTTGTTATCTTAAAAATAAATTTTACCATTGAGTTGTATTCAAATTCGAAATCCTCATTGCTCAAAAGGCCATTCAAAATTAAACAAAAGTAGACTTTCTACCTTTTCTCCCTCAATTAATTTTAAATATTTACCCTTTTGTTATCTTAAAAATAAATTTTACCATTGAGTTGTATTCAAATTCGAAATCCTCATTTCTCAAAAGGCCACTCAAAATTAAACAAAAGTAGAGTCCCAACCTTTTCTCCCTCCACTAATTTTAAATATTTACCCTTTTGTTATCTGAAAAAAATAAATTTTACCATTGACTTGTATTCAATTTCGACTTATCCAGGTCAGTTACTTTCTGTTTCTCCTGAAGATGGGTTAGTCACCCGAAATATATATATCGAGATTAAAGATTCTCCAAAAATAAATTCGTTTTATTTTTTTTATATCTTAATCTGAAACCTACCAAGTATTTTTATCCAATAATTTTATAAAGTAATCATGTGTGATTTAAATAAAAATTTAAACTTTAATCAAATTAATCACAAAAATAAAAGCTTCAACAGCTTCATTACTAATTAATTTTAATTTTTTTTTTTTCTGAACTTCATGCTTCAGGATCATGTTTGTTAATATATAGTACTGTTAAAATTTAATTTTACTATTATCTATCATATTTAATAATGGTGAATTTTATTTATAATAAATTTGATTTGATTTTTGTTGTTGTTTTAGTCACTGGACGTTGGCTTCCGTCGATGGAGAAGCTCATTCTCCAAATCTTGTAGTTCCTGACCAATTGATCTCTACGAATGGGACAGACGACTCGCCCTTACCTGGCTATATAATCAAGTAAATATATTCAATTTTTTGAAAATTACAAAATTTATAACTTATATCAGGTACATTTTTTAATTGTAAATACACCTATTCCCCGATTTACACTTTATTTACACGATTTCGCTTTTACAAGGTTTTTAAAATATTGAATTTAAAAGAAAAACTTCTAAAAGTGAATATTTTGGCGCATATATTTCGGTGAATTGAACTTAGGTATACTTACATTTTTTTTTTTTTATAAAACAATCTCGAAACGTTTATTAAAAATCTAAAGGTTTCGAGAGAAATTCTCCCTTTATCAATGAAAATTTGGAAAATTCTGAAAAAACAGTAACTTTAAAAAGTAATAATCTAGTAACTATAAACAAATAAATATTTTGAAAATATACAATGATACAGATTGTCTTGGAGATGAAATTACCTTGAATTAAAATAAAAAATATAAATATTTACCAAAATTATTTTTCTCAAAAGTATTTTTGTAAATGATGTCTTGTGCCTCTAAGCAGGTCGAGGAATAAAGATTTATTTATTTAAATACTAGCTGACGACCGGGCCTTCGGCCCGGCGTACCCTAGACCCTGACGGGGAGCCTCTCGTTCAAACCAATTTAATAATTGGAATTAAAAATGAAACTGTAAGTATTGAAAGAATATGCTGAATGAAATTGATTCAACAATAAGGAGCAATAAGGAAAGATTTAACGATCACTATCTGTCCAATCAGAATCGTTCTAATAATTTAACGCTTTGCCATTGGCTATGCACTGGCCACTCAGATCGTTTGGATCATACAAACATATATACCTACTTTTCCATTTTATATATATAGATTAGAAAAACGGTCCATATCTGACCATTTATTAATTAAATTTATCAAAAAATGTTTAGAGAAAAACATTTTTTCTAAATATTTATATTTTTTATTTTTATTGAAGTTAATTTCATCTCCAAGACAATCTGTATCATTGTCTATTTTCAATATATTTATTTGTTTATAATGTCAATGAGATCCATGACCATGGGACGCGAATTAGAGACAATATATTTATTGAGAGGGCGAGGAAAGAGAGCACAAGAAATTCATTATATTTTAGAGGACTTGAGGAATTTAATTCTTTACCAGCTGAAGTAAGAAATGCATCAAGTCTGATTCAATTTAAGAACCAAGTTAGAATATATCTTAAGAGGGACAGTTGAACATTTCTATTGAGAAATATTTGGAAATATTATAAATTTAGTATTAAGATTTGTAAATATTGAAATATATATGTATCAAAAATACATTTAAATATAAATAAAATAAAAAAAATAAAAAAGTTGCCTTTAATAAAGAGAGTATTTATCCCGAAACTATTGGATTTATAATAAATATTTCTAGATTATTTTATGAAAGATTTGTATTTATTTTATTTTTATTTTTAAAATGAAAGGTTTTTTTAGTCACAAACTAATAAAAGACAATAATTTTATTTAATTATTATTATTTATTTTATTAATTCACTAAACAGTTTTTGCCCCCATTGGTTGACCATCTTCAGTAGTACTAAAATTTGAAAAATGAAACATTTCGTCAATTTTTTTATATATATTGGTGACCGAAACTGTTTAGTGAATTAATCAAATAAATAATAATAATTAAATAAAATTATTGTCATTTATTAGTCTGTGACTAAAAAAACCTTTCAATTTAAAAATAATTTAAAAATTAAGTCACTTAAATTCTGGAGGAATTGTATTTATTTATAAATAATTTATTATTTATAAATATTTTCCATTACAACCAAAATGTCTTCTGTAATAGAAATTCGTCCCCTTATTGAGTCCACATTTTTTAATTTCAAAACCGCATTATATCGAAATCACGTTGTATAACTACACCGCTATACATTACCTGTGGGTACATTAATTATTTCTCAAAGTAAATATAAAATTTCAACTATCGGGAAGATGAGTTTAAGTTATTAATTATAAACATTGTATTCTAAATTTTTTGTAACTATTTGAACTATATATAAAATAATAACTAAGCATTGGGACAATAAATTTTCGGTTGTCCAAGTTGAGTCTTTTAAAAAATCAGGAATGATTAGAATATAATCTATGGTATAGTGTAATAGAAAGTAAAACTGAAATAAGTTGCCCTTGACTTGATTCATTATGTCAATCTATTGTATAGATAATATGGAGGGATTTTTTTTTTTGAAAATTCATTCACCTAGATCAGTTTTTCTTTCATAGAATGTCGATTGCATAATAATGAGATTCATGAGATTGTTTAGGAGCGTGTGCATGCTCTAGATTAAAAATAGACTGCTTTGGAAGTATTTATCTTTTCAGAACATCTTTCAATAAATAAATAAATATTATATATAGATAAAGAAAGTTAATATTATTTTATACTTTAAATTAAAAGAGACAATAAAAGAGTGTGTCTTCTGCTGGAAAAATAAATTTCTTTTATTGTCTCCTTTAATTTAGAAAAATTCTGCCACTCTCGGCAAAAAGAAACATTCAATTAATTATTTTATTTATACTATTAAAAGAGCAATACTTGTATACAGTGACGCAACCAGGTTTTTTCCTAGGGGGGGGGGCTAATACATAGACACACACACATTTACCATATATTTTTTCATTTTTATTGTTTAATTTTACTTTTACTTTCATTTTTACTTTCACATATATATTTTTCCTTGTCCTGGGGGGGGGGGGGGGGGCCGGTCTCCTTGTCCCCCCCCCCCCATAGTTGCGCCATTGCTTCTATATATGTTGCAGTAAAAACCCCGTTTTAGTAAGAACGGAGTTCTTATTGATTAAAACGCGTTTCACTGAATACCTTTGTGGCAACTAGAATTTTCTGATGTTTGTTCCAAGGTCTAGAATCCTTATTTTTGACCTTCCGCCTCATTTTAGGAGTTTATTTTCAAATTTGTTTTTAGCAAAATGTCAAAAATTACATCCTCTACAACTTTGCTTCTAATTTTGACATTTTCGTTTAAAAATTTTTTGAAAATAAACTTGCCAAAATGAGGCAGAAGGTCAAAAATGAAGATTCTAGACCTTTGAACCAAACTCAACCAACATCAGTAAACTCTACTTGCCACAAAGGTATTCAGTGAAACGCGTTTTAACTAGTAAGAACCTGTTCTTACTAAAAACGGGTTTTCACTGCAACATACCATATACCATATACCTATAGATTTGGTTTCTCGAAAACGGTTCTAAAGATTTCGATGACAATCACAAATTAGAGGGGTTTTGGGTAGACAAATCGATCTGTCCAGGTCTCATCTTCAGATAACTTTAATTTGATTGTTTTTTCTTAACTAAAGTATTTATTCACAGGTCGGTGTGTCAATAAAAATTTATAATTTTTTTTCTATTTTCTATTATTAATTGTTTTTCTTTTTAATTTTAAAAACCATTAATCTGTTATACCTAGCCACAGAGGACTTTTGCCTCTAATCAGGTCGAGGAATAAATTTATTTATTTTATTTATTTATTTAATATTTCATTACAAAAATTATTATTAGCAAATTTAATTATTGAGAAGTATTTTCCATTGGAGTCGAACTCTTAGAACTCAATCCTTAATAGGAAGATTACTTCAGAAGTCGAGTGACTATAAAAATGTATTTTAAATCAAAAAGATTGAAGAAATTATTAGAATTATATTTATTTTCTGATCTCTTTTTTATTTTATAATTAATTAATTGGACACTCTCGTTCATCCTCAGTACAATATCATTTTATAGAATTCTCTCTTGTTGAGATACAATTAAGTGTTGTTTGTTAGTTTATATCGAGGGGCGAAGCGCGACCTAATATCGTGTACACCTACTTCCACTTCCACTTTCAATTCTAAGTATAAGACAATAGATGAAGGGGCATTATCTAATGAATTCCAAAATAATTCCAAAGACAGTGTACACCTAATTCCAATCCCAGTTCACCGCTCGGTTTATATTAATAGCGTTTCTCCGAGGGGTGAACCGCGATTGGAATTAGATGTACACCGTCTTTGGAATTCATTACATAATCTATTGTCATCTATTGTCTTCTACTTGGAATTGAAAGTGGAAGTGGAAGTAGGTGTACACGATTTTGGGTCGCGGTTCACCCGTTGTGTTTCTCCAACAACAGAGAATTCTATAAATTAATATTGTACTGAGAATGTTGCCCGAAACGACCAATTAATAATTAATTATATAATAACAAAAAGACATAAAACTGGTATAGTTCTAATAATTTATTCTACCCCCCGATTTAAAATAATTTAATATGTGTTTATAGAAAACTCTCAAAAAAAAATAAAATAATAACGTTCTGATTTCCTCATGGGTTGTATCAACTCGAAAAAACTTTCTAGATCATCAATTTGCTTACCAAGGCGTTTCTCAATACATAATCTTTATTTGCAATAATCATTATCTAAATTAGGGGTTTTCAAAGAGCTAGTCTTGTGGTGCGTCTCAAGATAAATACAAACACAAAAAAAATTAAGCAAATGACACAATCACACTTATGTATAATGGGAGATTGCAATGCAAAATGTGGCTCCCGTAGTAAAAAAAAAGTTTGCAAAACGCTGATTTCAAAACATAGTTCTACTAATGCCGAAATAATTAAAAAATTGATTAATATTTTTAATTTCTTTTTCAAGTGGTTAACATTATCAGCAGATCATATCGTTATTCTTATTTTACTTCTCGCATTAACTGTGAAGTTTATTGTCTTTGAAGGTAAAGACGAAATTACAGAACATATATTAATGTCTGAAAGAGAAAAGCAATTGTTAGCTTCGGCTACCCATGAACCAGGTAACTTGATTTACTATACATATTTTATAAATTATCAGATTGATAATTTCGAATAAAAAACGAAATTTATGAACAATATATTCCGGGGAATTTAAATTCCAAAGATAGAGTTTTTCAGACTCATACATTATTGCACTATACGGGATATCGGAAAGTTTACATACATATGTAATTATAATTAAGAAACTCTTCTTACCATTGTTATAAAAAACTAAACCCACATTAAACAATAACTAATAAATTTTTTAAGAAAATTTTAATTTATAGTTACAACGTAGTTTCTGAGATAATAATTAATAAATAATGAAAAATTTACACTAAAAACAAGCTGGCAACAACGCATGTATTTAACCTAAAAAGTGTATTAACTTTAGTACTTTTTTTGACGTTTTTTCGCTTCAGCGATTGTCGCAACAGCTTTCAATCGCTTATTAAGAACTTTTTGTTTTATAAATCGACCTTTATAATGTATTTAATCTGTCATTTCTATGATAAAAATATTCAAGCTCGGACAATGTTGCCATATTTGTCAAACGAGCACGGGATGGGTAGTAGTGGTACATAAACAGCAAAAAGTTTTGGGCTTATGAATTATGAATCCTTATTGGCTGTTCTATATACTCCAGCATTAACTTTTTGCTAGTATTGTCGCGAAACAACTACCTTAAAACCATAAAGGGTGTATAATGATATTTAGGGATGAAAATGGAGCTCATTCGTGAAGGGAAGGTGTGGATGGTGTATGGAGAAGATATTTGGCTCTGATAGCTTATCTAAAAAGATAATTATCTTTTAGAGGTGGGTGAAACTCTGTGGGCTCTCTCTCTCTCTCGTTACTTCTAAATTAGTTACTGAATTTATAATTTACTCATTTGAAAATAATAAAAATAATAAAAAAAAAATATTTATAAAAATGCAAGAAAAATAAAATAAAAAACTTATATTTTGCTGAAAACGTTTAAGGAAATGGGATTTGACTCTAGACTCCTAATACTAGTGATTTAGAATAGAATCATTTAAAACAAGAAAATATAAAATTTATTGAAGCTGCTAAGTGGTTTAATTCCCCATTCATCCAATTGTCTTAAAATAGAATATCTCCAAGATGTTTTCGAAATCCACGAAAATCCTTATAACATGCACTTTATTTTTAAAAGCATTTAGGATATAATGCGAATGAAGGATCATTTGTGCCTGAAACCGCACTGTTTATCAGAAATTAGATGTTTATTTTCCAATAGGCGTTTATTTATTATTCTTTCTTTGCCAAAATTCATTGATAATATTCAACAATTATTCTTAGAATAAGAGTTAATATTTTTCAACATTAGGTTACCAATAATATTTGAACCTGGTTCAGTATTTCTAGTCACTTTTCAAATGATCCCAGAATAAAAAATCTAGATTGAAATATTCAATATTTGATGTATCAAAGTTTATAATACTTCCTTCACATGAGAAATAACAAATAAAATATTTCTAATTAAAAAGACTGTTAATGAAGGTCAAACCTTCGAAACTATGTATATTCTCTAACAAATAAATTATATAGAGAGTGTCCCATAACTTAACGATAAACCATGAACAGGGGATTGGCAAGCTTATGATGGTCCAGAATCTAAAAAAAATTTAATAAAAGTCTCATAGATTTCGAGTTATATACATCATAAAATATGGAAATTTGTAGTCCCAGCATCTCAATATTTAGGGTAGCGATTTTCACGCTTTTCAAAAAATTACTCGAAAACTTAAAAAAAAAATTTCCATCATAAATTGGCCTATCCCCTGTTCATATTTTATCATAGAGTTATGGGACACTCTGAATTTACATATCGTCCCCATAGACTGTAAACCTGCTTACTCACAACAAATAAATTTTACAGGACAGACAAAAAACAAACAAAATTTAATATTGTTGTTATGGAAAGAAACTATTTTTCACATTTTTTTTTTCTACAGCTTAGGATCGTAATTTTAAGTAGCAGTTTTACTTGAACGATGCCGCATCTCTTTTTCTTTCTAATGGTATTAATATGTCATATATATGATAAAAAAATGGATTTAGCAGGTTTTCACTCCAAGTCGACGATATTTATATTCGTTATAATATGTTATATACTAGCTGCAAGGCCCGCCTTCGGCGGCCCTCTTGCTAGCCAGGGAGCTTGCCCCCTGGACCCTCACCCCGAAACCCACTCAGCACCCCACCCCCCTAATGTACAGACAAAACCTTAATTTCATATATATAGATAATTTCATTTAAATTAGTAACCATGACGACCCCTGGACCCCCACCTCTCGAACCTCACCCCCCGAAACCCACCCAGCACCCCCACCCCAATGTACAGACAAAACCTTTATTTTATATATATACTAGCTGTACCCGGCGTGCCTCCGGCACGCCTGTCCCAGCTAGGCCCTCCGGGCGGGTTGCCCTGGCGGGCGGCGTCTCGGAATGAAAGTATGAGGTGTCCAAAATTGATTACCTTTTATGTAAATTGTTTTTTTTTTTTTTTTTTTTTTATATATATATAGCTGACCCGGCCACGCGTTGCTGTGGCTAAAGTTTTTGTTATATTACATTATAGTAAACAATCTAAGAGGAACGATAAGAGAACATCAGTCACGGAGTCCACTATGCTTTTTCACACAGATAGTATTTGTAAAAAAATATGGTGATCTCCTTATTTGACTTTCTACTACTATAACCCTTTAGTACAATGAAATTATTTACGAACAAAGACGAAAATGTTGATGTTGGTATACAAATTCACTGGATTGAGATTTGAAGGGGAAGTACGTTGAACACAATTAATTAAAATGTTCTTACACTTGATATTAAGCAGAAATCAATACAAAATAAAAATTTATCAGATTTATTATTTCCATTTAATTTTATAACAAATAAGTATATTACAGTATAATACAGTAAATAACATGTGACGCTTAAACTCATGAATGAGGTAGGCAAGGCAGACAGTCTTAAACTTTTAAACATTGATATCTATTTTTTGAATTATAAATACTTTCAATTTCAATTTAATTTAACACCAATCGGTGCACAATGTTTTTGGTTAACCTGTCTTTAGCTAACACAAATAGATTCGACGGTTTCCCAACACGTGAACACGCAACATATAGTTGCCCATGAGAAAAACATGTATTTTCCAAATCTAAACCACAAATGGACATTGTTTGACCTTGAGATTTATTTATAGACATGGCGAAAGCTAAACGAATTGGAAACTGTAGCCTTTTGAAGGGTATGGTAGAATCTGATGGTATCATCGGAATACGTGGCAGCAGGACCATTTTTCCTTTAAACTTCCCAGCCAAAATGGTTGCTTCAAGAATGTTTCCGGTGATCTTTTTGATGACCAAACGCGTACCGTTACATAATTGAGGTGGATTCAAATTACGGAGGAGAATAATAGGGGAACCAATCTTTAATCGAAGATTATGTGGTGGCATTCCAGGGATATCTAATGAATTTAAAAATTCAATCGGAAAATTTATACTTTCATTTTCATCAACAACAGTATCGATTGATTTAAAAGACATCAGATCGCCTGGTAACAACTGTTGTATCTGGAAGTTAATTTCGTCAACATCAACGTTTTTGGCTGCCAAAATCGCCCGTTGACTGAGCCATTCATGATTCAAATAATTATTAAATTATAAAGTTTTGATCAATGAAGCACAAATAAGTAAAAAACAGGTTTAATTTAACTGTATTATCTTCATTATAATATGAATGCAATTTACACTTCAGTCTAAGTAACACGTGGCCGGCTATGCTAACACCAAAAATTTAAAAAGTGGAAATAATTGAATTATACGGTATTTCGTTCACTACAAAATAAATTTAATTAATTTTATAGCGTCAACAACACGTGGTAATTATGCTGTTAAAATGTAGCTTATATGACACGTTCGTAGATTTACCATAGCAGCGCCATCTATTGATTACTTACTCAACCCAGTCGAAAGGTATCGACATCTGTTAGAATCATTTGGAGTCAAATGACTGTCAAATAATAACAGACAAATAATTAGCAATAAATTAAAATTGCGACTATAATTTGAGATTTAAACTATCCTATTTCTCAAGTTGGATCGAACTGCACATGGTGTGCGAATTTTATTATAATCGGTTCAGTGGTTTAGGAGTCCATTGAGAACATACATTGTGACACGAGATTTATATATATTAAGATAGATAATTTCATTTAAATTGGTAATGATCACGACTGTTTTTGTTGGGGGCCTTGCAGCTAGTATATAACATATTATAACGAATATAAATATCGTCGACTTGGAGTGAAAACCTGCTAAATCCATTTTTTTATCATATATATGACATATTAATACCATTAGAAAGAAAAAGAGATGCGGCATCGTTCAAGTGAAACTGCTACTTAAAATTACGATCCTAAGCTGTAGAAAATGGGTATATACAGAGACGCACATGGGTATATACAGAGACAGGCACTAATGCGCTTTAGTAGTATAGGATATGATATGTTTATTTGCATCAAGCAGAAGACAACCTCTTTAATTTCTTTTTATTATCAGAATAGTCGCCCTTTGACCAGAATCTCTTTATTGGAATCCTAGTGGCTGCATAAAGGGATGAAAAGTTTTCTTAGACTAGTAGTATATCTATTATTTTATAATAGATATACAGTGGTCCCTTGAGATACAATTTAATTCATTCTGTGATCATCGTCGTATGTCAATAAAATTGTATCTCAAAGCAATTTTTCCCATTTAAAGTAATGTAATATATGTATATTAATGCGTTCTAGCGATATGAAACTAACCCAAAACACAGTTAAATTACACATAATACACAATTTGTATATAGATAAACGAGTAATAATACACATAATGCTTATTAATTTGTTTATTAATATATTAATAACACACAATGTTTATTAATCATCACTTTAACGTCGAGCCTTTTTCGACTCACTTTCCTGACTTTCACTGCGTGAGACCTTCATAAGGTAACGATCAAGAGAGGTCTGTTTCTGCCTTCTTTTTAAAATGTTACGAAAAGAATGTGAGACTATCATCAAATAAGGCACATCGCAAATTCGTATCTCAAATTTTTCGTTGTATGTCGAGGTATAAATTTTAGAATATTTCATGTTGTATCTCAAAACATTCGTATGTTAGGACATTCGTATCTCAAGGTACCACTGTAGTATATTATTTCTATTTTCTAAACCATTTCTTTTCTTTTAGGCCAAACGCCTGTTCATGATTCTGTACTTAATCAAAAGATGGCTCCCGAACATTGGCAAAAACCACACAAGACTTCAGCACCAACAAAAACGCCCAACATACAAATACATACAGAAAAAGACGAATCCGATCCAGCAAGTGGAAGTGACGATGACTATTTGGTAATGAATACCACACGATTGCCGACAATTATTACATTCGAAGATAAACAAGTACAAACAGAGAGAGTAATGAAATCAAGTTCAGATAATGATAATAAAGAACCAATCAAACAAGAAGAAGAATCAGAACCGCGAGACGTCCAAGAATGTTTAAATATTTATCGAGATGATGTAAGTATTTTAGGGAAAATGAAATATATGTAGAAATTTCTCATAATAAAGGGTAGTCTTAATTAGGGTTTCTCTACCCGAATTTCTCATTCCCGATTTCCCGGGAAATCCGCAAAAATATCTATTCACGATTTTCCGTGAAAAAACGTCAATTGCCGGGATTATTTTTAACATTTATCATCATATAAATGAAAAATAAATATTCCAAAAACTGCTTGTTTTAGCGTATTGATTTCAGATACGAAAAACTAGAAGCAGAAATGTCAGGGAATGTTTTGAAACGAAAGCTTAAAAGTACTATAAATATGAGAACCAAAAAACAAAATATAGAATATAAGACTATAGTAAATGAATTTAATTTATTTGCACCCAGTGGAAAATTAACAAAAAAATTGAAAATGCTCTTAAATTGTCTCTTTTGCATTAAACCAACCCATGCGCGGATCCAGGGGGGGGGGCCATTTGTCCCCCAAGCATTGGAGATCAACATTTTTTACATGTTTATTTAATTTTTTATTTTTTTTTTTTATAACAAAAATTGAAGAAAATAAAAGTTCTATGTGGGGAGGGGGGCGTCTCTGAACCCCCCCCCCCCCCCCCCCCCCGCTTGGGCAATTCGACCGCGACACACTTCCGAGATCAAAAGTAGATCTTATATACCGGCGACCGCCCCCCCCAATCAGAGGTCTGGATCCGCGCCTGAACCAACCTCAATGGAAAGTGAAAGAGTATTTTTGACTGCTGGCCTTTTTGTCACCAAAATTAGGACACGACTCAACGACAATTCGGTTAATGCGTTAGTTTGTCTCAGAACTCATTTTAAAAACTCTTCTGATAAATAACTTTTTTGCTCTAGTAATTAAGTTTTTTGTTTTAACGAAAAAAATAAATGAATATTTTAATTGTTTTTTTAAATTAATAAATTTATTTCAATTAGTAAATGGCTTCAAATAAATTAAATTCTTTTAATATAGTCTTATATTCTGTATCTCCTGTATTTTGTTTTTTTGGTGTTCATATTTATAGCACTTTTATTTCAATTAGTAAATCCCTAGAATATCTTCGAAATATTCTCATTTGCCGGGAAATGAGAAACCCTAGTCTTAATAGCAATTGAATTTTCAAAAGTACAACAACAATATTTTACAATTCTTATCTAACCAGAATTTGCCGTCTATTATTTTTAACTTAATCAACTTGATGTGCTCGGACAAACTGAGCACGCGCACTTGAAATTTCAATATATAATTTTCAAAGTTTTTAGTTCGCCTTAGTGCTATAATTCGAATAAGTTAATTATCTGATTGTCTTTCTTTTTTTTCTAGGGAGATACCCAACAATTAACCGATGGGGAAGTTGAAATTTTAGTTCGCCATGGACATATACCAGCTTATCAATTAGAAAAAGCATGTGTTGATCTACAAAGAGGTGTACGGGTTCGCCGGAAAATAATAGCATCCCGTGCTGGCCTAGGAAATGTATTTGAAAATCTTCCATACACCCATTATGATTATTCATTGGTAAAAATATTATTACTTTATTTTTATTATAGTAATTCCATAAAGCAGCAATCATAGAAACGTTTAATACAGGGATGAGAAATAGGATTCGATCACTGTGCCAAATTTGGATAGAAATATGTTTCACTTTACTTCCCTTGACAGTATCAACTAATAATAATAACAGACTAATTATAATAATAAGATGTTCATTCACAATAATAAAATTACATAATAAATGAAAAAAAAAATAATACAAACATATATAACTCAAGGTCGACTCGACCGTTTGTGTGAGTGAATAAATAATAACAAAATCAATTAAAACTATTAGTAATTAAGTCAGCAATTAAAGTAAGTAATTTCTATCAGTAATTAAATTCTAAAATTAGTTGATATCGGTACTTCCATGCGTTTCTGCAGTACTTTACCAGATTTTCCCAGTCTCTACCATTAAGGCACTCTATGAATTTAGATCTGGACAATGTTTCTTCTCCTAGGTATCTCATTCTAAATTCTCTCAGAACATTCGCGGATCCGGGGGGGGGGGGGGGCGGCCCCCCCCCAAAGCGTGCAGATCAACATTTTTTATATGTTTATTTAATTCTTTTTTTTATAACATTAAAAATTTCAAAATTGAAGAAAATAAAGTTCTATGTAGGGGGGGGTCTCGGCCCCTCGCTTGCCCCAGACAATTCGATCGCGGCACACTTCCGAGATCAAAAGTACATCTTATATACCGGCAGCCGCCCCCCCACCCCCGTCAGAGGTCTGGATCCGCGCCTGTCTCAGAATAGCCTAAACCGAAACATAATGAAAAACGTCTTCATCTTCTCCCAGATTACACAATGGGCACTTCTTGATTTCCTTAGAGTAGGAGTACTTATTCAAATAGAGCAGTTCACCCCTCATTTTTAGCAGCCAGCTAATGGAGTTATTATCCAGAATACCGAATATAAATTCTTCGGAATATTCCAGTTCAGCAAACAATGCATGATTTGCACTATTAGTGGCCCTTCTAAATTCAACCTCCATCTCATTTTTCATTAAGCTCACAATATAGGCCGGGTCAATTTCTCCCATCAGCTTACTATGAATGTTGATATCAAATTTAATACATATATTTAGCCTCTATTTCCAATATAATTTTCTTTTGACGATTTCCTATTTTCTATGGCTAATATTTAATATATTATATAAATAAACATATTGCATAATACAAGTTTATGTAATTACGACCACCTAAGCCTTTCTAAAATTCTTATGCCCCCTATGTAAAAAAATTTCATCAAAGACACATTTTTTGTTATTAAGGTATATGTTACAAAAACAAAATGTTTTGATTACTATTTTGTATGATTCTACATTCATTTAAGTGTATTTTATATCTTTCTGCTACTTACTATCAAATTTTGTTAACTTTTTATTTTTCACATAAAGGTAACTAATTTTGTAGGTTTTTATATTTATACTAAAATTAAATTAAATTAGTTACTTTGAACTTTTTTGTTTTTTTGCTCTCTTCCTTACTTCGGAGTTGTTATTTTTTGTTTAATTTTAAAGGAAAAAGTTTAAATAACCAAAAATAATAATAATAATAATAGTGTCTTTATTTGAAGACCCTTTTACATTTATATACATTTTTACATAATTTGTTCAGACAATTTATTCCTTTGGTCCTTGAACTGTCTGTAAGTATCCAAAAATAATGTATGTGTTATAATTAATTTAAGATACGTGGAGTAAACGTAGACTAAAATAACATATTTAAATATATATTATGACAAATTTTCCCCATCGCAAAATACCATAGTTTTTCCATTTGTAAATTTTTTTCTGGAAAATGTGTTATATGCTTCTAAAACAAAAATAAATAAAAATAAATCACAAATACAACCACTAAATCGAGCTCATTTTCGAATTGCCCCCTGTGGGGCGTAGGCCCCATGTTGAGAAACACTGATCTTAGATGGTTCAATGTCCCTTTTCCTTAACAATTATTCTTTAAAACAACACCAAAAACTCAAGCTAATAATTGCCCGGTAGGCTGCATTTTAATTAATATAAATAAACATCTATAGTGCTAATTTTCAATTAAATAATTAATATTAAGATATATGGTACATACATATATATTTTTTATCTTGAAAATTTGTTGGTTTCAGGTTATGGGCGCTTGCTGTGAGAATGTAGTTGGCTACGTGCCGATTCCCGTTGGTATCGCTGGACCTATCCATATGGACGGGAAAGATGTCTGGGTGCCGATTGCCACCACAGAGGGTTGTCTCGTAGCCAGTATTACACGAGGGAGCCGAGCCCTTGCCAAGTGTGGCGTTACCACCCGAGTAGTTAACGATGGAATGTCGCGAGGACCACTTGTGCAATTCCCATCTCTCGCAAGAGCATGGTATTTATCAAATTAAAATTACAAAAATTGGAAATCAATGAGGTTGTTCTCTGCTTGATGCAAATAAAAATATACATACGAGGTTTGTGATAGGAAACCATGTTAGACTTGATTGTAATTCCCAATTGACAGTACATTCAACCTATTGCGATGGAGCTCCCTCAAAGTAGACCCCTTCTCACTGAACACACCGATTCCACGGTGTTTCAACTTTTAGAAACATTCCTGGAAACTTTTCTTTCTTAAGGGTGTTAAGAAATTTCTCCATATTTGCCTGGATGTCATTAATGGAGTCAAATCGGTTCCTTTTCAATTTAGGAAACAGTTTGACTTTGGGAGGGGCTAAAATAGGGGGTTTGCAGAAGGAAAGGAATTTTGAATTTTGACAAAAATTACCTGATCATGAGGGCACAATTTCGCGGATTCTCGACCCATGTTTAAAGAATCAGTCAAAATTGACTGAACCGCGTAAAAACTTAAATTATGTTTATCAGCCATTACCCTAATATATAACCAATATAAATATGTATATAAATAATTTATTTGTTAGGAACTATAGTTTCGAAGTTTTGACCTTTATCAACAGTCTTTTTAATTAGAAATATTTTATCTATTTTTCATGGGTTCAATTACTTGATTGGATGTTTTCGTTTTGTTGTAATAGAATGCTAGTCAGTTTTTAAAACCTACTAATAGTTCTGTACAAATATTATTAGGTTATTAAAGGAATCGTAGGGAGTTGGACAAGACTTTAAATTAAATTAAATACGAGTTTGATTAAATATGCCATACGTTCCGCTGCTGTTTTGCAACTTCTTCAGTGGCTCATTTATTAAACTTATTTGTCAGGATTTTTTACTACGAGAAAAAACATTTCAAACAGTATTCTTTTTTCTATCACAATTCATTCAATTCATCAACTAACATAAAATATAAACCTTTTAAACAAATTAATTGTTTTTTGTCAAAACAGCAACGAAACGTATGGCATATTTAATCAAAACTTCATATTTAATTTAATTTAAAGTCTTGTCCAACTCCCTACGATTCCTTTAATTATTAATCATGGACACGAATAATGAAATATTATTAGGTTATTATCTATATTTTAGATATACATAATTCATTATCATAATTTGCAGTCAAGGATTAGGCCGTTAAGCCTGTTCCGGCTAAGACATTTTTCTGCCAACCTCCTCCAGGACTTCCGCGATCTCTTTTTCCTTTGGGTTTATACTTCACTGTCACTAACTATCCCTGATATTTGAAGTTCTTCTCTTATTTGACTATTTCTTATTTTATCTAGTCTTCTATAACCTTTGACGCCTCTAAGGAAACGCATCTCCGCAGCTGTAATTCGGCTGTATTCTCTCTTGGTCGTGACCCAGGTTACATAATTAAAAAATTTAATTAAACAGATAAATAAATTGTTAATTAATTAATTTTAAATCAAAAAATGAAAATCTTGGCCATTTACCAAACTCAACCAAATTTTGTATACATAATCAGTGGGCCCAGAGTAATCTGAAAATTCAAAAACTCACCCCCTACATGATTATAAATAATTTTATTAAATATTAAATATAAGTGAGGGGCCAGGTTGTATGATAAAGACAAGTGGATGGCCACATCAGAACGCGTCAGCTTATTTCCCATAATTACTAGTTTTCACTTCCAATGAGAAAAAAAAAATTAAGATCTGATAATTATAGAAATAAGTTGTATGCCTAAAATCTAATATATTACCATATTCTAATAATAAATTTGTGATTTTTTTTCTAGTGAGGCAAAGGATTGGATTCAAAAGGCAGAGAATGAAAAAGAAATTAAAGAGACTTTCAATTCTACAAGTCGATTCGTGAAACTTGAAAAAATTCATGTGCGAATTGCTGGTCGACTTGTTTTTATTCGATTTGTTGCTACTACTGGCGATGCGATGGGAATGAATATGGTCTCCAAGGTAAAAAAAATCTACTTCAGGCAAATTGTATTCAATTTTTAATAAATATAACGTTCTTGTTTAATTTTATTTAAAAGGCAATGAAATAAAATAACACTGTTCAACAATTTGTATTTTTTGAAGCGAAACTTCTTTTGGCGATGTAGAAATTCAAGTCGAATGAAACAAACGGAAATCCTGTGAGAAAGATAGAAAGCGTGTAAGTAAGAGAGAGAGAGAGAGAGCACATTCAAATATGGCGTATAAAGTGTGCGCGTAGAATATTCTCTCTCATGACGTCGATGGAGCAGAAACTACTTTCGTTCTTTTAAAAAGCCTAGCTAGTTTTTTCCTTTAAGTGTGATTCATCTTAATTTCAAGTATTATTATTATTTATTATTTTGTATGAACTCGGGAACATGTGAATAATTTTATTTAATTTGTTTATATATTGTATGTATGAATGTGTGTAAATTGGTGTAGGGGTATGATTATGTTCGGTCAAATTTTTAACTATTATTTGAAGATATCAAAAAATAAAATAAAAAATAGATACCTAATTTTAAAATTAAAAAAAAAAAAAATAACAAACCTTTAAAAAAAAATAAAAATTTGTTGGAAGTTGCCCTAAAAATATAAAATAATTTATTTTCTGAATTTGATTCCAAGGTGGGAAGTTAATGCGTTTACAATTGAATTCGTTCAGTTTTAAACAATTATAATTAAGAAAATAAAATAAAAATAATGTTGATCGGTGTAATTATTAATTTTTCAAACCCCTTTAATACTATGTACTAAATATATTTCAATATTAACTTATAAAAAATAATTTGTATTTTTCAGGGTTCTGAAGCAGCGCTCAAAATGATCCAAAATGAATTTCGAGATATGGAAATTATCAGCCTTAGTGGAAATTTTTGCACTGATAAGAAACCAGCTTTTATTAATTGGTAAATAATTTTCCTGTTTTTAAAAATAAATCAAGAGGGAATTTTTTGTACATTTTAAAATTTTCATTTTTTTAATTCTTCAACCCACATAATTTATTCAAAATTTAAGATTTCAGTATTTTTTTTTATTATTTATATTCTAGAGTCGAACCCGCTTATAATGAGCACTGATTTAACGAGAACCAGAATTTAACGAGGAAATCGTTAATACTTGGTTGGTACAATGTTAAGTTAAAACGTTAAAAACGAACACGTTTTTTACGAGCCCTCGGTTATAACGAGCAAAAGGGCTGTCCCTTCGCGCTCGATATAAGCGGGTTCATCTGTATACACATTACACATATATTCATTGCACCGATAAGTAGATATAATTCTAAATAAAATCATATTGTAAAAGTATGTTAAGGGGAAAACACATACAGTCAAATAAATCACTCAATTAGTCCACTTTTCAAATTTATATTTTCAATTCTTTATCAGGACGTGTAACCCGGACAAAAGGAAAGAAAGATAGATATTATATAATTGTAATAATTTTAATAAAGTTTAGGGAAAGCGGTGTTGGTTTATAGTGAAACATATTAAACACAGGAATTATTTAACGGATTATAGTGGTGTTTCACAAAGTGGAAATAAAATTAAAAAAATTAAAAAATCTTTTAAATTATTTTGGAAATTTTTTTTTTATTATCTCTATACATATTTCGGGCTATGATTAAATCGATCGATGTAAATTAAACACTGATAAAATATAAAATTAACACTTTTTCTTTGTTCTTTAGGATTGAGGGAAGAGGCAAGTCCGTCGTAAGTGAAGCTATAATACCACAAGCTGCTGTCAGAAATATACTCAAAACAACATCCAAAGCACTTGTGGAATTAAACATTGGCAAAAATCTTATCGGTTCTTCAATGGCTGGAACCTTAGGCGGCTGCAATGCACACGCAGCTAATATTGTCACCGCCATATTTATTGCCACGGGACAAGTAAATATAATATTATTTTATAAATTATTTATAGCTGTAATTATATTAATTTATTAAAGGTTTAAATAAGAGACGTGCAGCTTTCTTTTATTTATTTTTATTTATCAACTCCCGCTAACGTTTCGGCTATTGGTTATAGCCATCTTCAGAGCTGAACAATAACAAACAATAACAATATTAAATCGATCTTGTCCTAGCACATCAATCAATTCTAAATTTATTTTTCTACTCACCGGAAATTTGTCAATATTTATATATTTTTTTTTCTGGATACACAAGTCCCAGTAAAACTATATACAAGAAATATACATACGATATATACAAAACTATAAACAGGGTGTTCGCCAAAAGGCCAAAAGATGTATAATATTTCCAAAATATTTTCAAGACTATTTTATCTTTTTCCGTTTAAAATACCCTAAACGTTAGTGGGAGCTCATAAATAAAATGAAATAAAAGAAAGCTTATTTAAACCCTTAATAAATAAATATAATATTATTTCATTGCTAATTTCTGTAATAGATATGATTTTTAGGATTCCCGTTTTTTAAGCCGTTTTTTATATATTTCGAAAAAAAAGAAGGAAAAAACCACTTTTTTCATGCATGATTAGAATACTTGACCATACCCTGTATGTTAAAGTAAAAATGGATTTAGCAGGTTTACACTCTAAGGAGACGATATGAATTCATTTTCCTGATAATCAAAATAGTATTAATAAATTCCCACTTGTCCAGCTTATTAAGAGTTCCATACAATAATTAGTTAAAAAGTTTACTTATCGTTTTTTATTAATTTCTTTTTCTTTTTTTTTAGGATCCCGCTCAAAATGTTAGTAGCAGCAATTGTATTACACTAATGGAGACTTGGGGCGACGACGGTGAGGATCTCTATATCTCATGCACAATGCCTAGTGTAGAAGTCGGCACAATAGGAGGAGGAACAGTACTAAGTACCCAATCCGCCTGTTTGGATATGTTAGGTGTACGAGGTAGGCATGAGTTGAATTAACTACTCACTAACTATTATTTAATTATTATGATTACTATAGGAAAAAGCCAAGTGTTTTATTTTATATATGGTAAAATAATTAAATAAAATATTGCTGGATAATTGAGCCTAATGCAACAAAACTACAGTGGGTGGCCAAATTATTACACTCATTTGAAAAATTATATTTTTCCTACGTTTTTAAGGGTTTAGCTTAAATTAATCTGATAATATCGTTCCAATGGTTATCTTTATAGGTTTATTAGCTTAGGACAATACAAATACAATTTCAATATTTAGTGAATCCTCCCTTTCGAGCAATCACATTTTGTATGCTAGAAATTCATTTTTTGCTATTTCTTCAAGGGCAGGTGTATTATGCCATTCTTTAATAATATTTTCTATCAAGTCCCTTTTGTTAGTAATTATTTTACTTTTCCAAATCTATTTTTTTAGGGCCGCCCATATATTTTCGATGGGGTTGAGGTCTGGCGAGTTGCCAGGCCAATCCAAAAGAGTTATTAGACTAGTTTACTACTATATTTTTTGAAAAGTTTGAATAAAATAAATTTACTTGATAAAATTTCATTTATTTTCTTAGAAAGACGGACTGGTAAGCGAAATAAGTAGGTTATAATGAAAGGCAGTCCATAAATTATTAAAATTTTATTCAATTTTCGACGTTTTGGAGACTTTCTCTCCTTCTTCAGGGTATTGAATAGTTATAAATGGGCGAGTATAACTCGGTTCCCATTTGTCTCTCCTTTCAGTAACAATATTACAATTTTTAATTCTAAGCTGCCAACCAGTGAAAGAACATCACATTTTCAATATCCAAACGATATTGAATCCATGAAAAACAACACTTATAATTAAAAAAAGACCTGATGATGAAGACCAAGTCTTCGAAACTATAGTCTCAAACAAATAAATAATATATATATACAGATATATCATCTCGATATATATGTGTGTATGTTTATTTGCATCAAGCAGAGGACAACCTCTTTGTTTCTCTTTGTGAATATTACAATATTTTCCAACACTATATCATAAGTAGATAATCAAGTACACTTATGATATAATGTTGGAAAATATTGTAATATTGTTGCTATCACTGAAAGAAGAGACAAATGGGAACCGAGTTATACTCACCTATCAATAACTATTCAATACCCTGAAGAAAGAGAGAAAACAAGTCTCCGAAACGTCGGAAATTGAATAAAATTTTAATAATTTATGGACTGCCTTTCATTATAACTTACTTATTACTTGATAAAAATTTTGAGTATAATAATTTAGCCACCCACTGTACTTACCTGCATCACAAAACACTTTGGTATACGCGATGTCTGTTGTTCTCTTTGATATATTACCATATAAGAAATTCACTGTTAGAATTTTCATTTGTCGATAGATTTTTCCCTATTAATTTTAGAAACAAAGTGTAAATACAAAAGATGTTTACAATAAAAAATTGAATCAAATTTAAAACATTTTATTTTAGTGATTGTATTTTGTACCTATATAAATAAATAGAAATCTTTTATTAAAAAAAAATAAAAAAAACATCTGAAAATGTTTATTTGAAATTCAAACGTTTCATGAGATTTTCTCCTTATCAATAGAAATTTAAAGAAATTTAAATAAATAGTTGCTTTAAGAAGTACCTATATAGTAAAACAAATGGAACAAAATTTCATCTCCAAGACAATCTCTAGGTATCATTATCTATTTTCAAAACATTTATTTGCTTATCGCTGCTTTACCATATATTCATTTTTTAAAGCAACTATTTTTTCAAATTTGTTAAAATTTCCAAAGGGTGAATTTCTCCTGAAACGTTTGAATTTCAAATAAATCTTTTCAGATTTTTTTTTTTTTTTTTTTTATAAAAGATTTTCATTTATTTAGGAATCAAATAGGAATTTGATAAAAAGCTAAAAACTAAAATTTAAACAAATGTCGTTTTATTTTAAGAAATCTCGATTTCTCCGGAATTACTGGGGCTAATAATTTAAAATTCGCTATGAGGTTAGTTTTCAGACGTAAATGCTTACTTCAAACTTTAATTAGGTGAAATAAGGAAAACTTTTAAAATCAAATTTTCATTGGATTTCATCACGATTATATATTACTTCTTAAAAGTAACCTTCATACAAAGTTTCTAGTTCCGGAGAAATCCTGATTTTAGAAGCCTTTCTTTCATTGTTTCACATCCCTTTGAAATTTGATTCTTTTTTTAAACTTTCTTAGCAAACATTCTCACGTGTTAAAACTAGCCTTCTTACAAATTTCAGGTTATTAGCTCCAGTAGTTTGGGGCCATTTATAAAATACGTTCTCAAACAGGGGGGAGGTGTATGCTTAGCGTGATGATATATGTGACAAGGGAGAAGGGGGGATCTAAGAAAAAGTTCAAAAAGCACAATTTATCAATTTTATTTTAAATTTTTTTCTTAACTTGTTGATTTTGTAATTTTATTTAAGAGCGGTCTAGCCTTTGTGACGATATATTTGTTAAGGGGGTTCGAGATAATTTGACGCAGCGTGACTTAGGGGGTACAAAAAGGCGAAATTTTGCGTGACCATATTTTATGAATGGCCTCTTTCGGATAAATCCTGATATCTTAAAATACCACGTCATAATATACAACCATGTTTATATAATTTTTAGCTTTTACCTCTTTTCAGCTTTTGATAATTTTTCAACAGGGATATATCAATAAATTTGATGCAGTTTTTAATTCTGAACATCTTTTGTATTTCTCCTTTTGTTCTAGAGAAAAATCTATCGACAAATTAAAATTGTATACTAAATAAAAATTTTCCCACGGCTTTCCTATAAAATTTCGGTAAATTCTTGTAGGTATGTACTTATTACCCTGGGAGCCCAACTGGATATAAACTATCTTGTTTCTTCAGTTGGCGTAGATTATATGGCCCAGTTTTATGCTCCTGGACCCCACAGAACTGAATAATAACTTATCTAAATCGAACCTAACTTAATCAGGAATCGGATTTGTTTCGAATCTAATTATTTTGTTAGCCATTCTGCTACTCAAACCAGGCTTCTAAGCTAAGAGAGCGTATAATAAGAATCAGACAAATTTAATAAAAAGAAAGCTTATCTTTCAAATACGTCATAAAAAAATTAACTCATTTAAAATAAGAAAATTTCTCCAGTTAAAATGGAAATAACAGAACTCAATGGTTGTAAAGATTACTACAAATCGATTTGTTTATTAATGATGGAGATATATATTCCATTCGAACAGTTTTTTGGTGGGATATAATTTATTACTTATATTTTTATTATTATTTCTAATTCAATATTATTTTACAGGTCCTAATATGGAAAAGTCTGGTGCCAACGCATGTCAATTAGCTCGAATAATCTGCGCAGCTGTATTAGCAGGCGAACTCAGTTTGATGAGCTCCTTAGCATCTGGTGATCTTGTAAGGAGTCATCTTAAACTTAATAGGTGAGGCGTTTAAATCATCATTATTAGACATTCATCGTACAATATAATACATACTTCCAATCATTCATTCATGCCCAATTTCTTGCAAAAAAACTGAAACGATTTTTTCTTGCTAAGAGTAGCAGAGTTGTTGATTCTTAAGGAGAAATCACTGAGGTTGTCCCCTCCTTAGATTGAAGATTAAATGGGTGGATAGAATTGAGAATCTCATTTCCAAAAGGTACTAAATCTATTTTTTGTAAAAAATGGAGATAATGCCAGTTTCATATAAATATTATCTCTGTTTTTGATTTCTGGTATCAATTTCATGACAAAACTTACAAAATCCTTTACTAAAATACTCTTGAAAAATCAGTTTTATTTCAAAAATGACTAAATCCAGTTCTACATTATTATTTATTTTCTCTCAATTGAAAAAAATAGCTTTAGTATTTTGGAATTGGAAAGAGCACACAGTAAAAGAAATGGCACGAAAAGACACGGAAGATTCCTAAGTGAACTTTTAGAGGGCGAAGTGACAAAGAAAGAAAAGGGCAAACAGAAGACCTAGATTAGGATATTTTCCCCTGAAAATGAAAGATATGGGATGTGAGACTTTTAGAGAACAACTGCAACAGAGTCATTAATTATATCTACCAAATATCTATTGTGTGAAAGATATTTCTGGCAGGTAATTAAGACATTTTCGACGGAGTCCATCATAGAAGAATATGATGGTAGAAAAAGTAGGGTCAGATCCTGGTCTTTTTGGGCCTCAAGGAGGCTTACGTTGTCCAAGACTAACTTCATTGCCTCCTAATTCTTTATTGTTTCTGAAATTCTAAAGTATAAATAAAATATTTATGTAAAAAAACATAATTTGCAAAAGGATGAATTTGCAGTGTAAAACCTGTAACATCCTCAAAGAGCAATTGAAGAGTGGAAGTATCAAAGGTTCTAAGTGCCAAAATTATAAAGTAGAGATACTTTGAAAAAACTTTATTATATCTTTGTTAGTGAAAATACAGCGGAGTGTTAACAATATATTGTTGTTTATGGTACTCAGAAATAAATTTTCTGATTAGAAAAAAAATTAAGAAATGTGTTATAAGTGCCAAAGAGTCTCTTTGCAGCTCTGTAATAATTTTATGTAGAAATCCTTATGTTCTTGTTTATGCAAAAATGGTACTATATGGTAGCTTCTAAATGTTTTTTCTTCTTTGCGCTTATATGATTTTGATGTGGAAGCTCTTCTAATTTCACATTTTTGACCTCGTGCAGAGTTTTACCTCTTTTATTTATAATCGAAATTTTGTTAAAGTCCAATAATTCAGAAAAACTATTTTTGCATAAAAGCTTATCTTGAGGCCACTTTTATATGAACAGTTTTGCTTATTTGTATCGCCTTTAATTAATACAGAGTGTACGAAACTGTGAACTTGTTTTATTTACGACACTTACCAACGAGGCATTTGCTTCTGCACATATCCCTGACGCCAATTTTGTTTTGGATTTTAAGTTGTTAAATGTGGACCTGGCACTTGGCGCATTTCATCAGATATTGGCGAAGGCACATAAATCGTTTTAATGAACAAAAACAAGTTTCAGAATAAATGGCACTTAGCCAGTAACTTTGATACTTCCACTCTTCAATTGGCTTGATGAAAGACCCAAGCTTCCCTAAAAACCTATCTTTGCGACTTCTCCATCTTTTATTGATACTTCCTCGGGCTTTGCTCTTAGGAGCTTCTTCTATATGAAGACAAATTCAATTAGAATCATTCTCAGCTCAAACTAAATCGAATTTCCTTCCTTTCATACAAAATATAAGGGTGGACGCTTTCAAATTGAAAATTTATTAAAATAATCATTCCAAGCATTTATTTTTAGTCATATGAGTATTAAATGTTTCTAGTACTGAAAGGGGTCATTTATAAATTACGACGCACATTAAGGGGAGAGGGGACATTAAAGATTTGTGATAAAATTTGACAGGGGAGTTCGGAGATCTTAAAAATTGTGATGTCACAAGTCAAATTAAAATTTTTTTAAAATTTTCAAATATATTTTTTAAATTTCATGATATGAATAAATATAAAGTTAAACTAAAAATATATTATAAATCCCTTTAGTTAAGTTTAATTTATAAAAAAAGATGTCTACAATTTATTAAATTATAGGGTATAAAATTGATAGTGTGATGTCACAATACAGGGGGGGGCTCAATGAAAATATTAAAGAATGTGACATGGGGGGGGGGGGGGGTCTAAAAATCTTGAAATTTGTGTGACATAATTAATGGACGACCCTAAAGAAGAATTCAATATTCGTTAAAATGAAAATTTGGAAAATAAGTTTCTTTATGAGAGAATTATAATAAAGCAAATATCTATTATTCTTTCAAAAGTAACTCATTTTCAGATTTTTATTGATAATGGGAAAATTTAAAAATGTTTTTTTACAAAGAAGAGTATTAATTTAATGCAATAAACAATCAAGAATTTATTTCAAAATAAATACACATACAAACTCGTACCCAGATTTCTCGAGCAGAAGACAAACTCATTGATTTTCCCATAAGGAGAATTCTCTCTTTGGTTTAATAAATAAAATACCATAATTCTGATAAAACTAATCATTCCCCCACTTCTTTTGTTTCAGATCTTCAGCGAATGTTCAATCTCAAGTAGTTACAACAAATATCTCATCTTATTCCAATACGCTTTTGGTTAAAGATTGCAGAGGTCCTATTTAAAGACAATCCAGTCGTATTTCCTCCCTCCTTCCTTTACCCGAATTTACACGACTGACTAGAGAATAATTTTTTGTTAATAATATTCAAATAAATATTATTATTTAAAAGATAATAAAATAGCGCCAGTGATATAATAAGTATAATATATTTTAGGTTGTTTTATTTAAACTAATTTTTTTTTTTTTTAATGTTCAATTATTTAATTTCTTAAATATTAATTTTAATTATTTTAGTCACTATTTAAAAAAAGAAGTAAAAAATAATTCAATTTTTATTTTATTTGATTTATTTTTCTTAACCAAAATATATTTGTATTCACAAATTTTACAAGACTGTCACGTGTTATTGTTAATTTACACTTAATTATTATTATTAAAGAAGGAATTTTAGAATTAACCTGTGTTTATGCTATGTTTCTTTTTTTATTTTTACCTCAATCTTTTTCCTATTCCAAAATATTTTTATTTTTTTAGATAAAAATAAAAAATAATCTTGAAATATGGTCAATAAAAAATTCACTTGTAACTTGTCGAGCTTTCGTTTCAGGCCTGCATCCAGGACTGAACATTAGATCTGGCACTGGATTTTTTAGGGGGTGAGGGGCTAGAGAAAATAAGCTTTTAAATCTATTATTTCTAACTTCTTGAGTAATCGCGAGCTAAACTTTATTTACGAATATTATACAGTTTATTTATTTAATATAGAATACAGTGGTTTAATAGAGATATTAAATTGTATACATAAGTTATTTTATGCGTAAGCGGAAACATCCTTTTAATATTATTGTAATTATTAAATATAATTAGATTAATATATTATATAAATAATTAATAAATAACAAAATTAAATGAGTAGATGAATAAGGCCAATTTAATCAAAGATCTTAGTAGATAATTATTATGCTAACTGCCTGGATAGCAAGTTGTCTGGTTCGACTCCTGAGGGGGCGGAACCTTCTGGCATATCACATAATATATACATAATTATCTATTAAGAATTTTGATTAAATTGGCCTTATTCATCTACTCATTTGATTAAAATATAGTTAGGAAGCCCGGAGTTGTTCTTTTTGAAAAAAAAATTCCAATTATTTTAAAAAATAAAACACTTAATGTTTGTAATAATTATGTTAAATAATATTATAATATTGTAATATTATTTTTAAACGAAACAGTTACCGTATTCTGTTTTTAAGAGTGTTTCTCTCATATTTATGTTATTAGCAAGAAACGTGTTTAAAAATGAAAATTTAAAAGTACAATTACGAGAATCTTTTTTTTTCTACTCCCTTAGCCTCGGGAACTAAATGCCCACTTAGCCAGTCGTCACAGATTCCTTAAGCTTATAAGTAAAGCTAAAATTACTAACGTATTTGATTAAGATAAATTAATAAGCTATGAATAATAATTGAAAATATATAGCCCTAAAGCCTAGTTTACACGGACTTAGTACTTACCATTAGTACTATCCATTTACTAAGCACTTAGCAGACTAACTGGTTAGTAGTGGTTCACACGTCTCTACTTAGTAACCAATGTAATTCCTGTATTTTATTAATGGTGTGGGTTCTTGGTGATACATGTTTTAAATAAAGTAAAAAATAAATGTGAAAAATTTTCTTTACTTTATTTAATTAGGGTATAGTGAAAGTTGCAAGATTGCAATTCGAGTTGTCAAACACCGCATTTTTAATCATTATTTGAACATTATTTTAAACATCGATAATAGAAGACCTTGAAGAGGAATTGAAAAATAAAAACCGCGTGTGGACAAGAAATTTTTATTGTTTTTTCTGCTGTCCAGTTTTCGGACATTTCAATAAATCTACAAACAATTTTTTTGAATGAGTTTATTACTCACTTGTCACAAATTTACAATTAATTTAGAATTAATTTAAAAAAATTTATTTCACAAATCTCTAAGGCCCTCTTCACTAGGCAATTCCCTGGAGTTGCAACGGAAACTCGCCAAGTATCGTCAATTTGAATTGCCTGTGCGAAGTTCGAGTGAATAATGAATTTTAAATTATTATTGAATGTTTGATTAAATTTGATTTCCTTTACAAATAATAAAAAGAAAATCTAACTAATAATGATCATTTTACATAATTATCAAATTCATTAAATATTTGAATTTCTAAATTGTATATTATCAAAATTGAAAAATAGTGAAAAATATATAGGTAGGGGAAGCTACTTGCCATTAGTAAATAGAAACCATTTCTATTCACTCCCACTTGCCACTCTAATAATACTAACCACTTATATTGTGTGTTTACAAGACACAGAAGTAGTGCGAGTTGTTAGTACTAAGCTCGTGTAAACTAGCCTCAAGACGGGCAAGAAAACTCAATACAAAATAAACTATATTAAATAACACGAAGATTATACCAAATTACATTAGTAAACTATAGGATAACAATTCGTAGCCTTACCATGCAAAAACAACTCTTTGACAAATGAGCATTTTAAATAAAACTAAGAATAGGTGTAGGTATAACAAAATAAATAAACTACATGAAATAAAAAATCTATAATAGAATATATTAATATATAATTTCCAAACGATGAAGTAATGATCATTTGGTTATAATTGGAAACCAATGGATATTATATGCTTAATAATGATATCTGCAATTGGACCTCCTTGGCCTAGAGATGACAAAAGAATCTCTGTGCTTGTGGGGAAATCATTTTTTCCTTTAATATTAAGGCACAAGCGATCAATTTGGTGTCTGTGTATCTCACATCCCAGAAGGACATGGTTAATATCTCCAATAGAAATAGAGTCACAAGGGAGTATGGATTATCTCTCCGGCCGATTCTGTGTAGGTATGCTGGTGATTTTGCATTCCCTAATCTAAGTCGGATAATATGAACCTTCAGTTTTCGATAAAGATTATTAAAGTTTTCAAACCAGGGAGGGATCGGGATTCTCGGTCATACATTAAAAAAATGACGACCTTTTAGTATGATGTGGACCACAGATTCTGCCAATCCCTATAAATTCTCTTCTTGTTGATTGATCGAATATGAGAACGTTAGTTCGGGCAAAAAATTTTCCAGTATGGGCAGTGCCCGGCCAGCTCCAAACATTATCATGGTCTAATAACAAATACAAAAAATCGTCTATTATTACGAAATTTCGGCATTCTGGTCATTATGTCAACGAAAGACTACAAGGGCATGGTGATTGGTTCATTTCTTCAGAATTTGAGAAGGTTCTGTTGTATAAGCGGCCTTCACTGAATAGACAATGGCATCAACAGGATGGGGTGACGAGCTTGAATTATAATGTTTTAAATGACAGGAAGTTGTTATCTATTAGATGACAAACTCTTGTGGATTTTCTTTTCTCTACCGCCTTTACAAACTTTATACATCTACTTAATAAATTACTTTTCATCGAGGATAAAGAACAAAGTCAAAATCTGTTTAACTTTCCCTTTAGGGGATGAAGGCTTGATCAGGAAATTTATTTCAGACCATATATATATTGTTAGTTAAAGGGTGCCCCTTAGAATAAAGATGAACATCTTTATTGAGATCCGTGTCATCAACCAAATTCCATATTTTTTGATTCAAAAAATTATCTTGCAAATTAATTCATTGGGCTTGAATTTTTAAACAAAAAGAGTAATTTAGTAGATTACATATATTTTTCCGCCATCATCCAATGAGTTATCGCAATAAACGGGCGCTCTGGGTCTATACTCATAATTTATTTATTTATTTAACTTCACGTGAGTTAACATACTCTAGGAATACTGTTAGGAAGGGGTAGGAAATCACTTGAGTTGAGTTTTGCCCTGTTCAAACAATTCAATTAACTACTATCAATGGTAAAGGACACGAGTTAGAAAACGCCTCTTGTTGGTCTTCTAGGGGTAAGTGAGGGGTGAGAGAGGTATCCTTTAGACTAAAATTCAATGCTGCGAAAGGGGTTGCCCCTTGCAACTCTTTGACAACCGCCCTAGTGGTTTATTAAAATTAATTCAGTTTTCGTTCTCTCTCTCTCTCTCTTACCCTTCTAATAGACTTTGTCAAAACACATACATATACCTATCACTACTAAATGCTTCTTGGTACAGTCGCTAGAGTTGGCATATTTAATGGAAAAATTAGATTTCATTCTCATTTATAATTCTTTTTGTCTATCTTATTTTATTGATTTCATCTACCTGAACGTTCAGAGTATGTCTATTATATAAGAAAATAGCATTTTGATTAATAATTTTATAGCTTAAAAGAAATTGTATAAAAGGATTCAATTTCTTCTCTCCGGGAGCAAATCAACAAGAAATTGCAAAAGTTATATTTTTTTTCTCATTGGATATTTATTCAAATCTATTGAAATTTTATATCTCTTTGTTAATTTTATATATCTTTTATATCAAATAATTATTAGGAAATTTGTAATTTTAAAGAGTAGTTTATTTGAAGACCAAATTGAATAAACGCTAATAACTCCGTTGGAATTTTTTTTTAAATATGAAATTGATAGATATTATTATATAATATTATAGACAATCAATTATTAATAATTTGCTTTAATTTTGAACGAAATCGGTTAAGTGGTTTTTGATAAAATGGTCAAAAACTATCTGAACTGTCAAAAAACTGTGTTTTTTGAAAGCACGAGATGCCTTTGAAAAAAGTTAAAAAAGTCATATGAAACGAAACATTGACTTGTGACATTGAGGTGAATTTTTAAAAGGCTTCTAAAACGGCCTTTCATAGACCGATTTTGAGTTTTTTGTCCATTTTCTCAAAAAATACTTAACCGATTTCGTTCAAAATTGAAGCTAATTATTAATAATCTATAATATCTATTAATTTCATATTTTTTAAAAAAATTTCAACGAAGTTATTAGCGTTTTTACAAATTGGACTTCAAAAAAACCCCATTAAAATGCAAATTGCGTAATAATAATTATTTTATGTAAAAGATAAATAAAAATAACAGACATATGAAATTTCAATAGATTTGAATAAATATCTAATGAGAAAAAAAAATAAAACTTTTTGTCATTTCTAGTTGATTCGCTTCCGGAGAGAAGAAATTGAATCTTTTCATACAATTTCTTTTAAACTACAAAATTCTTAATCAAAATGCTATTTTCTTATGTAATGGACATATTATATATAAATTAAATATTTGCTCTCTCTATAATGAGTTTAATTTTATTCAAGAGCAAAAGATCATTCCTAGAATAATAGAAATTAAAAATTGAATCTTTAATATAGTCTGAACAGGTCTTGACTTGTATTTCCTTCGCTATAAAGGAAGAAGATAGATAATTCCTCGGATAATTATATCCACGCACTTTTCAGTCATTTTTCTCGATCGGATTCTAATGAAATAACCGCTCACATTTATTAATTAATGAAAAACTTAAATATAATAAGCTACTAGAAATGTATTTTTGAACCATAATTTCTAAGGCTTATAGAGTCAGTGATTCTCAACCTTTTTTGGTTGACGACACACTAAAAATATCTCTGTCATCAACTATTAGTGGCTTTTAAAATCAAAAAAATCACATCGGCGTCGTCGGGTAAGCCAATTTATAATAAGTTTTTACCCTGTTCTAGAAATATCATACGAACGCCTCTCACATATTCCCAGGGCATGAGAATAAAAGAAGCCGAAAAAATCATGAAGCCATATGTTACTCAGAATTAAACGATATTTAAACGACACATAATGTAATTATATATACCTACTGAAAAATGTTATTGATTATTTTATAAATATAAATAAATACAAATCTTCTATAAAAATAATTTATCGACTCTTTAATAAATAAACTGCAACGGATCGTTGCTAAACTTTATCTAAAGTCATTTTAAATATTAATATATTTATTAATTTATTATTAATCAGATATCACTGGTTATTTGCAGTCCATGTTGACTTAAATTCAAAAATAGCCATTGATTCTCATCTAATACTTGAGGAATAACAATTATACATTGGATTTTTGACGTTTTGATTATTTATTATTGTTAACCATTGCTGAAGACATGGAGGAATCGGCTTAAAATAAAAATGACGATCGATTCTTATCTAATACTAGACTACTAGAAGAAGAAGAATAACCTTAGTGCATTCATTCAATTTTTGATGTTTTGACTATTAATGATAACCTCGACTAGAAACATGGAAGGATTGACTTAAAATCAAATAACTAAATTCATTTTTGGTAGACAACTCAAGCAAAATGCTGTTTTTCAAGTTTAAAATTCGAGTGGGTTTCAAGTCACCTTTTACCAAAAATATGAGACTCTTCTAAAGTAAATATAAGATTTCTTAGATTTTTCTTTGAATATTTTATTATTTTTGAACCACGCCCCCATCTCTCCTCTCTTTTGATTAGTAGTGATAGGTGGTATGATTAGTAGTGATGAGTGGTATGCTTTAAACACGGCTAAATAATTAAAAGTGATTAGTGAAAATAGTATGACGTACTATTCTAAACCGATTGAGATTATCTCGGAAGATAAGCTAAGAATAGCTTGCACTAATTGCTTTTGAGGGGTATATAAGGGGGAGATAGGGACAGTAGTGTGGGGGTATGTGATGGGGGAAGTTAGGGAGAGTGAGGGGGAAGTAGGGGGGAGATAGGGACAATGAAGAAGGCTATAAAAGAGGGAGAATGATAGGGAGATTGGGCAGTGTGTTTCAAGCAGTGGCGATTGAAACATCGGCTGGGAATATTACAATATGGCCTCTCATTCTTCATCCACCCTCTCAGCTGACTCCACCCCTCACTAATAAACAACACTTCATCCCTAATATTAATTATATGCATAGAATTTCAGACAACATTTAATATAATTTTCTTTCTACTTATTATACTTTTACCTAAGTAGAAATTGTGTGTGTGTGTATGTGAATGTGAGTAAATAAAATAAATCGTTGGGCTCTATCTTCAGTTGCCAACATAAAAAGTCAAAGAAGCATTCAATTTAAATTTTATATAAATGAAATTTTCAACATTGTTTTAATTTTTATTGTTTTAAGTTAAAACACTACAAAAATTTGAAAATAAATACAAGTTTTAATAATATATAAAAGTTAATATTTTGCTTATATTAAATTATTTTTAATACTTGGGTAACGAGTAGGTGTGTACTTCTTTGTTAATATAGATAAACAGAGTTGTAGTGGCAAAATTTTCAGTGTGGGAACGCTAAACTACCGAAATAATATTAAGGTGTATATAAGATATACTTTTTATCTCAGAAGTGTGTCGCGATCAGATTGTCCAAGCGGGGGGGGGGGGGGGGGGTCGGAGACGCCGCCCCCCCAAACACACACCACACACACATATAGAACTTTATTTTCAATTTAAAAATTTTTAAAAAAAAAAAGTTTTTTATTTTTTACAAATTTTTTTTTTCTGAATGAAACCAGTGTGGGAACGCCGTTCCCGCCTCCACTACACCCCTGTAGATAAATAAGTACAGACCTACTTCAGGGCCTGGCCTCCCTGCCCACCTGATCTTTTATCAAGAGAATCATGTCCTTTCTCTAAAATTTACCAAATTTAATCCGTATTATCTCATATCCTTATTCCTTCGAAACCGAAACATATCGCGAGTATATTTTTGCTTGTGCGCAAGTGTCAGTGTGTTCCTGTGGGGTTACAGCATTCCATGTCCAGTCACGAGACATTGCCTGTTAAGGTAATATATCTATTTAATACTCTATTCTTATAATGAAATAGCTAAGAAATAATCTAAATTATTAATTTTCTCAAAAGTACAACAAAAATAGGTAATAAGTATATTAAATATAATTTTATTGCAAATATTTGTATAAAAAATAACTTAAAAATCACTATATAATTTTACTAATATCATGTTTTTTTTTCTTTTCCAGGTAGGTGCTTGCGCTACTAATAATTTTTATTTAAATTACCTTCAAATTAATAATGGAAAAAAAAAAATTATATTATTATATTAATATTAATAATTTTCTAATCAATTTGAAACTTAATAAATAAAAGTAAAAATTTTATATATACTAAATTATTTTTTTGCAACGAAATTTTCTATGGAGAGAGACGGACTGGTAGAAATTTTAATTGAATGTAATTAATTGAAGGCAGCCCAGAGGTAGTGAGGAAAGAAAAAATTAACACATATCAAATAAGGTGTAATTTATTGGAATCCTTCCTCCTTTCCTTTCAAACTTACGTTTCGGAGGATTTTTCCCTCCTTCAGGGTTTCAAAGGGTCAATGAATGAAACAAATAAAATGTTTCCTTTTTCTCTCCACAGTAGTGTTCAAAAACTTTCTTCATTTTTAACAAAGGATTAGAAAAACAATTTTTTTTCCTCCTTTTCTTAATTAATTACACCTTATTTGATGTGTTAAATTTTTCTTTTCTCACTACCTCTGGGCTGCCTTCCATTACATTCAATTAATACTAAATTATTTTTAATAATTGGGTAACGGCTAAGTGTGTACTTCTTTGCTAATATGGATAAAGAGGTACAGACTTATTTCAGGGCCGGCCTCCCTACCCACGTGACCTCATGATGAATGCGGCCCGACATAAAATTAGATTTATATGTACCTTCTTACTGGAAAATGTAATGGATGCAATTTCCCCTGATAATTTTTTTTTCTCTAATATAAGAAATCTGAAAATCTATTGAAAAGTTTTCGAAAAATAAAAATAATTTTGAATCACCATTTTGGTGTATTTTCGATGACATAAATTTTTTATCTAACTAGATATAAATTTTTTAATTGTAAAAATTCTGATTGAATATGTATAGAACTACAAGGAAAATTTAATAAAGTCTCTTTATTAATAATTATTTCCCTAGAAACAAATATTACTGGCTTCACAAAATTTATGATATCGCTTTTAGTATGTATATATTTACATATTATACGAGAAGCTATTTTCAAGAATAAAATTCACGAAAAGTAAAATTAGAATCTTATACCTACTGTAAATGAGGTAAGAAAAATATAATATACCAATGATCATTTCATATTTTCATTTTTTTAAATATTTAATTGTGCCCATTTTAAGACTAAAAAATAAAAAAATAAATTATAGTTTAAAAAAACTAAAGAAAATCGCTTTAGTAATGCAGTAAAAAGTATAAAATAATATACCTAAAATTTTTTTATCTCCATAATAACTAAGTCAAGAAGCGTAGGGCATTTTGTCGAAATTAATTAAAACTACCTCAAAGAAGCGCCCCCCCCCCCCCCCGCTTTTTGACTTAGTTATTGGACATACAATTTTTTTAGGTACATTATGTTATACTTTTTAGTGCATTAATGACAAAAGCGTGTTTTTTTATTAGTTTATTAAATTACAATTTATTGATTAACAAATTCGGTAGAATTAGATTATAGCTTTATTTGCGAAACGAAGCAATTTTTTTTCTTCAAATGTGGCCCGTGAAAACCAAAAAGTTGGACACCCCTGGCTTAGAGCTTTTATCATCGCTCTTGTGGCTTATCGAACAGGTAAGCGCATCTTAATTAAAAAATTCGTCTTTTGTATTTGGTTCCCCTTCTTTTTAAACGAAGTATTTAACTCTAGCTCGTAAGTAAAGCAAAAGAGATAACTCGAGCATGATTTGCATGGGAACCACGTATCGTCGTATGATATACATTCTAGAAGCCAGGCTCTATTTTACGAGCCCTTTCTTTAAGAAAACCACTTCCCGAAATCATAACTACATTTTCTGAATAAATATACACAGATAAATAAAGAGCAATTCACTACTACACCCGGGGACTTAGAAATTATTCAAATATTTTAACCATTTAAGAGAAGAAAATGGCTTTAGTTAAGTATAATGAGCAAACGAGTTGTTTGTTTCACAGAGATTCATGGCTAAATTTTCATTTATTTTCTATTTTCTCTATATTAAATAAATTATCCGTTTAGTTTATTAGAGAGAAATAAAAAATAGATAAGGGAAAATTATTAAGTATTAGAATTATTTACGCCCGCCCAACCTAATAAGAAAATGAGAAAAATTTTGAATGTTTACAATGATAAGCCACATAAGGCCAGTTGTATGTCGGTTGGTAAAGTCTTTGTAAAAGTTGACAAAGGGTAAAACCTTAGAATTCACCTTGTGCCCGGCAGGATGGCCAATCAAATGAAAATGCGGGTCATCTCATTGGCCACCGAGCCGGGCACAATGTGAATTCTGTTTTACCCTTTGTCAACTTTTACAAAGACTTTACCAACACCGACATACAACTAGCCCTCATAGGTCTTCTAATCTTTTATAATACAGCGTGAATTCAATTAATTAATGTGTTCCTGTTGTTAAGGTAAAATATTATTTTAAAACTCTATTCTTATAATTAATTTATCAAGAAATACTCTAAACATTACAAGTACTTTTTCGTGTTTTTCAAAAAAATATAATTTAAAATAAATAATATATTTCTTATTATTCTTTTGAATGATTATTTATCTGATATCTATGAAAGAGAATTAATAAGGTAATTCACAATTAAATTATCATATGAAATTTTATACTTATAAACATAGCTATATTATTATCTCTGCTAGAAAAATATACATGAATAAAAAGAGAAAATCTCTAATGGCATATCTATGATGAAAAAAATAAAAATTTACAAATTATCCATATTTTATGAATATGCAAAAAATATATATTGTATATAGGTATATAGATATCTATGTATATAAAACATCTGAATCGGTGCTTGCAAATTTTATGGCAAAGCAATTTTAAATATAAATACCCAAATGTTAAATATCTCTTGACATTACCATAAATCCTTTTAATATTCGTATTTATTTTAATTATTTTTTTCAGGTGAAAGTGCTCTTTTAATTTAATTCTATAGCAAAAGTAAATTTTTAAAAAATAAGCAAAGTGTAAATAAGTGGAATCATTGATTTATGAATGAAAAGGAGAAGAATATTTAAATAAAAATTGCAAGACTGCTCTTAAAATAGTTAATAGGGAGCGTTTTATAAATATATAATTAAAATTACAAGTAGTATGTGTAACTTTACTCCAACTTTACACTGTGTAAAAGCGCAATAAAATATTGAAATTTAACTACGTAGGGTAGTCTTCTTCTCTTACAAATAACTTTTGTCTAAATTGAATTAACATACTATACTTATACTATATACAAATAAAGTTGATATTTTCTAATTTTTTTTATATAGAATACTGAATACCTACTTTAATAATTATTAAATTAATGTATTTTGTTTACGGGCGTAAACATATACTCATATTAAATAGAGAAATTTTCTCTCCCAAAAATGGAAGACATTATTATATTATAAACAACTAAAAATATTGTCGAAAATGCAAAAGGCGCTATTTGCCTGGGAAGTAAATCTATTTATTCGTATAGGAGAATAGATTTTGTTTCTTCGATAACTTTTCACCAATATATTTTAGGAGAGGTGAATTTGATTGATTTTATGTAGGTAATAATTAATTCTATATATGAGCCGTTTTCTTTGAAAGTGATGTAAATCCATTTATTGTTATTTCGAGATATTTAAGGGTTTGTATTTGAATGGTTTGAAAAATATTGGTATATGTTAATACGCTCATTTTATGTTTATTAAATATTAAATTGATTTAAGATTATAATTGGATCGTTTTTAAAAAATTAGTTAAAATAAATTTATACTTTTGATGACCTCATATAGATTTACACCGCTTTCAAAGTGAACAAAATGTAAAAATCATTCATTTATGAAATATTAAATATGGGATTTCAAATAAATAAAAACAATTTTTTATGGAATTTTTATTAAATAAGTAAAAAAATAAAAAGGCTTTATTTCAGCATTTCTTCAGGTAAGTAATGCCATTTAAATTACTTTAATTACAACTTTATATTAAGAAATTCTCATATAATTATGAAAAATATTCATTTAACAAGGACGTCTGTAAGGTAGGCTAAACCGATCCAGAGGCGTCTTTTGGTTGCATAAATACAGGCGGACAGCATTTCTAGGGTTTTCTTTATGGATAGTACCTGGATTTTTAACCGACTTCAAAAAAGGAGGAGGTTCTCTATTCGACTGAATTTTTTTTTTTTTTTTTTTTTTGTTTCTATGTTACCTCATATCTCCGCCAATTGTGAACTGATTTTGAAATTTTTTTTGCATTGGGTTCAGTCTAGATTCCGATTGGTCCCGTTTTTTCATTGGTATTAGACCTTTTTTGTTAGGTTTTTTCATGTCTAACTTCTTTGTTTATGAACCCATTTTGATGATTCTTTTTTTTATTGGGGGTATAAGGGGGTATCTATCTATAAGGGGGTATCTTAGGGATAGTGCCATATTAATTTGGTCAAGTTCTGATGATATGATCAACGACGAAATAACGTAAATCTCCAATTCTTATGACCAAATAATCGAAATTATAATAAATAAAATCTTTTATAAAAAAATCTTAAAACATTCATTTAAAACCCTCAAACGTTTCGAGAGAATTTCTATATTTATGATTTGAATTTTATTATCATTTTCTGATTCATTCGCCTGAATCTTTCTCTTACGAGATTCATGGAAGGTATTATATTAAGTCACTATTAATAACATCACTAAAAAGAGAAAAATAAAAATAATTTTTAAGAAAAAAATAAAACCGACTTCAAAAAAATTAAATGCAATAAATAAAATACACTAAAAGGTATAAAATAATTATTATCTTATTTAGTTACAACTAAACGACGAAATATTAACATGAAATTACTTAGTCGGTGCCAAACAAACTATACCTATAAGCGAGCGTATCCGCCAAACGTACTAAGTAAGATCCGTCGAGTGCGATTCATAAAACGTATATGTTTGGCACCGACTTCAAAAAGTAATTTCATGTTAATATTTCGTCGTTTAGTTGTAAATAAATAAGATAATAATTATTTTATACCTTTTAGTGTATTTTATTTGTTGCATTTAATTTTTTGAAGTCGGTTTTATTTTTTTTCTTAAAAATTAGCTAAAAGCAATATTTTAATATTATTTTAAACTTTGAATTCAGGTAAAAAGGTGAATTTTAGTGGAAGCCTAATTTAAAATTTTGGGACTTTTTTACCTGCGTTCAGTATACCTTTCTCTAAACGGATTTGAAACTGGGTTTACGGACAATAGAGTTCGCCGCCCTTTCCCAACATATACAATGAAACAATCATTTTTGTCCCATTAAAATTCCAGACGGCCTTTCTTTTCGATTAGGTCTCTCTGGCTTATATTGATATTTTATCGAAATTAAATTTAAATAATATTTTGTTGAAATTCATGATTTTAAAACTAAATTTAATTTTTTCGTCGGGACGTTACAAGTCCGCCCCTCGAGCTTGAGCCACGTGGTGTTTTATACCACCTGAACCACCCTATAGGCACGACCCTGTATATAAAGGTGCTAGTATTATTATATTTTCAAATTTTTGTAGTCTTCCTCTCATAGAGGATCTTGAATCTAAAGTTTTAAACTCCGCATTTTCATCAAATGAAGTTTTATACAGCATTGTATTTGGTGTGTTTTTTAAAACCCTTATCCAACATATCTTCAGCTAATTTACCTCTTCATTATTTATATTTTTTCGTCTTAGAAATGTATTTTCTAGTTGTTTTACCGGATCAAAATCATCTCGTTACATTTCATGTATTTTCTTTATTGGGCCTCCGAGGAGCGGGCCGCCTCTTACAAAGACAAAAGACCATTACAAAAATTTATTTACAAACCTTTCACACTTTCAGCTTCAGAACAAATTAATTCATATTCAGAGCGGGTGTCTGAGAGAGCCAGGATTAATCCTGACTCACATTTCACATTTCTTTTTTTTTTTAGTATTTACAATATTATACGCCACCCGCTCTATATGTTCTTCTGCTGAAAGTGTAAAAATTAAGGCGAGATCCCCTCATCGCCTTACATGTCAAATTGTTTATTACCACACTCCCTTCCACGAGAGTGTGATGGCCTCGACCCTGACCGAGCCCGCCCCGACGCCAAATTGCTCCGCAATATTATCCACCAGACTGGAGTTGCCCCTATATTTTCTATTTTGTTTCGGTGGGCAACACCCAGTCCTGCAAGCGCGGAGACGATCTGGACGTCCAAAACCCACACCACCCCCGACGCATCCTTTGCCACGATGTCTGGCTTTCTATTGCCTGCCGAGCTGGAGTACAAGTACTCCAACTCGACACGCATTCCCTTTTTGATCAAATCGTCGGCCACACAACATTGGATGATGTGCACCGTTGTCTCAGTTCGTCTGCACCCAGCCTAGCACATTGGGGGCCCTCTGGCCGTCTTCCCCTGCTGGTTCTTACGGCTGAAGGAAGGGACCCCGATCTAAGCCTACAAAATTCTATAAATAAAACTTTTGTTTTCGGCATTGTTGTATGATGGTATTATAGCATGTAGAAATATCCGGTGATTTTTTCTTTCTTATGGACGTCTCGATAGTTCCAAAATAATGTAGTATAAACTTTGAACTAAATATTTTCTTTGCGAAAAGTGGACTTACACTACTTTCAAAGTAATTATATTTGTAATTTAATTAACTACTTAAATTTATATTGACAAATGATGAAAATTTTGAATGATTTTTTTTTGGAAATGTTTATTATAAAAAGATCATAGCAGATTTTGCATTCATTGTTATCATTAACTTTTTGTCAAAAATGGACTTGGACCACTTTCAAAGAAAACGCCTCTCGAAGAGATGATACTTCTATCGTGAAGCCTCTCTACAGTACATTTTATTGTTACCTATATAGATATTCACATATATAGTTTCTTCTCCTCACTTCTTTTGTTATTATTGTCCATATAGTTTATATAATTATACTTAAACTTTTTTGGCTCTGAGAGCGTTGTTATCTGTGATGTTATTTCTATTTCATTATCTGTGGTACCTACTATCTTGTTTATGTTTTACTGCGATTTTTTCATCTATGCCATAAATGGTAGAAAGAGTTCTTCTGGTTGTAAGCCATACTGGCAAATCGAGATAGGAACATATTAAGATTTTCTCTCCCTAACTTGTTTTAATTTATTTATTTACAATTAATTATTTATTATATATTTACAATATACATATTATTATAATTTTGGAAAATAATTATTTTTTTATTTTGTTACTGGGCTTTTTTCGTAATACATTAACATTATATAAAAAGTAATAGCATATTTTAGCATTTTTGGTGCATATTTTGTTTCTTATTTTTAGGAGTTTTTTTTTACGCCATATTTGATGTCATATTTTAGAGGGTTTTACTCTTCTTTTCTATATTTATAGATTTCTATATTTATAGATGTAATTTGCTTGCTGGTTGACACAGATTGATCGCTTTCCGTCAATCTTGCAACAACGCAAACGCAGTTGTAGAGATTAGCCGGCTCGGATTAATGCCAAAGTACACACATGCCTTCTCATTAAGGTATTATTCAATAATGATAATGGCGATGTTGTGTAGGTGGCTAGGTAGCAAGCAACACCTGCAAATGGAATTGACCGCTGATCGGGCAGCAGTCAGCCGGGGATCAAAGAGAGTGTTAATTGCGCAAGTCGAGCCTGAACAAGATCAGGCGATTCGGGAATCAATTCCGTAATCAAGCAAGACAGACCAACAGTAATATGGACCAGGCAAACAATCCGGAGTTGATTAAGTCCTTAGCGTAAATAAAGTTTAATTCTTCTTGATGTTTTTCTAATTATAGGAACAAATTGAAAAGAATTCTCTCCAATGATGAAATAAACAGAAAGTAAAACAGACGAAATTCGGGGGGAAAGAGAAAACTTTTTCAAGACTAGATACCCTTTCAGAATTGTTAGTGATTCATCATAATTTATAGTTTAAATAAACTGATGTGGTCATCCACATGACTTTACCATACGCTGGCCCCTCTCTTATACTTAATATTTAATAAAACCAAATATAATCATTTAGAGAGGAGGATCAAAATATGAAAATCTAGGCCCTTGGACCAAACTGAACCAAATGTATACAAAATTTGGGTGAGTTTGGTACAAGGGCCTAAATTTTCATTTTCTGACCCTACAGTCCTCCTTTTGGGCTGCTAGTTTTTGCATTTTTAGACTTCTGGTGTATGCCCTCCACTGCATCTCTGCCAGAATATCTTGGATAGAACGGCACTCTACCCGTCTCAAAACCCGACCAACCACCCCAACTGGAATCACGACTTATATAGTAGCAGAGTCCCCTCCACCGCAGCGGCCAGCGGAGCCACACGAGTCCTGGCGGAGATGCGGCGGGGGGGGGGGGGGGTTCCTTCCCGTCTGCCCGCCAAGGCTTGCCTAAAAATTTCGAGCACTGCTAGAAGAGAGAAGCGAAAAAATCCTTCGAAACGTTGATTTTTGAGTGATGAAAAAAAAGAATGTCCAATGAATCTATATTTTTTTATTCGAGAGAATTTTTTTCACTATCCTTGGGCTGCCTTTCCATCACTTATCAATTAATATTTCTACCAGTCCGTCTCTCTCCGAAGAGAAAATTTCTTCTACAATAATAATAATAATTTGTTCAACTTAAGAGACTTAACTGCAAATATATTAAAATATTCACTAGATTAATACACAATTGTGGTAGAAAAGGGAATAAAGACCCATTTGACTCCGGTTCATTTTCAAAATTCCAAACGGGAAACAAAAACATGGTTTTCATGTTTAATTTAATGGTTTAATCGGATCAGAGAAACGATTTTATTTTAATGATGAAATAAGAAAATCTCATTAAGCAAGAGAATGCGACGAATTAAAGTAATTTTTATTGTATGCATAGTTGTATTAATGAACTCGATGGTTTGTTTAACCGAGTTACCAATTTTGCATTGACTACATTTTAAATCTAGCTTTCAAGTTAAGTATATAGAAAACATTTCTATTTTATATAAAGGAACAGATTCGCTTTTAATATGAAAACAAAATGAATATGTAAATTAAAATAGGAGAATAAAATAATTTATTTGATGAATCTATGTTCAAATGGAGATTGTTTTGATTGTTTAGTTTAATAATAACTAAATCTGACTGTCAGTCTAATAAAATTAATGAGATCTTTGAAGCACATCCAAAAAGGCATTAAAATTGATTTATGTCTTCAAATTAATATGGTAAATACCTTGCTGGGTTTACAAAATACGATGTATGATCAATAACACAATATATAAGAAAATCTTGAAAAAGTTTAATATTATTAATATTATTATTATTAATAATACACCACACAGGGATTTCAATATTTTATTGACACAAATCTAGCGCACAGATATTTGGAGTGGGGTTCGGGGTTCGGGGTGGGTGGTGGGTGGGAGTGGGGGCTGTGGGTTGGGGGCGTGCCCCCTGGCTAGCAAGAAGACCACCGAAGGCGGGCCTTGCAGCTAGTATTATATAAAAGAATAATCCTTAAACAATTTTAATATAATAACCATAGTTATTATGAACACACCATAGTCAAGGCACTAGACAGCGGTGGGGTCTTAGTACAAATTTAAGTAAACATTTAATAAAAAAACAAAAAAAAAAGATACTTTGATAAAAAAAAAAGCAATCTGGTCATCTGGGAGGTCATGTTTTCTACTCCTAGGAGTATATTTATACTCCCCTAACCCCGAGGTAGGTATAACCCCCCCTTCGAAATTTTTTCTTTGCTTCAGGATTGACCATTGTAAAAGTATAACCTAAACACAAACCCTATACCACCTACTTTTGGATTATCCTGTATATACAATTATGCATATATATCTAATAATTTGGACGTTCAATGATTATCTACACTGCATGATATATAATCTCTTTCCCATGATATTCTATTTTGTCTATTACAATGCATACTTAGATATCTTGTTAACTGCTGTTGAATGGGATTCAATCCAATCCCTAATTGTGCGTTGAAATCCGCATCTGGGGATATTTCAGATTTTGTGCTCGTGTTTGTGTGCGTGTCATTGAGCGTGTAGGTGAATTTGAACAGGGAACAGGGAACAGTAGTGAACAGGATCCTCCGGCTGTTAGCACTTAGGCGCATTTGCGTTGTTTCGTGACACATGCAATTAATAACGCGTTCATTACCAAGGGCATTAATCTCAGAGCCAAGAAAGCGCGTTGAGCGGCTCTGGTTTTGGTTCTGGTTCTGGTTCTGGTTTTAGGGTGGGCTGCCCTGTCTGACACAATTACTAATCGGCATCAGATGGGCCTGAGCATTTTTAGACCAGCTCAAATGCGAAATTAGATAAAACTCCATTAATTCAACGCAAATGCTGGTGGCTACTAACTACCTATATATAGCATATATTTTTGCTACGTATAATTCAATCTTCATTAGGAATTAAGGGCAACATATTTCTTATAAGAAATCATTATTAATATTGTTTATTTACATTTCATTTTACTTTAACTTGTTTTCTTGATCTACCTCTGATATTAGTAGTCCAAGAGCTGGTGACACATTTTGACTACGGAGTTGACCCAACTAGAAATAATGAGTAATAGTACCGTCTATGATAGTTGTACAGGGAATGACCAGTCTGCCTGGCTGTAGCAGGTGGACCAGGTACTGCGCATGGTGTGAGTGCTGTAAAAAAGACATATGTGTTAAAAAATATTTTTGACCCATAATGAAATTATAAAAATTATAATTTATAGTCAATTATAAACATAATATATTCACCCCAGACCATTTGAGTGGTGGGACGAGGAACAAAGTGTATTTTTACAACATGAAAAAAAATAGCATCATGCTATTTTTTTTCATGTTGTAAAAATACACTTTGGGTGGTCTGGCTCCACAAAAAAATGTAGAGTAGTATAGAAATATTTGAAATAACGGATAATAATTTGAAAATTAAAAGATCCTCCTGAAATTTTGGAGTCGACCTTTATTATTATTATGAAAATATATGTACTTTAAATGTTTGAAATGTTTTAGGGATGCGCTGCATTCACACGATCCATAGAGCGGACGCCACTGGTTATTATAAACCTAATGTAAATTTATTAGGTAGTTTTTTTTTAAATGTTTTCACTTTATTTTTCCTCTTTTTATTATTATTATTTTTAAGTTTCGGGGATAATGTTTGTCCCTCCGTCTGTCCGTCTGTCAGAGTAGTGTAGCTCGTAAACTACAAGATATAAAATAGAAATTTGCAAGATGTTATTATATATAATTTATTTGTAATCGGTACTTGGTTTTGCCATTTGTCAATGTAACATTATTTAACAAATATCAAAATAAAATAAAATTTTGATTTCAACTCATTGAAATTTTTTTTTTAATTTATATGAATATTCAACACTCTTCTTCCCTTGAGGCCAAGAAGAACTCAACGCCTGTCTGCACTCAGCGGCCTAACTATAGGTTGGCAGGACGGGGAAAATACCACGGGCCCCCGAACCGAGAGGACAAGAAGATCCTAACATTTATTATTACTAAATTTAGTAAATTTTATTTGTTTTGTATTCAATTAATTTAAATCACCTACTAAAGTACAGACACAAATTAAAAGCTACTAAGAAATCAACGAAAAATGCACAAAATAAGTAAAATAGGGTTTGTACGTACTTAATATAGTGATTTATTAATAAAAAGAAACTACAACGTTGTTTGTAGTGTCTTTACATTGAGGGAGGGCCCCTTCGGATGAATTGGCCACGGGCCACAAAGTTATAGTTACGCCATTGTCTGTACTTCTACATATTTGAGACTATATTTTCGAGGGTTTGATTTTCATCATCAGTCTTTTTAATTAAAAATATTTTATCTGTTATATGAAAATTTATTTTGTTGTTATAGCAAACTAGCTACATAAAGGAATCCTTTCTGTAGCTACCTTGCTATAACAACAAAACAAATTTTCAAATAACAGATAAGATATTTCTAATTAAAAACACTGATGATGAAGGTCAAACCCTCGAAACAAATAAATAATATATATTTATATTTGATATATATATGTATCGGATTAGCTGAGAGCCTAAAGACACTAGTCTTCTAAGCAGGAGTCCCGGGTTCGAGTCCGAGTCCCTGCATTGATATTTGACCGGCTATAATCTGATTCCTAGTCACCAATCCGTCTGGCAAGCGTGGTGACTTAATGCCAACCCCCTTCCATTTGATGGAAGAGGCCTATATTCAGCAGTGGATTGTCGCTAGCGACAGACTGCTGATGATGATGATGATGATGATGATATATATGTATGAATTTATATCTTTATTTGCATCAAGCAGAGTACACTTCATTGATTCCTCTTAATGAATACAATTTTTGATTTTGGGGAAAATATAACGTGTAAATTTCATATTTTTATCTCATTTAGTTTATGAACTACAATATTCTGACCGATAGAAAGATATTAAAAGGAAACTAATAGGTTTTACTTTTGAATGGAACCCTAAATATTGGAAAATTTAATGAGAATCATAGTAAAAAATTCTACTAAAATTTAATTCTCAGGTGTTCTGATGAACATTTATGTTGTGTAATTAATTAACGCAAAATTATATTTAAATATATTAGCTTACCTCTTTAATTTGAGATCGTGTATTTATTACCCATGACTGTAACGAGAGTAATTATTTTTTTGATTTCCTAGATATATCCAGTGCATTCCAGCGACGCCTCTCTCTTCCTTTCCACTGGAATCGCAATCGTTTATAATTAATTTCTTTTTCTAAATTGATAAATGCTCAATTTATGTAAATGATTTTCCGTTCATTTAAGTGTGAATATTTTAACGGCATCAATTAATTATGTTTCCTCGGCAATTTCCTATAATAATTAACCCCCTCTCCTCACCAATCCTGAAATCTTTGAGCCCATTCATCTCCGAATATTTATAGAGATTGATTTTATTATAATATTATAGTTATAATTAATTACTTAGAGATAGAATTATATATATATATATATATATACAATTCTTTTATAAATTAATCTAAAAACATTGAAGGAGACAATAAAAGAGTGTGTCTTCTGCTGGAATTATAAATTTTATTTATTTATAACGAAGTCGAAGACACACTCTTTTATTGTCTCCTTCAATATATAAAAATTTTGCTACTCTTGGCAAAAACTTTCAATTTAATCTAAAAACATTTATCAGAAATCCAAACGTTTAAAAGTAAATTCTCCCTTTTTAAAAGATACTTGGAAAAATAGTTGCTTTTAAATATAAAATAAAATAAATATTTTGAAAACCAGCTTCAAAGCCTGCCTTCGTCGTCACTCAACATCACTCCTTGAGACAGAGTCCAATTCTTGTGAACGACTGTCCTTCCCGAAGTTTCTAAGAGTATACAGGGGGTGGAGCCATGAGTGGGCGAAATCGTACAAACCAAGAGACTGCTTACTGCTTTATTATATAGTATTGATAGACAAAGAGACAGATTTTCTTGGCGATGAAATTATCTATAATAAATATAAAAAATATAAATATTTACTTTATTTGAAGTTCAAAGTAAATTCTAATCAATGACAAGTGTTTAAAAATTATTGAAATATCCATGTTAATAAATTAGGAAAGAGTTATGTATGCAGAGTTACAAATTTTACTTTTTTACTTTTGTTACTTTATTTTTATAATTTTTAGAATCTGGTGTTGGTGCGAGGTGAAAATTATTTTATTTTAATAAAAGTAAACTAAAAATATTTTTTGAGAAAATGATTATTTACTGTGAGTTATTCACTAGGCCACTTGTTTCACATGTAAGACAAAAAGGAGAGAGAGTTATACTAGTATAATACATAGTACCTGGAGGCACCAAGCGATGCTCGGTAACTTCTTCCTTCAGTTAAAACCTTTATTTTAATATTATTTTTAATTTAAAATTCTGATAAAAAGGTCGATTTTTATTTGAGAGCCGTTTTCAAATTAAAAAAAATACAAATATATATAGTATTTGCCCACTGTACCCCCCCCCCCCGCTTAACCCCACCCCCGAAACCTCGCCCTACCCCCGGATCCCCCACCACTGCACCTCACCTCCTGCACCTGTTTTGATTCAACCATATGATTCATTTTTATTCATCCAATTGTTAATAAATTAAACCTATCAAAATGTGTTGTTTTTTCAGAAAATTGAGACCTGCTTATGCGAAATATATTTTTAAATAAATTCTTGATTATTTTTTATTCTATTAAATAAATAAAATTCTTTATAAAAACAATTATAAAACGTTTATTAATATTTCTAACGTTTAGGTTGAACAAAATATGTTAAAAACCACAATCACAATACTTCTTCAAGGCCTTTGAGAATAAAGGATTTACCCGACCCATTGTCTGCCTGAGCACAAAAGGAAAAGGGAAACCTTTTTTTAAAACCCTAAGAATGGGATTTGTCTACCTGAGAATAATTAATTTGATTACGAAAAAACCCATGAAAAACAATTTTGTCGAAGATGAGACCGTGACAGATCGAATTGTCACCCCAAAAACCCCCTAACTCGTGAATTTCATCAAAAATCGGTAGAGTCGTTTTCAAAATAGAACCAAGATACAAATATATATACAGACAAATAAATATATATTAAATATATATATACAAACAAATATATATACAAATAAATATACAATATTTGCTCGTTTAATAAGAGTAGATATTATAATAAAAAAACTCTCTCTCCTTTTTTTCTTACACGTGAAACAAGTGATCTAGTGAATAACTAACAGTAAATAATCATTTTCGCCCCGGATGCCGTGCCGTACACATGTGATCTCCTTGTCTCCTCTGCGAACTGTGAATTTTTACCACTTACCTACCTTCTTTTTATATTTAATTTGCACGAAAATATTCATAAATTTTTTTTTCTTAATCCAATAATAAAAAAATATCATAATTTTTCTCACTTCAATCAATTTAAATCAAAAATATCTTTTTCCAAAATTAGCTCTCTAGAAATATTCCTTTCCTCCCTATAGCAGGTCATATTCGACCGCCCAACCTTTTTCCCAGCCTCCCATCAACCAAAAGCCGACCATAATTCATTCTTTTGACAATCTATATTTCACTCAAAAATTTCCATCCCTATTTAAAAATTTTATCTCAGAACCTTCAATATTAAATTAATTCAATCTCAATTCTTCTTAATTTTAATTTTAAAGCTAATTCGTATTCTCATTTTTTCATTTCTAAAATATATAGTATATATACTCTTAAATAAACCTCATCTCATTAATATAATTTATTTATTATTGCACGATTTCTAAACGTTAATTGTTCTATAATAATCCTATATTAAATTCAAATAATATCTTATCTTAAATTTTAAATATTATCTTAACTTATAATTTACAATATATCTATTATAAACGCTAGTAACTTAGTAAATTTTAAATATTGCGAACAGAGAATTCGTGAATTTTTACCACTTACCTACCTTCTTTTTATCTTTAATTTGCATGACATTCTTAATTCAAAAATAAAATAATATCATACTTTTTCTCCCTTAAATCAGTTTATATCAAAAAATATCTTATTCTAATATTAGCCCTGTAAAAATATCTCCTTTCTTCGCTAAAGCCAGGACAATCGGCACGTCAACCTTTCTGCCAGCCGCATTCCATCAACCAACTGGCCGACCTTAATTCTTCTCAAATTACCAGGCTGACTTTAAATATTTTCTCTGTATGAAACTATACAGCATTTTCTGCTTAATCCAGTGATATAAAAATATCGTTTTTATTTTTACCCCTTCAAATTTAATAGAACTAATTTCTTTTTATATAATATTTTCTTTCCACCCTTTGTTCTCAAAGACACATCTCCTGACAGGCCATTCACCCCACCCTTTCTGCAAGCCTCCTAATAATCTCTATACATAATAATCTTATAATTTACAATATATATATTATCAAATCTAGTGATTAAATTAATAACAAATAATTTTTATTATAATTCATACATAATAATCTTATAATTTAAAATATATATATTATCAAATATAGTAATTAAATTAATAACAAATAATTTTTCCCCCCACTAACAACAACAACTAGTTTTAATTAAGTTAAGACTCAATCTAGCAATTAAATAAATGCACATAATTTTATCCCTACTAACAATCAATCCAAGTGGTAGATTTAAACCTTTTCAAATCGTCCGATGAGAAACCACTGTCCAATTTCTAAGGGCTCACTGATATTGAATATATTCAAAAATATATCCAAGTTCGGAGTTTTAATTGGTTTTCCGACTCTCTTATCTTTACTTTTCTTATCACCCTTTTTATTTCCACCTCAAATTCTCCTAACTAATGACATCAATTAAGATCAATTTCTGCAACATTCGCGGTCTATCTCGCAATTTGAATTTAAACGACGTACTTCAACATCTCGAACATGAAAAACCTGCCCTTTTTGGCCTATCTGAAACTATAATCGACGCGAATAAATCTAACGATCGTGACTACCAATTCGAAAATTATACACTTCATTCAAAATTTCGAAAAAAAGGAGGGGTTTGCTGTTATATTAGAAAGGACATCCCTAGTAGGCGTTTAACTAATCTAGAGTCCAATGAATTCGATGCCATATGGATCAAAATCACGTTAGGTCAATCAACTAAATTCTTCTGCATAATATATTTGCCCCCCAAAGACCCCAGATACAAACAATTTTTTAACTACCTCCTGTGCCATTGCAATATCCTGAAAGAATTTCCATCTTCTGAAATATCTTTCCTAGACGACTTTAACGTCCACAACAAAAATTGGCTAAAATTTTCTAGCCATAATTCCCCCGCAGGCTCCGACGCTGAAATCTTCTCTACGGCGTGTGGCCTCACACAAATTATTAATGGCCCCACAAGAATCCCAGACAAAGCCAATGAAAAATCCAATCTTCTCGATCTTTTCATCACTTCCCACCCTTCGTCCTATGAAGCAAAAATTTCGGCCCCTTTAGGTAAATCCGACCACAATCTGATAAAAATTAAAACCTCCGCCAATTTACCAAAACCCCCGTCACCCCACTCCAACCCCAGAAAAATATGGCTAGTCAATAACGATAACATTAATTGGAATGACATGCGTAACTTTTTTGCAGCTTACCAATGGAATGAACTCTGCATCAGAGATAAAAACGCTTCTGAATTCGCAGACGCCTTTAACGAGGCAATTCAAATAGGCTTAGAAACCTATATCCCCTACAAATTGATTAAAGGGAACAAGGATTCTAAACCCTGGTTTGGTAGACAATGCGCAGATTCCGTCCGTGAAAAAAACAAATCTTTTCAGAAATGGCAACTTTCACATCTAGAATGTGACCGAGTTGCATTTGCCAAGTCCCGAAGCTCATGCAAAAAAATCATCTCTGAGGCAAAGAAGTCATTCGACCAGAGGATAGCTGACCGTCTCGCATCTTGCCCCAATGGAAAACGGGCCTTTTTCTCGTTACACAAGGCAATAAATAGAAATTTCGCGTCTCCCTCACTTCCGCCCCTCTTTCACCCAAATGGTTCAGTAGCCACAACCCCCGCTGAAAAAGCCGAATCGCTAGCCTCCTATTTCGCAACCAACTCCACTTTAGATGACAAAGGGCTTAACCCGCCCACTTATACCCCCCAAACCAACCTTATGGGCAAAATAATTTTCAGGCCCCAAATAATCATAAAAGCCATTAATAAATTAAATTCCAAATCCGCCGCTGGCCCTGATAACATCCCACCAATTCTCATTAAAAAATGCGCCCCTGAACTTGCCCCTATCTTATCCAAGCTATTCCAACTCTCTTACGAATCGGGCATATTCCCCAAAAGCTGGAAAATAGCCAGGGTCACACCTATTCCTAAAAAAGGAGACACTTCACAAATCTCTAATTACAGGCCTATCTCGATCACCTCTGTTCTTTCCAAAATAATGGAATTAGTCATAAACCAACACGTCCTTCATCACTTAGAAAACAATAAATTAATTCACGATAGGCAATATGGATTCAGACAAAATCGTTCCACAGGCGACATCTTAACCTATGTCACCCACACCTGGAACAATACTCTAGAGGCCGGAAAAGAAACCTTCGCTGTAGCCCTTGATATCTCCAAAGCTTTTGACCAGGTTTGGCACAAAAATCTTCTTGCCAAACTGCCAGCCTTCGGATTCACACCAACTCTTCCCAAATGGATAGAAAGCTTTCTGACAAACCGAAGTATAAAAGTTGTGGTGGATGGAACATCTTCTGAATCGTTCTCCACAAACTCTGGTGTTCCTCAAGGCTCCGTAATCTCCTCCACACTCTTCCTAATTTATATAAACGACCTTTTCGATCAAAAGGCAAACCCCACTCATTGTTACGCCGACGATAGCACTCTACACGGTAAACCCTCACTCCCGAATAATCGAATCAATGTTACCTCCTCAATTACTCTCGACCTAGACAAACTGAATAAATGGGGCTCACAAAATTTAGTTAACTTCAATTCAAACAAGACTCAATATTGTCTAATTTCTAGGCGAGAAAATAAAGATTTCCCTGATATTCACTTCGATTCGAATACCCTAAAAATGTGTGACAGCCTATCCATGCTTGGCGTCTCTGTCGCATCTGACCTGTCTTGGAATGAACACATCTCCTCTGTGGCGAAATCTGCAGCAAGGAAGATTGGCTTCTTATTCAGGTCCAAGCGATTTTACAAACCCCCACAACTTCTCACCATCTACAAGGCCCAGATCCGCCCCTGTCTCGAATACGGCTCTCATCTGTGGAGAGGGGCCTCAAAATACTCTCTTGCTACCCTGGATGCAATTCAGAAACGAGCCGTCAGGCTAATTGACGATGCTACCCTCACCGACTCCCTCGACTCGCTGGCTCATCGAAGAGATGTCTCTGCCCTTTCCCTTTTCTATAGATACTATCACGGCAGGTGCTCTGATGAGATAAAATCAATAATTCCCCCCAAAGCATGCTTTGCACGCAGCACACGTTTTGCCGACTCCCAACACTCTCTCGCGGTCAAACTAGAAAAGTGCCGGACCACTTCATTCGCCAATACATATATCCCCATGACTTCAAGGAACTGGAACTCTCTCCCAGCCTCTATCTTTCCCAGCACCTATAATCTTCAAACCTTCAAAACCGGAGTGCATAGACACCTACGTCTACACCCTCTCACTTAATCAACTTTCTCTTCTCTTCGGTAATGCAAGGGTCTTTCGAGATCCATAGGGGCTGCATCTTTACTGGTGCACCCCTTCTTGCATTCGATTGCATTAAAAAAAAAAATAAAAAAAAAATTTCTTAGAAAATATTTTTACTTTTCTTTTATTAAAATAAAATATTAAAATAAAATATGTTTGTTTCTATAAGAATATGTTGGTTATTCACCGATGGCAAGCGCCTCCTGACGCTTGCTGATTTCGCCAATATCTATCTATTTTCCCTACAAAATAAACAAGCTATTTCAGAAATGTTCCGCATTAGGAAAAGTTTTGGAAATCCTGGTCTAAATTAATGTTAATTTTTTTTTTTATTTAAATTTTAGCTTCTGATACTATAGACCATTTAGCCTGTTCCTATCTAGTATCCTACATATATTCTGTCCTAGAAGTGTTAGTGAAAGAGCTAGATTTTGGCCGTTCAAAATTTTATTCAGCAGCGAGGCTTAAACTTGGGCCTCCTGATCCAAAATCGTCAGTAAGAGAGGGTGGGGAAGCAGCAGCTCAAGCGCACTCATAATAAATATTTACTTTAAAAGAAAATTAGATTTTTATTGGATTAAAAAAATCTTTACTAGGTATTATAATTGGCTTCATTATATTATATATATATTAACAATGTACATATTTTACCAGCCCTATACATGTTAAAGTTGTCTTGAAAAGTTCTTAAAAGAGATTAATCAAGTTTCGAATTTCTTTGTCAAATTATATTATAATTTAACCATGTTTAAATTCTTATAAAAGTATTTTTTTAGAGGATTATATCTAGAGGGAATTTCTAAAAATATTTAATTTATTAATCTTCAATTAAATTAAAAAAAAAATTATACACTTATTTTTTTTTAAGATAGGTATATTTATAATTAGTAAACTTTTATATGTATTTTTCCTATGCTGGATAGATGAATAGAAGTCCATTTGAATAAGAACTCAAAAAAGGTGTAGAATATTTTTTATAGAGTTAAGTTTTTTAATTTGTGTATATTTTTGTTTTTATCATTATCATTTATCGTTTTTGTTTATTTCCTGAAAAAGGGCTAAGAAATTTCGATACATTGCCTACGAGAGCTAGCCATGCCAACGATAATTTACTAAATTATTATTTAATAGTATTTTACAGATTTTAATATCGCGTAATCACTGATTTTTTTTTATCAAAATCAAACGAGCACTTTTTGAAAAATCGAGCAAAAAACGATCTTTTCATTCATGATTCAATTACTTGCCCATATTTCAAATGGGAAAATAAAATGATTTTTTTTTTTTTTTTGAACAGACACTGGATATTATTAAAAAATTTTTCGGAATTGGCATGCCTTTTAAATAGCAGGTATAGGTATTATCCGAGGGGTGAACCGCGAATGGAATTAGGTGTACACCGTCTTTGGAATTATTTGGAATTCATTAGATAATCTTCTATATATATATATATATATATATAATTAAGGTTTTGTCTGTACATTGCTCCAAATCACGCCAAATTTTGGTTGCTCACGTTTCAAGCAAAGTTATGAACGAAAACACCCTCAACAAAATTCCTGTCTGTCTGTATGTCTCTTTCCGTCGTTTCCGAAAAGTTGCTCACGATTCACGTAAAAACGGGATTATTATGAAATTTCATATTTACATCAGATGTCTTCTAACTTACGTTTTTAGATATATAACGTTTTGATATTTTGACCACAATTGGGGGTTTAGGAGGGCGCACGAATGAAAATTATCAAATAACTCCTAAACTATTAACTCTACGGCAAATTTTAAAATGAGCAAAGTTGTAAGAGATGTGATTTCTGACACTATTGTTTAAAAAAATTCCCCCCAAAAAAC
>JALMQS010000128.1:15544086-16015196 GCA_024734495.1 Forficula auricularia
ATATATATATATATATATGTAATTGGTATTTGTAATCACGAAAGTACAACCTATTAAAGACAACCTGATAGCAATAAAGAATTACCCAAGGCCTAGAACAAAGAAAATGGTCCGGCAAATATTGGGGAAAATTAATTTCTATAATAGATTCATAGATCATCGCACACAGAAACTGGAACCATTGCATAATCTATTACGAAAAAACGTTAGATTTAAATGGACGGAAGAATGTGAGAACTGTTTTAAAAAATATTAAAGAATATCTATCATCTACACCAATTTTAGCGATCTTCGATAGAAAAAAGATATAGTGATCGAAGTGGACGCAAGTAGACTGGGTGTAGGTGCGGTATTAAAACAACCGCAAGAAGGCGGTATTTTACATCCTGTGGGGTTTTTCTCGAAGAAATTAACACCGGGACAAAAGAATAAAGAAATTATGTATTTAGAATGTTTAGCGATAAAAGAAGCTATAAATTTTTGGCAATATTACCTAATAGGTAGTAAATTCATAGTGACATCAGACCATAAACCACTGGTGAACATGAGATCAAAATCAAGGACAGATGAAAGAATAGGGGACATGATGCTATACTTATCGCAATTTGATTTTAAAATATTATATAAGGAAGGCAAGGAAAATATTGAGGCAGATGCTTTGTCTAGAAACCCGGTCCTTGAGAGCTTCGAAAATGAAGATGATTGTGTAAAGATAGCAAATTTGATAACACTAGAAGAACTAAAAGATGACCAAAAATCAATTGAAAATGAAATTGAGAATGAAAAAAAAAATAATAAAGGAAGATAACATCAACTATAAGTTATTAAATAAAAGAAAAAGGATTTATCTATCACAGAAAAAGGGTCTGGATCTAACTAAAAGATTACACGAATTACATGAAGAATAAAAAATATTTAGATAGACACAGAAGAAATAGAGCATTTAAAGAAGGGGATAAAGTTTACGTTAGCATAACAAGCAAATTAAATAGAAAAAAATTAGAAGAAATAAGGTCCGGTCCATTCGTAATAATAAGAAGAATCTCCAACACTTTGTACGAACTGGACACAAAGAAGAAAAGAAGAGAGGCAAATTTTTACCATGTTTGTAAGCTAAGACCCTACACATCCACGTAAAAAAAAAAAAAACTATTTGTATATATTTTTTTTTACGGGGATGATGGGGGATGTAATTGGTATTTGGCTCTTCGCACTCTGGCGACCAATATAGGAACTCACTCAGAGCCAGACACCATTAGTCATAGAATAGTCATACCTGTTACAGGAACTAGGCGAATGTTTTATTTATCTTTATATATATAAAAAGAATATATTATTATATTACTGATATAAAGGGACATATATTCTATTCATCTTTCAGATATTGAAACTTGAATCGTTTTGTGTCTTACCCTCGAATCCACTAATCACGAAGTTACATATATATATATATATCTCACTCTATCACTAAACATATATTGATAGTTATAAGATAAATTAGGAATATATCACCGAATTGATGTTATATGTGTTTGACAGCAGATCAAGTAGGCAGATGTTGAAGTGGCGATCGTCAAGAGATCCATCCACCTTCGAGGAAACTCAAAGCCTAGCATTCTAAATGGATTAGCTATTAATCCCGGAGCTCTTTGACGGAGTCGATTCAATATAAACTCAAATGATCTTGATTAGTACTAAGAACACCTCGTCAACTAATTCAATTTGCTCTCACAGTACAACCAGACATAATTCTACAACTATTAGCCACCTTCTGAATGAACGTTGCAACGCTGAAATTTAAAGTTCTATTATAGATAGATAATTGCAAGTCCATTGTCCCCCTTTTAGCGACTCCAATCAATCCTAATAGTATATGACACTGGACAGAGATGACCTGGCAGACTTATGAAGTACCGAAACAAAGAGAGCAACTCAAGCAATTAAATTAATTTTTCTAACATTCTTAAATCGAAAATTTAGTTAAATAAAAATATTTGTCGAAAATACATACATATTTTGAGGTTTCTTGATTCTAATAAGGCAATTTTTAGGCATTCTGTCCATGGCAATAACTTTTATCTAGACATTGCTTCTAAGATTGATTTAGATACCATATATGCTCTCAAAAATCAGGCATCTCGAAGCAGTCAACTTAAACGCAGGCAAGACACAACGCTGCGTAATATCTAGGCGCTGCAATACGATTTCCAGACATTTTCTTTGATTCGAAGTCATTAGAATTCGAGATAACTTATCATTGAGGGATGTTACTCTGAGTTGTGACCTTTCTTGGAATGACCACATTATTTATCCAGCAAAAGCAACTGAATGTATCCGAAGTCCCGTTGACAAGTTACAACCTCTCCGTCGTATCGTGTATCAGCTAATGTTTAGAACGCGTTGTGGCTTTTCTTGGTATTCTGTGGTCAACTATCAAGAGACCCACAACGAGAATTTCATATTGTGGTCTATTTGAGTTAGTCACAACGCGTTGTGGATGTTTTAAAGAGGCCACAACGCGTTGTGGACGGTTTTGCGTTCAATAGGCGCATATAGGAATTCCGCTACCTAGGAAGTAAAATAACATGGGATGGGAGGAGCGAAAACGAAATTAAATCAAGAATTGCCCAAGCAAAAATGGGGTTTAATTCAAAACAAAAACTACTATGCTCCTCCCTCAATCAGCTTAGCAAACAGGAAGTTGCTATTGAAGACATATGTATGGAGCATAGCCATGTACGGGTGTGAAACCTGGACAATTAGAGAAGCGGAGAGAAAGAGATTAGAGGCTTTCTGAAATGTGGTGCTACAGAAGAATGACGAATATCAAATGGATGGATAAAATTACAAATGAAGAAGTTCTTGGAAGAATCGGAGAAAGAAGAACCTTGTGGAAGAGTCTGAAGAAGAGAAGAGGTCAGATGATGGGGCACACACTGAGACATGGGGGACTGCTTAGGGATATCTTGAGGGGGAGGTGGGAAAGAAAAGGGGAAGGGGAAGAACCAGATTAGAATATTTCAACCAAATAATTGGGGATATGGGATGCCAGACATTTAGAGAGGTTAAACAGCTGGCGGGGGACAGAGTCGAGTGGAGACGGATTGTTGCATCAAACCAGTCTTAGGACTGTATACTCAATGATGATGAGGCGTTTTCGTTCTTTGGGCCTAATATAGGTATATATTTTATTCTACTGGAATTGCATTTAGCACAATAATTTCGATCTCTCTAATAATTACCGATTAAAATTACGTTAAACACAGTAGAGCGAGTCTGGGATACTACATTAATTCATTGGTAATTTATTGTAAATGATCAGAAAAGATTACTCAAATACGTTTTTATATAAATTGAAAGTTTTTGTGCCGAAGGTAGCAGAATTTTTATATATTGAAGGAGACAATAAAAGAGTGTCTCTTCTGCTGGAATTATAAATTTTATTTATAACGAGACTATAGTTTCAAGGGCTTTGCCCTCTTCATCAGTCTATTACAATTGATTCACAGGAATTGGTAAAGTATGGTAAAGTCAAGTGGATGGCCACATCAGAACGTGTCAATTTGTTTTTATAATTATTTTTATTTCAAACAATTACGGCTTTCATACTATGTATTTATTTTTTAATTCTATTATTTTTCATTTGTATTTTAATTTATTTTATTAAATATTAGATACTACACTTCTTTTGACTCAATTGAAGCGAAAGAACCTCCTTAAGTATTAATAGCTGGCTTATGTTTTCTATCAAAATATGTAGTTATGTAGTAAAGTATTAAATTTTGAATAGATTATTGTGCAAAAGTGTACCGAGTCATCAAAAATTCACTTTTTTCTTAAATTCTATTATTAAATTGATGAGTTGAAATGATGAGTATATGAAATGAAACTTTTCTTTATTTGGAATGATTTAATTTTTACTCGCTTTGCTGAATAGAAAAACGAACAAAAGATGTCGATTTCATTATTGACTTCTCAGACTCAGCCGAGGTTTTTCCTCCTGCTTTTTCAGGGGATTCGCTTGAAAAGAGACAAAGGCAAATGAACGGGGTGCGATCATTGTTCCTGACTACACTTGTCGGCAAATTTGACCCTTGTCGCCTAACAGAGAACAAAGAATAAGAAGAATAAGGGCGAAATAGACAGAAAAAGCGTGGAATGGTTTCGAGATCAAGTTGTATAGGGGGTTAATTCAAAAATTGTGAAAGGGGACTGAAAGGCAGTGAGTGTACGCGTGAGGGTTGAGAATATTATGAATTAAATTTAGAAACGACTATCAAACTTTTTAATAGAGTACGTAGAATCCACGGCGAGCACTTTTAGTTGGGGTACAAAAAGTTCTTACGAAAGTAAATTTCAAACATAATTAAAATATATATATTCTAACGTGACTTATGTGCATACTGCATTAGTCTTGCGTATAAGCCAGTTTTATATTATTAAAAACAATCTACGAACTTAAAAATTTTTTAAATAATTGGAGAAAATAGTGTAAACTTCTTCCAGACCCATGTAACCAAAATAAATTTGCCGCGGTTATATTCCGGGAGCCTAGTGTCTGAACAGTGAATTAGTCGAGTGGGTGATGACTGAATGAACATGTGGCAGGACAGATGATATATGTGTGTCGAGGTGGCAAGGTGTCAAAGTAAACTTGCTCTGATCTGTTTTCGTTTCGTTTTTTGTTTATCGTGTACCGTGTACCGTTAATATTATTGTTTATCGTGTGTTTGAGTGTTGTTGTTATTGTTGAAAAAGAATTCAACAATAATTTATATATATATATATATATATATTATATCTTATATCTTAAATATCATCAAATATTTAAGTTATTTATTTATAGAAATGGCCGATTGCCTAATTCAAATACAAATATTGTTTTAATAATATAATTATTTGTTGTTCAATTTTAAATTATATAACTATATTTAATTAGTAAAACCCAAGATTGTTAACCACATTGTTATACATATATACAAGACCCGGTTTGAATAATTATAATATTTTAAACAACAAACATTTATTATTTTATTTATTTTTGCCTTCAAAGGGCAAAGTGAACATTACCGATTTTTCCAGCAAGTACAATGGCGCCCGACCAAAGGACCCTATTTTTGTTTATGTTCCGTATCTTAATTAATCATTTGTGATTTTGTGACTACCGATTATAAGGAAAGAACAATATGGCGACCGAGCGATTCGTGGAAAAACTAGTGGCCGAACGAGAAGATTTATTCGACCATGTTCGGTCCCTTTACGAGAAATGTACACAGCTGACCCCTTCTAATGCAGAAGATTTCCAGACTATTCTGGAGAAGTTACCAGGGTTGGAAACTCAATTTGGGGAGGTGCAGAGGGGCATTCGCTCGGTTTAATTGCCGCACTTCTGATCCCAAAGAAAAAATTGAGATCCCGAGAACGTGGGTGGCCTTCACCGATATCATCGACGACATACAAAACAAGTATCGTGCGTTCGTAAAACGTGGAGGAGTGCCACACACAGGAGTTCTTCCTTCTGCCATCCCTAGTACCGATCCCATCATAACTTTAGACTTTACCGTTCTGCCCCATACCGATTTCTCGTCTTCTATCGTATCGCCAGGTCCCATTCCTTATCATCATATCGTCCCGTGCTCCCCCCTTCATACATTGACTACCTTTCCGTCCCATACCGATTTCTCGTCCCCTATTGTATCTTCAGACCCCCCTCGTTCTTCATTTCCTACCATACCGTCCCTTACCGCCCCTCATTCTCGTACCGTCCCGGACCCCACTTTAAGCATAAATGAAGAACTGCCACTATTTCCCACTAACATGGACAATGGAGAAACGCAAAAAGAAGAGTTTTCTAACGTGCTCTCTCAATTCACTTCGCATATGGATATAGAAGACCCTGTAAGAGGATTAAATTTTTCGGATGAAGAATTATGTCTAGATTTATTTGAAGATAGTTCTAGTATAATAGACCTCGACCTCTCTTTTGACATTCCACATGAATTACAAACCATTAAAGTAGAATCATTAATAAAACGGGAAGATTTAGAAGTAGATAAACAAGTCCAACTATATGAAAATGTTGAACATTTTGGAGAAGTTGAACACTTTGAAGAAGTTGAAGACTATTCAGAGGTTGAATACTCAGAAGAAGTTGAACATTTGGAAAAACCTGAAGAAGTTGAATCAAAATCTATAATGAAGGATATCAAGCGCATTTTAGAACGTACTTCTACCGATCCATATGAAGCTGATTTAATAAGAATGGCCGAAGCAGTAGCTTCAGAAAAGGAAACTAATAGTTCAGAATCAGGGGATGATGATGATGATAATGATAATGTTAATGAAGATGTCAATGATGATGTTGATGAAGATGTCAATGATGATGATCTTAATGAAGATGATGAAGTACCTGGTGAAATTGTCAATTCTGAGAGTGATCATGATGAAATTGAACAAGAAGAACCTGGTGATAATATTCATGATGATAGTGATCCTGATGATCCTGATGAGATTGATCAAAATCAACTAATGGACGTTGAAAATATTTCTTTGGATAATGTTAATGAAGACTCTGATGAAGAACTAATTGATAAAAAACCAAATATTCAATCCGTTGAAGAAGAAGAGGAATCTGACACAGTGATAACTGAAGTAAGCCCTGAAACTGCAATTGATCAGCCTCTAGAAACAGCTGAAGAAATATATTCTAGAGAGGATGAGACAACTGATGTACAAAATGGAGATAAATACAATTTAAATTTTCCAGTCCCAGTGCCATTTCCCATTTATGTCCCGTGCCCCTTTTTCATGTTTAGCTTACCCTATCCACATCCTTTACCTTTTGATCCGGGTATATAAAAACTATCGGAAGAAGGTGTGCTCGACCCAGAACCTTCCCGAGCTCCCGGAACTTCCCCGCTGGGGGGGGATATGTAACCAAAATAAATTTGCCGCGGTTATATTCCGGGAGCCTAGTGTCTGAACAGTGAATTAGTCGAGTGGGTGATGACGAATGAACATGTGGCAGGACAGATGATATATGTGTGTCGAGGTGGCAAGGTGTCAAAGTAAACTTGCTCTGATCTGTTTTCGTTTCGTTTTTTGTTTATCGTGTACCGTGTACCGTTAATATTATTGTTTATCGTGTGTTTGAGTGTTGTTGTTATTGTTGAAAAAGAATTCAACAATAATTTATATATATATATATATATATATATATATATATATATATATATCTTATATCTTAAATATCATCAAATATTTAAGTTATTTATTTATAGAAATGGCCGATTGCCTAATTCAAATACAAATATTGTTTTAATAATATAATTATTTGTTGTTCAATTTTAAATTATATAACTATATTTAATTAGTAAAACCCAAGATTGTTAACCACATTGTTATACATATATACAAGACCCGGTTTGAATAATTATAATATTTTAAACAACAAACATTTATTATTTTATTTATTTTTGCCTTCAAAGGGCAAAGTGAACATTACCGATTTTTCCAGCCAGTACACCCATATTAAGCTCACAGTTTACATAATATATCCGTAAAATAAATTGCAGTATCTTAAATTACTAATAATTATATTAACCAATTATATTATACAATTTTATTGATGGTGCTCTGCGTCTCCGTTCATTTATTATAAATGAATGAGGGGCGGGGGGGATCGTTTATTGTTTATATTTGTTCACAATTCTGCTTATTTGTACTTAATTCTTGTATTGAATTTTCTATAATGTTATATATACAATAAATAAATAAATAAATATTAACCAAGGACAAATTCGATTTTTTTAGTTTTAATAAATAAATATTTGTAATAAGCTTTTAGCGGGTTTTAAAATAAATAAGTCTATTCATTCAATAATGTAATACTGAATAACAGCTGTATGTTTATACCTTTTTGGAAAACCATTAATTATTGTAATTATGCTTTAGGAGTCCGTGCATATTAATACTTGATTAATACTTGGTAACACTTTCACATATTTTATTGCCTCTCTGACAGCTATGCATTCAGCCGTAAATATAGAAGACATAGCTTCAAGCTTATAAATTGTATATACATTTACTGATGGACAACACTAAGCGCAGTCCACCATAGAAGGATCAGATTTTTTAGATGCATCTCTAAACATTATTAGAGTGTGATCAGGGAAATTTGATCTAATATATGTTTGAATTTATTAAAATTCTTCCAGAACTTAAGTGACTTGATTTAAATTTTTCGTTAAATTGAAGGGTTGGTTTTGTCACATAAACTATTTATTTGAGAAGTATTCTTTTTGTAAGGAAGGCAGTACAAATTATGCGTTTGAATTTCAAAATTATGGCACTAAATGAGTGATTTTGAATATATTTTTAATTAAAACGTCGGAGAGTATCCTCTCCATTGTAATTTTTCTGGGGAAATTTTTTACAGGGCTGGTTTCCCATGCCTTCCCTGAATATACCGGGTGAGTTTTTTATCTTGAGACAGTCTTAAAACTCAAAAACAGTGCATATGAAAAAAAGTTTCAAATAAAAGTTTATTTATATCGAGGGGGAAACTAAACTGCACTATTGTTTGTTGAACTAGAAGAACCTTTCAAGGGTATTCGGAGGTCAACTTCTGTTTTTTAAATGGAAACCTATATATTTATTTACGGATCCTTAATCTTCAAAAAAAAACTAAACAACTTTCATAAGAACTATTTTATTATCCGACATCAAATAAACAAAATATTAAATCAATTAGATCTCAAAAAATTCTAATAATTATTTTTAACAATTATTCAACTTAATTATCCAAAAATAATGATCAAATATTTAATTATTAAGTAAATAATTATTAAATCAAAAAGTCACAACAATGAAAATAAGTGTTTATAATCATATTAAAACTTCGTTATACACAGATTTAAGAGATTATTTTCTACTTAATAGAACTACTTAAAATTCTTGAGTTAAAAAAGTTTATTTATAAATAAATAAATAAATCTTTATTTCTCGACCTGCTTAGAGGCACAAGTCCTCGGTGGCTAGGTCCTCCAAACATCAATACAATCTAGCTACAATACATTAATAAACATCAATACAAATTAATTACAACAATTTAACAAATAATAAACAAGTAAAAAAAAAAAAAGAAAGAAAAAAAAATAGAAATGTATGCTCATTAACAAATAACATGACCATAGATTTCCATCAAAAGACAAAAAGTAATTTAAAAATTCCGCGCAAAAACCCGATACCAGGAGCAAGCGACGCATTAGCCATCCCGGCATTTGCCATAAGCTGTTAAGGAAACCTGGTCAAAACCTTAACAAGGATGGTATGACTCTCTCTACCTCACCTAATCTCTGCTTGTGAGAACTAAATAAAATTTTGCACAACTCTAGGACATTAGGACTTGACAAAATTTATAATTGATTTAATCATAGGGGGCAGAGGACTATAATCCCAAGTAGTAACAGACAGACTGTTCCACAAATCAATGCCAGATCCTAATCCTACAAATGAATGTAAACCGATATTTTTCAAGAATCTTGGCTTACGAATCTTTTTTCTATGATCAGCTCTACCTAAATAACTTGGTTCCTGAAATCTATTCGTTATTTCCTCCCAACTCCTAAAACCCTTATAGGCTTTGAAAATCACTTTCAATTTAGCCCATTCCCTTCTCTCCAATAAACTAGACCATCCTAATTCATTAATCATTGAAGTGACACTACTAAACCTATCAAATTTACCAAAAACAAACCTAGCCGCCCTCCTTTGTACCATATCAATTTTTTCTCTAATCGTTGTGGATGTTTGTCCCAAACCACAGAACAATACTCTAAATTAGGTCTTACATAAGTTAAATAAACTTTTGACTTAACTTCTCTAGATGTACCCTTCAAAATTCTACCAAACATCCCCAATTTCCTATAAGCCTTATTGACTATATAACTAATATGCATGTCCCACTTTAAATTTGCCTGAATATGTATGCCTAAATATTTATAAAATTTAGATTCATTGATAATATTTCCACCAATGTAATAATTTTGAGGACTAACCAGATTTCTAGTACTAAATCTAACCAAATTTGACTTGGAATGGTTTAGTTCCATTGAATTGGATCTACACCATCCTTCAATTTGATCCAGGTCATTCTGTAAAGTAAGGCTATCACAATCATTATCAATTATTCTATATACGACACAATCATCCGCGAAAAGCCTAATAGATGATTGCACGATAGAAGGCAAATCATTTACATATATAAGAAAAAGAAGAGGACCCAGAACACTACCTTGAATCACCCCAGACGTGACATCTACTCTATCAGACAGATCATAACCCACTCTTACAATTTGAGTTCTATCCCTAAGAAAACACCGAATAAATTTAATTAACTTAACAGACAACCCTGACGAGTTTAATTTTTCTAAAATAATTTTATGACTGACTTTATCGAAAGCCTTGGCAAAGTCCAAAAATACTGCATCTACACACTTACTTTTATCCAAAGCTTCCTGTAATTCCTGAATAAAAGAAACTAATTGAGAATTACAGGAATAATTTTTTCTAAAACCATGTTGCCTATGATAGAACCATCCTTGCCCTTCCAAATACGAGCGGATACGAGAGCCTACCAACCTCTCTAAAATTTTGCCCACCAGACTTGTTAAACTCACTGGCCTATAATTACAAGCTAAGCTCTTATCTCCCCCTTTATAAACAGGAATAACTAACGCTCTTTTCCAACCAATAGGCATAGTTCCCTCATCCAAACATCTATTAAAAAGTAAACATAAAAATTTTGAAATACTATCCACTACAAATTTCAAGAGATCACTATTAATTTCATCCTCCCCCGAGGCCTTTCCTGGTTTTAACCTCTTAATACCTAATGCTACATCCGATTCCAAAATGACTAAATCCTCCATCTGACTATCACTAGAACCTCCATCAACTAACTCACCCTCCTCTAGAGGTACAAAAACGGACGAATACTGTCTATTTAATAAATTTGCCTTCAACACATTATCCTCAACCAATTCACCATCATCCCCTAAAAGCGCAGGGACATTTGCCGAAACATTTAATTCCTTAAGAAACGAATAAACATTAAACCAATTTCTATTACTACAATTCCTATCTATATAATTATTCAAATAATTAACTCTAGTCAAATTCTTTTTTTCAATTAACAGCCTATTTAGCTCTCGGAATTTTCTTTTATGATTCGAAGACTTATTCCTATTAGAATATGCTATCCTACATTTCCGTTTTAAATTCTTAATGGTTCTATCATAGTAAACAGGATCGTTACCCACTTTAACTAATTTAGAGGGAATAAATTTATATTTTCCTTCTTCCAAAAGATTCATAAGCCCATCCCATTGCTGATCTACATCCCGAATTACAGACCATTCTAAAAATTTAGATTCCAAAAAATTATTAAATCCCATTTTATCTCCTAATCTATACAGCCAATGCTTCTTTTCGAAGGTTAGAGACTGACTAACTGATCCCGAATATTCTATTACCACAGAATAATGATCACTAATTCCATCTTCAATAGTGACTCTCATATTATCACTATCAAAGTTGGTTAAACAGACATCGAGGACAGACGCTTGCCCACTGGACCTCTGCCTAGTCCCCTCCCTAACAATTTGGATAAAATTTCTACTTTTGAAAATATCATCAACCAAAATTTGAGCAAGAGAATTACTATTTGTCGCAGATGACCAATTTACATTAGGCAAATTTAAATCTCCACAAACTAAAATATCCTTACTTTGCATAGATGTACAATTTAAAAAATTATCTAAGTTTTCTAAAATTTTGAAGTCCTGACTAGGAGATCTATATAACCCAATAATCACCCTACTTATACGTCCAAATTTCACATTCACCCCTAACATCTCCTCTTGTAAATCTAAAAAATTTAAACTACTCGGAAGCGAATCCTTGACTGCTATAAAGACTCCACCCCCTCTAACAGACTGCCTATCCCTTCTATAGACTATATAACCCTTAGGAAATACCTCATTATTCGAAATCTCCTCCCTAAGCCAAGATTCTGTACCAACAATAACATCTGGATTAATTAAATCCACATGTTGTCCAAAATTTAGAATTTTATTCAAGATACTTCTACAATTTATTATTAACAACTTAAATCTCTGATTTCTATTTCTGAAAATTGTCCTCTTACCCCTCCATTTAGTTTTTTTGATATTCCAGTATACTATCAATACACACCTTCCCTAACTTGTAGGAACCAGACCTATTTAAATTAATACCATTCTTGCCTAAATCTTTATAATCTAAATAACTATTTGAATTTATAAACTTACAACCATACTTGAAACAGACACTTTCTAAAATATGATTTGCCCAATTAATCCTTCTAAAATCTACATCCCTTCTATAAATTATACCACTAAATATTAATTTTGCTCCCTGAAATTTATTTCTAAGAGAAATAACTAATCTATCAAATTTTAAACGGAATACCTCAGCAGTAATATCATAGATATTATGCGTGCCTACATGAATAAAAACTAAATCCTTTCTAGCCCCTACATACCTCTCTACCATATTTTCCAACTGTTCAAATCTTATACCCGGGAAACACCATGAACTAAACCCCCGGGATGCAGTATAAGATGCCGAATATTTAAATAAACTATCCCCTAAAATTAAAACTCTATTATCAATTTCTCTAACCCCTGAATTATCTAGTAAAATATCTCTCTCCTGACAGACCGCCGAATTAATCTGTCCTTGGCCAATAACATTTCTAATAGTATCTAACTCTTCTCGAACCTGAACCAATTCCTTCTCCAAAATATCAATTTTCTCTTTCATCCTTTCTAAACTATCATTTTCGGAAAGAAATCTATCACTGGTTCCAACACCTATACTCCTAGTCTCAATTCTTGAATCACTATATATTTCAACCATATCTAAAAAAAAATTAAAATTTTTCTTTTTATGAAAATAAACAAAATGTTTACCTTAGCAACGCAGAGATATCCTTATTTCTGCCTAATTTCAAATCCAACCCTTTGTTTTTCTTATCTCTAAATGAAAGGACGAGTTACAAAACTCCTCTGTCCAAAAGAGACAAAAAAAGAACTAATAAAATATTGGCAAATAGTTGTAAATTTATCAGCCAATTTTTTATTTACCTAACAGGCTTCAAAGAATATATCAAATTATCTTTATTATTATTATATTATTTCTCGTGTCAATCGTGTAGATATTTATATTGTATTTCCATAATAACAATGGAGCATTTTTTGTTGAAGAAAGAATTAGAAATGGTCTTAATTTATTGTGTGAATGTGGAAGAAAGTGGTTATTGAGGCTGCCATTGAAAATGGATGCCGAGCGTTTTCCTGACACGAATACACCCTCACGAGCTTCATTTTATCGTGTTGTAAATCTGTTAAAAAAAAAACTTCAGGAAATGTAAAGGCTACGAAGAAACTGACAACAGGCCAAAATAATGAAATTTCAATCTGGATTTCATCCAGAAAACTTGCGATAACACTTTGGAATGTCACAGGACAGAAAATTTTTCAGATTATTAATTATTTTTAAATTATTTACTTAAATATTTATATATTTGTTCATTATTTTATGCATAATTAAGTTGAATAATTGTTAAAAATAATTATTAGAATTTTTTTTCTGAGATATAATTGATTTAATATTTTTTTTATTTGATGTCAGATAATAAAATAGTTCTTATGAAAGTTGTTCAGTTTTTTTGAAGATTCAGGATCTGTAGAGAAATATATAGGTTTCCATTTAAAAAACAGAAGTTGACCTCTGAAATACCCTTGAAAGCTTGTTCTAGATCAACAAACAATAGCGCAGTTTAGTTTCCCCCTCGATATAAATAAACTTTTATTTGAAACTTTTTTTCATATAATGCACTGTTTTTGAGTTATAAGGCTGTCTCAAGATAATTAAATTTATTATATTCTGACACAATCAATTCGCAAAATAATTAGGAGGGTCATATTAGCACGTTTCCTACTCCCATTATATACAACCTCAATTTAAAAATTGTAGTAAGAAAATAAAAAACACTCCAACAGCTAATTAAACAAATGATCCAATTAAAAGGACACACGGTCAATCTACTTGAATATAAATGAGATGAAGTGGTAAATATACATATATATATATACATGGATATATTGTTCCATGGGGAGTTTTATTTTAATTGCCTGCATGTAAAAACCAATTAATTTTTTCGCTCTGACAAGTGAGTAACAGACAAAAGGGATGATCCTTCTTGGCACCCCCCCCCCCATCCCATAAGATTCCTTAAGGCAATAGGACCACAAAAGGGGAAAAACTCTTGAGTGGAGAGGAAGAGGGAAGAAGAGGGTCGTGAGATGAGGGGAAGAGGGATTTATGCAACGACATTTGGATCTACGCCTAATGATATGGCATTACTCCTCTGATGCACCCCTGGCTGCCCCAGGGGGTTGCCAATGCCTTTTAAATGAATTGGCTCCACCTCAGCAGCCCCTGCAAAATGGATGCCCCTCCAAGTTGGATATTCAGAATTAATCCGAGTCTAATTTCCCACTTGACTGAAAATTATTGATACCATCTGCATCAGTGTCTTTCATTCTTGCCTCCATATATACCCCACACATCGGATATTAATGTTTCTCTTTTCAAGGCAATTAATTTTACGATTAGTTTGCCAATTTTATGACTACTCTCGTCCCTAGCTATTCTGAGTGATAGTGTAAAACGAAAATTTTCTCTTTATTAATCAACTAAAACAGTGATTCTCAACCTTTTGTTCGTCACGGCACACTTTTAATAATTTAAAATTTGACGGCACACTAACAATAAAATAAATTAATAGAATTTTATTTGGTTTATTGATTGATGTACCTATAAAATTATCATAGGACATTCTGCATCCTGTAAAATGTTACTACCTCTTTAGTTCAAATGATCAAATAAATGTTTGGATTAAATGTAGTGTCAATTGAAAAAGAAATGTAAAAAAAATCAATTTAGAAGGGACCACTACCTAGCTGTGGCGGCACACTTCAAGAATCTCGCGGAACAATAAAGTGCCTCGGCACAGTGGTTGAGAATCACTGAACTAAAACATAGTTTGGTAAAAACATAGAAAAAGCCGTGTGACGTCAGATAGTAAACACTGTGTCCGGTTCGGTTAGGATGTACCTATTCAGTTCGGCTAGATCCCTCGGGCTGGTTTTAGGCGGTCAGGTTGGCGTAACTGAACCGAACTGAGGTTCTCATAGGATTTGTTTGGGAATCAATTTTTTATCTGATAGAATCTAGATCAAGAAAAACAGAATAAAACTAAAAAAAAAATATATTACTTTTAACTGGCACTGTCAGTGGGCCTAAATACTCATTTTTCTATTTTATTTTATATTACCTATGTTCATTTCTATTCTAAATTTATTATTATTAAAGGATTTTGAAATAATTTTTGAAAATTCTTCCAAAACTTAACTGACTATGTAATTTATATTTTTTTAAATTCAAGGGTTATTTGCCATTCAAGTGAAATAAATTTATTATTTTTATTTATTTATATGTATTCATTAAACAGTTTCCGTCACCTCAGATTGATTATCTTCAGAGGGAAATTTCATTTTAGTTTTTGGAGAATGTCAATAAAATTTCTTATTTTTTCATCTGTTTTCATAGAATTTAAACTCAACATAGACTGAATTGAAGGAGACAATAAAAGAGGGTGTCTTCTGCTGGAATTATAGTTTTTTAATTTATTTATAACGACACCCTCTTTTATTGTCTCCTTCAATTCATAAAAATTCTGCTACTCTGGGCAAAAAGAAACTTTCAACTCAACATAGACATTCATTCATCTAAATCTATTCTCATATAATATATATGATTACATAGTTTTTGAATTAATTATTTTTCTGGGTATTTTAATTAGCGGATTAAGTCTTTCATAACATGAGAATTGTATCCCAGTTTTCTCTTTAGAAATAATAATTGTTAAATTGAAGGTATTAGAGATTTGAATCTAGTTTTGTTGTTTTGTGCATTTTAAATAAAAGCGTGTTTTAAAACATTTGCAGGCAACAAAAACGTTACTGGCAATATTTTGTAGTTGCCAAACACAAATATATCTATTTGAATAATGATTTCGTCCATTTGCAATCAAATAAGTACGCATCATTTTCCACTACATTATTTATAATTAATTATTATTTTGTATCAGATTTAATAAAAGACATTGAATTATATTGAAATATTTCATATGCAAGAGGGGTGCAAGTAGTATACGGCGCCTATGGTCTATCGTCAATACAATAAGTTTTATATAAAATTATATGAATAGAGGCTTCTATTGTTTAATGTTTCTATTCAAAATCAATTTATATATCAGATAATAAAATTAACAACGAGTGTTTTGTCGACATCGCAACCAGCGGTCCACACTAATAGATTCGATTAAGAATAGAAATGATTTTGGAACTCTCTCTTCATGTAGAAATAATATAATGATTCGGAATAAAAAGAATTTTTATTGATTAGTCGATGAATATGAAAATGAATCCTGAATCTGTTTAATATTCAAAAAATTGATTGATTCACTAAATTCATTCCAATGGAAATTGATCTGTCGAATTATCCTGTATGCGAATTATTCATAATATGGGATATTTTGGTATCAATTTGTTTTCCGCAAAAAATAAAAAATATATAAATCCAATTCAACTTACATTTGAAGGATTCAAAGTTGATATATATTTGATATATAGGAGGGGTTGAAATTCAGTACATACATTCATTGGCACGAAAATGAGTTGAAAAAATCTAATATATATTTGTAACAGGAATAGCAGGGAATTGGACAAAATTAAAAACAGAATTATTGAAGGAGACAATAAAGAGTGTGTCTTCTGCTGGAATTATAAATTTTATTTATTTATAACGAGACTATAGTTTCGAGGGCTTTGCCCTCTTCATCAGTCTATTACAATGTGTTCACAGAAATTAATTTATGATATTCATTCATAAATTAATTCCTGTGAATACATTGTAATAGACTGATGAAGAGGAGTAAAGCCCTCGAAATTATAGTCTCGTTATAAATAAATAAAATTTATAATTCCAGCAGAAGACACTCTACTTGTCTCCTTCAATATATAAAAATTCTGCTACTCTCGGCAAAAACTTTCAATTTAACAGAGTTATTATTAAATAGGCAAAAAATGTTTAATTATTAAAGAAAAGTCCAAGATTCTTGATTAATTTGAGTCAAGAATATGTTAAAAAAAGATTAATGATGTTTTGTCGTATAGTGAAATTGTTTTTTGACAAAGAGTGATTAAATGGGCCACTGAGGAAGTCAAAATAAATTGACGAAATGTCCGGGCCATTTAATAAAAACTCTGTGTTTTTAATTTTTTCCAATTCTCTGCTATTCCTGTTACAAATTTATTATGGATGCAAAGGATACAACTAATGTATATTATTTTCTATTGTAAGAAACAGGTCGAAAAATATTAAAATTGTAAATGCTTTGTTGAATCAAATTTACTACAATTACTCTTTAGAGTTTAGAATACTGTGAATTTATTTCAGCAAAAAAAAAACTCCCCAAACTGATTATTTGGGGGTGAAAGAGGGGGCAAAATATTGAATTTCTAAACTCTTTGTTCGATCGTGACCAAATTTTGAATATTTACTTTTTAGAGTAGTGTAATACTGAACATTTATGCTAAAATCAGGTATCCTAAGTTGATATCGGAGAGGGGGAGATTATTCAAAACTACGACAAAACTATTGAGGGGAAAACCTAGGAAAAATATGTTTACACTGTTTTACATTGATTATGCAATATCGATTAAGAAAAGTAAAATATCTATTTGATTTGGTTTAAGAAATTTCTATAATAAATACAAATGCCTAAAAAAATATTCATTAGTTATTTCAATGAACAACTCTAAAAATTTTAAATTAATTTTAATTCTTTAATTCTCCAGAAAAAATAATAATAAAAAACTATTAAATTTTTCTTAATTTAAGTAAGAAAATAAATATAATTCTTGTCTTCGCATTTCATCAATCGCGTTTAGCTTTAATAAAAATAAAACAAAACAAAAATAAAATTCGAATAAAAAGAAAAATAATAATAAATAAAAAATAAAATAAGCCACCCTCTTTTGCTATTTCAATTCTAACTTCCAAGTGAAACAAAATACAAAGAATGTCAAGTTTTTTGATGACATTATTCCTGATTGATGGCATCCTCTTTTTTATTTTTCTTATACGTGTTCTTCTAGAAAACTTAAAAAAAAAGAAAGCAAAAGCGAAAGAGAGAGTTAAAAATAACGATAAAATTAATAGAATGCAATAAAATATTATTAATCTAATCGGTTTTCTGTCAGATAATTCATCTTCTTTTTAGATTTCATGTTAAGATACAGTCTTTTTCAGTTGATTGAACATGTTTTTCCTTTGTTTTAATAAAATGCAAATATTTCATTTCAAAAAAACAGAAAAAAATAAAGATATGAATTACCTTTAGAAAAATAATTTTGTTTAATTCATCCCCCTGCTTTTTTTAAAATTAATTTACAATATTTTAGATAATTTAAATACGCAATGAAAATTCTTCGTTTGTTAGGGAATAGGGACCATATTTTTTAGAGTAATTTATTCTAATTGTCTCAAAATTGTTCCTTAGTGATTTCGATAAAACAATTTGTGAGACATCCTGTGGATCTGAAAATCGACTTATCTCGAATAAGATAAACGTCGTAATTATAATTTGTACCATTTTTATCCTAAGATTTTTTATAATATTTGAAATCGAATCAGTTTTTTTTTCAAACATAATACTTAGAGTTGAAATAAAAAAAAGATTAATAATAATAATAATTGAAGTTTTGTATGAAGTACTTGAAAAAAAAGGTGGTTCTCAACAATGTACAAAATTACAGAATAAATAAGTATGTAATTATAATTTCATTGGGGAATTGATGGAAATTCAACCTAAGGAAATAAAATATACAAATATTAAATTATTAGTTTTCATTTTCATCTTCTCAAAAAACAACGTTTTTGATTTCTCCGTCAGGCCTTAAAAGAGTCAACGATGGAAGATTGTAACTTCTTTTTTTGTCTCCTTTAACTGTGTTTTTTTGTTGTTACAGTTTGTCATAAATATCAACAAAAAATTTTGAATAAAAATGTCATTTCAATAAATCGTTTTAATTGAAATTTCTAGCTTGAATTATCCTTGAACGGCCTTTCCATCAATTCTCCATTGAGTTTTGCCAGTGTGTCTACGAATGAAAATACTTCTAAAATATACTATATTTTGTTATATAAATAAAAGTGAAAATTAGTTCAAATGCATGGTGATCTAATGGATAATGGTTCCTTGTTGGTGGCCAGTGTCGAGGGAGATTTTTAAAGCTATTTTTAGACTATACATTATTTTAGTAGGTAGGTACAAATTTTTTTCTAAATTTCTCAAAATATTAAAGGATCACAAGACTACAAGATTTGCCAAAAGACAACTTTTTCTCTAAAATGATAAACAGCGTAAAAAAGATTTTTAAGTGTTACGCCATTCATCACAATTAGATTAAATTGAAAGTTTCTTTTTGCCGAGAGGAGCAGAATGTTTATAAATTAAAGGAGACAATATAAGAGTGTGTCTTCTGTTGGAAAAATAATTTTTTTAATTTATTTTTAACGAGAGTATAGTTTCGAGGACGTTGCCTGATGAAGTGGGCAAAGTCCTTGAAACAATAGTTTCGTTATAAATAAATTAAAAAATTTATTTATGATTAGATTTTTAAAGTTTCCCATTTTTTTTTTTTTTTTTTTTTTTTTAATTAAATTTGTTAGCTCTGTCATTGAGTAGTTTTGAAAACTCGAAAGAAATACTAGAATAATATGGTTTAAAAAATATCTGAAATATTCCCCTTCTTTCTTATTTCTTAAATACTAAGTTCAGCATTATCGGTTCAAATGGCTAGTCTGGAAGTCGGAACCACACATCCACATACAGACACACACTCTTTCTCTCCCTCAAAGAATTTAATATATTATTTATATAAAATAAATTCGAGTTTTTCACGAAATCAATATTTTGACGGAAAATTCCTTTTCTATTTATTATAAATAGTTAATTTCTGCTCGATTCATCAGCAGTCGCAATTAGAAACTACACTTAATTTCCAACTTGATATTACATGTTAAGGAATAATATATAATAATTGTTAAGGGGAAAGCAACAGGACAACCACCTCTAAAATTGATTTTTTTTAATAATCTATCAGTATAATTAAAATATTATACTTACAAATCCCAAATAAAAATAAAATATCTTTGTAAATGTTGTTTTTTATATAATCTGACAAAATAGTTATAGTTATAAACTTCACAATTAAAATTTATCTTTATCTCTAAATTTTTTATATAATTATTGCGATTTTTTGTAGGCTATAAATTGTTTGGGTGATAAACTGATTCTGTGGTCAATATTTTGGGATAAAATTTCCTAGAGCCAACAAGTTTCATATAAATTGGAAATATTAAAATAAAAAATAAAAATATATAATATTTTTCTAAATTCATACATTACTAATATTATAAAGAGAAATTGCTAAATTATTCTTATACTTAAAAATAAAAACAATGAATTACCAACTTCACTTTTTTGGAATCTCCCTCATAGCTTTCCTTCTTCATAAAGGTCCACCGAAAGCAAATCTTCACTTTTGAATTTTACCTCAATACGTCCTTTGATGTCTAAACGCCTAATTAACCCCTAGATTATAATCGAGATAAAAATACCAAAAAACATTAGATAATTGTCAAAGTAAAAGAAATTTTATAATCTTGGAATTAAAAAAACTCGAATTGCGAAGATCTCGAGAGGTGAATGTAATTAATACCTCCGTTCATAAAAATAGTTATTATAATATGTGCCATATATACATATACCAATTCAATCTTTGGTTCAAGATCTAAAAATAATTAAATATTTTACAGATTTTTTATATATACTCAATTAATCATTCACATATATCGCAAGCTGTCAATTCTCTCAGCCCCTTTAAGTCGGCAACCTGCCACACGGAATATACATTAGTTTGCAGATCTGCAAGGATCGTTAGTACCAATATCTAAATCAGGTATTAATAACCTTTCTTATTTGAAACATCAAATAAAAGTCCTTGAAGATTAATTGAACAAATATAGTATTTGAGATGATTCATCGGGTAAATAAAAGGCTCCCTGGAATCAATTTTGGAAATAATAAATTCATTTTGAATGTTATTTATCCTTGAACAGCAAATTTAAATACATATATATTAGCGAGGGGTGAACCGCGATTGGAATTAAGTGTACACGTCTTTGGAATTTTGTGCAATTATTTTGAAATTCATTAGATAATGCCCCTTCATCTATTGTCTTCTACTTGGAAATGAAAGTGGAAGTGGAAGTAGGTGTACACTATATTAGGTCGCAGTTCACACCTCGTATATTACTAATGATAAACAAGATACATAAAAGATATCACTCACTAAAAAAAATTGTGTCACCTTTAGATTTAAGTGGTACTTACTATGCCGTGGTACCACGACTGAAGTTCATCTGTGTAAATGTATCTTATGAAAATGTCTCTTTATCGTGATACATTTTCAATGCTAAATGTTGTAAACACTCAAACTATATTTAAGCGTGTTGAACAATTTAGTGATTTTCCGATTAGACAACTTTCATGAAAAGATCGATGCTGGTGTTCTTTCATACTTTTTAGTGAAAATAAATTGTAGATATCCAAAGAGAGAAAATACTCGGTCCAGAGCGTCGACGTTTACTTTTTTTTAATGCAATCGAATGCAAGAAGGGGTGCACCAGTAAAGATGAAGCCTCTATGGATCTCGAAAGACCCTTCCATTACCGAAGAGAAGGGAAAGTTGATTAAGTGAGAGGGTGTAGACGTAGGTGTTTATGAACTCGGGTTTTGAAGGTTTGAAGATTATAAGTGCTGGGAAAGATGGAGGATGGGATAGAGTTCCAGTTCCTTGAAGTTATGGGGATATACTTATTGCGGAATGAAGTGGTCCGGCACTTTTCCAATTTGACCGCAAAAGAGTGTTGGGAGTCGTCAAAATGCCTGCTACGCGCAAAGCATGCTTTGGGGGGAATTATTTATTTTATCGCATCAGAGCACCTGCCGTGATAGTATCTATAGAAAAGGGAAAGGGCAAAGACATTTCTTCGATGAGCTAGCGAGTTGAGGGAGTCGGCGAGGGTAGAATCGTCAATTAGCCTGACGGCTCGTTTCTGAATTGCATCCAGGGTAGCAAGAGAATATTTAGAGGCTCCTCTCCATAGATGAGAGACGTATTCGAGACAGGATTTGGGCCTTGTAGAAGGTGAGAAGATGTGGGGGCTTGAAAAATCGCTTGGACCTGAATAAGTAGCAAATCTTCCTTGCTGCAGATTTCGCAACAGAGGAGATGTGTTCATTCCAAGACAGGTCAGATGCGACAGAGACTCCCAACATGGATAGGCTGTCACACATTTTCAGGGTATTCGAATCGAAGTGAATGTCAGGGAAATTTTTATTTTCGCGCCTAGAAATTAGACAACATTGAGTCTTGTTTGCATTAAAGTTATCTAAATTTGAGAGTCCCATTTATTCAGTTTGTCTAGGTCGAGAGTGATTGAGGAGGCAACATTGATTCGATTATTCGGGAGTGAGGGTTTGCCGTGCAGAGTACTATCGTCGGCGTAACAATGAGTGGGGTTTGACGTTTGATCGATAAGGTCGTTTATATAAATTAGGAAGAGTGTGGGGGAGATTACAGAGCCTTGGGGAACACCAGCGTTTGTGGAGAACGATTCTGATGATATTCCATCCACCACAACTTTGATACTACGGTTTGTCAGAAAGCTTTCTATCCATTTGTGAAGTGTTGGTGTGAATCCAAAGGCTGTCAGTTTGGCAAGAAGATTTTTGTGCCAAACTTGGTCAAAAGCTTGTGAGATATCTAGGGCTATAGCGAGGGTTTCTTTTCCGGCCTCTAGAGTTTTGTTCCAGGCGTGGGTGACATAGTTAAGATGTCGCCTGTGGAACGATTTTGTCTAAATCCATATTGCCTACGTTAATTATTTTACTATGGATTGTATCCTCTCCATTGTAATTTTCCTGGGAAATTTGTTCACAGGGATGGTTTCCTATTGTCTTACTCTGTCTGCATCAATGAAGGGATTTGCATTTTTGACAAAGATGAAAATTGTTCTGACTAACGCGAGATTCGATCACGCGTAAACTCAATCTGAATTCAAGCGCCTTAGCAGTGGCTGCTCTCTCGGCGCCTTTCTGGTAAATAAAGAAAATAGTAGAATAAGAGACTGGAGTACCAATAAAAAAGTGATGGGTCCAGAAGTATTTTCAGGCGAATTATGAGCAAATGTTGAATATTAAAAAGAGATACATAGAATGGAATAACAGCAGAGGTCAACAATCTACAATTGATTACGTTATTACTAATAGGAACATCCATCCAACTCAGATTCTCGATGTTAGAGCATTCAATACGGTAGATATTGGAAGTGACCATAAACTTGTAATTGAAAAATTCGTGCTTCTGCCCAGATAGTGAAGAGACCCAAACCAGTTTTCGTTTCAAAATTCAACATAGAAGCCTTCGAAAACGAAAACACAAAATATCTTTATAATAAAAGGCTATCTGAGAGACTTGGTGAATTAATGATGGGGCCGAATGATCCTCCCGACGCCATCTGGGAGAAAATTCAGATATGTATTAATAAAACTGCAGAAGAAGCCCTCGGGAAGCGCACGGTTAATATAAACGTCGCACATAGGGGTATTATGCCTATCTAGCGGGCCAAAAGTCGAGTTGGCAAAATCGCTCATATCAAAAAACTATTTACTACCTGTAACTCTTTATTAGTTGCCAGATAACGAGTCAGTCATTTTTTGTCCCCTAGTACCATCTGGAATTAGTTATCTCAGTCTGAATTTCAATATTTTTTCCTAAGCATCTGCATTCATTTTCGTCAACATTCATACTTAACATTTCGAAGTGATTTTCTAAGTTTTTGTGAAACATCAACAAATTTTTTAGCATGGATATTTCTGAAGCAGGTATGTACTAGTTATTTAACTGTTTTTAATAGTGATAAATCATGATGTTATATTAGAAATGTCGTTTTGTAATACATAGTTTTAAAATCATTTTGCCGTTAAAATTTTTTAAACTTTAATGTAATTGTTTTATTACCTGGCAAGGGGGGGGGGTTGATTTTATATGATAATTGTTGAACCAAATCTCCTTTAATATTCCCAATAAATAACTTTTTCGGGTGCTTCCCGGTTTTTTAACTTACTTAAAAAAAAGTAGGAATTTCTCAAATCGTCTGATTTTTTTTTTATGTATGTCCAGTCGAACAGATTCTAAAATAATATAAAATAATTAGATAATTTGTTATTAATATTATATTAATAGGTAATTATTATTTTCCTAATAAAACATAATACAAGGATTTAACATCGAATTTTGAAACACTTATTAACTTTTATGTAGTCAATTCTTATCTTCAAAGCGTATATGAACACTGAACAGTACAATATATATATAGTACCTGGCCAGCGAGCAATGCTCGGTAACTTTTTGCTTCAGTTAAAAACTATATATTAATCACCGAACCCCCCCCCCCCCATATGGACTCATATATCGCCTCAAAGTTATTTTAGAAACTATATCAAGCGGCCATAAAATAGATACAAATAAATTTGAATCATTTTGCATTGACACTGCGAAAATGTATGTGGAACTATACCTATGGCATCCAATGACTCCCACCCTTCATAAAATACTAGTGCATGGATCCATTATCATTGAAAAAGCGTTGTTGCCCATAGATGATGACAGAAGAAGCAGCTGAGGCAAGAAACAAACACTTCCGCCAATACCCTCAAAATTATGCTCGGAAGTTTTGCAGAGAGTCCTGCAATCTTGACGTGATAAATAGACTCTTATTGAGCTCGGATCCCTTTATAACTGGCATGAGACCACTTCCAAGGAAAAATACGAAACCATTCTTCAAAGAAACCATCGAAATGCTTAGTTAATTGCTCTATTTCATCCGTGGATGAAGACCTGGGAGAGAGGCATCGGAGTCTTCAGATGAATCTTGTATATCATTATCAGAATTATAAAATTGTTTATTTTCACATTTATATTCATAGAATATAATGTGAAAGTATTCCGATGCCCTGTCTGGGACCTGACTCTGATTTGTTTTGTAATGTTTTGATTTTTTTTTTGTGTTAAATGTATTATTTTTAAATTATGTATTTTTTTTTTGATTTTTGTGTTTTGTTATGATTTTTTTTTTGATTTTTTGTTTTTAACAATAAATGTATTATTTTTTTGTAATAATTGTATTTTTTTGTAGATTATGTATTATTATTATTATTAAACTTTAAGTTTTAAACCCAATTTTGACAGTTTTTTCCTATCTATGATCTAAAATAATTTTTACAGATTTTTAAATCAAAGGTTTGAAAAGATAAGAGGCACAGCAAGGCACAAGCAAATTTGTAAGCTTTTAGCGCCGTACTGGGGAGTCAAAATTAAAATTACAAGATGACATTTATAGTTGGATTTTAAAAGACCTATTCAACGGTACCCCACTCAATGGGGTAGATAAAAATAAATTTTTCGTTAACCCTTTTTTGAAAGTCATTAATTTTTTTAATATTTTTTACCAATGGTATATCTTTATGAAACTTTAGCTACCTGCCAAATTTCAAGTTCCTAGCTATATTAGAACCCTTATAAATAATTTTGGCTCGCTAAATAGGCATAATACCCCTATGTGCGTCGTCAAGAAATCAACGCCCTGGTTCACTCCAGAAGTAAAAGATCTTGCGCAAAGAAAAAGAAGAGCATATCTGGAATATAAAGCCAATCCATCCACCGAAAAAAGAAGATCATATGTTGAAGTACGAAATGAAGTAAATGCTAGAATAAGGTAAATTAAAGAAGGTTTTTGGGAAAGCTTCACAGCAGACATGGAGCATGACATATATGGAGCTAAAAAAAAGTATGAAAAATAATAAATAAAAATAAAAAGAGATGAATGAATTTGTTGGTAACAACAAAATCAGAATAGAAGAATGGGAAGATTTCTTCGGTAATCTTTACACGAGCACTATATGCCCTAATGTCGAACCTTTAACTTATAATATTGACGACATATTCTTTTCTACGGAAGAAATAGAAAAAGAAGTAAAAACTCTGAAAAATAGAAAGTCCCCGGGCCCTGACAACATATCCAATGAGATGTTAAAGTATGATGGCGGCGAGCTTGTCCTGAAGATCACCCAAATGTTTCAGAACATCTTGACACAATGTAAAATCCCTAAGTCCTGGAAAGAGAGCTTAATATTTCCTATATTTAAGAAAGGTAGTAAAGCAGACCTTAATAACTATCGTGGTATAACTTTACTAAATACTATTCTAAAGCTCTTTACTAAAATTATCTTAAACAAACTGCTGGACTACATTAAACCGAGAGAGGAACAACAGGGTTTTAGAAAGAACCGCTCAACAACTGACGCTATATTTATTATAAGACAAATAGTTGAAAAATCAATCGAATTCAACAACCCGGCATACTTATGTTTCATAGATCTTAAAAAAGCTTTTGATCGGGTAAAATTAGAAGATATAATAGGTTGTCTCAGAGAAAGAGAGGTTCCAGAAAGATTAATTAGAATAATAAAAGATCTAAACACAAATACAAGAGCAAAAATAAAATCGAATAACCAGATATCGGGATCTATTTCAATAACAAGTGGAGTGAGGCAGGGCGATTCGTTAAGCCCTTTGCTCTTCAATCTCATTATGGATAAAATTTTAGCATATTTGACGACCCATCTTGGATACAAAATGGGAGAAAACTCCATACAGGCTGTGTGCTATGCTGATGACGTGGTTTTGGTGTCGGACAGCGAGCAAAATCTGCAAACTCTCTTGTCTCAATTCGATCAAATTGCAGAAAGATTAAATATGGAAATATCCATTGAAAAAACAAAATGTATTGTGATAGCGAAAGAACACCTTAACTGTGAAATTAAACTTAAAAATACAACAATAGATCAAGTTGAAAAATTTAACTATTTGGGAGCCGAGATTTCGGCGCACAGAGATCTCAGCCAAGAGGTTAAAACCCAAGTAACAAAAGGAGCTAGGATAGCTGGATGTCTATATGGTTTGGTCTGGAAAAACAAATATATGTCAGCAAAAAGCAAAGTACGAATTTATAAGACCTGCGTACGTCCAGTGTTGACATATGCAGCAGAAACCAGAGCATCAACAATTACCACCCAACAACTACTCCGAACAACAGAGATGAGAATAATAAGGGCTATACACGGGAAAACATTAAGGGATAGAATCCGCAGCAATGATCTAAGGGAACTAAGCGGAATCCAGGATATAGTGGAATGGATCGATGTGAGAAAGAGAGGATGGGGGGAACATGTGGAACGAATGACGGATGACCGCCTTGCAAAAATCGTGAAGGAAAATCGCCCACGTGGCACACGGAGCAGAGGGCGGCCGAAAAAAGATGGAAGGATGTCGCAGCAAGAAACTAACGTCTTTATTCTTTTTCTTATTGGAAGAACAGGCGAAAGCCTATAGAGAAGATGAAGAAGAAGAAGAAGAAGAAGATACATAGATTGACTCAAATTTCAAAAACTTTATTTGGCCCGAAACTGTCAAAAGGACTATTTTTTTTTTTTTTTTTTTTTTTACCACAGTTTACGATTCAAAAGTTATCCTCAGTCTCCAGAATATATGTAATACAACGTGTTTTTTCTTCCGATTCTGTTTTACAATCTCAGACAAATTACCAGAGCTGACACGTATGAAATTATATTCTTGGTTTTGTAGAAATAATCAAAGAGGAATGTCACAAAATTTTATTCTATCCATACTCAACTCTTTTTTTACTTTCAAAAAATGTATCTAACGATTTAAATTTAAAATTTTTGGATTTTTTAACGAATATTATGTTTTTATGTTTTTTATCTATGATTAAAAATAAATCAAAATTTAGATTCTAGACGACGTTCCAAAGATTTGAAATTTACCCTCCGTCACGTGACTAAAATGTTTTTTTCTTTTTAATATTGGTCTTTCAAAAACGAATTGGGAATAAACATATTGTTTTTTAATTTGTGTAGGATTTTAATATTTCCTTAAATTACTTTAATTTTTGTTTATGATAAATTCGTGTTATGTCAAATTCATCTAATAATAATATGCCAGGATATTTTTCAATAACTAATTTATATATTTATTATTAAGTTTACTTACCAACATTTTGTTTGTTTTGTTTTTGTTTATTTTTTGTTTCATAAAGTTCAATGTAGGACGCTGAAGATTTTTCTATAGAGTAAAAACGACAAGAGTTGTGATTGATTGGAATATTCTTGCTATCGTTTTATGCTTTTCTATAGACCAATGTTAAAATATTCTATCACTGTTTGTTTTTATATTCCTTTGAGTGAATGGAGGTGACACCTGATTAAAAGGGGTAGGGAGGGACGGGTTGATTCCATTGACACAATAGGCCATCAATCATTTAGAACGATGCAACTGTGTCAATCATCTTGTTATTGAAAACGTTTTTCACTCTTTTATCGTTTCCAAATGAACTCTCGGTCTTTTGTTTTTCTGTCATTTAGGAAAGTCAAACCGCGTCAAATCAAAAACCAACAGAAAGTGGAGGAAATGGGGAAAAGGGTCAGTCTGTACTATGGTCGCTTGAGTTAATGAAAACTATCAATTTTATCATTTTTACTATATAAATACTTGATGAAAATGTCAGAAAGTGAAGAGAGAAAATGGATCAAATCAGACAATAAGAGAAACACCAGGAGATTGAAGGGAAATAGAAATATTTGAATAAAAGCAACAGCGAGTTGCAAATTGTTTCCAAACCCAAAATCAGATGAAATTGCAAATCAAGTGGAAGCTTTTTCAAGACCTGATACGTTCTCCAAACATTTTGCAGATCGTGGGACGTGGGTTTTCTATCATTTAGGGGGAGGTGAGATTAGTTATCACAGGCAGCTATGGGGTAGAGAATTCTCGCATTATATTTAAATATAAAAGTATTCAAAATGTATTCTTGAAACGCTTTTTTATTTGTTCATGTACTTTTACCAAGGTAATATAGGTGAAATTAAAAAAAAAAAAAATAGGCGTGACATTTTCACAGTGAAACTTCTTAGATTTTTTATTTAATTTAAGAAAATCTCTCTTTAATTAAATAAAAAAATATTATTTTATTCATCAATTTGCATAGTGCATGGGTCTAGCGTGTCTATGATGTATACGACGGGGACAGTAGGAGCGATTCTCCCTATTTTTCTTTCCTTCTCTAGTCGGGAAGAGGGGAAGCGTTTTACTTTTCGTGACGTTCAGGCCAATTTGCCCTACTGCGCCTATAAGTTCCACTAAAAAAAACTTTAATTCAAAAAAATATCTTTCTTATTTTGGACGCTAAGTTCTGAAGTTATTTAGAAAGCCTAATTAATCATAAGTTTCCTGTATTTGATTCGATCACGAATGGAATGCAGGTGATTTTTGTTAAGATTCTGCAGACTCCAATAGGCTCAACCAGCTGTAGTCTCGCGATGTATAACTTGTTTAAAAAACGCAATTAAAAACAATTCTCGTTAATATGTTAATTATTCAAGGTAAGAGTAAATAAATATTTTATTTAATATGGATTTACTATAAGTTAAGGATACTGGGTCACTTATTTCACATTAAAATTAAAAAATTAAAAGATATAAAATTTTTTTTTCTTTTTCAATATATATATTTCGGGCTATCAACCCATCTTCAGGAAATACAGAAAGTAAATATTTATTTACTCTTATCTTTATTAAAGATGTTTCACATTGCACCAACACCACAATCCCTACTGATTGTTAATTATTCTTTTATATATTAATGAGAAAATTATAAAATTAAAGCCTAATTAGTTTAAGTTTTGTAAATACAAATATTGGCATTAAAAGAACTCTCCCTTCCTGGGACAGCTTACACACTTTGACCATCTGCAAAATTTACGTAGAGTATACTGAGTCTTGAAATTTTTTTCACTTTTTTTCCTTTTTTAAATTTTATGACTTGTTTCTGAATTACCTACCTCATTCATGTATGTCAAGAGAAACTTGGAGGATTCTCGAAACAGGGATGAGTCTGGACTTTGTATATTCTAATAAAAAGCTAAAAGTACCCTAGTAGCACAATGTTTCAAACTATATAGTAACTATATAGATTTCGAGAATCTATATAGGCTTTATATAGTTACTATATGTGTAATTTGAAACATTGTGTTACTAGGGTAGCCTAACTTGAATAAAAATCCTTTTTCCTTGGAATAGATTTTGAATTATAGGTAAAATGATATTTTCAAGAGAGGTCAAATACCAGTGACACATAACCGTGAACTTTTCTTTTAAGTTCCCAATTGACCCTCATGTACAGCTCAGAACGAAAAGTTTTAATATTCACTTCTACTTCTAATTATAAGGTTCAAAATAAAAAATAAAGTTCATTATAATTAATTAAGTATGTTAAATTGGACTCTAATTCTTGGTTTATTTTCGCAATAATTCTCTATCTTTGATGTTATCTGATAATTGTGAGGGTTGAAAATAAATGGAAATGGTGATTTTTCCTCTCCTTGTAACATCCGAGCTGACGAATGATTGTTGGAGGGTGTTTGGCATCAATGGTTAGCAATTCTGTTATCAGCTGCGTGTGTTTTCGATTGTCATCGGCGTTCTGTCTGACATTGTATGCTAATTGGGGGAAGGGGGACACTGTGACCTGTAAGGTGTCCTGGCGGGGAATTGAACCCCGCACTCTCCCTATTAGTTCACCAAGGACAAACAACAGTTATAGTCTCGAGATATTTATTCATCGAATTTGAATATCGTTACAAGCAGGTGTCCTAAAAATAGCCGAGACCGTCAACTTATGAATGGAGCTGGAGAAACGGTCGCCATTCATCACCAAATGGAAATGAACTGATGGGCACGTATCACGACATTCGCTTATCCCTCTTTTATATCAAAAACTACATTAAAATTAAATCATTAAAAATAAATTGTGGTTTGACTGATGATCTGCGAGATTATCTCTAAATAGATATATCATTGATCATTTTAAATTCCCTAGATTTTTTTCAACAATGTCATTTTTCTAAAAAAATTCTGAATTTTACGGGACTACCATATGTTATTTGTATTCTTCAACCCTCAAGAATTATTACTCAAACGAATGAAATAAAGTTAATAATATTTTTATGATTACACTTCGCAATTCAGGTCTTCACGTCCATCTTCATTATACGAGCCCCGTCCCATCTCAATTGACCCACCAATATTTTTTCTTTTTAAATAAAATTATGCTAATTCACGGTAAATTTAATTTAAATATTTATTTTTATTATCATTTGGAACAACATTTTAAATAATTTAAAACATTTTATTGTAACATTTAAATTAAAATTATTTTTTAATTGTTAAAAACAAGGAAAACATACAAAATCTAAAACCTTTACCACTGTGTGACGTCGCCTTTATTTTTAATTACGGCTTGAATTCTTTTGGGCAACGTACTTATTAAGTTTTGACACTCATCTTGAGTGAAATTATGCCAAATATTTTGAAGTTTGTGTTTTAATTCGACTACGTTTCTAGCTGGTTGTATTCGTAATAGCTTTTTCATTGTGTGCCAAAGAGTTTCTATTGGTGACAAGTCGGGAATGTTTGCCACCCACTCCAAAAGTTGAACATTATGATCAGAAAGCCATTTTAAAGATTTTCTTGATGTATGGCAGGCCGCCCCGTCTTGTTGGAACACAAAATTATTATTATTCTGCAATGCATCTGCCATTGTTGGAAGTAACGATTTTTTTAAAATCTCTAAATATTTATTGGTGTTTACAATTCCATCAAGGAAGTGAAGTTTTCAAACACCTCTAGCAGACATTGAACCCTATATCATAACTGAAGCAGGAAATTTTACTTTCTTTTTAAACAATCTGAATTGAAAGCTTCATTTTTCTGACGAATAACTCTGCTTCGATTGTCCCCAACACAAATTTCAAAACGAGACTCATCTCTCCAATGGACACTATTGCATTCATCACTCGTCCAATTAATGTGACTTTTAGACCATTTAAGCCGGTTTTTCTTTTGTTTTAATGTCAAGAGTGGCTTTTCTTTCGCCTAAAAAAATTAGTAAAATTACAAAAAAAAATTTGGAATAAGTTGCAATAAAATTACCTTGTAAGTTTTAAAACCTAACTTAAGGGCTTCTCTATGGCACGTGGATCTTAAAACACTTCGCCCCACATCATCGCTCCAAAGAACAGATAATTCACCATAGTTCGAATGCCTGTTTTTTCTAATAATCTTCTTCAATGCCCGTCTATCAGCATCTGATATTTTGGATTTCGGCGCATACTGAGATTTTGTAGCTATTGTACCCGTTGCTTTATACACTCGAATAATATTTCTGACAGTAAACTTTGATAAATTAACTAGATCGCCAATTTTCGCGTTTGATTTTCCCTTTTTAAATAAATTGATAATAATTGAGCGAATTTTTTCATCAACAACCTTTCCATGAGTCATTTTTACTAATAATAAACAAAACAAACTTTCTTTTGTTGGAAAAAGGCAAAACCTACTTGATTATTTCACATATTCAAAGATTAAAAAAAAAAAAAATCGTGAAAAGCAAAGAACTATTAAATAATTAAATATTCCAGCGCCTCCCAATCGATCGCAGACCCCAAAGATCGAAAATAATTTTCTCTTCACCCGGGGCGCGACCACATTTAATTGTTTAATTAATGAATCAAGGCTTAGGCTGCGAAAAATGAACGAGGAGAGGATTAAAAAGAAATTCCATAATTCATATAGACAAAAGGTATTAGTTTGGGTTCAGGGATCAGTAGCTTAGTGGATATAGGAGTTAAAACTCTTATGACAAAGCATTGCAGTACATGCAAAGATCCCGGGTTCGAGCCCAGGCTGATCCTTTTGTCTGTAATAAAAATAAACTTTCCTTCGTTCCCTAAATGCAAAGAACTATTTTTTATATATTATTATTATTATTATTTGTTGCGTTTGGACCCTTGGGATCACGCAAAGCTTGATGTTTCTTTCTGGTTGGACCTTCCACGCCTCTATCTTTTTCCGGAACGTGTTATCGAGTTCCATGGTCAGGTAATTTTTCCTGGCCGGATGAGTGTGTTGATGTTAAAGGTGCCCAGGTATGTATGGATTTTTGGTGTTATTCTTCCATTGTTTCTTCCTTAACTTCGTGATGGTCCGGATCCCCCAGAATCTGAATGCCCGGTTGCCACTCGAGGGTGGGTGGATTGGTAACCATTACCACCTGGGGTAATGTTGTTTTTGCCTCTCACGATTCATGGTTGCTTGTTACGAAATTTTTGTCCTGCGCATGCGCGAGGTTTTGTAGAACCAAAGATTGTCAGTTTCTGGAGCCGAGTATTTTTTATATAAAAATATGTTTTTAAAGATTAAAAAAATTTTAAGTTAAATGTTACAATAAAATGTTTTAAATTGTTTAAAATGTTGTTCCAAATGATAATAAAAATAAATATTTAAATTAAATTTACCGTGAATTAGCATAATTTTATTTAAAAAGAAAAAATATTGCTGGGCCAATTGAGATGGGACGGAGCTCGTAGTGATACACAAATAAAACATTTCTAAAAAAAAGTTTTTTAATCAATATTATATTCCATAGTCGGATCTAAGGGGGCAAGGGGGCACGTGCCCCGAGGCAATAAATTTTAAATATACGTATATTACTGTTATATTGTACTATATATAAATCCTATAAGACTGTATGAAAACTAGTTAATAGAGTAAAGGGTGTGTAGTTTCACAGTGAATGAAATAAAACTCAAAGAGGTTTATACAAACTCAATATATTTCGGATTATTAGTCCATCATCAGGAGTTTACGTAAACTCCTGATGATGGACTAATAATCCGAAATATATTGAGTTTGTATAAACCTCTTTGAGTTTTATTTCATTCACTATGAACACCTATCCTACTACTACCCTTTACTCTATTAACTAACATCATGTTTCACCTAAAACCTACACCACTTTCCATAAGTAAAAATGTAAACTTTAATGCTGGCAAAACACAGTGCTGCCTAATTTCTAGGCGCGCAGATAGGAACCTTCCGGACATTTCCTTTGATTCGAGCTCATTGGAATTCCGTAATAAAATATCAATGTTAGGTGTCACCTTAGGTTCTGACCTCTCTTGGAATGACCATATTATCTCAGTAGCAAAAGCTGCAGCATGTAAGCTTGGCTTTCTTTTCCGAACCAAACGATTTTTCACCCCCACTCAACTCCTTATATTATACAAGGCTCAAATTCGCCCCTGTCTTGAATATTGCTCGCATTTGTGGAGAGGAGCCTCCAAGTATTCTCTTAATACCTTAGATGCAATTCAGAGGCGAGCTATCAGACTGATAGGCGATCCTACATTAACTGACACTCTCGACTCCCTAGCCCATCGTAGATCTGTCTCCGCCCTTTCACTTTTTTATAGATATTACCATGGCTTTTGTTCTGACGAAATAAAATCGATAATCCCACCAAAGGCCTCATTTGCCCGAAATACACGATTTTCTAAAATTCAACACCCCTACGCGCTTAAACTAGATACTAATCGAACAAACACATTCGCCAATTCATTTATCCCTATGACATCTAGAGACTGGAATTCTCTTCCCCCGACCGTCTTTCCAGCTACTTATAACCTTCAAACTTTCAAGACCAGCATCCACAGATACCTTCGACCTCTACCCAATCCCTAAATCTCCCCTTATCTTCACGATACAAGGGTCCACCACGGACTTCAGAGGTTGTACCTTCTTGGTGCAACTTCTTCTTGTATCAATATCATTATAAAAAAAAAAAAAAAAATGTATGAAAACTATTGATTTTAGAGCTTTTTATTCAAATTAACTTTTCTGTTGGAAATTAAATAAATTAATAAAGGTCATTATATAAATTTGTATACCTCGAAGGGTTAGGCATTAATGGTGACATTTGTGGAAAAAGTTAAAAAATACCGCTCTACTGCCCTAGATATTCTTCATATTAAAAAACTCTAATGAAGTAACATTTTGATATTTTAATTTCCTAAAAGAAAATTATTTATCTATAATTAGCTCCGATGACTATTTAAGTAGTTATAGAGGATTAACATTATTTTATAAAAATAAAAGCGATTTTAGTTAAAAGTTGCCCGTTAGATTGAATGTGAAAATGTTTATTGAAATCCGAATAATCAACCAAATTCCATATTTTTTGATTCAAAAAATTATCTGGCCAATTCACTAGGCTTGAATTTTTATATTGAAAAATATTTTCAAATTATTAGTAATAGGATTGGCAAGGGGACACGTACCTCCAGCGTCAAATTTTAAGAAGTGGCAGATTTTAGTATGCGGGATTTTTTGTATATATTTAGCATTGGAGGGTTGGGAGGAGCGGCGCCGATTCATTCATGCACCCCCTTTCAAAAGACCTAGATTCCACTATGTTATATCCATTGTAGAAGTGTTGTTTTTGTGCTTGAATTGTTTATCGAAAGAGAAATTTCAGGTAAATTCACATAGATTGCACATTTTTAATAAGAACATTTCACCGAAACGCACGACGTTTCAACCCCTATTTCTGGAATTGTCTTTCAACAGACTTATCCCCACAGCATTTGAAAACCACTCCAGAAATAGCCGTTAAAACGTCGTGCATTCCGTTGAGATTACTCATTAAATATGTGCAATCTATGTGGTTCTAGACCAGTGGTTCCCAACCTGTGGTCCGTAAGAACTAAAATATGGTCCGCGAAAGATTTCAAACTTTGAATCAACACTCGCTGATGCATAACAAATAGTGAGCGTAGGATATTCTCTCGAGGTGATCCGATTGTCACCAAGTCAGAATTTGATGAGGAGATTCCATGGAAATCGAAGAAAATCATCAAATTTAATTTTAAAACCCACAAATACCTAGTGCATTTCGAATATAAATATATAATAAAGAAGTCGGTTAAAAATTAGGAAATATAATTTTAAAACCTACAAATAGTTCATTGTGGAGAATATACCAATCGACTTGATTGGGGAATAATGGAATTGAAATAATTATCGGAAAAGAGGTTTTTTTATCTAATTAGATTTTTCCTCTTATTAAAAACAAGGACTTAAGATGAATAAGGACACTCGATGGTGGAGAAGTATTCTCCGGAATCGAAGCAAAAAATACAATGTATACATTAATTAATGTAAAATAATTGGTTTAATAAAATTTATAAAAAAAAAAAAAAAAAAATTATTAGAACGTCGACTGTCTTCCTCATAAAAACTATGAATTGGATCATCGTCTATCTTTTTTTCAGTCCTTAAAACTGTCAACGAAGGAACCTCCTTGAATATTAATATTATTTTTAATTAAGCGACTTCAAACAAAGTAGGAACTTCTGTGTTTTCAACTCTTAAGTGTAAGAGACTTTTTGTGTTATTTCAAGTCGTTTGAATTTTTTTTCCAACTTTTGATACAATATAAAAATGTAAGTACATGCGTGTAGCTTTGTAGCTTTGAGCAAAAATATCACCCCAAGAATTCAAGAACTTGTACATAACATGCAACCTCAAAAATCTCATTGATGCAAACATAATTATTTACTAAAAATTATGTTTTCAATAACTATAACACTGTTAATTAATGTTACTTTTGAATTTTATGATTATGTTAAACGTTTCGATTAAAGATTATTTTTAGATTGATAGAGTTTATTTTTTAACCTTGTGGTCCCTGCTAATAATAACGAAATCAAAATGGTCCCTGGTCAAAAAAAGTTTGGGAACCGATGTTCTAGACTAAACTTCTTCTCTTTAATAAATTATATTCATACATAGAATATCGTTTTATTTTTCGAAAATTGTCAATTATAACATTCTTTATTTCATTTCATAAATTTTACACCAAATAATAAACATTAATTCACTTGAATGTAATTTAATACAATAATCAACAAAATTATGAATCTATTTTAATATAATATTATTGTATTTTATTTATTAATATTATTATACTAAAATATATTCCAATGAATGAATTTTGTCTAAGCTTAAGTCTAAAATCTATTAAATGAAATTTATTTATTTATATATATATTTATTTATTTTTTTTCATTTTATTCATAAGAATCTCATAGAAAGTCGTGATCGATTCTACACCGTGTTAGAAAATACCTCCACTGGTAAGAATCCAGCAAAAAATGAAGAATGATTTATTGTTATTGACATTTTCCAAAAACTTAATCGATATTCTACCAGTATGAATAATATAATCCCTATGCTTTGTTCAATACATCTACTTGCTGAAGTTTTGAAAAAATATTTTATTTTTTACTACTATTGAAGATGGTCAAACAAGAATGTCCGAAGCTGTCTAGTGAATATATCTGAATAAATAAAAATAATTTATCGAAATTACCAAATTTATTTAACCTAGTTACCTGGAGGCTGATAAATTACTTGATACCCTCAGTAGAAGTTGGATTTACTCAAATATTTTTATTTTTGGTTATTCATGTTTGGTCCTTCTACAAAAATAATAATAATAATATTTTAATAGATTTTTATATCATGAAAGGAAATTTTAATAGATTTTTAAGGCTGTCTCCCTGAGTGTCTTCCTGGATCCGCAAAAATGGAAGTTGGTAGAAAATACAGTCAACATGTTTCTAATTCCAAAACAAAAAACTGATTAGATTTTTGGCTTTTCTCGTTACAGAACTTAGGGCTGGCGAATTCAGAAATACAGAGAAAAAATAAATAATTAATTAAATGAATAATTATTTTAAATGGTTGAAGCTATGAAATTTAAATATGAAATCCAAGCAACTTATGTAGTACCTACTATCAATGTGTATTAAGAAGGTACACTTGACAAATTTCATCTTTCTAACTCAAACTGTTTACTGACAACTAAAAAAATTACCAAACTACCAATATTCGCAGAGAGCATACCGAGACTTTTTTTATTTATTTTTTATTTTTTACTTTTTCCTCCCCTTTCTTTAATTTTCTTTGAAAACATCATTGTTCGGAAGCTCATGGCTACTGCACTTAGATATCTAGATAGATATACTTTTATATATATAAAAGTATAGATATATTTATGTATCAGTTTTTTTTTTTTTATTTATTTATTTAAAGTCAAAGCCCATCTAGACAGCACATAAGTAGAGTGTTAGTAGGGTTAGTGAGGGAGCCGAGTTTTCAGCGGGTAGAAATTTTTATTTGCCAGCTAGGATCGAACCCCGGACCTCCACTTCAACATCGTCATAATCGATCGATGCCGAAGCGAAGCCAGTGCATTAGCTGACTGAGCTACCCGACTCCCCAGAAGTATCAGTTAAATGAATGGAAAATGGAAAACAATTATTCGGAGTTGATTTTTTGATTATCAATTGTTTATTGGCACATTAATTCTGAGAGTTGTGTTTTTAAAAGCCGTGGGTGGACATTTGTTGATCTGACCATCTGTGCTTAGACCTCTTTAGAACTTGGTCAAGGTAAAATATAAATTTTCACGGACTTTGAGATAAAAAAAGTCCTCCCATTGCGTTATTAATTCAGTTTTAATTAACGAAGTTAAATTTCTAGGAAAAGAAAGACTCGCTTGGATAATAGAGGATCAGATTTAATTTCGCTCGTTATGCAATTTACATAAATTTAGATCGTCTTCGATTTAATTTCAGCAAAATTATCGCCTTTGGTGATTGATAATGAGAGTGGAAAAATATATTTTGGATTAAACACGAAGTTTAGAAACTAAATTAGAATATTTTTTCCTCTACGTCCAGCGTCTACGAAACGTTAAAAAAATTGTATCCATATCCCTAGAAACTTTAATTAAATTTATAAATCATGGACACGAATCATCCTAGATATATCTATCCTTGAAGTTTTCTTCATAAGCTTAGATGTGAATCCTACTAATTCTTTATTCGAAACACCGTTCCGTGTCTAGTTGACTCAAATTATTATCATAGGTTTCTTGTCACTATACGCATGGATTCCTGTATTTCCCAAATTTAGATATACGTAAAAATTGTGATAGTACCTATCTCATTATTTTCATATTAAATGACGTCTGCTAGTGGAGTTCTCTTAGAAATAAAAACAAGAAAACCTCACAATTGAGTTATACTGTATGGAATTTAGTGATTTTTTTAGATTGTATTTGAAAATTCCCAAAATTACCACTTTTAAACCGACTTCAAAAAAGGATGAGGTTATCAATTCGACTGAATTATTTTATGTGTCTATTGTTAGTCGATTTCTTCGGCAATTGTGAACCGATTTTGATGATTTTTTTGCATTGGGTTCAGTTACTGAACTGATTCCGATTGGTACCATATTAATTTGGTCAAGTTCTGATGATATGATCAATTATAAAATAGCGGAAATCTTCAATTTATTTGAGCAAATAATCGAAATTATAATAAAAAATCTTAAAACGTTCATTTAAAACCCGCTAACGTTTCGAGAAAATTCCTCTATTTATAAATTTTATTATCATTTTCTGATTCATTCGCACGAATCTTTCTCTTACGAGATGCATGCAAGGTATTATCTTAAGTCCACTATTGTCAACATCACTAAAAAGAGAAAAATAATTTTTAGGAAAAAAAACCGACTTCAAAAAATTAAATGCAACAAATAAAATAATACAACTCAAAAATCAAATAGCTAAAATGCACTAAAAGGTAGGTATAAATTAATTACCTAACTAATTTAGTTACAACTAAACGACGAAATTTTTACATGAAATCAATTTTTGAAGTCGGTGCCAAACAAACTATATAAGCGAGCTTCCTCGATGTTGTGTTCATTACACGCCAAACGATCCATCGAGTGCGATTCATAAAATGTATATGTTTGTCACCGACTTCAAAAAGTGATTTCATGTAAAAATTGTGTCGTTTAGTTGTAACTAAATTAGATAGGTAATTATTTTATACCTTTTAGTGCATTTTAGGTAATTGATTTTTGAGTTGTATTATTTTATTTGTTGCATTTAATTTTTTTGAAGTCTGTTTTATTTCTAAAAATTATTTTTATTCGAAAATCCATTTTTATTATTTATTTATTTATTTATTTTTAATAAAAATTATTAAAAAATGGGTTTAAAATTTAAATTCCTACAAGTGAAGTTTATTACAAAAAAATACAACTGTAATCCTTTATAGAGATGCTGATTAAGAGTCTGGAGTTAAAAATAAAAAATTTTTGACTGATGTAAAATTTCAATGATGGGAGTCGGGTTGGCTCAGTCAGCTAACGCATTGGCCTCTCTTCGACATCGATCAATTATGACGATGTTGAAGTGGGAGGCCGGGGTTCGATCCTAGCTGGCAAATAAAAATTTCTACCGGCTGAAAACTCGGCTCCCTCACTAACCCTACTAACACTTTACTTGTATGTCTGTCTAAATGGGCTTTGTTCTCGGTGACATTAAATAAAAAAAAAAAAAAAAATTTCAATGCTAACTATCTACATTTTTTGTATATTTCTTTTCCTTCAATCACGTTATAAGTTTATATTAGTGAAAAAAGTATTTCAATAAACGTTTTACTTTAGGATGAGTAGAAATGACATGAAAAAAACAAAGGACGAGGACATGATGACTTTTTCAAAAATTTATGAAAATTAAAATTTAGAAATAAAAATAACAAACAAAAAAAACGATATAATATGTACATTGTACATATAGTTGTACTTGAATTAAAGACCATTAAAAATATTTCCCTTTTTATAACTTCATCCTCATTAACTTTATACAATTTATATATAGGGTATATATTTAGAACAATTTAAAATGAAATTACTTTGCAAGATATAAATTTCGCTTCTTATTAAAGTGAAACTGTTGCTATCAGGTAGTTTTGGCGTTCCCGAGAGATAATATGTTTTAAATTCTGTAATCAGCTTAGGCACTCAATTTAGACCACGCGTTGACACAACATCCCGAATATAATCCGATTAGGGCCAAGTTTTAAATAGCCTTGCTCGCTCTGGCAAATGACTCGGCCATACTTTTAAGATGACTTCTCATCCCTTACTCACTTTTTCTTCGTTTTTTATACAATTTAATAAGCTGTCATAATTTTTTATCATTTAGGGTAACGCTTTCATTTCAATAGATTATTTATTTGAAAATTTTGCAGATATTTCATGAAAAAATTGAAGGAAAAATCCAAGACTCAGTACACTCTAAGGCTAGATCCACTAGGGCGGCTGATCATTAATAATAATCTTAAATATAAATTAAAAATCACATAATAATAATTAAATATAAATTGTTCATTAATGCCTATATTATGACATCTTCTTAAAGTCTCTATAAAATCCTTCAAAATTGATGTTTTCTGCATTTTTGAACCAGAAGTTAAAATATGGAATAAAGTTTAGTTTTAACTTTCTAGGAATGTTTTTTAAAAAATTCAAATTTTAAATTTGTGAAACAAGAAAAAATTCTACATCACACTTTCTTAGGGATTCATGATATAGTTCCGGAGAAATTGTGATATCATCAAACCATGTTTCTATAATTTTTGATTTTCATAATATTCCCACAGGAATGAATTAAACTTAATGCCGTTTTTGACTTTGAACATCTTTTGTATTTATTTACACTTTTGTTCTAAAAATAATAGGAAATAAACTGCAACGGATCATTGCTAAACTTTATCCAAAGTCATTTGAAATATTAATATGTTTATTCCTTTATTATTAATCAGAAATCACTTGTCCATTTTGACTTAAATTCAAAAATAGGCATCGATTCTCATCTAATACTCGAGGAATAACCATTCTAAATTGGAAAGCGTTTCAGTTTTTATTGGTAACCATTGCTGAAGACATAGACGAGGAATCGACTTAATATCAAAAATAACAATCGATTCTTATCTAATACTAGAGGAATAACCTTATTGCATTCGTTTTTTTTTTGATGTTTTGAATATTAATAGCAACCTCTAATGAAAACGTGGAATAATCGACTTAAAATGAAAAAGACTAAATTCTTTTATGGTAAACAACTCAAGCTTGAGAAATCGCACAAAGTGTTCAAATTTTTAGCCCCACTCTAATTTTCTGTCCTATTTCAACTAAAATCTAATCAGATCTTAAATAAATCTAGGATTTTGTCCCAAAAATTAAATCCTTTCTCTCTTAATATACATTGGTTTTTAACCCGAGCTGATTTTTTGAAAATCTTTCCAACTATTTTCAAAAAAGATTCGCAAATCTTTAGTTTTAAAATATCTGATTATAAAATTTCGTTTTGATAGTTTCATTGATAGCCAGTAGGTACGTGCACAAAATTTCGAAAGACTCCCACTAACCAAAAGAGATTTTTACAAAATAATTTAGATATAGGAACCTACTACTTTAAAATATAAATTTTTTAAGTTCATTTTACAAGTTTTTATTCTAGGCTAAAACACTGTCAATTGTCTGTTTTTTGTTTTTTTTTCAAAATTATTTTACCTATTTTCGAGATATTTTGAAAATATAAAGCGAAAAAAAAAACACAATTTTCATTCACGATTAAAATACTTCATAATTCTCAGAATGGCAAAGTAATAAAAAAAAAAAAAAAAAAAAACCAGACCCTCGGTAGGTATATGTAACCACTCTTCGCCTACCTCAAAATTCTGGTAAGCATATAATAAAGTCTCACGTGTGATTTTAAGTCTCAAGATTTTTTTTATTAAAAGTGATTTCAGTGTGAATCACAAACCACTTAGGAATTTACAGTAATCGATCACCGGAAAATTCTCAATAACATTTTGCCATTCGTTATGAATATCTTGGGTATTTGAGTCATCTGCATTTGTTTGTTGTGGGTGATGTCAGGGCTCAGAGGTATCATATAGCGCTCGCTCGCTCGCAAAATGACGTCATTATCCTTGTCAGCTTTTCCTTCTAGTTGTTTCTAAATTTCAATCACTTCTTTGTTCATTTCACAGAAATTATATGAGATGTTTACACTTTATGTTTTCAAAGACTTTAAAGGATAATCCTTTCTAAGCGGAGAATTTATAAAACATCTGTCAGCCATGGTTAGCGCTTTGGAAAAAAATACCATCATATAGAAATATATAACATTGTAGACTTGAAGATTAGTTTTCACTATTTTAAACTAAGCCCTTTGGCTACATCCACCGTAGCTTTTATATAAACTAGTGATAGAGTGTGTATTATATATATATTAAATGATAGTTAAATTACAGATATTGAAAATTGAAAAGTAAAAATTATTTCAAGGCAAGTGGTGGAGAGGGTTAATCTGTCACAGAGTCCCTTGTGATATAAATATAAATATAATAAAATTTTCAAAATTTATTTCTTAAAACACATGTTTGTTTTTTGGAAGATGAGAAAATCTCATTATTTTTACATTCTTCACCTGTATACATCTATCTATGTATCTATCAATGTGACTTTCGTTCTGTTAAATTCTGCAAACATTTCTCTATAAAAATAATTGTTGAGCTACTCAATTTAAAAAATATTATATAAAAATAATAAAAATAAATACATTTCATTCTGATAAATTTTGCAAACTTTTCTCTATAAAAATAATTAAGACTAAAAAGTAAAAAAAAAAAAAATATAATTTAAAAAAACTTAAAAACATGCCTCTAAAAAGCACAAAATAATGTAATACTTAATCAAAAAGCGTGGGACACTTTGTAGAAATTAATTAAAAGTTTCTGAGCCCCACACTTTTTGATAAAGTATTATATTATTTTGTACTTTTTAGAAGCATGTTTTTTAGTTTTTTAAAATAAAATTTATTTTTAATAATATTTTTTTCAATTTAAAAAAAAAAATATCCGAAATTCGATCATCCTTGTAGGTTTTGAAAGATCGACTATAATTTAATGAAAATATATAGGAGAAATAAATTTAAAGACACATCAAGAAAAATTGGATATACCTTATTTAAATATTTTTTGACCAATTTATTCTCCTTTTATTTATTGGGCATTGTGAAAATATATCAAATAAAGTGATTTTCACTCTACACGATTTTCACTTAAACCTTTTCTTCTGTAACTAAAAAAAATAAATAAAAAACTCCTTGAATAATGGAATACTTCCGGCTATTCGATTTCAACCTAAATCTTGGAGTATTTCTTACACTCAATAACTACAATAGTTTCAAATCTTGCTACACTGTGACTTATCGTTGCTGAGATATAGTCTTTGCAATAATTTTTACAACACTCCTTATTAACTTCCCTCCCTTAATTTTAGTTTTAATAAAATTTACAGTTCTTGAAAAACTTATAATTCCTGATTGGAACACCGATTTAAAAAAAAATCATTAAAGCCATTTTTGAGGAAATTGAAAAAAACCAAAAATATGTTAAGTAAGAAGGTATTTTCAGTAATTCGATTTCAAGAAAAGCTTGCTCTACTTCCTCTAGCCCATGTATAGCTTATGTTTCGAATTCAATGGCTCTGCAATCTTCCTTGCTAAACGTAGTGGGGTACACATAAGGGCACCATAAAGCTCTAAATCTGAATTACATCTATTAAAGGCATCCTTTACTTTCCTCTAGACGTGACAAAGTCAAAGTATTTTATATAAGCTTGGAAACATAAGCCTTTAAAGAGCCTACCACACGCTCCGACTTGAACGAAAAATGAGGAGTTTAAAGATTATACTTCTTGCGTACACAAGCCACGTCTTGCCTGCGCAAATCAAGCTCACACAAGCAAAGCGGAGTAAAAAACGGAGTGTATGGTAGGGCTTTAAGTGAAAATAAAAAAAATGTGTAATGAAAGAGTTAAAACGATTTTTTTCATTCTTCAAAGAAACAATTAATCATAGCTATATGTCGATACAATATGTTCTTCTTCCTTATGTCGTTTAATTCAAAAGATAAAAATATTTTTTATAATATGATATACTATATATATATATATATATATTGAATGACGGATTTGCCACTAATTTTGGTTAATATAATTGTTTTGTATTGTATTAATTGTATTGCTAATCCATGCAAATAAAAACATCAACGCTCTATGGATAAGCAGTGATCATCCAGTAAACAAATAACTAATTATACAGCTGTAAAAAATTACTTTAATACTTTAATTTATGAAACTCATTCACCAGATAATAAATAAATATGTCGGAATTCCATTATCGGATTTAAATTTTATTCATTTGCCCCTTGGGTGTAATTTTTGTTGTTTTTAACTATATAAAAATATATGTTGTTTTAATTTTGAAATATATGGGAATCCATATAGTATATATGTTAAAATAAAAGTTGTTGTTTATTAATATAAATGAACGGCGCGTGTGTATGTCATTGTCGGGGAAAACGTACGTTATGGGGGGTCGTATAGTTCAAGAACAACGAGACTGGATATGCAAAGATTAAGTACAGAAAGAAAGTGATCAGCATGCAATGACGCATATCTTGGATTTGGCAGCCAACATAAGCCAGTTGACACTTTTCAAGCCGTCTGAATATGCGCTTTTTATTTTGCAGGTAGAGCCATTGGGGTTGGGTTTCCACCTCGCATTATTGAAGAAAACTTCCTCCCAGCTTGTTCCAATGTAGACAAGCACAAGGTTGAAGAAAACCGCAATAATCTGCATTGGGCTCTTTATTATACAAGAGCTGTTACTCGTGTGTTTCGCCGCTCATCCCTCCGAGCAGATTGACTTGGCGAGCAGTGTCTCGGATCCCGAAAAGTTTGTCCTCCAAAAAAATCAAAAACTGAAAAAACAGTTTCAAATGTATGCTGAAAGGAATAAAATATATATTATAAGCTTCAGAGGTCCGCTTGAATTCTTTCCTACTATTTGAAATGTTCAGAAAAATTATCAAATGAAAAGGAAAAATGATTGAACATGGTGATTTTTTTCGTCACAATGCGAAAATATTTATTTAGTTTTTAAATATTTCTTAGCACTTAGAAGAAAAACATCAATTTTAATCTTCTTTTTTTATTTGATTGGAAAATGTCTATTGATCATTTAATATGAGAGAAAAGAATCAAAGGTTCTAATTTCAGAATAGGTAAATATTCCGAACCAATTGTAAAACGAGATATTCATTATGATTCATTTATAAATTAGTTTGCTATTTTACAAAACAGGCCGATTTTGTGTAAATACCTAGTATCCACTTTAGACTCAATTTAAATGGATTGATGATATGAACAGGGAAGAATTTCTAGGATGATAACCAACTCTGTTAATTAATCAAACCTTTTACTTGCTTAGCGGTCGGGGTATATTGGATTCATACAATAATTTTCAATAATTGATTATGATTAGATAACATACGCTAGTATAATGTTCGTTTTGATGCCAACATTTTTTTTTTCAAAAAAAGAACTGATAAGATTTTTGATTTTTTTGACTTCGGAGATTGCAGTTGAAAATTGAATGAAAAAAAGAAAAAATCGAACCATAAAATGATCATCGATGAGATCTCTCATATAATTGAAGCTGTCACAAAAGTTCGTATTAAATAAGCTGCACCATATTAAGTATTGTAGTCATTCTACCCTTTTTCTTAAAAATTGAGGCTCACAAGTCACCTTCATCTTCATCCTAAGTACCTACCCTTTTTGTGGAGAGAAAAAAATTATCACTATATGCCGATAGAATACCTAGTGTTGAAAATTTTCCCTCTATTCTCCGATTTTCTTTTAATTTTGGTCTTTTTATAAAAGTGTAAGCATGGTTTGCATACGCATTTCTTAAAAGCGCGTGATTCCTCTTCAGCCGTTTCCATTCATAGGATAGGAAAGCCCAGGGGTGCACAGTGCACACCTCTCTTCATCTAATTGTAAGTAATAATTTAAGTATAATACTTGGCCGACAAGTCTTAATCTAATACTCTAATAAATTACACTAAATTTATTGATTTACATTATTAAATAGTAAAACGACTGTTTCTCTTACTCTCCTAATATTATCCATGGGGTACGTAGATTCTTCAGATACAAAGGCACTCGCAAAAGCATTAACCTAAATGATTTATTTCGGTAGAATCTCTTTCAAGAATAATATTCGATATTTTATATTTCTACTGAATTCCAGAATCCGATTTTAGTCTTTATTATTTAATATAATCGAGATGTGTGGGAATCACTGACATTTTTGCTCATAGGATTTTGCTGGTTTTCTTACATTGCGATTCACAGAGGAGGACGTTTGAAAGAACTCCCTGAGAAAGTTCGTAGGATACAAAAGAAGGAAAAAATGATAAAAACGAATTTGATCTTTCATAGAATGCGAGGAAATATTGTGAAAAATCCTTTCCTCTCTCAATAGGCCCCTTAAAATAAATACCAGATCAAATGAATTTTGTTTTCTTTGACTAAAACACGATGGAAAGAATATAATTTTTTTTATTTTTCAAATATAAATGTAAAAAATAAATAAAATATATAGGCATCAAGTATTGCATATTGAAAAGAATATGAGAGAATAGTCAAACATTCCAGCGGCTGAAATAACATAACAAATATTTGAAAATTATTTGGAGTATCATTTAGGCTAGGGTGAATTCCCTTACAACATTGACCAAGTATGCGCCTATTTTAATAGTAAAGTGTCTATTTAGCGAGATACACATTAATTATCTATAACAGTAATCCTAGTAGAAGTCGCCAAAACTAAAATATATCTAGTATTCTGGATTGCCTACAAGCAAGGGGCTAGAGGAAAGCGACATTATTCAAATTTAAATAATTTAAAAATTGAAGATATTAAGGGTTTCAATAGTTTAGATTTCACATGCGTAAAAATAGATTGTAAATATACAAGGATTCTATTTTTTTATTGGAAATTCACGATTCAGACATTTTTAAATATAACAAGTGAAAAATAAAATTTTTGAGCAAATTCAATAATCGCTTTGCCTGACTCCCGGTATAACTGATTAGTTTGTTAATTATAAAGAGAATCAAAGAGGTTTTCCTCTGCTTGATGCAACTAAACATTTATACTCGTATATCAAATATAAATTATCTTTATGATTCAACAACTCTGCTACTCTCGGCAAAACAAAATCTTTTCAGTTTTCTATTAACTCCTGATATGGGATCAAAACCCGAAATATATATATATCGAGATAAAAACTCAAAACATATATTTGTTTTATTTCTTGTGAACCTTTCTTGAAATTTTACTAACTTTTTTTATAATCTTTTCAGTTTGTTATTTGATTAAGTGTTTGAATAGTTTATTATAGAACTTTTTGAATAAACCACATTATGCACCTGCTTATTATATTTATTATTGCTTAAAAAATAGTACATGTAAAGACTGAGCTTTGCTCTGTAATTTTTCGTTTAACTTAAAGACCGTATTTTAATTTTCATTATTTATTCAACCGCTTGTTTTGTTTTAATTCTCAAACCTCTTTCATTTTTTACTTACTCAGCTATTAATAATTAGTTTTATTCAAAAAACCAATCAAATGATTTTTCACAAAGTTGAGACTTGGTTGGTTAGATCGGCTTTTGTCTTGTCTACTTCCGCTGTATTAAAACTCTAAAAATCACAGATTTCGTTTGAGTGATTTTATTTCAGTATTTTTTGAACACTTAATAATACAGTGAAATAGTATCTCTTTCAATAGGAATCTCACGTTTAATATTCATTTTATATTTGGCTTCGCCATAGTAGGGCAAAAATTAATTTGATATTTTGTCTTAGTACGTAAAATTGAAAAATTCTAAGGCGCAACAATTTATGGTAAACATTAAAAAAAAGTTGAAAGTAAAAATTAAAAAAATATTTAATAAGGAAAGTTTATTCTAAAATAAAGAAAAATAAATATATTCAAACTACTTTTTTTATACATTTTTCTAGTTTTCATTGATTGTTTTATAAAGGAATTTTAAAAATTATTTAATTATTAAATGGAAATTTTTTCAAATATTAAATCAAAAGAGCACAAAGTCAGACACGTCATCTTAGGAAAGCGAATGTCTAATTTCTCATTAAACCTTTCAGACATTTCAAATTATTAAATTTAAAATACATAATTTAAATATTAAATATTTTTTAAAGACTTAATAAATTATTGTTAAAATTGTTGTGTACCAGTAGCGTGCTGTCCATAGATGCTGTGGATGCGGCGCATCCCTAAAATTTTAAACATTTAGAGTATTTTCATAAATATCGACTTCAAAATTTCAGGACGATTTTTAAATTTCAAATTATTATCCGTTATTTCAAATATTTCTTAAAAAACATTTTTTGTTAGTATATTGGTTCTTGAAATGGAATAAAATTGTTGCATAGTTTCAATGGGCAATTAAAATGAATTATTTTTCCGAAAAGGGTGCTTATATAAGGTTTCAAGTCCCTAAATTTATAACCAGGGAGAGACGTAGCTAGACTTAAGTTTAAAATTCTCTAGGAGAATTCGATTTTTTTCCAAATCATATATTATATAAATGTCTAAAACGTCAGAATTTTTTTCTGTATTTTTTTTATTTGGTTAAAATATTCATGATAACTCAAGAATAGAATGTCAATGAAAGATCGTTCTAAAGCCCAGATGTGTCTATTTCCAGAACATAATCATATTCAACCATTTATTATTTTTGTTTGTCTGTCTGTCTGTCTGTTTCGATACTCACGTTAACTCAAGATCAGAAATTCCTTAGTGATTCCAAAATGTTTGTCATTCCAAAATGATTTTCGGCTTCATATCTTCCCAACTTTTGGGTTCAGAAAACATATATTTTTGGATTTTCATGTGTTACCATGGGGGAAAAAGTCGTGAACGAACGCAGAGGTGTCTAATGAAATTATTCCAAATGGTTTTTTATTTAAATATATCAATAGAAGTATTTATTCCCAGATGACTTTGATAACTCTATCCCTTCTCTCCGCTATCTTTAATATTTGAGGAGAATGTATCAGTTTTTGACAAAGTTTTTTAATTACTTTTAAGGAGATAGGTTGGCTAAATGGGCACTAGTTCCCGAGGCCAAGAGGGTGGAAAAAAAAAAAAAAAAAAAAGGAGATAGATGTTGGTTCTAGGTGAAACATTTTAATTTAATAATAAAAATTACGTCAGATGCGAGGTAAGTTTCACAAAAAAAGAAATAAAACAAAAATGAGTTTTGAATTCGATATATTTCGGGTGTCAGTCCATCTTCAGGAGTTCAGAAAGTTGCTTGCTGACACCCGAAATATATCGAATTCAAAGCTCATTTTTGTTTCATTTCTTTTTTGGTGAAATCTATCTCTGTATCTTAAGCATTTTTAATTATTATATAAAAAAAATTTCTTGTATTTTCATACATTCTGATGAGCCTTCTCATTAAAAATTTGAAATCTAAGTAGTTTGAGCCTCAACTTTTTTGTTAGAGTTCGTGGCTGTGATTAAACTGCACTAGATGAAGGAGGAGGTATCAGCAAAAGATGTAATCACTGGGTTCAATAAAACACCTTAATAAGACGTTTCGGCCTGAATTTTATTTGGCCATCTTCAGTCAATTAGGAGTTATACACCGTGGGTACAGCATTTTGTGTATAACTCCTAATTGACTGAAGATGGTCAAATAAAATTCAGGCCGAAACGTCTTATTAAAAGTGTTTTATTAAATCCAGTGATTCCATCTTTGGCTGATACCTCCTCCTTCATCTAGTACGTTAACTTTTTTTCAATAAGCAGGTAACCACCAAATCAATAAAATTTTTAAATTAAAATATGTTAACTTTTAAGGTGTTCGGTGTTGGTTCTAGGTGAAACATTTTAATATAATAATAAAACTTGAGTAAGATATGAGGTAGGTTTCACAAAAAAAGAAATAAAACAAAATTGAGTTTTGAATTCGATATATTTCGGGGGTTTTTCTTAGACTCCTGATGATGGGCTAACCCCGAAATATATCGAATTCAAAAACTCAATTTTGTTTTATTTCTTTTTTTGTGAAACTTACCTCGTATCTTACTCAAGTTTTATTATTATATTAAAATATGTTATTGAAAGTGAAAATAAGAGAAAGGAGGGCTCACTAATCTACGAAGTATTAAGATTTTTTATAAGCAATTAAACGTTTTTTTCAATGTTTTCTAAATGGCTGAAAACATTTTCACCTTGCTGTTGGTATTATATTAAAATATTTCTATTTCCCTTCGTTTTAAGCATAAACGTTCTTGTGGCAAAATATTTCTGATTAGATTTCGAATTTTCTATTTGAATATGCAGAAAATTAGAAATGAATGGAATTTTTATAGGAGAAGTTATCGTATGTTTGTAGTTAAATTGATGATATTTATAACATTGTATTTTATTAATTAAATCCACCTTTGTACAAAGTTTCGTCATTCTATTTCAAATCATTGGCTAAGAAAAAAACCACTGAATCGCCAAAATTGCGGAAAACTTATCGAGTCTTGAAAAAGTTTTTACTTCTATATATACTACATTATTATTCTGATAGTAGGTATATCAATACCTCTAGTATGAATGAATTTAGATCTAAATGAGATTTACTAATGTGTCTGTATGACAAAACTCCATTCAAAATGCTTATACATACTTCAAATAATAAAAAAACAGCAATCATCACGCTTTGTGGTTAATTTTCTTTCTGGTTAGATTCTGGGCCGAATTTCCTATTTGAATATGCAGAAAATTAGAAACAATTAACAATTAACACAATTCACGGGGGGTCAGATAGGCTAGGCGGTAGCGTGACAGCGCGCTAACCAGGGGACCCGGGTTCGAATCCGACTCGAGGCATCCAGCTAAAATCTGACCCCGGGGGTAGAGACAAATTTAAAAAAAATATAACTAGTATCGTAATTAGGCTTATGGCTAGAAAGGCCGAAAAGCCAAAAAAAAAACACAATTCACAAGAAAAAAAATTTAATTGTTACTTTATTTCCTTGATTCCACTGAGATCTAATTATCACCCTTCTATGAAACTTATACTCTTTCTAACTTAAAATCCATTTTTACCATTTTTTTACTATTTATTAAGTTTTCCACCCTCAATTCCCCTCGTTCGCTGTAAACGTCAACATTGACAATTTTATTGATATTCATAATCATAATATCTACAATTAAAATAGCTGCTATTTGAAAATTTCAAATGGAAAAACGTTCAGTTTTTTTCTTCTCTCTCTCAACTGTAGCTGTCTAAAATAAAAACATCCAAAGTAACATTTTATCAAATTAGCAAAATCAACATTCCCACTGGCTTTTGTAACATTGGATATGGCATTTTTAATTGGAAAGGGGTGAAATGTATAAATATAAATTAAAATATATTATTTTTATCATTAAATGGTATCCTTTTGTAATGAAAGTGTTGAGGTTTTTTTGTTACTTGTTTCATATGTCAAAAGCAAAGATAAAGTATTAAAAAATGTTTGTCCTTTATGTTGCGATATTAATTATTGAATTCGAATTTTTATTTTTTCAGTATCAGCTGATGCTTTGATATTTATACAAATATTTATTCATTTTATCAATAGGTTTATTTTTATTTGCATCAAGTAAAGAACACCTTCATTGATTGGCAAGAAAATCTTTTCAAATTCGAGTTTTATTGTCACCACTCATAGTGATGCCAGTGTCCAGACTGGTCTTTTATTTTCATTACAAATCTATTAGAATGGATGATTCTATTAGTAGGTAATATTGGAAATCGTGTCTTCGTGAAAAAATAAGAAGTTAAGATTAAGATCTTCACGTTTCAAGGTCTTTTGATTTCATAAAGTGTTTTTTGGAAATTGTCAGTGTGTATGTGTGTATCCTAAATGCTGGGCTAGACGGCTAGACCAATGAATCAATAATAATGAAAATTCGAATTTAGAAATTTTAGATAATCCATAAAAAATAACCTTTAAATTTATTTTAACTATTTTATGTAGTATGATCGAAATTTATCAAAAATAGTTATATCATTTTGATTAGAAAAATTTGAGTAAACAGAAGGGTTCACTGGCTACAAAAAACCCTAAATTAATAATTTCAGATATAATAATTATATATTTTTGAAAACAATTCGGTCCCTATACAAGGAACTAATTTACTTTTCCGAAATTTATTAGACAAAACAAATAAAATATGGTAACATCTTCCAAAATGCATTTTTTAATAAAAATTTATCGCTAAACCACAATTTTACTTTGCTAAGCTTACAGACTACAGCATGATGTGTCCTATATTTGGAAACCGGTGTGATTTCTCTTTCAAAGGAGTCAGTTACATGATACAGCGACTCTGGTTGATTGAATAGAGTTAATAATGGTCTATGGGCCTGGTGCCTGTTTGTTAGGAAAGGACTCTTGAACTCGGTAAACCTAACCCCCAAACTTCCGATTTAAAATCCTAACAACGAACTCCATTTCTATAAATATCAGAGCTCTGGTCTTTCAGCTATGTTAAATGCTGAAGTTCGTAAAATCTTTAACTATACATTGAAGATTTAATACTTCGGTGGTTGAGAAGTCTTGATATAAATAGAACTCAGTCTACGAATTTTTATTTCTCAGCTATTGTAGGAATCGACACACAGACAACTAGAGAAAAACTTACTTGAAAAATGTCTGCAAAATCTCTGCTCTTTAGGTAAAGCCTTTCAAAAGCTCAACATATTTTTCTTTCTCATTTTTCTGTATTTTTAATTTGGAAGTTCTGAAGATTTACAAACCCCAAAATCTAATGAGTTCTTCATTTTGGATTGACAATTATTATGGATTTCTAATGAACTTTCTCCGAGCTTCTGTTCTTAAGATTTTGATTTCATCAAAAAATAAAAATATATTAAAGTACTTATCCAGTGTCTTTCATTACTTTTTGGCTTCAAATTCTGAAGCATGATTATAGATAATAGTTAATGCCAACTCAAGATATCGAACCGATAAAATCGAAGTGAACTACTTGAGTACTACTCGCTTGGTAAAGGTAAAATTTATGAGGTAAGTTAAGACCCGCCGCCACAGATACCTTCAACTCCTACCCAGCCCATAAAATCCGCTCTTCTTCTTCTTTTCACGATGGAGGGGCCAACCCAGGCGTTTAGGGGATGCACGTTTTTGGTGTATCTCCTCTTCACATCAATGTCATTAAAAAAAATTCTTTTCAGAAATAAAGGGATTCAATGACAGGAGGAAAGATGATTTGTTCTTGACAATTCTATGCTTCTCCATACTTCAAACATCACCCAAACAAGACAATAATGTGATTAATTCATGAAAACAAATTTACCAACATTTGTAATCCTAGATTTGCTTTTGTTTATTAAAATTTTAATTAGAGATGAAGGTATATATTTAGGTGTAAATTGGTGAAAGGAAGGGGAGTAATTATAAAAAATGTTTAAATATTTAATTAATAGGTTTGATAATCGTTAGTTCATGACAAAAAGAAACAGCATTTTGTTATATCAAAAAAAACTCTCATGTATATTTATTTATATATAGATTCCAATTTATAAAGAAAAAGGATTTTTGTTAAATTCCACTTCGTGGGAAGTATTATTTGTTATTGCTTCATCGGTATTTTCGGAGTCGAGTTGGGGTATTCTATCTGTTGTCAGATTATAAATTCATTTAGTTTATCTCGTGTTTTTTTTTTAATTCGAAAAACGTTCTCAAAGTTGTACCAATTATCAGCTCGGCAATTAATCCGTTTTTTATCCACCACCCGTCAGGAGTTATTTAACACCGCTACATTAAAATCTGCTCGAAAAAAATGCACATCAAAATCCCTTGAATAGGTAGTCAATGCTTCAATGTGTTGGTTACATATATTTTTTAATTAAAAATCCTGGGATAAATTAATTTTGACAATTGTTTGAGATGTGGGCAGGGGACAGAAGGGTGACAGAGAAAGGGCAGGGTAAAGATTTAAATAATGAAAACGGCAAAGGGTTGGTGGGGTGGGGGGTGGAGGGTGGAGTGCGGCGAAAAGGGGCAATGAAACAAATACGCCTGGTCCGGAGCTATCTCGACAACCAACAAAATGTTGCGTTAAGAGTAATGAATGGTTTATTCGATTTTTAAATTTATCAATGTATTTATATATGGAAAATGCCGGTCTCTTTTTTGTTGAGTGTTGATTTCGGCAAAGAAACAATGCAGTCATGAACAGTTCTGGAGAGGGTAGGGTAGTTGTTTAAATAAACATAATTGGAGGAAAAAGTGAAAGCTTTTTAGGATTTGGAAATTTTTTGTCATCTAAAGCAGTGGTTCTTAACCTTTTATTAGTCGCGGAACCCTTAAAATCCTAAAATATTTTAAGTCCCCCCCCCCCCACCATTAGGTAACATACTCGTAATTACTCGTAGAAAAATTCTAAACATAGTCTTATAAAAAATATTTACACGGTTTTATTCAACTTGTAATTTTGTCTGCCTGTCTGTTTGATTTAATTTACCTATGCGCTCAACGTTTTCATTTAGTTTAACCACCAGAATATTGAGATGTCATTAATTTCATCTGTCCCTTACAATATGGATCATTCCACGCAAAATTGGTCGGTTTTAAAAATTTTAATTTTTGATTTTCTTCTTTTTTGACATTTTATAGTACCCATCAAAAAACTCTTCCTAGTAAATTTTGAAATTTTTTTGATCACCAGTTTAAAAGATATCGGATTTCGGTTTTTCGCTCATTACTTCTTCAAAAATGGTCCAGATTCAAAAATTTTTAAAGTGTTTTTATATGCAATTTTTGAGTTTGAAAATTTTAATCTTATTTTTGAAACTGTGTGTACTCTTCGATTTTTTTGATATTTTTTTATTTTAAACTTCTATTCATTCTAGAACTTTTAAGACCTGGTTGATAGTGGTCTAATGATAATTATTATTTTTTTCGATTTTTGAAAACTTCGAAAAAATTTTATTCTCTTTATTAACCTTTATTTAAACCACTTTTTGGTATTGAGCTCTCTTTTTTTAGTTATTTTGAATTGATTCTTATCGTCAACAGGTGTTTAAAATAAATAGTATTTTAGTTTGTTGAAAGAAAATCAAAATCAAAAATCGAAAAAAAAATAATAATCATAGTCCTACTATCAACCCGGTCTTAAAATTTCTAGAATGAATAGAAGTTTAAAATAAAAAATTATCAACAAAATCGAAGATTACATACAGTTTCAAAAACAAGATTAAAATTTTCAAACTCAAAAATCGCATATAAAAACACTTTAAATAATTTTTTGTATTTTTTTTTAAAAAGTATGTAAAAAACAAAAATTTCAAAAAAAAAAAAAATTGAATTTGGACCATTTTTGTGTAATATTTCGGGAATGATAAACACTCGCACAATTATAGATTCCAATTCTTTTCCGAAACATTATTAGAATTTCAGTCTGCCCATCTATGTTTTTGGTAAGCGTAATGCATGTCCCGTTAGTCAGCGAACTTCAGAGGAGATGAACGGTAAATCTTTGTCGTCAAGAGCCTCGAATGTATGTTTTCCAGCTGGCTTGTCGAAGAGACAGTTTTTGCGAAAGAGTGACAGAGAGAGAAGATACACGTGTTGGCGCTGCCTATGTGTGTGTGCCTGTCGGTGTGGGGGCTGATGGCTGAAATGGAGGAGGAGAGGAAGTGCCTTGCATAGTTTGAGGCAGTTGATGATTAGCAAGCCTGGAGAGAGATTGGGAAAAAGAGCAGTGTCTTGGTATATGTATTACGATTTTTATGTGTTAAGATATAATTATATTTATTGGGTTGGGGAATAAGTTCGTTCGGTTTTTTTCAAAGAGCTTTCTTTAAACAAAAAACAATAATTATAACAATAAATTAATCAATTATGTATTCGCCGTTACTGTTTACAACCTCCTCCCACCTCTCGACCAATTTGTTGATGCCGTTCCTCCAAAAATCGCCCGGTCTGTTGTCGAAGAAGTTGTTGAGCCAGTTTTTGAGGTCCTCTTCGCCGTCGAAGGTAACACCCCCCATTTGATTCGTCAAGGAGCGGAAAAGGTGATAATCTGTTGGCGCAAGGTCCGGAGAGTACGGTGGATGTTGAAGAACCTCCCATTCGAGCTCTTGGAGTGCGGTTTTGACGACTTGTGCAACATGGGGTCTGGCGTTGTCGTGGAGCAAGATGACTTGGGCTTGTCGGTCAGGTCTTTTCAGTCTCATAGCCTCATTTACGCGGCGTAGTTGGGCAATGTAGAGCTCATTGTTGACCGTTGCGTTCCTTTCAAGCATTTCCCAGTGTATCATGCTTTCCCAGTCCCACCAAACGCAGATCATGGTCTTTTTCGGGTGGAGATCTTGCTTGACTCTCGGCTTCGGCGTGTCTCCTGGGGCCATCCACTCCTTTCTTTGTTTCATATTGACGTACAGGCACCATTTCTCATCCCCCGTGACGATTCGGTACAAAAAGCGCTGTTTATGGCCGCGTGCTGCTCGATGGCGCGCAAGGTGTTGAGCAGCGATTTGAAGACGATTTTCTTTGTTGACTTCGTTAAGCTTGTGAGGCACCCAGGCTCCGAGTTTTTCGGCAAATCCCATTGACTGAAGATGATTGAGGATCGTCTTATGATCGCAGTTCATTTTTTCGGCCAATTCACGACTTGTTTGGCGACCATCTTCTTTCAAAAGTGCCTTGAGATGCTCCTTATCGAATTCTGCAGGTCAGCTGCTTTTTGACCACGATGAAAAGAGAAGAAAATTAGAAAAGAGAATTAATTCTTTTTATTTGAATTTTAGATTAAAATTAATATTAATATACCACTTTTAATTAACGTAACCAATTACCGAACAATGCACGGTCGGGCAGATATTTTGTATTAATAAAGTCAGGTTGTTTTTTATTTGTTTAGTTTTCTCAATGTTGTCTCTCTTAATATTTTGATTGTAAATATTATTATGAAATTTTACATCATCATATGCCTTTAATTTCGTGCATATAGTGTGTCTCTTTTCGGAAAAACCTTTTATAAAATAAGTGGAAAACAAAATTATAAACGTGAGTTTTCTGATTGGCTACGGGAGGATGAAAATCTCATTTTAACATTACTAGATGAATTTAAGTTTCATAACCATGTTGTTAGGGCTCTCTTGTGCCGAGTGCTGTGTGGCGCTTTGATGCCGCGCCCCCCATCAAGTCGATGGGGTCCTACCCAACTAGCAATTTCATGTTTTATAAGAGTTGAGAGAACGTTAACACGGCTATTTAATAAAACATAAAAATAGTCTCAAGAACGTTTTAAGAACGCTTATACAACGAACAAAGGGGCCACTTTATAAAACATAATAGTTGTATAAAAGCTTGTGTAAGGGTATTGGGTAGCTGTTATACAGCCTTAATCCAAGTAAAAGAATACCATTATAAAACTGTTCTTTAGAGGTTGTATAATTGCTGCAAGGATTGAGGTTTGTTAGTTGTATAAAAGCTGTGTAAGGGTATTGGGTAGCTGTTATACAGGCTTAATCCAAGTAAAAGAATACCATTATAAAACAGTTCTTTAGAGGTTTTATAATTGCTGTAAGGATTGAGGTTATGTAAATTCAATTTATAAATAAATAAATGTTGTTGGCTGCCAGCTTGATGAACTAATAGTTCATTCGGAATATAAGTTTCTTTTGAAAAGAATTTTCCAATTATGTAAAACTAAACTTAAGTTTTACTTAATGGGAAATATTCATACCAAAAGTCATCTTCCGGGTCAACTATAATAGTTCTCTCCAAGCTGATGACCAACAAAATATTTATTCATTCATAAATCCAATTTACCTAGAAAAATAAAAAAATAATTAATATTAATTTGAAAAAATAGAATAAAATTTATTAAATATATTTAATAAACATATAAAAAATCAAATAAACATTATTGTACATATAATTTATAGTTGCAGAGGTAAAATACAAATAAAATATTCAATTCGTGAAAAAGTCTCGATAAATTGATTAGCTTCTAATATATTTCATCTGCATAGTCTTCTTCCTCGTGGGTGATGTGGTAGGGCGTTTTTGAAATAAGAATAAAACTCAGCTGTTTTTTAACTTAAAAAAAAAAATTATTACCAAAAAAGAAAGTTTAGATATTATTTACCAGTGAAATAAACTGCAACGGATCGTTGCTAAACTTTATCCTAATTCACTTGAAATATTAATATGTTTATTCCTTTATTATTAATCAGATATCACTTGCAATTTGTAGTTCATGTTGACTTTAAGTCAAAAATAATATCGATTCTCATTTAATAGTCGAGGAATAACCATTCTACATTAGAATTTTGACGTTTCGGTTATTATTTGTAACCATTGCTGAAGGCATGGAGGAATGGACTTAAAATCAAAAATAGCTATCGATTCTCATCTAATACTTGAGGAATAACAAGAAAGAATCGACTTAAAATCAAAAAGAATTTAGTCTTTTTGATTTTAAGTCGATTCTTTCACATTATCAGTAGAGGTTGCCATTAATAGCCAAAACATCAAAAATGGAATGCAATAAGGTTATTACGCTAGTATTAGGTAAGAATCGATCATTATTTTTGATTTTAAGCCGATTCTTCCATGTCTTCAGCAATGGTTACCAATAATAATCGAAACGTCAAAAACATAATGTAGAATTGTTATTCCTCATGTATTAGATGAGAATCGATCACTATTTTTGATTTTAACTCGATTTCTCCATGTCTTCAGCAATGGTTACCAATAAAAACCGAAACGTCAAAATCCAATATAGAATGGTTATTCCTCATGTATTAGATGAGAATCAATCACTATTTTTGATTTTAACTCGATTCCTCCATGTCTTCAGCAATGGTTACCAATAAAAACCGAAACGTCAAAATTGAATATAGAATGGTTATTCCTCAAGTACTAGATGAGAATCATAGATAAAAAATAGATGAGAATCAATCGCTATTTTTGATTTTAAATCGATTCCTCTTCTCACACTTCTCACTCAGTCACAACAACTTAACAAAACTAAATCCCCTAGGTCACTGACCTAGAGGATTTCACTTTAAACTAAATAAAGAGAGCGGTATATTGAAATACATTTATTATTTCAACACAGTATTATGTAAATAGATAATACTAGATATTTATTAATCAATCTAAAAAACGAAAAGAAGAAATTAAAAATATTTATTAATAACAGATGTAACAGGTAACAAAAATCAATTCATCTTACAAATTTATATTCGTTATTCGAGGATGTTATTGTGTCTGTCTCATCTAAAAAAATTAAATAAATAAATAAAAATACATACTTATTTGTAATCAAAAAGAAAATTAATTAAACTTACTATGTTATAGGTTTTATAAAGTTTATAAAACAAATGACGATCTTTTGATATAGCTAATATAATAAATTAACAGCAGCAGGCACATCCGAAGCAGGATTTGAAGAACGTATTCCCGGAATTAAATCGAGGGCATAAAAGCGTAGTGTAGCTATCTTCTCAAAGCCTACGTCACTATCTATATTTACCAAATTAGTGTTGCTCATGTTATTGGTTACTTTTGAATTTCATAAAAGTGAAACATTTATACAACCATTATATCACTAGCTGCTTAAAAGTCGTGTAATTTTGCTTCTTAAACGTTCTATTGGCTTAAATCGCAGCAATTATGTTACATGTGTCAAAATGGTGATTGCCGAGACTCTAATATAACCAATTTGCTACTGCGGAGCACTTATATAACAACTATAGAACAAATTAGTTCTTTAACTTTAAAATTACACAGCTATTTTGCTAGTTGGGTAACAATCTTGCGTATGCAGAGTTGTAGGTTGCGTGTTCATATAGGGTGTGTGCAGGGGAGGGGCTGCTGGATGGCGGTGCCCCCCCCCCAGATTCGAATGTTCGAATCCCATTCGCTACTCCAGTCGAATCGAGTCGCTTTAATTATAGCATGGGTGAATACATTTCACTCATGCAAAAGGGACTCAACGATCCGACTGAGTCATCTAGCGGTTGCCGTGTCTCAAGGCTCGTCGCTATGAGCGAGAGCGAGCCGCTACAACCATGTCATATATTTTATTCAATATTTATGGTATTTGTATTTGTATTTCAATAGTTAATAATTAATTTTTTTGCAACGAAATTTTCTCTGGAGAGAGACGGACTGGTAGAAACTTTAATTGAATGTAATGGAAGGCAGCCCAGAGGTAGTGAGGAAAGAAAAAATTAACACATCAAATAAGGTTTAATTTATTGGAATCCTTCCTCCTTTCCTTTCAAACTGACGTTTCGGAGGATTTTTCCCTCCTTCTTCAGGGTTTCAAAGAGTCAATGAATGAAACAAATAAAATGTTTCCTTCTTCTCTCCACAGTAGTGTTCAAAAACATTCCTCATTTTTAACAAAGGCATAGAAAAACAATTTTTTTTCCTCCTTTTATTAATTAGAGATTAACTCCTTATTACGCCATCAATAATAAAATCCTGGCTCAGACTATAGTAATATTTTTCCTTATAGACTCAATGCAATGATTTAAGTTTTTCATTCCTCCAGATGAACAGTAAGATTAAATAGGGAAAGATGTTAAAACTTTTATCATAATTTTTTGAGCTCCCTGTACTTCATCAAACTGAATAAGCCCATAGCTTAGGTCGGCTCAAACCGACCCATTCGCCAGTACTGCCAGATAGTCAATCCGAGAAATCCTATTAAAGTTTCAATCGAATGATTCTTTTATTATAGATATTTTTTTTTAATTTGAAAATATATTTATATATTGTTACGTATCCTTATGATGATCTGCTGAAGTAGAATTAAGCTATTTTTTTTTTTTATTTTTTTTAATGACTGTAAACCAACAAAAGTGACCATTTTCAGGTGAAATTTGTACCTTTGTAAGGTACCAAAGTCAGGGTATGCAAGACCAAATCGCACTTGGCCGGCTTATTACTTTGATTTAAATTTTTTAATAAGAGTTATTTTCCCTTTTTAATCTCGTTGTAAAATTATATAAAATCACTCATTCAATCTCCATAAAACTTTAATATTGTTCATACATATGCTTCAACTATTAAGTTTAGTCATCTTCAATGAGTAATCACTAAAATTTTAATATTGTTAAAACTTCTTGCAATCTTCATCTTTCTTCTTCATCGATAACATTTTGGTACATAATGGAAAGATATACATATGGTATATATTCAAAATAATATACATTAAAAAACAATTAAAAAAAAACTTTTTGTTAATATTCATTGTCAAATCTATAGAAATCACAGAAATCATTCTGATGTACCATTATTTTAGAGATGAAGAAGAAAGTCGAAGATTGCAAGAAGTTTTAACAATAATAAAATTAAAATGTTAATCTCTGAAGATGAGTAAGCTAACACACGAACCAAAAAAGAAGTTTTAGTATATAACCATTATGCATTGAGCTCTTTTGACTGTGAACATCTAGTGATTAACCGATTATAGAATTCCAAAATAACTTGAGATTCTTATCATTAAAAAGAAATTTTTTTTTTCTTTTGTCTTGTTCATATCGGGAAAAAATCTTCTGATAGGGCAGGACAACAAGAGGGCTTGAGCCCCCCCCCCCCATTAAATATGGCATCAAATAATGCCATATCCAGTGATCAAAATTTACATTATACATCTTCATCAAGTGAGTTTCCGTCAAGAAATAGTGACTCATTCTCAGAACAAGAAATTTCACAACATTCACAAGCCAACATCGCATCCAACCAGTTATCATCAAAAAATGATAACTCATCATCTCAACAACCTGTTAATCAAGAAATGGAAGTAACATGGCAAAGGGTCAAAAGAAAGCGAACTATTTCAGGTGAAAAATTACAATTACCTAATCAAGACACTCTATTAATACAACAAACAAATCGTTTTGCTCCACTTGCCAATATTAACCCATCAAGTGAAAACAAAATTAATGATTCGAACAAAATTTCGAAAACTCCATCTCCTCCGCCCATTTATATTTATCACGTTTTAAATTATAAAGATATGGCAGATAGCGTATCTAAAATTATAAATAAAAATGAATTCACATGCAAGGCCATGAAAGATTCTACAATAAAAATTAATGTCACATCCATAGAAGCCTATAGAAAATTGGCAAAATTTTTAAAAGAAGGTAATGTCATTCACCACACTTACCAATTAAAACAAGACAGAGCTTTCCGTGTTGTAATAAAAAACCTCCACCATTCTATCAACATTGATGATATCAAACATGAACTAAATGAAAAGGGTTTTAATGTAAGAAACATGACAAACATAAGAAATAGATTAACCAAAGACCCTCTTCCACTATTTTTTCTTGATCTTGAACCAAATGACAATAATAAAAATATCTATAATATTAACTATTTACAAAATACAAAAATAATTGTCGAACCACCCAGAAAGAAAAATGTAATTCCCCAATGTACGAGATGTCAAAATTACAACCATACAAGATCATATTGTTTCAGACCATATATATGTGTCAAATGTGGGGGCCAACATGACACTGCACAATGTACCAAACTAAAGAACATCCCCGCTGTCTGTGCGAATTGCAAAGGAGATCATCCAGCAAATTATAAAGGATGTTCAATATACAAAGAACTACAAAAAATGAGAGGCAAATCAATGAATAATACTGAACCCAATACCAATCGCGGAAAAACTCCTATCCAAACTCAAACAGAACATACAACAGCATCACTCCTTCCCCCTCCGCCTCCATTACATCACTCAAACCCCCAGCTAAAGTTTCAAAGATCATACGCCCAAGTTGTTGGAAATGCAAATAATAATAATCAAACAAATGACATCAATACAGTATTAACTTCCTTCATGAACGAATTCAAAACGATGTTCAATCAATTATTGGAACAAAATAGACTTATACTTAACCTGCTATCACAAGTCATCAATAATAATAACTAGAAATGGCTGATGCAATCAGAATAGCTCTCTGGAACGCCAACGGATTGGTTCAACGAAGAAACGAAATTGAAATATTTCTACATATGGAAAAAATTGATATTCTCCTAGTGTCAGAAACGCACTTCACTTCTAAAAACTACTTCAAAATACCTAATTATAAATTTTACTCTACAGAACATCCCGATGGCACAGCACATGGAGGTACGGCGATACTAATCAAAGAATCAATATTCCATTATGAACTTGATAAATATGAAAAAAGCTTTATACAAGCAACATCTATTAAAATCACAAATAAAAATGGTTCGAATATAGTGGTTAGTGCATTATATTGTCCCCCAAGACATTCTATTACAAAAGAACAATTTACATCATTCTTTGAAACACTTGGCCCTAAGTTCTTAGCAGGAGGTGACTACAATTCGAAACACACGAATTGGGGATCTAGACTGATTACACCTAAAGGGAGAAATTTGTTAAAATCAATCAATTCAAACGGATATAATACTTTAACGACAAGGAAGCCAACCTATTGGCCTTCAGATCCAAATAGATTACCTGATCTATTAGACTTCTTTATTTCAAAAGGACTTTCAAGTTCCTATACTAACATAGAAGAAAGCCTAGAACTTAGTTCGGATCACACCCCTGTAATAGCTACAATTAGCTCTACGTTGTTAAAAACAAAAATCTATCCCACCCTGAGCAATAAAAAAACGAACTGGAGATTATTTCAGAGAAGTGTAGAGGAAAATATAAACCTCAGCATATCCTTGAAAACAGAGAGTGATATCGATCAAGCCATAGAACATTTCAATAAAATTATTCAGGAATCAGCTTGGCTTGCAACTCCTGAAATAAACTACAAAATAAAAGAAATAAATTATCCGTTTGAGATAAGAGAAAAGCTAAGAGAAAAGCGAAGACTCAGGAAAATCTGGCAAAGAACGCAGTATCCACTAGATAAATTAATATTCAACAGAGTATCAAAAGAACTCAAAATTCTGATAAATAAAAACAAAAATGAAACAATTCAAAATTACCTATCTAAATTATCCCCCCAAGGAAACAATGAATATTCCGTATGGAAGGCAACAAAATATCTCAAAAGGCCCAAAACATTCATATCCCCAATAAAAATCTACCCAAACACATGGGCAAGAACAAATGCAGAAAAGGCGGAGGTATTTGCAAAACATTTAAGCAATGTATTTATCCCTTATTCTCAAACGTGTTCAAACTCAGAAAACGAAGAAATTGAAGATTTCTTATGCTCCCCATTGCAATTATCTCCTCCTATTAAATATTTTACTGTAAAAGAAATAAAACAGACAATAAAAAATGAGCGTAAAAAAAGTCTCCTGGATATGACCTAATAACTATCGAAATATTAAAAAAACTACCTAAAAAAGGAGTAACTTTTCTCACTGAATTGTACAATTCCATAATAAGAACATGCTACTTCCCTACTCAATGGAAGTTTGCACAAATTATCATGATATTAAAACCTGGCAAACCTGAAAACCAAACTTCATCTTATCGACCGATAAGCCTACTTCCCCAGACATCAAAAATACTTGAAAAACTCCTACTTCAAAGATTAAAAGCCGCAGTTGATCTAGATGAAATACTGCCACACCATCAATTTGGATTTCGACAGCAACATTCAACGGCAGAGCAAATCCACAGAATAGTTAATGTTATTGAAAATACACTTGAAGAAAGAAAAATATGCACGGGTGTATTCCTGGATGTCGAAAAGGCGTTTGACAAAGTGTGGCACCAGGGTCTACTTTACAAAATCAAAAAACTTTTTCCGGATCATTTCTATTGGCTTCTTACGTCTTACCTCAAAGATCGATTTTTTCAAATAAAAGTAGAATGTGATTTGTCGCAAATGTATACCATACGATCAGGCGTCCCACAAGGTAGCGTATTAGGTCCACTCTTGTATTCTGTATATACTGCAGATTTACCAACCACATCTGACGAGTCATTCATCGCTACATATGCCGATGACACTGCCATCCTTGCAACTAGTGAAGACCCAGGCCTTGCTTCAAATAAGCTACAGGAACAGCTCAACATGATTCAGAAATGGTTGAATAAATGGCGAATTCGTATAAATGAAAGCAAATCTTCGCATATTACATTTACAAATAAAAGATGTACGTGTCCACCAGTGTATATAAATTCAAAAATTATCCCCAACACTAGTACGGTGAAATATCTAGGTCTGCACCTTGACACTAGGCTCACTTGGAAGGAGCACATCAAGAAAAAAGAAATGAAATCAATATTAAATATAAAAATATGTTTTGGCTCATCGGCAGAAAATCACAGCTTGCTCTGAAAACAAAAGTGATGATTTATAAAGCAATCCTTAAGCCTATTTGGTTGTATGGCTGTCAAATATGGGGAACAGCCAGTGAGTCCAACTTGAGCAAGATACAGAGAGTGCAATCAAAAATTCTCAGAGGCATTACTAATGCCCCCTGGTACATAACAAATGAAACTCTACATAAAGATCTAGATGTACCGTCAATCAGAGAAGTCATATACAACCAATTTGATAAACACCAAAGGAAACTAGAACATCATTCAAACACATCGGCCATTGTCCTATTGGACAATAGCCAGACTATCAGAAGAAGAAAGAAATACCACATACTTGATACAGAAGAAAGGATGTTGACCTTCAGCTGGAAAAACAAATTCAAATAGGATAGACATCAATGGATGACTATTCCTTCAAGATAATTAACTCTCATCAAATTTACTAAAAGTTGTAAATAAAAAACTGTTTGTAAATAAATTGAAAAAAAAAAAAAAAAAAAAAAAAAAATTTCTTGACCAAAACATCTTGACATTTTATCTATCATTTTCCAATTTTTTGTATATCTTTACATTATTAAAAACAAAAATATTTCCAGTAATCGGCTATAATTTCAGGATTTCATCTATAAATTATTTGTGTGTGTTTCCTCTTCTTTACATTTTATTCTATTCTCTTTAAACCATCGATCTTTTCGAACCTTTCTTCGAGAAAACATTAAAATACAACCTTGTTAGAAAGAATGTACTACATTCGACAAAATATTGGCAACGAACAAACAAATCCTTAGGGAGAAGTTATTCTCCCGCTAAAAAGAATGTAATTGTCATGGGGTATTCAAATTTATTATCATCAAAAATAAATAAAACAAAAGTATTTTAAACAACCAACATTATATCTGATCAAGTCTCATACTTTTATATTACATTACAATTGCAATAAAATTCACATGAATGTCAAACTATTATTTATTTATTTATTTATTATAACATTGTATCTGTAGGGCCATTTAGCCCCTTTATTGTACAATTTTAGACCAAAATATTTACAAAAAATTAATTAATATAATACAAGAAAAAAAAACAAAAAAATCAAAGGAAAGATACATACTAAATATATGAAACAAAAATAAAAAAAATACAAAATATATCGAAGGAGAGGGAGAAAAAAAATTACAATATATAGGATATAAAAACAAAACAAAAATTACAATATATAGGATATGAAAACAAAAATTACAATATATAGGATATAAAGCAAAAAAAAAAAAAAAATATATATTAGGCTAGGTGCCTGTGTAGTTCTGCTTCGAATACTTCTGGGCGCCCAATCTTCCTCAAGTTGAGTGGCAGTGCGTTCCAAACCTTGGTCGCCGTGACCTCAAATGAGTCCGCCATCATTTTGCTTCTGTGTGGCGGACAGACCAGAGCGCGCGCACGTGTTGACGGGCCACAGGCCAGTGTTCGACATAGGTAGTCCGGCGCACGTCCCAAGAGGACCCCGTACACAAACTTAGCATACCTATACTTCCGGAAGGCACCGAAGTTCATCCCCAAAATTCTAGTCGCATACTCAGTTACGCTTGCTCTGGGCTCCAGTTGGTAAACGTACCTAGCACAAGCATTTAAAGCAACCGAAAGACGTCGGCTGCTTCTGCTGTCTAGGTTAAAGTAAACTGAGTCGCAATAAAGGAAGTGGGGAAGAACAATGGCCACAATAATCTTGCGACGAACCTCCTCGGGCGTGAAGGGCGCCAGCCGGCGCAGGGGAACCAAGGCCCCATATACTCTACGGCAGATCTGAGTCACGTGGTCGCCCCAAGTGAATCGCCCGTTCAGATGGACTCCCAAATCTCTCACAGAATCTGAATAGGGGATCATAGATCCACAGACCCTAATCGGGGAGGTGCCACCACTCTTCTATTTGAAATCCACAATGCTTGGGTCTTCAGAGGATTGAGCTGGAGTCCATTCACACTCGACCAATTAGCGACCGCCTCAATGTCGCGATTGATCCGGTCGACCGACTGACCCAAATTTCTCCCAGCACCCATATAAATTTGAAGATCGTCCGCAAACAGGTGGTATTTGCAGTTTAGCAAGACCTCGGGGAGGTCATTGATAAAGAGAGCAAACAAGAGCGGAGACAGAACTCCACCCTGCGGAACGCCCCTTCCCAATGCACTAAGTGAGGATGCCACCCCGTCTACTTCAACCCACTGATGTCTACCGACCAAGTATGAATAAATCAATCTACATGCAGACCCCGAAAAACCCGCCAGCCTGTGCAGTTTTGAAACCAGTAAGGTATGGTCAACTGAACCAAAAGCATTCTTGAAATCCAGGAGGACCAGAAACGCCGATCCACCATTCTCCACCAGAGCCCGACAATCATCGGTCACCCTCAGCAGCGCAGTTGCACAGCTATGCCGCGGTCTGAATCCAGACTGAAGGTCAACAAGGAGAGGCGACCCAGCCAAATGGCACCTAACTTGCGAAAGCATAAGATTTTCAAATACCTTGGACATCACGGGTATATATTTATTCATGTCTTTATCAAATTATAATTTTAACAGAGAATTCTTATGAAAATATTGAGATTTAAATTCTATCACTTTTATTGAATTATACCGAGTGTTAATTAAATCTGCGCCGCTACTTCAGGGGCTTATTTTACTCATTAAAATGAACACTATACTTCAGGGAACAAAAAGTCTCGAATTTTAATAAAACTCATTTCTTTCAATGCCATGAATTACTCTAGAAATTCAACATAAACAATGCAACCATCGTCGAAAGCTTTAAATTTTAATACCGGCTGAATTAGAGTTAGAACAAGACCGTACTACTTTTTTTCTCCCCAGGCCCAGCTCTTAGAGTTTCCGCTGTGATGCGGATGAATTAATGTTATCCGAAATCAGATTCACTGCATATATCGCACCTCTACTCGAAGAGTGTTAGGTCTCAAAAAATTTTGATTTTTCAGAAATCATTGTTAAAGATTTTAAGCAATTCAATATTTTTTGAACTACTAACTGAATATTTTCCCAGCTTTTGGGTGAAAAATTCTAATCAAAAAACTCATTTGGGTGAAAATTCTAATCAAATAACTCATAGTAATCTCTCAACTACAGTCTCTTTCTACCTTTAATTTTCATTTAAACCAACAATAACATTTGGGAGGATGAACAAGAGAAATAAATAAAATAAAATATCAAACACAAAATTTTAAATAAAACGCAAACAATTTAAAAATATATATGATGAAATGTTTATTTTTTACTTTTTTAATGTTTTTTCTAATTTTACTAATTTCCTGATTGCTATTGCTTATTATATTTTAATTACTGAAATTATTCATTTGGATGTCAAAAAACATTGAAATTCATCAAAGTTCTCTTCAGCCTTTAATCACGAAACAACAATATCTTCTATTATCTAAATGCTCGGTTCTAGTAAATTTGCTAGCTCATAATTTTGTTATTATCAATATTTTTTTGACGCTACTTGATCGTACTTTGAGAGCAATCTATCAATTAATGGTACTATTTTAAATTTGATGCTTTGATGATTGAGTTGTAGCCTGTTTGTTCTTATTAATTGCTTTGTCTTGTTGCATAAAAAGCGATGATAACTTTTAAGTCTAGTATCGCAATATTGTCTAATTAGTTTCCTAATAGAGTATGAAAACGAGCGAGCGAAACGAGACAATGCATAGATATTAAGGGAAAAATACTTATCACTTCTTACATATTTTTATTTTGTTTGATTGATTTATTTATTTTTGAGAAAATGTTGGTTTTAACATATAATATTATTTAATTAATTCATTTTAATATTTATTTTCTATTAAACTTGGATAAGCGAAAGTCGTGTGAAGTGCACTATATCTATGGGTAAAAGTACCCGTTGGTTGAAATTATAGAGCCGGAAATACCTATTTAGTCCAAACGTTTTTTTGGATTTTATCCGGTTTTCTCAAAACAGCTTGGGAGAAAACCCAAATTGAAGTAATTTGAAAGAAGATAATTGGATGACACATTATTTACTATTACTATTATTATTGCATTATAAATAAATTTGTTATCAAACAAATATCTCAGTGATGAATCCTTAATTATAAGAAGAAGGGTTTATTTATTTGAAACAAATAAATAAATAAAAAATAATAAGTGTTTTTGCTAAAAAAAATTTTGTCTAGATTTATTTTACCAACATTTTCAGGTTGGAATAATAATAACCTGAAATCTAAAAAATATTTTTGAAAATTTAAAAAAAAATTTTAATTTGGCTTTTGTGACATGACGATTTTTAAGATCTCCGGGCCCCCCTGTCACATTTTGTCACAAATCTGAGATGCCTCTCACTCTTACTGTGTGACGTAATTTATGGATGGCCCCTAAGGAAGAAAGAATGCCACACACAAGTTGATTTTTTATCCATATTGAAAAGCATTTGGATTTTAAGAAGACTAATACCAAATGGCTTTTAAGATAATATCAAAGCAAAAATCAATTAGTGGGTTGTAGGTAACCAGGAAAGAGATCAGCATATAAAGTATACCAATACCAATATAGAATCTCTACGGTTAAAATTCAAGGTTTCTCCTATATTTACTTATTGGTTTATCATGTTTACTCAAACACGTGGGTACACACATTGCGAAGTGGTTTTAATTGAATCGCGAATCTTTAAAGCTTGCTTATCCGATATAAGTTCGATATTTTGCATAAATACGTTCCGAGCAACCTCTCAGCGATAGACTAAAATAAATATTATCAGAATAAATTCTCTGAAAAGCTTTTTAAAATTGGCTATTATTCGAAAATCCACTTGCTCTTTCTCATATTGCCTTTTAATATTAATCATTGAAAATGTTATTTAAAATAGATATAGGTATATTTTAAATTTGTCTTTGCTATTTTCTAGGTAAGATAAAAAGCGATTCGTAATTTTAATTCTATTGGCATGAATTATCTACTCATAAATAACATGATTTATGAACATTTGTTTATTACACCAACCTTTTAGATCAATGGCTCCTAACATTAATCAAGTCATGGACCACTCAGTAAATAATTAAATTGAGCAAGGACCTCTCCTCCCCTACCCCTCCTCAATCAACTAATAACCCACATAATAATTTTAGACAAATAGGAAAAATGCATTTTATTTTATAAGAACACATTTATTATTATATTATAGAGTAATTTAAAATATAAATTAACTCCATATTTTCTCCATATTCATATCCTTATTTACTTCAATTGCGATGAACTCGAACTTGATATCTACGCTATCATATCTCCTTTTCTGAGCCATTTTCGACAAAACAAAATAATCAACACACTGCCAATGTAAAACAAGAATACGAATTGAAATCCACCGCAATTCCAGGCAGACTGCTGGCTACTGGGTCTATTCTTATTCTTAATGTTCTAACATACAGGGAAAATTGCAAATGCATTAACATTGTATCTTAACCATAGAACGCAAAAGCTTTTCCACTCAGGCCCACTTTATGTTTAATTTGTATATAACACATTTTTCAATCATTATATTAATGTTTTTTTATTCATTTATATCAAGATTTATAAAAATAAATAATAAATCAATACTTTTTTACTATCCTTCGCTCCAAAAAAATTTAAACACAGAGTCACGAGCAGGGCCTGTCAGGCCCACTATAGGTTTATTGGTTTATAATACATTTTTCAATAATTAAATTCTTTTTTTTATTAATTTATATCAGATAAATAATATATCTATTATCAATACTTTTTTACTGTTGTTAGTGTTTTAATACACAGAAAACCCCCGGGCCGGGGGGGGGGTCGGATAGGCTAGGGGTTAGCGTGCCAGCCTGCTAACCAAGTGGACCTGGGTTCGAATCCGACTCGACGCACGCTAAAATCTGACCCCGGGGTAGAGACAAATTAAAAAAAAATAAGTAGTATCGTAAATTGGCTTATGGCTAGGAAAAAAAAAAAAAAAAAACCGGGCCTGATAGCCCCGTCTTGTGACTTCGTGTTTGTAAAATGGTTTCAAGAAAAAATTATGTATATAATTTTTTTTTTTAGAAAAATTCTTAAAAAATAATTTTATTATTTTATTATTTTTTTTTATGAAGGAATATTAAAAATTTGGAATTTATGGGACCCCTTTTTGAAAGTTATTGAAAAGAAAAGGTGTGACCGGGCCTGATAGGCTCGGCTTATGCGTTCTAGGGTTAATATAAATTAAAGCAAATTATAGAAATTGTAATAATCAATAGATAAATAATAGATCATTTGTAAATAATAAAGTAAACTAATCAATAACATGATATATGCTCAAAATGCATAAATAATTCAGAATTATGATCAAAAAAATAAAAACAAAAATTTTTTTTTGAGTACTTAGAATTTATACTTGACCTAAGACCACGGTCATTTATTTTAAGAGGTCGAAGAACATTAACAGAGAATCGGAAGAACTCGCTTATCAAAAAACGATTAGCCGTCATTAATTTATTTTTACCAATGGACAAGAAAGAAAGAGCATTAATGAATTTTTCAATAGTAATTTGTTGAAAGAACCATTAACTTAGACGCCTAGACAAATTATTTAAAACGTTAGAAGATAGTTAAGTAGTATGATTATCGTTCAATATTGATCTTTTCAATAGGTAGAGACAAATTTGAATTTTATTTTTTTCTAGCTACCTAGTTATTACTTTACCATACAGGGTATGGTCAAGTATTGTAATCGTGCATGAAAAAAGTGGGTTTTTTCCTTCTTTTTTTCAAAATATCTAAAAAACAGCTGAAAATATTTCGATTGAAAAAATTGAGCGAAACCATAGCATTTCGGTCTACAAAAAAGCTCTAATAAGTGAACATCGAAAAAATTATATTTTTTGAGATAATAATTGTTTTGTCAAAATGTCTGTTAGTCTGTCAGCTAGTTAGTTACGGTAGTTAGGCTGTGCGTTACCAAATTTGTGGACGAGCTGCTCAAAAGCTAGTGTGAATATCGAAACCAAATTTCACACGTAGTTTTGGTCCATTGAGATTAAGAGCTGATTAGATTTTGGTGCATATCGTCGCAAAATTAAGGTGGGTCGAGGGGGGGTTAAAAATTAAAAATCTAGGTCGTTTGAGAAAACTCAACCAAATTTTGTATACATAATCAGTGGACCCCCAGAAGTCTAAAAATGCAAAAACTAACCGCCCAAAATGGGGGTGGGGGCGGAGCGTCAAAAAATGAAAATCATGGCCATTTACCAAACTAAACTAAATTTTGTATACATAATCAGTGGGTCCCAAGAAGTCTATAAATGCAAAAACTAACCGCCTGAAATGGAGGGGGGGGGGTGGCGGAGAGTCAAAAAATGAAAATCTTTGCCATTTACCAAACTCAACCAAATTTTGTATGCATAATCAGTGGGTCCCAGGAGTCTAAAAATGCAAAAACTAACCCCCCCCCCTACATGATTGTAAATAATTTTATTAAATATTAAATATAAGGGAGGGGCCAGATTGTATGGTAAAGTCAAGTGGATGGCCACATCAGAACACGTCAGCTTATTTTTTTGATAAATTACAAAAGGTTGAAATAATAGAATATGACAACAACGTTTTAATTTTTTACAAATGAAAAATTTTCTAATTATAAATTATTTAGGTACTGCGATTTTTTTTATTATTAATTTGACACCTTTTGTATTTCAATTAAATGAAATTATCAGCAGATAGATAGTTTCAGGCTTTAGTTCTGAAGTGATAAAAACAAAATGAAGAGAAATCATTAAGCTCAAAAATCCTGAGAAGACTGATAATTTGATAAACTTATTATTTTCTATTCTTGTAATTTTTATTTGAATTCTAATTATGATTAACAAACTAGTGCTGGCGTGTCCTGCGGGCAGCTGCACTGCCTCTCCTGATTTCCAAAATTTGAAAATTTTATCCCAATTTTCCAATTCCCAACACCCTTTCGAGGTTAAATTAGAAAAGTACCGAACCACTTCATTTGTAAATACATTTATCCCCATGACTTCGAAGAACTTGAACTCTCTCCCGGTCTCGGTCTTTCTAGATAATTATAACCTTTAAACCTTCAAAACCAGGCTGCACAAACTCCTACGTCTCCATTCCTTCTCTCTTGAACTATTCCTGATTTTCTTCGGTAATGCAGGGATCTTTCGAGATTCATAGGGGCCGTAACTTACTGATTCTTGAATTCGATTGTATTAAAAAATTACTTGACCATATGTATGGTAAAGTAATAAATTGACACGTTCTGAGGTGGCCATCCATTGACTTTACTATACACTTCCGGATGAGTTTGATAGAAGGGCCTAGATTTTCATTTTTTTGCCCCCCCCCCCCTCCCGATTTTTGGAGGTTAGTTTTTGAATTTTTAGTCTTCTGATAGCCCACTGATTAATAGAAAATTTGATTGAGTTTGGTCCAAGGGCCTAGATTCCCATTTTTTGACCTCCGCCCCCCCCCCATTTTAGGGGTTTGTTTTTGCATTTTTAGTGTTCTAGCGGTCCACTGATTATGTATACAAAATTTGGTTGAGTTTGCTCAAATGGACTAGATTTTTATTTTTGACCCCCCCCCCCATTTGGCACCAGAAATAAAAATATATGTTACTAAAGGTTCATTTTATAGTATTTTTCATTTTTCATGTTTTTTTAGTTTGAAAATATTATAATTTTAAACTTTAACCCCCTCCCCCCTTTAGTTTTTGGTCGATGTGCACCAAAATCTATTCAGCTCTTAATATCAATGGACCAAAACTACGTGTGATATTTGGTTTTGATATTCACACTAGTCTTTGAGGTAGTTCGTCCACAAACAGACTAACAGAATAACAACCTAACTACCTAACAGACTAACAACTTTTAAGGAGTTAGGTGTTGGTTCTAGGTGAAACATTTTAATATAATAATAAAACTTGAGCAAGATGCGAGGTAGGTTTGGTCTTTTTGTGAAACCTACCTCGCATCTTGCTCAAGTTTTATTATTATAACAGACTAACAGACATTTTGACAAAACAGTTATTATCTCGAAAAATATAATTTTTTCGATGTTCACTTATTAGAGCTTTTTTGTAGACCGAAATTCCATGCTTTCGCCCAATTTTTTTTTATCAAAATAGTTTCACTAGTTTTTGAGATATTTCGAAAAAAAGAAGTAAAAAACCACTTTTACAATACTTGACCATACCCTGTATGGTAAAGTAAAAATAATACTATCATCACATAATCAAATTGATAATGAAATTTTGTTCGTCATTTTCCAGTCTCGGATTAAAGAGCTGGCACTGATGGTCTGAATAAACCTGGATATCTTACAATTTTAAATCACCCTGCACTTCTTCCTCCCAAGCCTATCCATTTCGGATAATTGTTTTTGTTTCTATAGTTTCTCGATATCCTAAAGAGTAACTGTGCGAAATTTGGTTCAAATCGAACAAAGGACTTGTAAGGGGTGTTCGATTCCCGATTTGACGACAGTCCTTCTGACATGTCAGCAAAATTATCTATACCATCTTAGACCAAACTCTGAACAATCCTATTGGTTCTTGTGTAAAATTAGTTATGATACAATCATGCAACAACATTATTATTTCATTCAATTTAATCTTTAGTTGCGTCATGGTGTCATGTTTTATTAGTAAATGCAAGAGAAAGAAATTCCGATTGTCAATTGAATTTGTTCCAGTTTAATCTTTACTTTCACTGCATAATTTATTTAAAAAGTCTTTAAATTTAAAATACTTTTCTATCTTTCAATTTCTTTTAATCGACTTGCTTTCTTAAAATTTATTTCTAGTTTAAGCCTTTAATAGGTATTCTCAAAAAATGTTTTATTCCCTAGACCAGAGATTCCCAAACTGTACGCCGCGAAGCTATATGTGTGTATGCGTGTGTAACTAATTTAATCATTTGAATTGAATCGCTTTGAAAGCTTATATTTTACTAAAAAATTATTTCATACGTGTTTTAACATGTAACGATAGATTGAGGGTATAATTCTTTTTAATGTGTTTTTATTTTGCAATTTTTTTATCATATTTCAACTCTATATAATAGACTTTGCATGCAATTTTATTATTAGTATTAAAATATTTAGCTTGTGTTAAGGATAAGTAGACGCTATTAGTAAAACTCTTATTATAAATGATTAATAGAAAATTCTTTATTTCATGTCTGAGCTTGTTTCAATGTCTCCAATGGATATTTCCTTGTCTCGACATGTATCCGGGAATATTATAAAAGCGCCCAAACTTATACTTCACAGCCTTTTCTTTCTATACCAGGGTGAGACATTCTACCTCAATTGCATTTCAGAGAATTTTCATTTTTTTAATATTTTTATTTTTAATTGTTTTTAAAATATTTTCAATGAAAAATTTAAATTATTTTTTCGAAATTTCTGTAGATTCTTTTCATTTGCTTTTAAGGAAAGAAAAAAAATTATCGAATACATTTTTTTCATTAAATAATTATATTCAATGAATTTATTTTTATTAGTTAGATTTTTTAATCAAATAAATAAGAATTAACAGATATTTATTATGGGGTGTTCATTTTAGAAAATAAATTAATATGAAATTTGTTTTTAATAAAATTAATAATTTATTTTTTCTAATAAAATTTTCACTGTAGGCTTGCAAGCTAAAGCCAGCTGGGCGTGTTTAATTTGTTGATAATAAAATTTCCAAATCAAATTTTTTTTATCTTAGTAAAAAAATTCAAATTCGATTTTTTTCCAATTTTTCAGGTAGTTACCTTAACTTCAAAAAATTGAAAATCTTTCTCTTATCTATCTGCGTGTGTGATCAGATAAAATACAAATTTTATGTGTGATTTAACTATAAATTCAAATCTTATTTATTTATCGGATAACTAGACAAAAAACAAAGTGTGAAACTAAAAATTTGTTTATTATTTATTTTTATCTCTTACTTACGATTAGACATAGTTTTACTTTTTACTTTATCATACAGAGTATGGTCAAGTATTGTAATCGTGAATGAAAAAAGTGTTTTTTTCCTTCTTTTTTTCGAAATATCTCAAAAACGGCTGAAACTATTTTGATTAAAAATATTGAGCGAAACCATGGCATTTAGGTCTACAAAAACCCCTAAAAAGTGAACATCGAAAAAATTATATTTTTCCAGATAATAATTGTTTTGTCAAAATGTCTGTTAGTTAGTCTGTCTGGTTGTTAGTCTGTGCGTTACCAAATTTTTGTGGACGAGCTAGCTCAAAAACTAGTGTGAATATCAAAACCAAATTTCACACGTAGTTTTGGTCCATTAAGATTAAGAGCTGATTAGATTTTAGTGCATATCGATTCAAAATTAAGGTGGGTGGAGGGGAAGTTAAAAATTAAAAATCTAGTTCGTGTTTTTGTGTTCATTTTTTTTTATTTTTTGTAAATATTTTTATTGTTTTTATCAATTTTGACATATGTATAGAATCAAAAATAGCAAGCTACTACTGTAAATAAAGAGGGAGAAAGAGAGAGAGAGAGAGATGTAAACCACCACAAATTATAGACCCAATTTTGTAAATAATTCTAATCTGTTGTAAGAGGAGGTCCCCTCTTTTTATTTTTTTTTTTTTTTTTTGGCTTTTCGGCCTTTCAAGCCATAAGCCATTTACGATACTATTTATTATTTTTAAATTTGTCCCTACCCCTGGGGTCAGATTTTCAGGCCCCTCTTGCGCGGCCAAAATAAACAATAATAATCGGACGTCATGAAAAAATTTTAATTGTAAAAAGGCGCCGCGACTCGGATAAGTTTGGGAACCCCTGCCCCAGACTATTTTCAGTTGTAAGCAGTCTACAGTGTTCTAGATAATTTTCCGAAAATGGATTGTCTTTGAGCCAAGGAAGAAAGAAAATTCAAAGGCTTTTATATGTGCAGTCCAATGTTTTATCAATTTGAACTGATGAGCATTCATTCGTTATTATTTGCACGGTTTTGGGCAATCTATCAATCCTTCATCTGTCTCACCCGAACTCTCATATCAACACAAACGGTTAAATCTGCCAAACTATTCAAATTACTGACAACTATGATATAACAGCTACGAATAATTTTTCTCCAAATGTCATCTGACAACGAATCTCTCCATTTAATGGATATATAAAGATTCATTTACCAACAGATGAGCCAATGGCAAACGACGTCACCCAGGAATGGACAAATACTCGCGTCCGCTGTCGAAAAAATGATATATAAAATATTTATAAATCAATTTTTAATCAAATAAATTTTTTCAGTTGTTTTTATAGTTTCAATAAAAATTGAATTTCTATTATACTAATACCGATGTCTAAATATACATATATAATAAACAACAAATAAACAAATGTCAAATAAATGAAAGTGAATAGATATAAATTATAATTTAAATGCGAATATTCCTATCACTTTTAAAAATATAAATAAATTATAAAAATTTTCAGTACGACCAATATATCTAGTAATCTGAATTTTAAGCTTCTTTCAATAGTTTTCATATAACAGGCATGCCAACAATAAATGAAATTAATTTATTTGTTTGTCTCAAGACATACAGTAAGGGGGAGTTTGCTTGTTCAAAAGGTGTTTGTGGAAGAAGAAGCAGCAAGAGCTCTATTCCTAGTATTTATGTTGCAGTAAAAATCCGTTTTTTAGTAAGAACAGCTTCTTACTTGTTAAAATACGTTTCACTGAATACCTTTGTGGCAAAAAGAATTTACGGTACTTATGTATTTTTTTACTGCAACATATACGTATTGAGAATAGTGTGTTTCTTGATATTAGAACTCTATTTTTGGTTTTCAGCAATGGCGGTATTATTTATTTTAGATTGTTAGCTTATATAGTATTTATTTGTTGACAGCAATGGATAAATAATGTTTATTTGAAGAATCTCTGGAATAATCTATTTGTGACAGCAGTTAGAGGAAGAAATCTCACTCACACTATAAATAATTTTAAATTGAAAATAAACAAGAACAAGTCTTAATTAGTCTAGAGCAATTCACAAAGTTTTCCTGAGCAGACAGGCTCGATGAGTGTGGAAGATCAGCTTTTTAATTTCCATGGCAGAGACTGCGGGGTTCAAGTATCATACACCCCAAAGCTCTACACCAAAAGGTACTCACATTATTGAAGTATTATAAGAGAGGGGAAAAGGGGAGACAAGGAGCGAGTTGACTAGAAAATTATCGAAAAATTATAAAAAATAAAAAAAAAATGAAAACATTTCAATTATATATATTATATTAATATTTCAAAATATGAATTAAGATTGTATTATTTGACTTCTATTTTTGAATTGGCCTTCATCGCAACTCCTTTTCTCTACTATTCGCATTCGGTTATATTTCTGTTTATATTTATAAAGGAATCCGAAAACAAATCTATAAGAGATCCATCCATCTGTAGAATAGCTCTCAAGATATTCTTCATTTATAATATAATTCATATTCATCTGAATGCTTAAACCCAGTCGGATATCGCGAGTTCATTTTCAAACTATAAATTTAATATCTTATATATTAAATCCTCCTTTCTCTCGCTGTTCGGAGTCTTTACTTCTTTTACTCCAAGCCAATTATAAAATTAATTTAAAGAGATTTTCTTTTGAAAAGAAATTTAAATCGACAAATAAGTATAAGAGCTTTCCTATTCGACTCGTTTGTTTTTCTTATGTCATATTAAAGGACATCCCTTGTGAAAGTCAAAACAGAGACCTCTGTGCCTGTTTTTGTAGATGTAGACACAAAACATGATACAAGCATTCATCTCAAAACGTAAAGAGCTCTCAAAGACCAAAAAAATTCGATTGTCAAGCTTTGATCCTTATTTCGTTGTATTGAAAATCAGATAAATAAGAAAAAGCGAGATGATTAAATTAGATTATTCTTATTAAAAGATTATATATCTATATAATATGAAGTAGGATGATTAAACAGGATATGAGACGATTCTAAAATTTAATTAGTTTTATTAGTATAAAAGATATGTACATTAATTTAATTATAACTATTTTAATTATCTAAGATTTAAGTAGAATTGAATACTTACCTATTCCTTGATTATAAATAATCATTAATCTTCTCTTCGTTGGAAGTAGTCTCTAGTTTATTTCTGAACTGCCTTCATCTAATCATGAGAAAGAGAATAAAGTTATATATTTTGTAATAATATAATTTAGTTATATGATGTAAAAAGCCTCATCCATGGAAGAATCAGTGGATTCATAAGTGATTTTGAAAAGTTTTTTACTTTATCCAATGCGAAGCATGGGGAAAGTATTGTAATCGGTCTCGCCGCAAGCGCGACTTCAAAGGGTCCTCAGGTAAAGACTACGGAACCCATAAATTCAATTAAAATCACAAATTGTAGTATTCAATTAGGTTGAATTTTAGCACGTAACGGTTTTGCCAAAAATTACATGGGGTCTCGCCGAGAGGCCAAAAAGTGCAATTTTTTCATTTAGTGCGTGCGGATGGATGGATGTATGGATGTATGTTATAGTTTTTTTGGCCCACGATTTTTTCCACACCGTTGCACCGATTGAAATGCAATTGAAAACCTAATATTATTTTAACAAAATGAAGCGCTGTTTAGTTTTTAGTACATATCGGCCCACAAACATTAGTACTTTATTTCAGTACTTTTTTTTCTAGATATCTTGAAAATGACTTAACCAATTTTGATGAGATTTAATATCCTAATTAAGTACCTTGGGGACCACAAAAAAGGTCAAATAAAGTTTTTAGTAAAATTATATTTTAAAGTACTTTACTTTAGAGTAAGATAGTAGTTTTTTCAAGTACTAGATGAAAATCAATCGCTATTTTTGATTTTAAGTCGATTCCTTCATGTCTTCACCAATGGTTACTAATAATAACCGAAACGACAAAAATCGAATGTAGAATGGTTATTCCTCGACTGTTAAATGAGAATTGATCATAATTTTTGAATTTAAGTCAACATGAACTGCAAATTGCAAGTGATATCTGATTAATAAATAATAAAGGAATAAACATCTTAATATTTCAAATGAATTTGGGTAAAGTTTAGCAATGATCCGTTGCAGTTTATTTGACTTGTATATTCCATGGATGAATTAAAATGGTGTGCAGGCTCATGGATTCAAAAACAGCTGGTGTTTGTTTAAATGTAGAAAAGATTTATTTTTAAACCAAAAAGTCAGGACTTGAAAGTTCAAAATTAACTATTTCTTAAAGTTAGGGGACAATTTGGATAAATGTGAAATATTTATGTCTAGTTTTATTGGAGATTTATTATTTGTAAAATACCTATCAATTTAGGTAACCTTACCTTCAAAACAACAGCCCTAATGCTTACCACATCTTCAAGTCAAAAATTCTCGCATACATAAAACAAAAGAGGGAAATTTCAGGAATTGTATTGAATTTAAAGGTTCATATGCTCTTAAAGTTCTGAAGATTCTAAGAAAACATACAACTAGGAAGAGAGTTACACGCTGATGAAAGAAAGATGGCTGTCCAAAAATTTATAAATTAGAAAAGAGAGGAATTCAGCCACTAAAGGAAGCCTCTGTCGAATAAAAACTCCCAATTGTAGATAACAGTTTCGGCTTTAATTATATAATGCCATTTTCAGTTCTAATGAGCTGTAATGAACATAAAATGTAATATCAATACACTCGTTATATACAAGTAGGTGATAAGGATGCTTTCTGCCAATTATGAACATACTTAGTGAACCTTGGTAAAACGCAAACTTTTGAAACCTTATTAATCCACTTTCTCTTGAGTTGCATTTCTAAATGGGATAAAAGATTTGAATTACATTATCTTCTATTAAAACATTTCAAATAATTTACTGGTATGCAATCAATACCAATGTGATCAGGATAGATTTAATAAGCCAACAGCTCCTAAGATTTTTGATCGACCACCCAAGATCCAACTCTGCCACATGTTGATTAGCTTTCACTAACTATTGAATCGGGTACTTATAACTCTCCAACCTCGACCTGAAGGGAAACCTCCCTGGAGAACTGTCAATCAGTTGATAGTGAGAGTAAAAAGATGTAAGTTCAAACTGCAAAAATGGGACGTTTTTTTTGAGTCTATAGATAGTAGTTAATTCATCTCACGATGATCTCCTGTAAAAACGATATTTGTACTTTGGAAAAGATTTTAGTTGACAATGTCAATGCAGTTTCTGGTGAAATTTTTTGAAGAGACAAGATCTAATTCCGGAAACGGATAATAAATAAACAAAATGCTAAGTTCCTTTATTTCACCCCTTATGAAAATTTAATTCTAACCATTGAAAAAATGACTTAAAATACCGAATTGTGTTAAATAAATAAAGAGGAAAATAAATTATTATTTTAGCCAGAAATATTTTAAATGGCTATTCATTTCCGTCGCTTTGATTAATTGATAGTCATTCCCATTTTGTATTCATTTTACTTTAATTTTATTCTATAAAAAATTAACTTTCAGACAGTGATTGAAATAATTCATTAAAGACATTTGAGAATTTATCACGGGCATATATTTTAATCAGCGCGTAATGAAAAGGCTTGGCACGAGAGAAGCATTTTAGCTGTTGCAAATATTAAAATGGCTATTATTTCGTAGCTCTTGTGATTGATAGAGCCAGTCAGCAATCAGCTCATTTCATCAGGCTACTAATAGCATAAGGGAAATTCTATTCTTCCAATACTTTTGTTCACTCTTTTTTTTACCACCTCTTTTATTCCAAATATATAATCATCATTTCTATGGATCCTTTCTTAGCATACGTGGCTTTCTATTGCTTCTCTTAAAAAAATAAAAAGTAATTTAAAATAATGTCTAGGACATTTTCAAAATGAGATTTACCGCAGAAATTATTTGGATTAGATTTAAATAATAGATCTTTTAAGACAAGAATTCGTTTCAAAGCAAAAACAAATTTTTCTGCAGTAGCTTCCGACTGAAAATTTAAATGAAAAACGTTCTTAAATACGACGTCACATCTCGAAGTAAACCTACCTAACAACAAAGCCTGTGTTCCTGGTTTATAATTAACATTATTAGTAAATACCTTACTGTGTCTTGAAGTTCATTTTATTGGGATGATAGAAACACTGCTCAACAAAAATTGAACAAAAATTTGTAACTGTAAACCTAACAAAGGTTTCCAGTAGACTTTTATAGGATGATTCTCATTCAATTTTCCCATTTTTTACAATAGATCAGAACTTTGAGATATTATCGGTCAAAACGACGAGAAAGGCCATTTTTACCTATTTTCGAGTCCCTTTAGATATTAAACAGCAACATTTTAAATCAAAATATTTTCTTGACGTAATAGAAAACTATTTCTAATTGAGGTAAAAACAAGTGGTAAATTGAAAATTAAAAAGAAAGCTGATTTTTATTAGGTCAACAAAATATTTTTATTTCAAGAATTGATGTTTAATAACTAATGGGAATCAAAAATAGGTCAAAATGGCCTTTTTGGTCTTTGATCTGTTGTAAAAAATACGAAAATTGCATGAGAATCAGCGTATTAAACTCTACGGGAATCCATTGTTAGGTTTACGGTTACAAATTTTTGTCAGTGATAAATATTTCCTCACGTTTGTCATTCAGTCCGACTAGGTCATACAGTGAATAAATTTCATTAGTGTATTACCCATAAATTTTTTTTGGGTGGGTGCCCATTTTTTTTTAAAGATATCTTAAAATAATATAGGGGTATTTATTAATATAAATATAGTATTGTAAATAAAGTATGTTAAATACAATTTTAAAATTAATTTACATTTACATTTTGTATCATCTAGAATTATTTTGGATAGACCAAGATCACAATGAATAGTTCCCTGGTGTTTCAGTAAGAAAAATTTGTAAATTTTAATTTAAAAATTATGAATTATCGAACAATTCAATCCGATCTACATATACATTTATATTCAGAATGCAAACATATTCCAAAACTATTCAAGCTAAAATTGACTTTTTTTACAGAATAATTAATAGATAATTAATCTTATCATAGCAATGTCACTGATTAGGGCTTAAAGGGTTGAATGTATTGAATTTCACAATTTCAGGAGGAAAGAGAATTTCTGGCTAGAATTCAGGGTCAAATGAATTATCGATATTTATTGATAAGATTTGAGCTCAATTAGACAGCAAATACATTATGATTAATGTCAAATCGCATGATTTGTTTCACTCGAGACCTTAAGGGGATCATGATGATAGCTATTCAATCCAAAACAAACTTAAAAATAAATATCAATATCAAATATTTCTCTCTCCATAAACGCTAAGCCGATTTACTTTATTTTTTGGTTATAGAATAATTTAGAAATACTTGAAACTGGTAGAAAAATAATTTCCAAAAATATTTTTTTCACCTATCTGACGACATGCCTGTTTGTCTGCAACCAAAAAAAAAAAAAACTTCAAAAAATTTCAAAAATTTAAATTTCTTAAGAAGAAGTGCTGTTAATCAAATTTTTTTTTGTTTTATGTTAAAGTTTTAAAGAAAATTTTCAATGGGAAAAAAAAATATTTTCTTTATTTTAGTCCATTTTCACAAGTGTAGAAAAATTTCAAAAAACCCAAAATTTTTTTGTTATTTTTATTTATTTTGAACCCCATTAAAAATTCGTGGCCCCATTTTTACCTGAATTCAAAGCGTACAATAATATTAATTAATATAATGCTTCTAACTTCATAAAGCCAGGTACCATGTAAAAAATAGACTAGGAAAGCTGAACGCCTGTATCTATGCAACCTATAGACGCTTCTGGATTGTACTAGCCATCCCTACAGGCGTCCTTGTTAAATGAATATTTTTCATAATGTTTAAATTTGACGGCCATCTCCATGGCCATGAGCTTATTTCCTATTTTTCTAATTAGACGTGACAGTGCCAGGGGTGGGCGCGGTTGAGCGACCGCTCAACCTGAATTGTTCTCGCCCAACCTGCTAAATTGACCATTTAAGCAAAAAATATTGAAAAATCGAGTTGATAAAATAAAAAAAGGTACACCATCGCTTTCAATATTATAGACTTTACTTGATAAAAATATAACAATTATATATTGTACCTAAATTATACCTAAAGTATTAAAATAGAATATCTAAATTATAAAAAAATCTGAATTATAAGACATAATGGATATTTTTGCTGCCCACCTGCTCACCCTCCAAATTTTGCTGCCGGGTGTCGCCCAATTGAAAATAAAAAGCTGCCGCCGCCGACAGAGAGTCAGAAACATTGTAACGACACTAATAGATTTCCATATTACTTTTGAATAAACTAAATCATCTAGACATCTAGAGACTGGAACTCTCTTCCCCCGACCGTCTTTCCAGCTACTTATAACCTTCAATCTTTCAAGACCAGCATCCACAGATACCTTCGACTGCTACCCAATCCCTAAATCTCCTCTTATCTTCACGCTACAAGGGTCCATCACGGACTTCAGCGGTTGTACCTTCTTGGTGCAACTTCTTCTTGTATCAATATCATTATATAAAAAAAAATACAAAAATTATCATAACAAAATTGTTGTGTATCTGTGAGATTTATCATAACCGCCTAGAATTTTAGTTTAGAACTAACTCCGTCCCATATTGCTTAAATTTGGTGATTTATTAGGAATTGGTGTTTTGAACATACCAATGGCGACGTTTCTACGTATAATGAATTAAAGGAGTAGATTTTTATTACTTGATTCATATAATCTTACAAAGGTAATATACATAAATTATATTTTACTTTCATTTAAAATGGCATCATTGCTAAACAAGGTGAAAGTGAAAATTAATTCTTAGCTCAAAGAAGTGAGAAACACTTTATATTCCAGGTGAGAGGAATTAGCAATTGTGTCCTGTCTAACCTATTGTTATAAGATTAACTTCTCAGCTTAATTGATAATCCTATTCCTATTATCCCTGCCTCAACTCGATTTATCCTTCGACCTGGTTTTATCATTATACGACTCACGAAGCCTTCTAAGAGCTTCGAGTTTACAGAGACCCAATGTATCAGATATCAACTTTACATTTATTACCAAGAAGAATTCAAAACAATTAATAGACATTTTCTACATAGGATATTTTTTCTATTAAAGTAATATCTTTCCTTGTATCCTAATAGAATTTGATAAATTAATTTTTCAGAGTATATTTATCAGCTCATATATCAAACAAAAAATTAATACATTCGACTAATGAATATTTCCATTTACTTTTTTATTGATATATTCTTAATAGATATAAGTATAAATAAATGTATGAAGTAGGTATTTTATTTATTTTTAAGCCTATTGATTTCCAAAATAATTCAAAAAAAAATCAATAAATTAATATCATATCTATTACAAAATTTTTGGCATAGATCTGGCATTTGTTTGTCAGATTAAGTAACAACACTCGGTGTGGCTTTATTAATACATATTTATCTGTGAAATTTCAGGTCCTTATATTATATAACTATTCAATTTTTTTCTGAATTTGTTGAATTTGAATCCAGACGACATAATGCCTCTTGTTTTATATCTTGTTATTATGTATTTGTACCTATTTAGTATACAAATTCACTTTTAAAATTCGACTCGTCTGTTATCGTTATGTTTTTGTGTTTCTATATAAGTATACATCTCTCATAGATAAAAGATACATCTCGCAATTACGTCTTATTTTCAAATTTTGTCTTAAATTAAAATAGAAAAAGAAATCCATCGGCGGGTTATTTTACTTCCAGATTATCGAGATTATACTGAATATCAAAATTCTAAATTTATTTCTGCCGTTAGTATTTTGATTTCATATAAATCAAAACAAAACTACATAGTTAAAATGCGACGTTTCGTCGCATTTATTTGATATGTTTTCAAAGTGTTCTTTCTACGTTTTAACTTTTTAAATATTCTTTATTATAAAGACATAGTTATTTAATCAAAATTGATATCAAATACAACAAAGAGTTTGTTTAATATTTTTATAATGTCTTGATTAATAAGGAACTAATTAATAATCAAATAATGTTTTTATATCAATTATTAGGAACTCTCGACGAATGTCTAAATTCTGATAGTCAAGATAACTCAAGAGCAGAAGAAAGTATGTTCTGACATCAAAATACATGTATTTCTAAAACAATAATTACTGGCTTTTAGAATTTCTACCTTAAGAAGTTATGGATCAACGTTTCGGAAAATCAGAAAGAAAATTAGTATTAAATATAAAGCTTTTGAATGATTGAAGCTAAGGAACTGAAATTACGTACCAAAGCTTCAGCAAAGTTTAAGTTTCATTCTCAAACCGTTCTCTGGCAAAAAATATCACTTCGTCGAAATTCGCAGTAATCAAGTCTTAAATTCACACTTTTATGAAATATTCTTTGATGAAATCAAACACTTGAAAATGCATAAAACAATAAATTTAAGAAATTGTTAAGTGAACAATAAAAGGGTCAAAACATCACAATTACATTAATTCTGCTTTGATTTATCTGAATTTGATATATTGACGAATATCACTGTAGGGGGTATCTATTCAAGATATACTAGGCAGATCAAAAAGTCTGGAATAAGTGAAACAAGAAAACATTTTTTTGGTTAAATTCGGTTTTATTTTTCAACATACATTTCTTTTAAGTCAATACAGCGAGTCCAACGTTTTTCTAACTTTTTTATCCAGTCCGAAAAATAATCTTTAGGAACCTCTCCAAAATAGGCCTCAGTATCAGTTATGACTTCCCCATTTAACTGAAATCGCTTACCGGTAAGCCATCTCTTCAGCTATGGAATCAGGTAAAAGTCGCTGGGGGACAGGTCTGGCTGAGGGACCAGTTCACATCCGATTTCATGCAATTTTGCTTACTCAACTAACGATGAATGAGCAGCCGCATTGTCGTGATGATAGAGGATTTTTTCTTCTTCAAATGAGGCCGTTTTTCTGTGATTTCAATTTTCAAATGATCCAATAATGATGAATAATATGCGCTAGTTATGGTTTTATCTTTTTCAAGGTAGTCGATGAATATTATTCCACCCGCATCCTAAAATAAGGAGACCATGAGTTTTTGGACGCCTCGGAGAACTTTCTACCGGAGAAACCCATTGTTTTGACTCTGGTGTGTAGAAATGGATCCATGTTTCATCCATGGTTATGATTCAGCGTCAAAACTTCTTTGAATTTCGCTTAAACATTGCCAAATTTTGCTGTGAAGTCGTAGCACGAATTCGTTTTTGCTCCACTGTGAGCAAATGCGGCACCCATCACGCGCATAGCATTTTCATAGCCAAAATATCATGTATGTAGGGGGCGAAATAAACTTTTTACAATTCATCCCGGCGCGAGCACTCATTTATAGGGCGCTGGTTTCGCCCCCTTCGCTCATAGGGGTGAAATAATACACTTATTTATTCTTTTAATATATATTTATTTACAAAAAGGGGGTTATACATTTTCGTCTAGGGGGTCATCGTTAAAACATCTTAAAACATCGTTAATTAATACATCGTTATTGGTTACTTAAATTAACAACAACCATCTTTAAGCAAATCCCGTATTCAACTATATCAAATCGACAAGCATGTCATCTTAAGCGGCTCTCGCTTTCAACTAACTGGCTTCCAGTTCCAACTCATACACATACACACATGCATATGAGTGGGGTGGGGGTGTGCATCTGACAGCCCTTGAACACAATGGCTCGCTAAAAAGAAAGAATGCGGCCAGCCAGCCTAGATAGACAGATGGCAAACACATGTATGATCTTAAACTGAAATTAAGAAAATACTTAATTAAACAATTAATTTCCCACATGTATGATATTGAACACACTGCCAAAAGACATCTTTGTGGTCTCAGCTAGCTCCCCCAATTTCACTTTTAGGTCGTTCATCATAATACAATGGATTTTTTGGCGTTTTCTGGTGTCAGACCTCGTTTCGGCGTCCAGATCGTTCAGCATCACTTGTACTTATACAGCCGCAATGAAAGTCAGAAAACCACATTTGAATCATCTTCATCGACGGTGCAGAGCCCGGATAAAACTTATCTAGCTTGGCTTTGGTCTCGGTTATCAGTTTCTTGCGTAAATAATAGTGTTTAATCAGAACACGAAAGTCAGATTTTTTCATTTTTAAAATAGCACGGAGGTTGCTTGCTTCTCACTGCTGTAACTTGTAAATGAGAAAATATGAATGGCTGAAATTTTGACAGAGGTCTAATGAAGAATGAAGCTAGTTACGAATGATTCACATTGGTACATACTAGCCCCATTTCTTAGGATTATTCCAGACTTTTTGATCTGCCTAGTATATATATATATATAGATTTAATAATGTGACGGGATTCAATGCAAATTCCCTCCCCATCCACTGACATCTTTTTGAGACAGCTATCAACCTAGAACTATTGTTCTTCCTATAAGAATATATTTGTTATTCACCGTTGACGATAGCGGTTCCTAATTTTTCTCCAATTTAGAATTTAAAAATTATTGATACTATCATATTTTAGAATTTTATCTAAAATATTATTTTTAAAGTAAAATAAAGATTCGTGGGTTGACAAGAATAGGTTTTATTTAAAAGCTTTTCGTAGTATAGGCCTGAAGTTTAATTAATTCCCTCCTGAGATAAAAAATAGTTTTGAAAGTTTTTTCCTAAAAAGAAAAAAAATACTTTTACGAGCTATGTAACTCTTTGTTATCAAATCATCCTTTATTAGATCAACTCTTTGAATGTATAAAATTATTTTTTTAGTTATTAGTAAATTGGTGCACTGATGTAATAGCAGACGAGGATTCGCCAATTTCAAAGTTCTGGATAGGGTAATAAATTATCGTAATTTGTAATTTTTGCATAGTTTCAGCATGAACTTTTATATTAGTATTTTTTCTGGTTTTTCTTAAAAATAACTTTTATGGTCAAACTTTGTATATTAAACGAGCTCAAATCTATAGAATTCAAGTCGAAATAGAGAGAGAGGTGGTTTCATTACAACTTTGAAAAATTCCTCTTTCGATATATAATATTCTAGATAAAATAAATGACTAGCTTGCTTGTCAGTGCTGGGAATGGCTGGCTATTCGTTCGATTTATTGTGTATTTTATAATAAAATGAAAATAAATATCGGTTTTCTTTAATATTTATTATTATGGATTTGAAATGTTTTACTTCATCATCATTCACAATATAATAGGCAATTACTATATATAAATAATAAATAATAAATATATTTTAAAAATAAATAAATTTATACGGGACTAAATGTCCCCTATATTGAATTTATTTAAGAATTTTTCCATTTTTAGGGTTCCCTTTAAATATTAAAACGGAAACTATTAGTGACGTTACAATGTCTGTCTTGACGGACTGTCAGAACATTGTACCTACCTCGAAAACTTAATAAGACACATAAATGAATTATATAAGTTATATTTAATAATTTTCACCGAAATCAACAATCATATTAAAATTGTAATTAAATATAAATAGTTATTTTGGGAAAAAATACATTTTTTAAGGAGTCTAAAATAAAAAAATAAAATAAAAAAATTGAAACACCACTTTTGTTTGGGGTTTTAAATTATGACCTTATTTGCTGGCATCAATGCTCTTTATTCAATCCCTGTATAGTCTTTGTATTTCGACAATGGAAATAGAGCTTCATAACAGTTAGTAATCCCTTTAGGTATTCGCAATCAATTTAAATATAATTTGGATTATTAATTTGAATTAATTAAAAAAAGTAGAAGGAAATCATTTTGTATCTCATCAACTTCGTCATCGAATATACAGTCTTAAAATTGTTTTAACGCAACCACCTCTTCCTACTAAATTCTATCTGATCCCAACTCTTTCTCTTCTCTAAAAATCCTAGATATCATTTCTTCCATTATGTGGGGGAAAATACTCCAATCTAATAGTTCGTCTTCTTCTTTTCTTTCTCACTCTGCTCTCTAAAATATAATATTCTTTAGCAATCTTTCATGATTCAAGATGGACCCTATCGTTTGGACTTTTCTCTTCTTTCATAATGTTTTTTTTTGTTTTTTTCAATTTTTTCAAGAAATTTCTCGTTTGTAATTTTATAAACCAATTTATTATTATTCTGTAGCAGTACCTACATTTCGAAATCTTTCAGTCTCTTTTCTCTGCCTCTCCAAACGTCCAGGTTTCACATCCTTACATAGCGATGCTCTATATACGAGCATAATAATTTCTGTTACGAATTAAAGGGGGTGATTTATTTTTGAAAATGAGTAGTGTGAAATTATTTTAATTAATCCGAACTATCATCTTTACTATAAAACATATTAGTATATAATATGCTGAAAGGGTAGAGAGAGTAATTCCATGAGCAAGAAGATCAAACAGGATAGTAGAAAGGGCTAGATCAAATTGGAGAAATAGTTAATTAGATATAATTAAGCAATATTAAATACTAATATACCTTTACATTTATCCATTTTGTATTTTTTTACTTCATTTAAAAATGGTTTTAAAATAATCAAAATCTAATTCGTAAATTCTAAATAAAATATTTGAATTGCGCTAATGTATTTTTTGAATAATACAAATAATAATAATAATAATAATTAATCAATGCTTGATTTAATATTATTTCAACATATTTTCTTATTGAATATTTATTGTTTAAATAATTTTTTTATTTAAAATAAAATTAAACATCATGATCACTGATCTTTGATTTATTGAATTCTCTCGTATCGTATTTTTCCATTAGTACTTGGCAAATATTTTTTCAGAGAATAAAATTGAGAGCTTTTATAATCTGAATCTTCCCTTTTTTCTCTTCCACTATTGATATTCATCAGAAAACGTTTACTCGACAAATCTTTATGAATGGTCATTGACTGAGATTGGATTAATTAAGTCAAGTACGTCTACTTATGGAAACCCTCCTCTTCCCTTCACTTGATAAATTCCATGTTTCTCTTCTTTAAGTGGATGAGTTGATTCTAGCTTTCAATTGTCGTCTGGGACGTACATGAGATTTATTTTCAAATTTATTCATTTTTTTACAAGATTAGAGGGTTTGATTTAAAATAGCAGATAAAATACAGATTTCTTTTAAATAAACAAAAATCGATGTATCTTCAAACTTTTTGAATTAGGTGCCCTATATTGAGAAACCAAATAAACAGTTGTGTGTGTGTGTGTGTGTGTTTTCTTATTTTATAATCTTATTTTGGCTAAAACCGGCTTTGCTATTCTTAACAGGGAACAAATACATTTTCACCCATAAGAATATGTTTGTTTACATTTTTATTTTCCATAAGCTAACGTCCCAGCTGTGGCCAATAGATATTAGAGGTAGTTATGATACATGTAATTGTTAACTCTATATATTTCTAAGAGATGTCATGCCTATCGTGATCGTTAATATAGTTTCATATTTAGATATCACGATTTATCTTGAACTACTTGAAATACTAGCTTGGAATTTGATATAAAAGTTAGATTTAAGGCCTAATTTATATCTTATTTAAGTCTTCAAACTCATTGAAATTAATCGGAATCGTCTAAATCTAAAGAAATAAGAATAGCTCTCCTATCTATAGCAAAGTTTACCTCACATGCTTCCCATAGATTTTCTCTTCGAATAAATGTAAATGAAGAAATCAAAAACCTTTATACTTAGATAAGTTTCTGTTTATAATACTGAATTTAGGCGCTTGTATCAGGAATATGAGACATATATAGGGGAGATTATTTTCAATTTTCTATTTGTGCCTTCGTTAACGATTTATTTATTTCTAAATGGGAAATTAAGGCCTTCCATACGGATATTTCAGGTTAATTTACTTCATTCATTTTAGAGGCTAATGCTAGTAAAATTTTCGTAATTAATTTTCACCTTTATTAATTCACCAAACCATGCAAAAATGCCAAATTTTACAATCCTAGAGTAATTTCATATATATTAGATGCAAATTTATCCTACTACATTCTTCATCCCTTCATTTTAAGGGTTAAGTTTGGGTTTTTGGAATTTTTTTTGGTTGTGCCCAAACTCTACTAGGATGCAAAATTTCATGATGCTGTATTTATTAGAAGTACCCTATAGGTTTTTATGAGCTGTCAGTGAGTGAGTGAGTGAGTGAATGAGTCAGCCAGTGAGTGCCAAAATTAGCTATTTTCTCAGGATTTCCGCGTTTTTTTGTCTATCACCAAAAATTCTACGAAGGAATTAATCAAAAACTATTGTTGAACTTAAATTCACTTCGAACAATTATTAATAATACTGTATAAAACATTATTATGCACACTAGAATGAACACTTAAACTTTTCAGACTTTTTCTAAATACACATTTGTTTAATTAACGTAAAAACAAAAACAAAATAACATTAACTTTATGTCCGTTTCAATTACTGTTTCTGTCTTTCTTTCAAGTTCGCTTTCAAAGCAAGAATACAATGAACGAACGTTGTTTTGGAAACGAACGTTCACTGAATTCATTATTAAAATCTATAGAACATTTTAATTTTTAGCTACTTTCACATTCAATGGCCGATTTCAAAAATTAAGCAGCATGTAGTGCAGTTAGTTCTTGAATCGAGAATATCTTGGATCTAGGAATATTGTGCTGTTTTGTAATCTTTTTACAACAGCTCATTTCCAATTATGTTGATTGTGAATGGAATTTATTTAAAAAGCCTATAAGAGAATAATAATATCTACACTCCTGTCTTTCTATTACAATTACAAAGGCTCGCATAAGCATAAATGGAAAATTTAGTAGGGGATAGTAGGCATGACATTTTTATATTATTAAAATTATTTATTTTAAGTTCAGCCTAATATTATTTAATTGAAAAAATTTAATTGAAAAGATTTTATTTTGCCAAGAGTAGCAGAGTTGTTGATTCATAAAAAGAAACAAAGAGGTTGTTCTCTGCTTGATGCAAATAAACATACACACATATAGTATAAATCAAAATTATATATCTATATATATTATTTATTTGTTTGAGACTATAATTTCGAAGCCTTGGCCCTCATCATCAGTCTTCTTAATTATAAATATTATTTTTCATGGGATCAGTATCGCGTGGATATTGAAAATTGTTTCCTTCTTTCTCAGCTTGTGGGCCAGGTAGAATTAAAAACATGGCCCACAAGCTGAGAAAGAAGGAAAAAATTTCAATATCCAAGCGATACTGATCCCATGAAAAATAATATTTATAATTAAAAAACTGATAATGAGGGCAAGCCTTCGAAACTATAGTCTCAAACAAATAAATAATATATATATCTATATAGATATATAATTTCGATATAAATGTGTGTATGTCTATTTGCATCAAGCAGATGACAACCTCTTTGTTTCTCTTTATGAATTTACTAATATTATTTGTTTCATATCGTAATAACTAAACTTTATTTTATTTTTATAATTAAAAGCTAAAAATTTAAACTATAGGCGAGCACTGAGCGAAGATTGCCGAGTTCATCTGACGTAAGCTTTTCCTTGAGATCCGTGTAGTACATGTGTTTGCCCAGTCAGTTAGTTGAACTTTTAAATTGCTTTTCCTCATAATGCTATCTTATTATATATTATATGATGGCTGACACGGGCTTTGTGAAGGCACAAAGCGATAATTTGCCAAATATAGATGCATTTATGCTAATGGAATTCATGAAAGTGGAGTTAAGCTCAACTATAAGTATTAGTATGTAAATATAACATATATTTATAATATAAATACAAATCTATATATGTATATAAAATTAAGGTGTTGTCTGTACATTGCTACAAATCATCATTTGGAGCATAAAGAGGCCTTGAGAAGGCGGTTCGGGGTCCAGGGGGCGAAGTCTTCAGGGGCCTTCTGAGCTAAATATAATATATGTTCGGGTACGTGCAAAGTTTTAAGAAGCGGTAACATGACGTCTCAGATTTCACTAATTTGAGCGCAATACTTGAAAATATAATTTAAAACCATTTATTTTTACCCCATTGGAAAAATCAAATAAATTTTAAAATATTTTTCTGTCTATATGCCCAGTATACAATTAAAATAATATTTGAAATTTATGATTATCCCCTATTGCCCGGAGTAAAACTACTGAGTAGATTTTTTTAAAGTTTTCTAATCCGACTTTAGCGTACCGCTCTTTTCCTTCATTTTTTAGATCTTTCTATCTATATAGTCAAATTTAATTCTAATGACAATCTTTAATTCCATTTAATCGAAAAAAATCTTGCTCAAACATTTGAAACACGGCCCAGTTTGGTCTGAAACGAGGGACTTTCTTCAGACACTGTGTGCTGTTAGTACGAATATATTTCTAGTCTTTCTAATTCCATTCATGTGTTGAATTAAACATTAACTAAATCTTTTCAATTAAACAGTAATGTCTATAGAGAGATACTGGGACTCCCGACCCTCTCTCTTTGCTAGAAACGAAAGATCTTTTATGATACTTAATGTAGTTGTATCGCGACAGTAGTATCAAAAAGTTAATGATAGAGTATATAGTACAGTCAGTTAGGATGTATAATTCATAAGCCCAAAACTTTTTTCTGTTTATGTACCACTACTAGGCAATCCCATACAACTTACTGCTCATTTGAAAAATTTGGCAACGCTGTCCGAGTTTGTATATATTTTTTCATAGAAATGTCAGATAAAGTACATTATAAATGGAGATTTATAAAACAAAAAGTTCTTAATAACGGATTGAAAGCTGTTGCGGCAATGGCTGAACCGAAAAAACGTCAAAAAAGTGTACTAAAATGGGTTAAATAAATGGGTTGTTGACAGTTTGTTTTTAGTTTAATCCCTTCCTACTTGGATGAGATAAATTTTTAATTATTTATTAATTATTATCTCAGAAACTGTATTGTAACTAAGAATTAAAATTTTCTTAAAAAATTTATTAGATATTGTTTAATGTTGGTTTAGTTATTTATAACAATCTTAAGAAGAGTTTCTTAATTATAATTATATATGTATGTAAACTTCTTTTTTTAATGCAATCTAATACAAGAAGGGGCGCCCAGTAAAGATGCAGCCCCTATGGATCTCGAAAGACCCTTGCATTACCGAAGAGAAGGGAAAGTTGATTAAGTGAGAGGGTGAAGACGTAGATGTTTATGCACTCGGGTTTTGAAGGTTTGAAGATTATAAGTGCTGGGGAAGATGGAGGCTGGGAGAGAGTTCCAGTTCCTTGAAGTCATGGGGATATACGTATTGGCGAATGAAGTGGTCCGGCACTTTTTAATTTGACCGCGAAAGAGTGTTGGGAGTCGGCAAAACGCGTACTACGCGCAAAGCATGCTTTGGGGGATATTACTGATTTTATCTCATCAGAGCACCTGCCGTGATAGTATCTATAGAAAAGGGAAAGGGCAGAGACATTTCTTCGATGAGCTAGCGAGTCGAGAGAGTCAGTGAGGGTAGAATCGTCAATTAGCCTGAAGGCTCGTTTCGGTATCCCGTATAGTGCAATGTATAAGAGTCTGAAAAACTCCATCTTTGGAATTTAATATCTCCGGAACTATATTGTTCATAAATTTCGTTTTGCACCAATCGATGAAGAATTATTTAAATAATAATCTGTCTAAATTTCAAAAAATCATAAGAATATGCATTTGGTGTACAACTACTTTATGAGTATAAGGGCTTGGCAAGTATCGGCAGAAGCTGGTCATAATAAATAAATATATTATATCTTTGAAAATTTACATTTATATACATTTTTAATGATTTTGAGAAGGGGCTTTAGCTCCTTCGCTGGGCATCTGTTAACTACGAAAGAGTGGATCGAATCTCGCTCCGGTCAAAAAGTTATCAACGCTGACAAAAGCTAAATAGGCCTTAATAAAATACAGAGAAAACAATAGAGAATTACCAGATTGAAAAACTACTTGTTACAATACTATAAAATATTCTACATTAAACTATGTATGCTTGAGGCAATATACGCATTTAATATATTAGTGGTGCAAGAAGATCCTGAGTACTCTAGAAAGCGTCTTCTGACCTTCACCTTTCGTTCAAAGAATACTTATATATACCTAAAGACTATTAATTTATTCATAAAGAGATTTAATTATCAGTGCTAACTCATTTGTAAATTTTTTATTATTCAAATTAGAAATTCTTCATCATACCCTTTTTCTTAAACACATTTTTTTTATTTATTAAAGCGTTTGACATTTCACGATAGTTTGAAAAATTAATTCGATTATATATAGAACTACGAATGGGTTTGACATTCTCTTTAACTCTCCATTCTCTAAAGTTTCAATTTCCTGGTTTATAAAATTCTAAACGAGTTTTCGAAATTTATTTTTTATTAAGTTTACTTTTACTTAATAACGGAAAAAGTTTTTTTTTGTTTTGTTTTTTACTCTCATTCATTTGATTCTATTTGGGTTATCAGCTAAGTTATGACTGAGAAAAAAAAATAAGGAAGGCGTGACAGGTGTGCGGTGCGAGCGAAATTTATTCTCTCATGATCCAGAATTTCGTTTTTTTTTTTTTTTTTGAGAAACCTAGATATAACATAAAAATTGCTTATGTATATATTGTTGATCGAGTATGTTTACTATATTCATAGCATACAGGAGAGAAGCTCTAAGGTATTGGTTTTGGTCATTCACTTCAGTCAATTTTAAAATAAAATATGTTCACCTTATTGTCTAACGTAAAAGTGAAAAATAGAAATACTCAATTAGGACTAGAATACTTTGCCAAAAAAGTTTCTCTCTAGGAGCATATATTTTTATTTAAACTGATTGTATAGAAAAATCCAGTCCTTTTTTTACTTTATCCAATGCGAAGCATGGGAAAAGTATTGTAATCAGTCTCGCGGCAAGCGTGACTTTAAAGGGTTCTCAGGTAGACTACGAAACCCATGATGTCAATTAGTCACAAATTCTAGTATTCAATTAGGTTGAAATTTAGCACGTGACGGTTTTGCCAAAAATTACATGGGGTCTCGTCGAGAGGCCAAAAAGTGCGATTTTTTCATTTGGTGCGTGCGGATGTATGGATGTATGGATGTATGTTATTGTTTTTTCCGTCCACGATTTTTTCCACACCGTTGCACCGAATAAAATGAAATTGAAAACCTACCATTTTTTTAACAAAATGAAGCGCTGATTAGTTTTTGGTACATATCGGCCCACAAACATTAGTACTTTATTTTAATACTTTTTTAGTTTTTTCTAAATATCTTCAAAATGACTTAACCAATTTTGATGAAATTTAATATCCTAATTAAGTACTTTGGGGAAAGGTTAAATAAAGTTTTTAGTAAAACTATATTTTAAAGTACTTTACTCTAGAGTAAGATAGTACTTTTTTAATTTTTTATTTTAAATTCTTTAAAATTTATTCATTTGATCGGTTTAATATAGCTCATTTAAACTTGCTTAAGTAAGATTGGACAGGCTTCTTTGTGTGAAATGCTAAAAATTTGGGAGGAAATTTTATAAGTAACCATAACAACTGCGTTGTTTTCTCATCCGTTACCTTTGCTCAAGCTTGAGTTGTTTACCAAGAAAGAATTTAGTCTTTTTGATTTTAAGTCGATTCTTCCAAGTTTTCAGTACAGGTTGCCATTAATAGTCAAAACATCAAAATTGGAATGCAATAAGGTTATTTCTCTAATAAAAGATAAGAATCGATCAATATTTTTTATTTTAACTCGATTCCTTCATGTCTTCAGCGATGGTTACCAATAATAACCGAAAGGTCAAAAATCCAATGTAGAATTGTTATTTCTCAAGTATTAAATGAGAATCGATCATTATTTTTGAATTTAAGTCAACATAGACTGCAAATAGCAAGTGATATCTGATTAATAATAAAGGATTAAACATTAATTAATTAATATTTCAAATGAATTTGATTAAAGTTTTAGCAACGATCCGTTGCAGTTTATTTTGGTTATTATTGTCGGATCGTTCAGCCGAGTGAAATTTAAATTCAAAACTTATCATTATTTTAATTTGAAAGTTTATAATGGGAAATAAGGACAAGTTTTTTGTGTGATTTTTTTTTTAATTTATCAACTAACGTTTCGTCGTCTTTGCCGACTTCTTCAGGGCTTCAAATAGTTACATCACACATTTATCTAAAATACATTATTTTCTTTTATCTCCGTTACCATTGAAGATCATTAGAAACTTAAATTTCAAAAAATTTGGCACATTCACATAACATTTTCTATGTGTAAAGATGAATAAGCAAAAGGATTTCGTTCTATTGTTTTAAAACTGTGTTGCCTGATTCTATTTATGTTATTTCTAAGACTATATATCTAATATAATTGTTAGTAAAAAAAAAAAAAAGAAAAAAAGGAATATTGTTATGTGAATGTGCCAAATTGGTTGAAATTTAAGTTTCTGTTGTTTTTCAATGGTAGTGGAGAAAAAAAGAAAATAATGTAATTGAAAGTTTCTTTTTGCAGAGAGTAGCAGAATTTTTAAATTGAAGGGGACAATAAAAGGGTGTGTCTCCTGCTTGAATGCGAGCCTAGGGGCCCCAAGTTAAGCAAATATACATATATAATAAAAGCCAAAATAATAATTTTATCTGTATTTTATTTTATATGTATTAGAATTAACAAAGAATCTCCATTAATCTGAAATGAGAAAAAAATTTTTGAAATGAAAAAATATTTTGAATAAATAAATAATAACATAATTAAAAAAAAATCGGGCTCCTCAAAATTTTTCTTGTGATATTCAATATATTCAATTGACTGTAGCAGCCAATAAATTTTCGTGTGCTCTAGACTTACCCCGCAGTCTCTGGCTTGGAATTAGATGATCTTAATCAATCAGTCTGGCTGCTAGAGAAAGCTTTGATTTTTACTCTCCTGAGACAAGTTAAGACTTGTTCTTTTCATTTCTATTGCTCGATTGTTTATTGCGAGGGATATTCTTCTAGCTGTTCCCAAATATATTCCATTCATCTTTAAATAAATAAATACCATATATACAATTCCTTTATAAAACAATAAGAAAAAAGCGATGTCTACCTGATGGGCGGGCCGAAGTCTGTATACGGATACCCACGATTACTCAAGAATCGAAAGTTCGTTCTTTTACCAAAATGTTTCTATTTTCAAAACAAAATTCTCATTAGATTTTGAGCTAAAAAGCTTCAGAACTTTTGGAAAAAAAAATCAAATTCTGACAAACTGTCTGATTCAGAGGTTCCCAAACTGCGCCGCGGCCTTTTCACAGGTGAAGCTTCATAATTAGGGCCAACCAGAGGTGGGCCAAGGGGGTCAAATGCCCTGGAGCCCGGACTTTTAAGGCCTCCGGGCGGGAGGTTGATTTCTTTTCTTACACTACACTAAACTATTGGTTTTCTGCGAGGTCCATTGAAAAAACAAGAAAAAAATAGACTTGAAAGATATTAATTTGCCGATGGTAATAGATTCAAATTTACTAGAAAATCATAAGATGGTGTCATCTATTAAATCCGATGAAATGGAATATTTTTAATTATATGTCAGAGGGGTTGTTTTTCACCCCCTCGGGAATCGAACCCGAGTGCCAGTAACAGCAATCCGGGCCACCTGGCTCACCTGCGGGATACGAACCACTCTGACATATGCAAACGCGTAAAATATTTTACTCAAAGATTGTTATCTTAATTTGTAAAATTTCGCGATATATATAGTGATTCTAAATTTAAACATATAGCCATCGGGTGAAAAACAACCCCTCTGACATATAATTAAAAATATTCCATTCCATCGGATTTAATAGATGACACCATCTTATGATTTTCTAGTAAATTTGAATCTATTACCATCGGCAAATTAATATCTTTCATATTAAATTAGGAAAAGTCATTCCATTGCCCTTCGAATTTTTGAATTTTTTCAAAATTCGAAACACTCAACCACCTTTATTTAAATTATATGGCATGGCTATATGTTTAAATTTAGAATCACTATATCGCGAAATTTTACAAATTAAGATAACAATCTTTGAGTAAAATATTTTACGCGTTTGCATATGTCAGAGTGGTTCGTATCCCGCAGGTGAGCCAGGTGGCCCGGATTGCTGTTACTGGCACTCGGGTTCGATTCCCGAGGGGGTGAAAAACAACCCCTCTGACATATAATTAAAAATATTCCATTTCATCGGATTTAATAGATGACACCATCTTATGATTTTCTAGTAAAAAATAGACTATTTACCTATCTACAAATAAAAATGAAATGAAATAATACTGGTAACATTTTATTCACACCCGATAGCAAAATATGTTTCGTCCTGGAAATGAACAGTTTTTAAAATTTCCATTACATTACTATAGTTTATTTTAAAGTTACCCAATATAAACATACACAAATTTATAATTTATTCTAACATATAGAGCATTATACATTAGAAGGGACCCATACTCATGTTTGTCCAGAGGCTCGGAATTTCTCTGGGCGGGCCTGGGTAATTATATATACAGTATTTGACTTTTTTACTAAAAAATTATTTTATACGTGTTTAAGCTATAATGATAGATTGAGAGTATAATTCTTTTTCATGGGTTTTTATTTTGCAATTTTTTTTAACATATTTTAATTTTATATAATAGACTTAGCATGTAATTTTATTATTAGTATTAAAATAGTTTGTGTTAAGGAGAAGTAAACACTATTGATAAAACTCTTACGATAATTGATTAATAGAAAATTCTTTATTTCGTGTCTGAGATTGTTTCAATGTCTCCAATGGATATGGACTTGTCTCGACATGTATCCGGGAATATTATAAAAGTGCCCAAGCTTATATTTCGCACCCATTGTTTTCTATACCAAGGTGAGACATTCTACCCCAATTGCATTTCAGAGAGCTTATAATTTTTTTAATTTTCATCTTTAATTGTTTTCAAAATATTTCAATGAAAAAGGGAATTATTTTTTGAAATTTTGGTAGATTCTTTTCAATTGCTTTTAAGGAAAAACAAATTTATTGAATACCTATTACCTCTTTTTCATTAAATAATTATATACAATTTTATTAGGTAGGTTTTTTAATCAAATAAATAAGAATTAATAGATATTTTTATGAGGTGTTCATTTTAGAAAATCAATTCATACGAAATTTGTTTTTAATAAAATTAATAATTTATTTTTTCTAATAAAACTTCCTTGGTAGGCTTGCAAGCTAAAGCCTGCTGGGGGTGTTCATTATAAAATTTCCAAATCAAAATAATTTAATTTTTTATTTTCGTAAAAAAATTCGAATTCGATTTTTTGTCCAATTTTTCAGGTACCTTAAATCCGAAAAATTGAAAACTCTCTCTCTATCTATCTTCGTGTAATCCTGAATTTAATTTGGAAAAGTCCGAATTAGAAGTTACAAATCTATATATAAATTACATTTTTATTTAATTCTTATGGTGAGTTATTATTATTATTATTATTATATAGGTGTTTTAGGGCGCATCAACGACAAGGGTTATTAGCGCCTCAAATACAAGACAACCTAGAAACGTCTTAAATAAATAGTATCACAGTAAAAGGACAAATAAAATAACAAGATAAATTTTATAAAATAACAACAAAATAGACCTATACAAAATAACAACAAAGATAATACTATATAAAATAACAACAAAATAGACCTATACAAAATAACAACAAAGATAATATATACTATATAAAATAACAACAAAATAGAGCTATACAATATAACAACAAAGATAAACTATATAAAATAACAACAAAAGCTGTAAAGGGGCTATTTAATAAATATACAACAGAATAAATTAGTAAAATCAAAGAAGTAGAAGAGGGATATTTTAGACATGGCTAAAAAGATTAATATCACGCAAATACTCAAGCAGGTTCTCATAGCAATCCATATCAGAGAGAATATCCCTGATGTTTTTATTTTCAAGTTTATATTTTATCCTTTTAGTATTGTAAAGTGGGCAATCCACTAAAATGTGGGATACATCAATTCTCCTGTCACACATAATACATCATGGTGGAGCTTCTCTATTAATTAGGGTGAGTTAGGTGTCCGAGATGGCTAAAGCATTGGACCGCTTCAGCATCGTTGATGACGATGTTCAAGCTGGAGGCCCGGGTTCGAGCCTTGGTAGCGTATAAAATGTCGACCTGCCAAAACTCGACTCCCTCACTAACCCTACTAACACTTTACTTATGTGCTGTCTAAATGGACTGTGTTCTCGGTGACAATAAATTATAAAAAATTAATTTACTATGTAATAAATCTAGCTACCACCATTCCCAAATTATTTCCATAGATACGATCTGTCTTGAGATCAAGAGATCGATTGCAAAAGGTGAAATATCGAGTTTGTAGTTTATTTAGATGGCTTGTTGTTTGTCGACAAAGTTCCCTTCACCCGAGTAGCAGGAAAAGAGCTCATTTGTTTGATCTATCCATAGATAGTATGCAGCCCGCTACGAATTAATCTTGCATTCCGCAAACAGTCAGGAAAGATAAAAGCTTATTTTCCGGACGGGTGGGTTGCGGTGAAGACGGCGACTCACACATTTGACGGATTTACGACTCGACCACTAGAATAAGAAAGAAAAAGTAAAAAAAAAAAAAAAAAAGAAAGTAAGTTGAGAAATCGGACGAGAGGTTTACTTCCAACTTCTATTTGCTGCACAAGTTTTCCGGTCGGTTTCGCCACATTCATCCCCCTTTTTCCTCTTCTGCCACCTTGAATTGGTCCCTGAGCAAGGGTTTGTAATTAAATTGGCTGAGAGGTGAGAAAGTAGGCTTTAAGAGGAAAACTGGACTGGAGACAAAAGGAAACAAGAGTAAACAAGATTCACTTCCAAAAATACAATTCATGAGTAAATACAATACAATCCGCTGGTCTATACGTACCTCTCGTATTTAATTTAGAATTCGAATGAATTTTACTCTTTTCTTCTCTTTTAATCTAATTAAGAAATTCAGAAAAAAGTAAATTAAAAATAAATCCTATTCAGGATAATTAAAAATCTTTTATTTAGACAAGTTTCTTTCCTCTGAAAATGAATATCCAAAGAAAAAAGCCTCGATAACTGAAAGGAAAGAAACAAAAGAACTTAAATGTTTAAAAAATTGATAAGTTAATTGATTTGAACCTTATTATGTATTTTTAAAAATTCTTTTGTTTAGAGTTATTAAATAATTAAGTAAAAAAATTAGAGTTTTAAAACATGTACTTATGTATACTTGGGTGGTCCTTATTTTGGTTATTTTCGAATTTTTATGCTGTCAGAGGCTCATATAGTTTGAAATGAATAAAGAAAATATGCGTCAAGTTTCAAGTCTATATTTCAATTTTAACCTGGGCCGCACAGCGATGCACGTTTCCCATCTTAAACAACAAGGGGTTTTTGGCATTGAACGATCAATTTTTTATACCTGCCAAATGATTGGTTCAAAAAATTTGAAACTGTAGACTTTATGCTTATAATATTAGATATCCTTCAGAATTTTTACAGATTTGTTTTTCTAGCCCCTTGTCCTCGGGAACTAAATGCACATTTAGCCAGTCACAGATTAACCAAGAATAGGCGCTTAACAAATAAAATAAAATAAAATAAAACAATACAAAACATAAAAATACATAAATAAAAAGTGATCATTGGATTATAGTTGGATGCCAATGGATACTATATGCTTAATAATGGAATCTGCAATTGGACCCCCTTGGCCTAGAGATGCCAATAGAATCTCTGCGCATGTGGGGAAATAATTTTTTCCTTTAATATTAAGGTACAAACGATCAATTTTGTGACTTTGTCTCACAGCCCAGAAGGACGTGGTTAATATCACCAAAAGAAATAGAGTCACAAGAGCAGTATGTATTATCTCTTTGGCCGATTCTGTGTAGGTATTCCCTTCATCTCACACTTTAAATGTAACAAAATAATTTATAATTATAAATTAAATCTCACTTACATACATTAATTCCTGTGAATCAATTGTAATAGACTGATGTAGAGGGCAAAGCTCTCGAAACTAAAGTCTCCGCTATAAATAAATGAAAAATTTATAATTTCAGCAGGACAGACTCTTTTATTGTTCCTTCAATTTATAAAAATTCTACTACTCTCGTCAAAAAAACTTTCATTTCATATTAATATAAATATAAATATCATACAAATATATACATATAAAGCACACATATACCTATATATAGAAAAAAAGTGATTGTTTATAAATATTAAAAAATACTAATCTTTTTTATTACAATCTTAACATGTTTATTTTAAAACCAAACGTTTCATGAGAATTTCTCCCTTTCTCAATGTAAAAAAAAGTTTCTTTTACTAAGAATCAGATTATATTATACCTATAATTTTTGATCTTTTAATAAAATTAGATAGATATGAAAATATATACTAAATTACACTAACATATTGAGTACTAGAAAATTTTAAAATGGTATGATCAGTTAATTACAATGACTTGAGCCTTGGCTGTGTTAGTAGGAGTATAATTGAGTCCACTCAAAAGGTTTTGAAAAGCTTTGACCCTGCTCTTGCGTTGAGTGTAAGCCTTGAGAGTCATTCATTCTATTTTTGATCAAACAGAAGGCTTTCTATAGATTCCAATGAATTGATTCTTCGTTCTTTTGATATAAATGAAAACTCAAAAAAGTTCGTATTGTGTACGCCAAAGGTTTTTCAAGTTAATTTTAACTCACCCTAGATCTAATTTACTTTTCTAAAATTAGACTAATAAGACCTCAAGCTCATTGTATTTAGGACATCATTTGAAAACAAGTATTATCATTACCGAGGTTTTTACAAGAAATCTACCTTAATAAAGATCATTAACTATGATTATTAAAGAAAATTAGACTCAGAAAATTAAATGAATATATATACGTGTAGATATATCCTTAATTAATTCACCATTTTAATTAAAGTAATTGGTGCGCAATGAGCATCTCGTCATAAAATATGTGCTTCTTAAGAGGAAAGACTTTAATGAGATTTGCTATTTGTGATTACTTCATGTGAATAAATTCAAAGATTTGAATCAAATTAGAAATAAAAATATTTAAAAAAAACATTGATTATAAATTAATATTTAAAACGACATGCACGAATTCGCATTGTTTTAAATTTATTTTCATATCAATGTGGATAATTTTAATTTCAATATTTATGACAAAAATATAAAATATTCATAAGATGAAAGGATAATCAAAATATTCTATTTCAAAGAATCATAATCTATCATTCATTACTAGTATCATTTATTTTCCAATATTATTTCACTGTTTGGTATAGAAAAAATAAATAAATATATTTAGTATTTTTAATGACAAAGTCGCAAGAAGGTTAACATTCAAAAAATGCAACACTCTAATCATGAGCACCGGAAGGGGGTTGCAAGGGGTGCACTTGCTGTTATGAAAGAAAATACACAGCAAAAGATTAAGAAATACTTTTTTTATTAAGTCATTGTTTGAATAAAAACTTAACTCGTTTAGGTTGCTGTCCAAATTTGTTCATCACCTTGTCAATGAATTATAAATATTATAAATTATATTTTATTAGTTAATAGTATAGTATGTAGATGGAAATGCACCCCTCTAAAAATAATCCTGTTGGCGCCCATGAGCATAATTCATGTTAAGATCTTGTATTTCTGCAAAGAAGAGACAGTATTCAAGAGAGAGGCTTTTGTGAATCTTGTGGATCTTGAAGGATTGAAGCTTTTATGGATTCGGGAAAGTGAGTGACAAATAGGAAGTTCCAATTCCTAAAAGTCTAGAAACAAAGGATTTGACGAATCATTTAGTTAGATGATCTGATGTAATTTTTCACACATTTTAGCATAAAAAGTCCCTGCCGAAGCCGTAAAGTATGTTGTACAAATTTTCGTCCAGATCAAAGGCGATAAAATTTATATTTTTGCCCCCACCGCTTTTTGATTTTAATAGTAGATTTTTCGACACATAGTTCCTCAAAGTCGTGAAGTATAAATGCACAATTTTTTCATTTCCGAATAAGGGGATAATATTTACATTTTGCCCACTCCCCCTCCCTCTTCTTATTCGAATAGTTGATTTTTCACCCAATAATTCCACTGAGTCTTAAAGAGAGCTCATGCAAAATTTTATTCAGTTCGGACAAAAGAGATCAAGTTTAAATTTTTTTCCACTTATTCTGATAATGATTTTTTGACATAGGTTCACAAATATCTGATAATCCTGGTATAATCGTACAATTTTTTCTCAATCGAACGAAGGGGCTAATATTTAAATTTTTTGAATTTTCAAAAAAATATTTAAAAATAACCAATGAAAAAAATACGATAAATCTTCTTGCGATGAATTTTCCTTGATAAATCTTCCCTACTATAAATTTCGCCTGCGATGAATGCTTTCTATTATACATTGACTCTTTTAAGTCTTGGAAATACCACGGTTTTAAAAGGGATTTTCATGGGCTCTCATCCCATCAAGATTTCAATGATAATTTTTTTTTTTTTTAATCAATATAATGGACTCGACTTATTACCATTTTTCCAGTAAAAAATTCTATATAGACTAAACACAAACTAGTACGGGGCTCGGCCTCATCAAGCCCCAAGCACAACTCATTGATACTTAATATAGGAAATCCATTTTCTATCACAGTATGATCAACAGTATAGAATGAAAAATAATCTTTATCATTAATGTAAACCATTTTATTTATGAATATCGATTTTATTATTAGACTTTATTTTTGTTAAATATGAAATTAATTTCCATTTTTTTGTTTTTTGTTTCAGGTACGTATCTCATCAGTCAGATTGCTTGGCTACAGTTTTTTTTTAATATCCTGCTTCATCTTGATAAGTAAACAGATCTTTTATTTATTTTTTTTAGTTACATAAGAATATTATAAAAAATTAAGTAAACTTAGAAAATCTCTTTTTATATAAAGAAAAATAATTCATTTAAATAGAACCATGGACTGATAAGAACTGTTTGCTTACTTTTGCCTATATGATCTATTTTAATTGGAATACTCTTTAACACATTGCTAGAACTACAGATTCTACGTTACATTTATAGTTTCGAATATGTTATCTCACATTTTTAGAATAATAGAGTCGTTGAAACCTTTTAGAGAAGCAATCTAATACAGCAAGATAATACATTGCTAATATTAAATTAATCATTTAGTAAAACTATTCGGTATGCTAGAGCAGTGTTTCTTAAACTATGGGCCGTGTAAGTGAATTTTGGGGTCGCGAAACATATGGCAACAATGACAATAAAGCAATAATCTTTGAAATAAACTGCAACGGATTGTTTCTATACTTTATCCAAACTCATTTAAAATATTAATGTTTATTCCTTTATTAATTAGATATCACTTGCTATTTGCAGTACATGTTCACGTAAATTAAAAAATAGTGATCGATTCTCATCTAATACTCGAGGAATAACCATTCTACATAGGATTTTAAACGTTTCTGTTATTATTGGTAACCATTGCTGAAGACATGGAGGAATCGAGTTAAAATCAAAAATAGGTATCGATTCTTATCTAATACTAGAGGAATAACTTTATTGCATTCCATTGTTGATGTTTTGACTATTAATGCCAACCTCTACTGAAAACGTAGAAGAATCGACTTAAAATAAAAAAAGACTAAAGTCTTTTTTGCTAAACAACTCAAGCTTGACCACATGAGAAATAACAGATAAAATATTTCTAATTAAAAAGACGATGATGAAAATCAAACCTTCGAAACTATAGTCCCAAACAAATAAATTATATATATTTATATTAGAAGTATTTTAATTTTGGAAAGACGAACTGGTAGAATTTCAATGGAGAATTGATAGAAGGCAGCCCAAGGATAATGGAAAAATAAAATTCCGAATAAAATAAATTTATTATAAAGTCATTTTTGAAGAAGGAGGGAAGATCTTCCGAAAAATCGGTTTGTAAGAGGATAAAAATGACTTTCCAATAAATTTCTTTTATTAGGAATTTTATTTTTTCATTATCCTTGGGCTGCCTTCCATCCATCCATCCATATTTATATTTGGTAGGTATATATAATATATATGTATATGTCAATTTGCATCAAGCAGTGAACAATCTCATTGATCTCTCTTTATGAAGCAACAACTCTGCTACTCTCGGCAAAATAAAATTTTTAAAGAAAACTATTTTATTTTTTATTGATTCAATTTCCCTAGAATACTGAAAATTTTAAGAAAAATTTTATGTATTTAATAAAACAGAAAATTAATTTTATTTTGATTATCGCAAATCCTATAGGCTTGAAGACATAAATAAATAATTGTAGAGTTAAGGACAAATAATAAAAACACGGAAGGGCGCTTTTATAAGCATAGACAACGCCTAACCATGGCAACATGTGCTGACTTGCATCGAAACATGTCAGTACTTGTAAACTAAGGCGAACGTGAGCTGATTGATGGTTTATAGAAAATAAATAAATATTTATAATTATATAATAAAAGAGCACTTTTATCATCTTCGTATACTGATTATTGAAGAAAAATAATTAAAATTATACAATTAAGATAACAATCTTTAAGTAATAAATTTATCGCGTTTACATATGTCAGAGAAGTTTGCACCTCGCACGTAAGCCAAATGGCCCGAATTGTTGTTACCGGCACTCGGGTTCGATTTCAGGGGAGGGGGTGAAAAACAACCCTTCTGACATATAATTAAAAATATTCCATTCCATCGGATCTAATAGATAACACCATCTTATGATTTTCTAAGAAAATTTGAATCTATTACCATCGGCAAATTGAAATCTTTCATATTCAATTAGGAAAAATCATTCCATTGCCCTTCGAATTTTGAATCTCTTCAAAATTCGAAACACTGAACGACCTTTATTTAAATTATATGGCATGCCTATATGTTTAAATTTAGAATCACTAGATCGCGAAATTTTACAAATTAAGATAACAATCTATAAAAATATTTAACGCGTTTACATATGTCAGAGAGGTTAACACCTCCCAGGTGAGCCAGATGGCCCGGATTGCTGTTACTGGCACTCGGGTCCGATTCCCGAGGGGGAAAAACATCCCTTCTGACATATAATTAAAAATATTCCATTCCATCGGATTTAATAGATGACACCATCTTATGATTTTCTGAATAAAATTATACATTTAGCAGGCTCATTATTATCTTGAATAAATATTACATAGATATTCAAAAGTTTAAAAATTAAACTTGTACGAAATTTTCTTAAGGACTTACTTGAGGACTTCAATACTTGTCAATATTTTCTGTATAAAAAAATTATCGTAGGTACTTCAAAATTTGTAATATTTCAAATTGTTCTAATTACATAACATTATGTAGAAAAAATTCTTTAAAAATAAAATCTATAGAGATGTAATTATACATATTTATATTTCCAAAGCGGGTTTCCTTTCAAGTTTTTAAATACAATTATAACCTCTAACCAATCCAGGAATAATTCAGATTTAGACCATTCAGTTCTCCTTAATTTGATTTTCCGAAAGTCGATGTTTAATCCGTAACTTTCGCGATAAAGAATGATAACGGAGTGCATAATTAACGTTTGACATATTAATCCAAGGAAAATTACAGGTCGGAAACAATGCACGCAACAATATTTTAGAGAATCACATGAATTATTCGTTTATTCAATTTTGTGAACAAGCGCAATTTGAATTTTCTCTTTTCTATATCAAAAAATAATCAAATTTAATATTTAGCTCTATTTATCATTTCCTAAGTATTTCCTATTCCGTTCTCTCTTTGTTTATTTATGATTAGAATCTTCATAAATTTTAGTTAAAAGAAGAGGAAAATCGATTTATCTTTGATAAACTTCCAATGAGATATTTGTTTAATAAGTTCGATATTACTTAAAGAGATTTTTCGTTAAAGTAAAATATTTTAATCACCTTGCCTTTAAATTTAATTTCTCATTTAGGTATACGTTTCATTAGTGTGTCACCTGGCGTGCATTTGATTATCAAAATTTCTGCTCCATTAAGCCCTAAAGACTTTCATTAATAAATAATATTCATTTAATTAGTCCTATTTCAATATACTGAAATTGTATTTAGTTATTAATTTATTGATAAAAAAAGAAATTTGCTTATAGAATAACAGGTTACTTCACCTTAAAAATTTAATTGTTTAATATTGACGAAATGATTGGGGGGGATGGAGGATGAGGAGAGCAAACCAATCGACTTGATTGGGGAATAATGGAATTGAAATAATTATCGGAAAAGAGCTTTTTTTATCTAATTAGATTTTTCCTCTTATTAAAAACAAGGACACCTCGATGGTGGAGAAGTAATCTCCGGAATCGAAGCAAAAATACAATGTATACATTAATTAATGTAAAATAATTGGTTTAATAAAATTTATAAAAAAAAAAAATTGTTTAATATTATCATTAAAATATTATATTGTTTCTAACATTATTAGTAGTAGTAATTAAAAATTCTAATTTAAAAGTTTTTATTTTGTCGAAAATAGCAGAGTTGTTGATTCATAAAGAGAAACAAAGAGGTTGTCCTATGCTTGATGCAAATAAACATACACACATATATATCAAATATATATGTATAAATGTATATATATATATATATATATATATATATATATATTATTTTTTGGGACTATAGTTTCGAAGGCTTGGCCATCATCATGCTTTTATAATTATAAATATTATTTTTTTGTATCGCGTGGATATTGAAAATTTTTTGCTCTTTACTTAGCCGAAAGCCAGTTAGAATTAAAATTTTTATATATTGGATATATATGTGTGTATGTTTATTTGCATCAAGCAGAGGACAACCTCTTTGTTTCTCTTTATCGAAAATTCTATTTCCATCTCAACTACTATCCTCAAACTAATAATTTATTCAATTATTTCATTATAATAAAATCAATCATAATTTCATTTATAAATAATTACAAATTACAAAATTTCATAAAACAATTGTTCACATTTTAAATTGAAAGTTTCTTTTTCTTGAGAGTAGCAGAATTTTTATCAATTAAAGGAGACAATAAAAGAGTGTGTCTTCTGCTGAAAAAAATATATTTTTTAATTTATTTATAACGAAACTATAGTCTCCTTATAAATAAATTTAATTTTTTTCAGCAGAAGACACACTCTTTTATTGTTCTCAATTTATTCTTCCACCGTTTTTGGTAAAACTCTTTTTATGGTCATGTTAATTTGATTAAACTATCGTGTTATGTTAGAGATGTTATTTTAATATAAAACCCCATTTGGCTGATAATATCCATATATTTAGAATTACAAACGAGGAAGTTCTGTTAATATTAGAGAAAATCAAACACCGGAAGAATCTGAAGAAGACAAGAGTTCAAATGATAGGACACACCTTGAGACACGGAGCTAATGGATATTTAAGAGGGCGAAGTAAAAAGAAAAGAGGAAGGAAAGAGAAATGGCGTAACTATAACGTTTGAGGCCCGTGGTAAATTCATCGGATGGGGCCCTCCCTCAATGTAAAGAAGCTAAACAAACGTTGTAGTTTCTTTTTAACCGACTTCAAAAAAGGAAGGTTCTCTATTCGGGTGAATTTTTTTTTTGTTTATGTTACCTCATATCTCCGCCATTTGTGAACTGATTTTGATGATTTTTTTTGCATTGGGTTCAGTCTAGCTTCCGATTGGTCCGTTTTTTTTCATTAGTATTGGACCTTTTTTGATATGTTTGTTCAGGCATAACTTCTTTGTTTATCAACCGATTTTAATGATTCTTTTTTTTGGAAAGAGGGTACCTTAGGGGTGGTACCATATTAATTTGGTCAAGTTCTGAAGATATGACCAATGACGAAATAACGAAAAGCTCCAATTCTTATGACCAAATAATCGAAATTATAATAAATAAAATCTTTTATAAAAAAATCTTAAAACATTCATTTAAAACCCGTAAACTTTTCGAGAGAATTTCTATATTTATGAATTGAATTTTATTATTTTCTGGAAAAGGAGGGATGGAGGAGAGGTGGATGATGGAGAATTGGTGGGTGAAACCAATCGACTTGATTGGGGAATAATGGAATTGAAATAATTATCGGAAAAGAGGTTTTTTTATCTAATTAGATTTTTCCTCTTATTAAAAACAAGGACTAAAGATAAATAAGGACACTCGATGGTGGAGAAGTAATCTCCGGAATCGAAGCAAAAATACAATGTATACATTAATTAATGTAAAATAATTGGTTTAATAAAATTTATAAAAAAAAAAAAATATTATTTTCTGATCTCCCGAATCGAAGCTAAAATACAATGTATACATTAATTCATGTAAATTAATTGGTTTAATAAAATTTTATAAAAAAAAAAAATAAATATCATTTTCTGATGGAGGGGAATAGAAGTGAATGAAATAAATATTATCGGATAAAATAATTTTTGAAAAAAATAAAAACCGACTTCAAAAAATTAAGTGCAACAAATATAAAAATACACTAAAAGGTATAAAATAATTATTATCTTATTTAGTTACAACTAAACGACGAAATATTAACACGAAATTACTTTTTAAAGTCGGTGCCAAACAAACTATACCTATAAGCGAGCGTACCCGCCAAACGTACTAAGTAAGATCCGTCGAGTGCGATTCATAAAAGGTATATGTTTGGCACCAACTTCAAAAAGTAATTTCGTGTTAATATTTCGTCGTTTAGATTGTAACTAAATAAGATAATAATTATTTTATACCTTTTAGTGTATTTTATATTTGTTGCATTTAATTTTTGAAGTCGGTTTTATTTTTTCTTAAAATTATTTTTATTTTTCTCTTTTTAGTGATGTTATTAATAGTGATCATATCATCAGAACTTGACCAAATTAATATGACACCATCCTAAGACACCCCCTTTCGGATAAAAGAACCATCGAAATCGGTTCATAAACAAAGAGGTTAGGTCTAAACAAACCTAAACAAACCTAATAAAAAAGGTCTAATACCTATGAAAAAAAATCGAAAAAAAATGGGACCAATCGGAAGCTAGACTGGACCCAATGCAAAAAAAATTTTCAAAATCGGTTGACAATTGGCGGAGATATGAGGTAACATAGGCACAAAAAAAAAAAAAAAAAAAAAAAAAAAATTCAATCGAATAGAGAACCTCCTCCTTTTTTGAAGTCGGTTAAAAAGAGGTTTTTTTATTTAATTAGTTTTTTTCCTCTTATTAAAAGATGGACTAAAAAAGATGATCAAGGACAGTCGATGGTGGAGAAGTAATCTCCGAAGTCGAAGCTCAAATACAATGTATACATTAATTCATGTAAAATAATTGGTTCAATATCATTTTCTGATTCATTCACCCGACACTTTCTCTTACGAGATGCATGCAAGGTATTATATTAAGTCACTATTAATAACATCACTAAAAAGAAAAATAAAAATAATTTTTATAAAAAAAAAATAAAACCGACTTGAAAAAATTAAATGCAACAAATAAAATAATAATAACTTAAAAATCAAATAAAATCCACTAAAAGGTATAAAATAATTATTATCTTATTTATTTACAACTAAACGACGAAATATTAACATGATATTACTTTTTGAAGTCGGTGCCAAACATACATTTTATGAATCGCACTCGACGGATCTTACTTAGTACGTTTGGCGAGTACGCTCGCTTATATAGTTTGTTTGGCACCGACTTCAAAAAGTGGTTTCATGTTAATATTTTGTCGTTTGGTTGTAACTAAATAAGATAATAATTATTTTATACCTTTTAGTGTATTTTATTTTATTTTAAGTTATTATTATTTTATTTGTTGCATTTAATTTTTTGAAGTCGGTTTTATTTTTTTTTTTTATATAAAAATTATTTTTATTTTTTAATAAATTAATTCGTAAACAAACGATATTATAATTATTGTTGCATTTTTTGTTGATTTTCTAGTAACTTTTAATTTAAAGAGCGAATTGAATTGAAATAACAATTTTATTTTTAGTCAAAATTTTAATTATTAAAATTCCTTTTTTCGGGCTTTCTGTTCAGCAAAAGTGTTAATGACAACATCAAAGTTCAAATTTCGGGTCATGGAATGTTCGATGGATAGAATAGCTAAGTTGCGTAACCTTTCTTGTCCCATAGAATTTCTTAAATAAGTTTTTATCAATTTTAATTTTGAAAATGATCGCTCGGAACTAGCCGTAGTCACAGAAAAGGTTACAAATAATAGAAATGCAGTGAACACTTCAGGAAAGCTTGAAGACATAAAATGATTCTTATGATTCTCTTATATATGGGCCATTCCACGCCAAATTGGACAGTTTGAAAAATGTTAATTTTTGATTTCCTTCATTTTTGACATTTTTTTAATATCCATCAAAAAATCTTGGTAAATTTTGAAATTTTTTTGAACACCGATTTACAAGAAATTGAATTTCGGTTTTTCGCTTATAACTTCTTCAAAAATGGTCCAAATTCAATTTTTTTTTTTTTTGAAATTTTTGTATTTTACACACTTTTTAGAAAAAAATACAAAAAAATTATTTAAGGTGTTTTTATATGCAATTTTTGCGTTTGAAAATTTTTATATTGTTTTTGAAACTGTATGTAGGTACTCTTCAATTTTTTTGATAATTTTGTTTTTTTAAACTTGTATTCAGTCAACAAATTTTAAGACCGGGTTGATAGTAGGCCTATGATAATTAGTATTTTTTATCGATTGTTGAAAATTTCGAAAAATATTTATTCGCTATTAAAACCACTTTTTGGTATTGAGTTCTCTTTTTTTATTTATTTTGAATTGATTTTTTATTGTTGACAGCTGTTTAAAATAAATAATTAGTATTTTAGTTTGTTTGAAAGAAAATCAAAATCAAAAATCGAAAATCGAAAAAAATAGTAATTATCATTTGGCGTGGAGAATGCCCCATATATAGATGAGTTTTCTATTTCATGTCTAAAAGTGGGTCGAAAAATTAGAATTTCCTTGACAACCGAGACACGAATTTTGTAATAATAAATGTTAGGATCCTCCTGTGCTCGCGGCCCTCTCGGGGCCGGGGGCCAGTGGCATTTTGCCCGACAATCCACCCTATTGTTTCTCCACTGGGCATGCGCCAGATTGGGCTATTTTTCCCAGATAATGAAAGATTAATAAGTTAAATATGATATTCAGACTTAACTAGTGCCCAGTGACTTCTATTGCCTGGCCTATCGAAGAGCCTTCTTTGATCTTTCCTTTTTTTTTCTTTTTTTTTTTATAAATATTAAATGACGTGTTCTGATGAAATAAAATAAAAATCACCCCTAAAGCTTCATTTGCGCAAATTACATTATATTCAAACATTCAAAACCGAGCGATTAAATTAGATACTAACCGAACAACACATTCATCTCGATGATATGACTTCTGAAGATTGGAACTCTCTTCCCGCATCCCTTTTTCTGATGACATATAACCTTCAGTTTTCCAAGACCCACATCTATAGGTACCTTCGACACCGACTCGACCCCTCTCCTTCTTCTTTGCAAGTTTCCACTCCGGTCCACAGATGCTGCACCTTTTTGGTAGAACATCTTCTTGCATCAAAATCATTCTATGAATATAAAAATCATGGATGGGACTTTTAAACAAGTGAAAGATTTGTCATGGATATGGAGTGATCAAGGCTGCTTCATACCGTTCTTAGGATTATACACTCGATGATGATGTTATATTAAGAATCAAGTTAATTAATTCTTAAGTCTCTATATCTTTATCATCATCTCTATCTACATTTGATAGCGTTACTCTTTAATGGTAAAATTCATTTTTCTTCGTTTTTTTTAGTTTGAATATTTGAAAAACAAATTTGAAGAGCCCTCCTCTTCTTAATTTTCAGTTCGATTTCAACCAAAATCTCACAAGGTCTTAATCTTACTTCAAGAAAACTACATTTGAAATTTAGTTTTGATATTCAAACTAGTTTTTGTGGTAGAGTGTTCAGAAAATTTGATAACACACAGATTAACCTAGTACTAACAGACATTTTGACAAGATTATTAATATCTCGTAAATTATAATTTTTTTAATGTTTCTTGTAGACCAAAAGTCATGGTTTTGCTCAATTTTTTTTTATCAAAATAGTTTTAGCCGTTTCTGAGATATTTTCAAAAACGAAATAAAAATCATCAAAGGTACTTACATTTGGTGAATAGGTACTATTTATATTGATCCGAAGAAACTTTTGAAACTATTTTATTGTCTTAAATAAATGAAAAACGAGAGAAATATTATTTATTCCTTAAAAATTAAAAAGTATTTTTTTTTAATATTGTGCACCTTACCTAAAAACATTTGTGAGTAAGTTACGTAAGCTATTTTAATCTTAGAATTCAAATTGATATGGTGAATTCACGAACTCGGTACTAACGATTTGTAACTACCCTGTATTACAAATCACTTTGCTAGTATAAAAAAAGTAAAAAATGATTTATATTATAAATAAATCATCTGTAGCTTATCTATATATCTTATATGTATATAAATATAGGTCTGATAGATTCCTTCGATAATGGAGAGGGAAATCCCTCGATAGAAGAACATTTGTTTAATATTAGAGAGAAAATTTGTTTTTCAAAGCTAAGTGTTTCAATCCATTTCTGAGCCTTTATGCTAAAACAATAACACAATAGCGAAATCTTCTCTCCAATCGCCTGCTCCGTCCCTCTTCCCTCGCTTCTTTGGCTGAATAAATTTGCTTAGCGGACCGATTACTTTGACATCACCCTTCTTGCTCAATCCCCTTGAGATCTCGGGGTGTAGTGGCTTTAATAGTGTTTACTCTTGAAGCCTCTTTTGTCATTTTCAAAAACGAAATTTTAACATTTCTTACCTATTTATAAATTTTTTACCTTAAATTACATAGCGTAAATGGTAATATTGACTTCAAAAATTAGAATTTGAACTTTGATCGGAATTCCACGCTCTGAGGCTCCTTGAATCCAATAAGATCATTTCAGCCATTGATTTGAATGTCAGTCTGTTTTCATGATAAATCAAATAAATTGACAAAGGTGTTGATAGACTGTTTCCATTGATAAAAAAGATTTTTTTGCCGAGGGTAGCAGAGTTATTGAATCATTAAGAGAAATCTGAGGTTTTCCTCTGTTTGATATAAATAATTATAAACTGCTGTGCAAAATTATCGCATCATTACTTATTATTTTTTTTATAAAAACAAATTTGTTTTATTGAATTTTATATTATTTTAGCCAAAACAAATAAATAAATATGCTTAAACAAATTAATAACAAAATCTCTTAAATTTAATGCAACAAGAGTAGGTATGTAAAATAAATTAAATAACTTTCAATAAAATAAAATCATTAAAACAAATGAATCAGGTTTCATTGTATTGTGACATTAATTTTGATGCCAGTACCAAACTTCACAGAATAACTGGAAGTACTCTGAATGCTGAAAAATACATAAGAGAAATCATAAAACAATATTTAATGCCTTTTGCTTTTTCAATTTGAGAATTTTTTAACTATTCGGATAGTAAGTTAATTATTACTTTAAGATGTGGAGATTTCTGTATTATCGTTTCCTGTAAGGAAGTCCTGTTCTGAATCCCATTGAACACTTATGGATCATAATAAGAAACGTCTAAGAGCTCAAAGACAGCCTAATTGGTCACTAAGGGAATTGTAAATAGAAGCATTTTATAGGAGTGGAAACTTACACTCAGAAAATCATACAAAATTTAATTCTCTCCATGCCAATCGAGTCCAAGAGGCTGTAAAAGCAAGAGGAGATATCACGAGTTACTGTTAAGCCAGTTTTATTTAGACTCTGTATATTAATTAAATTTTGTATTTTAAATTTTCTTCTCCTTTCTTTTGAATGTTACTTATCATAATTTTTTAAAAATTTTAAGTATTTGATACATTAAATTTAAGAGATTTTGTGATTCGAAAATTTTTTCCACATCAGTTCATAGGTAGGTATTTTATTTGTTAGATACTATAGTTTCCAAGATTTGACCTGCATCATGACATCATCAGTCTTCTTAATTAGAAATATTTTATCTGTTATTTCTCATGGGTTCAAATTCCCGATTGGACTTGTTGTTGTTGAGTGATCTGCTTACTATTACGACAAAATGAATTTACCTAAATAAATCTATATATTTATAAAATTAAGGCTTTGTCTGTATATTGCTCCAATTCACGCGAAATTTGGTTGCACTTGTTTAAGCAATGAACGAAAACACCCTCGACAAAATTCCCGTTTTCTGTCTGTCTGTCTGTTTGCGTGGGTTACGCGAAAATTTGCACACGATTCACGTAAAACCGGCTGTAGGGATTATTATAAAATTTTATATTTGGATCAGATGTTTTCTAACTTACGTTTATTGATATATAACCTTTTGATGTTTTGACCCCAAAAGACTGGCTAGCAAGAGGACCGCCGAAGACGGGCCTTGCAGCTAGTATATACCAATATAAATTTTCGGGTATTTGAAAAAAGTGAAGAATATCAGAAAAGCTAGTGTTGCAGCATTAGTCGATAGCTTATACGACTCGTGTGTTGGGTTCACACTCTTACTCAGATGAATGTATAATAAGCTCAGACGGATGCCGTAACTTTAATTGCCGTTTAATCCTCACTACACCCCTGACATAGACTATATTTTTTGTAATATGAGCTGAGAAAGAACGATATAAGAGAGAAGTAAGTCATAGCTTTTTCAATAAGTTCTGGATTACAAAAAATATATTTTCATAAATTATAATATTTTTTCATCATTTCAACTTTATTTTGAATTAATTATTATGATGGTTTTGTTTTTAAGCGGGATTAGTGAAAGCCATTTTTTGTGCACAAAACACCTCACAATATTTTTTTTTGCTATTTTAATTTGAAAATAAAATTTCCAACCAATTAATAAATAAATTAAAATAAAGTAAAAAAATATTCCGGATATGATGATAATAATTTTTAATTAGAGCATTATTCATTCCACTCCTGATTAAATAAAGCATTCTTAAACAACATGGTTAATTAATAAAATATCATTGATATATAAGCTGAATCCCAATACATTTATAATTTTAGTAAATATATACCAAATCCATATATGTATAATATATGAAATGAAATGATTTTAACAATTATTTATAAATTGAAAAATCCCACCCCCTGCCCCCTAATCAGATTTCATTATTTCCAATTGTTCATCGAGAGGTGTTGAATTTTATCATAATTTATTGATTAATATATTATATTTTATAAATTTAAATTAACCTTTAACACATGGCCTTTCTGCTCTGCTTCTTGGGTTATGGTTTATTTATTTATTTGTTTATTTTGGCAAGTTTACCTTCCCTTTTGGGGTTAAATCTACTACACAGATATTTCTTACTTTACCATTACACCCTTAATTACTTCCGCTTCATAATTAGTCCACTTTCCTTGACTCCCCTTCACCTTCGCTTACATTACTTCTTTGCAATTATTTACGTTTTTAAAGTAAACTCTATAAACCATTTCAAGCTAGCTCCACTAAATCTTAAGAGATCGTAATAAAACATGTATTTATTTTCTATTTTATTTTTTGGCCCTTTAAAATGAATAAAATCTTTTAAAAAATCATTCCTAGCAATTACTTCTTTAAAGTAATCTCTAAACTAAACTTCAAGTTTCTAACTCAAGTAGTTCAGAGAAATAGTGATATAATATTAAATGAAACCGTGATTTGCGAGTTCCCCCCCCCCCCCTCTATTTATCTCCTTAAAATTTGAATTTTTAAGAAAATTTTCTCGATCATATACGTCTTGAAAGTAGCCTACATGCCAAGCTTCTAGCTCCAGAAGTTCCAGAAAATTCATAATAATCAATAAAAGGTGGTATTTGGATTGTAATTGAATGTTCTGAAGCTACAATGACAACATTTTAATCAATTCTTTGTTTCGGAAATACCATAGAAATAGTTTTATAACAGAGAGAGACCTTGATACGATCTTCTTTTCATTGGGTTATCATTTAAAACTGTCTGAAACGTGAAGAGAAATCATAGCTCAAGAATCAAAAATCGTATTAAGTTCGTTCTTTCTGCCCAAATGTTTGTGTTTTCAATGTAGAGAACAGATTAGATTTCGGGCTCTTTGTTTTAAAAGTTCCAATTCAAAAATACAGAAAATATTTTTTAATTGATTTTATTGAGGGGGGTAGCGGGGCATGTTGGGTCGTGCAAGCAGGCCGGCACGGCAGACGTGGGCTGCCTGAAACGTTTCGAGTTTCGCGTTTCGCTCCCCGCAGAGAGAATACCAGCTCACACTATCTATCTTTATTACACTCTATTTATATATTTTATTTTTAAACTTTAGCGTGTCTTGCCAGTTTTGAAACGCTCTCAAAACCGCCTCGCTCGCTCTGCGCCGGAAGTTTTCACTATTTTCTACAATTTTTATTATTGTTACATATTCATTTACAAATTTCTGAAACGTTGGTAATTTTTTCTGGAATCTGATTATAGCTTAACAACAAAACTTTATAGAAATTGCTTTCTGGTGAAAAAGGTTTTTTTCTTTCTTTTAAATCAAAGAATTTATTTGTTTTGCGGATTTCTAGCTTAATAATTTCTGGTTAAAAAATACGGATAATCTGGAAGGAAATGATTGGCTATATACATAACACTCGAACAGTTGTAGTTAGTGAGCTGAAATATGTACTGTGAAACTCATATTAATTAATATATCATCTCATGTGATCAAGTTTCATCTTTCAAACTCAAATTGTTCTCTGATAAACAATAAACTTGTAAGACCACCAAAATTTTCAGAACCTACCGAGTCTTGACACAATTTTCACATTTTCTCTCATAGTTTAAAGAAATTTCTCATATTAATTGAATAAACAATTTCGAAAAAGGTCACATCTCACATATTTTTACAAATACACTTTTTAATATAAATGAAAAGTAAAAGCTTCCCTGTACCTACTATGCTCGAAAAAGGCACAACACTGGTATTAATTTTACTGTCTCCAAAAATGTAACTCAAAAATAAATTTGATAAATTTTACACTACTTTAGAAAATATTTTTTTTTTCATCCCGGAACATTTTCAATTTTCATACATGCGCCCTTTTCGAAATTGCATATTCAATTAAAAGTTGGTAATTCCAATCGTATACCGAGTGGTGTTGAATTTTATTAAAATTGATTGATTATCAATTTTTTTACCTTTAAATAAACACCTCCTCTCTCTGTTCCGCTTCTCTCCTTGGGTTATGCTTTAATTAAAACCTCTTTTGATCGAATCGAAACGCTTTCTTTGTGCAATTGATGGAAGCTGATTATCGGCGCCCGGGGTGCTTGGGAGTGGTGGACGGTGTCATGGTGTCATTGCCTCTGTTGACTTAGCAGGGGGCTTAATCTGGAGATGGGTTCATGACACGCAGAAGGCCCCCGGCCATTGGGCTTTAATTCTGCTCTTTGATTGGGTCCAATCGATTGGTAGCGAACCTTTGTGTGCACCATTTGTTTGCTCTATTGGGACAACACAAGCAGCTTTCGACCGCCGGGGGCCATAGCCCCTCCTCGCCATCTCTGTCTCTCTCTGGTCATTATCTAAGCCCTTTATTGAAAAAAATGCAATAGAAACAAAAATCAACTAATATAGAGAGTGTTACTTAATGGGCTGAGCTTGTTCCCTGGTATAAATGGAAATCTAACACCTTGTCTAATCGAATCTGGATTTTCTATTAAAATTCACTCGACATAAAGAAATAATTTTATTACAATACAAACCATATATTTACGTTTGAGGAAGTATTATAATCATGCAGAAATAAGACAGCCAAGTGCAAGTCGGACTAACAGTTATAAATTTATATTTCAAACGTACGGGCAGACAGACAGACATATTGTATCGGCACACCAACACACTGACAGAGAGAATATAAACATGCTTGAATGTTTCAGGGATTTCGAAACACAAATATTTCAAAAAAAAAATCGAAAAGGCGATGCGGTCGAAGTTTTCCCATTTAAAAATTTACTGTTAATAGTTTTAAACCCGATTTTTTAATAGACTTATTACTTTTTATTCATAGTGCTTTCGATCCATAGGTACCTTTATACCATCACGATTACACTTTAAGCAATTATGCAATTTAAACATGATAGACATCATTAACATTTTTTCAAAGTATAAATTACTGAATGTTGAAAATCTTGTTTAGCTCTTAAGTGCTAATAAACGGACATGCGTAGCCCTCTATTCGCCTACATGAATTCAACTTAATTAATTCTCATGAATTGTATACAACATTTTTCTATTTTAAATATTATGTATTTTTTTTAAATATTCATTTCGTTTCTATTTTTTTTTTTTTTTTTTTATACTCAAGGGTTAGCTTAAGATTCAAATGGTGCAGAGTCTTTTGAACGATTACCATAATGGTAACTATTTTGAAGTTTTTCAAACTTAAAATAAATGGCTTTTTCTTGGTTCAAACTCACTATCCTCATAACAAACAGCCATTCGCCTTCTTCATCACTTGTGTCTCAACTTCCGTTTCAAACAATTTAATTGCGAATAAATAGTAATTAGGTACTACACGTACAAATCAACTTTACTTCATCCTGTTTTTTTTTATACGACTAAAATAGGGTGGAACGAAAAATATAAATTTTTAATTTATATTTGTAATAGCGTGGAAAAGTTGAGTTTATTAGTAGAAAAGACGAAAACAAAATATAAAATTCATTTGAGCATGTCTTAAGGTGCCGCAAGAACGATCAAGTTTCATAAATTAACAGATTGACTAGGTTCTTATTTTTATTTATTTATTTGTTTGTAAAAACATTAAATTGTTATTGTTAATACCACAAAATAAATGTTAATTGATGTAAAAACGGCATAACATTTTTTAGACAGTGATTATTGCATGTTTTGAGATGCCTCAAGAACGATACAATTTGATAAAAGTGCAATTTTTTACCATTATTTCGAAAAATTTTCCCTTAAGTTGCTATTTTGAAATATAAATAATTTTTATATCGTTTTCTTTACAATTACATTTTGTACAAATACATGCAGAAGAAATCATTAAAAACATTCTTCAGAAAATAATTTTTTCAAAATTTTCAAATTTTCAACAATATATAGAATAAGCCAGATTAATTTGCCTCAACGCTGACGTAATGCTGCCGACAAGGAGCGCTGATGCGATGACGTCGGTATATTTGCGGCAAATTTGAAATATAATCGTAATTTTGACTCGAATTTTGAAATGAAAGACTCCAATTGATTTTATTTTAATTTATATTTTGTTTATTGGGCCTCCGAGGAGCCGCCTCTTACAAAGATAAAGTTCATTACACCTTCAGCTTGCAAAGATGAAGTTCATTACACCTTCAGCTTCAGAACAAATAAATTCAGATTCAGAGCGGGTGGATGAGAGAGCCAGGATTAATCTGACTCACATTTCACATTTCTTTTTTTTTTTTTGTATTTACAATTAATAATCATACGCCACCCGCTCTATATGTTCTTCTGCTGAAAGTGTAAAAATTAAGGAGAGATCCCCTCATCGCCCTATATGTCAAATTGTTTATTGTTTTTTGCGATATACGCAGGGCGATGGGGGCCCCACCGTCTTTATGCCACCACACTCCCTTCCACGAGAGTGTGATTAAGAAACATTAAATATATTGATAATTATTCCTCCTCCCGCCTCCCTCACCACTTAAAAAATTAAATATTCAATTTGCTTTTCTTTGCGCACAGAAGATCCCATCTTATTTGATTTATATTTTCTATATCATTTGTTTATTTTTTAATAATTTTCCACTTTTTTATAATTTTTTAAAAATCTAACATTTGTAATTCTTATATTTTGATTTTTACAAATTTGAACGACTTAAGACACGCATGCCCATATGAGTTTCTCATGGCAATACTGGAGGGAGCAGCCGGTCATACAAACAACTCCTGAACTCTTTTAAAGATTTGGAGCCTTATATCGATTATCGATGCCAAATTTAAAAAAAAATGATATAATATAATTCTCCTCCTCACACGATCCCACTTATTTAAATAAATCTACATATTTCCACACAAAAAATATCATAATACTGTAGATTATAGAAAAAAAAATACTTCCAGATTCATATTTAGAGCCTCATTTCTGTAGCTGTGGCAGGACGAAAACTAGGCGAAACTTTTAAGAGAGTATGTATTTTCGGAAGTTTACAGGTATACATTTGGAGTGTGGTTTTTAAGAGGAATAAAGTTTTTGGACCGAGATGCTGGAGGGTCAGAGGGCCGAGCTTCGAGGTCGTGCCGAAGGCATGCACGAAAAGCTCGTATTTAATAAGGTCTTTGCGGCCCCTTAAGATATTGAAATATAAAAACCGAATTTTTGTTCTTTCTTTATGAACCTAAAATGCTTATTGTGCCCACTTTACAAATACAAAATAAAAAAAAGGACATTTTCGTTTCACCCTACGACAAATCTGAAATCTGTCTCTTTTTTGTCTTCGAGAATCTATATAGGGTCTATAAAGTTACTATTTAGTTTGAAACATTGTGCTACTAGGGGTGTGTTGATATTATTAATTATATCCCTAAGAAAAAATATAACTAAACTAATTCCATTCAATCTTTTTGTAATTATCTTATATAAACGCAATTGATATGAAAATTACATTTTCAATTTACATTTATTGAGAGTTTTCTCTGACATGAAAAATACATTAAATAAGAATATCTTGACTAAAAAGCATTCAGGTTAAGTTGAAGTACCTAAATTCAATTTAACTCAACGACGACCAACTTATTTTCAATTATTATTTTATTATTAAGCTAAGGGAAAAAGATCAAAGAACATTTTCCTTATACCATTATATTATATAACTCACTTTTTTCAAATTTATTTTTGTCATCAATTTCATATAATTCTTCATTTATTCATATTTAATATATTATATACCTATATATAAATTTCTCAAAGAGATGATTATATAGTGATAATAGAGTTACCATTTTTCCCCCCAAGTTTAAAACATGTTGAGCTGTAACAAGAAGAATTTTAAATAAAGAAAATTACCTAAAGCAATTCTAAATTCATAAATGTCCTGTATTCACTTCTCTAAAGAAAAGACAATTTTATAGCACTAATGCACATTATGAATTATTTTAGAAAATTATTAATTTTGAATCGACTTATAATAATATCAGCTATTCTTACAAGAGATACTATTTTGCAGTCAAAGCAATTATTAAGTTTAAGCTTGTAAATATTAAAGTAAAACAATTATTTTCTTTTAAATTGTCATGAATAAAATTAATTTAAAGTTAATTTTGGAATAAAAACAAGTGAGTTTTTTGACTATTTCCTGGTTGTTTCCAGTGCTGCCAGTATCATCAATGCAACATTTGCTGATTGTAACTTGACTGAAATTTTTTTATATAATTATTCCTATTATTACTACCCTTAATTTAATCAACATATTACATACTCCTAATATTAATCGCTCTTCTGAGGATTTAAGATTATGCCACACAGCATTTCGAAACGTCTCGAAAATAGTGTAAATATACATATTATTGATAAGAATATAAATTTTATATAAATTTATTATTTTAATATATTAAGTCTAACTATTGATTGATGCATGAAGTTGTGTCACCAAAATAGCCAGTTTCAGTAGTTGTGGGTGGATCCTTGCATCTAAGCATATAAGTTTATTATTAAGGCGACTTTAACTGGTGTGCATACGGAGTCTTGAAAAAGTTTTAACTTTTTCTTCCATTTTTGTTTGGTATCACGATTGGCTAAAAGATAGAGAAAGACATGTAGGTGAGATTTTGCCATAATTAAGCAAGCCTTTGTTGAAGTAATTCAGCGCCACGCCTGTAAATTGAAGGGTATGCATTCAAATGGAACGTTTTGCATTGCGGGTTGCGTAGACAGGCGCTGAATATCTGACTAGTATATATTTTTTCACCAGCTTTGTATGAAGCACATCAAATCACAAGTGAGAACACAAATTACTGATGTTTATTTAGAAAACTGCGTGTAGCGACAACAACAGTCGAAATAAATTTTGATGCACTTAGCTCTGCAAAACAAAATGTCCTCAATTTTGAATATTTTTAAATTGTCTAATAAATATGTTTGATTCTCAGTTGTTTTTTATCAAAAAAATAAATATACATATTTTTTTTTACACTAGTCCAGGGAAGTGTTTGTTTGTTTGCTTTAATTAACAAAAAAATTTAGGTGCGTGGTCCGACAGGAATATTTCTAAAATTTGGCCTTCCTGCTGAAAAGGTTGGCCACTCCTGATATAGGATTTCAGGAAAGTTTACTACAGGTAAATAAATATACCTGTAAGTATTGTATTTTTCAATTTCTCCTCCTCCCCAAAATCATCTAGTTGGACATCTCATAATTTAAAAGTTATTTTTGCCGATAATAGTAAAATTCAATTTCAAATGGAAAAATTCATGAGGAAATCTTCTATTACTTAATTTGAGCTGTTATGGATTATTTTTATTACATGTGAGAAATGTTCTATTCTCTCCCGCGGAAATCGAATCAAAATTCCAAAAAAATAATTCTGGCAAATATGAGTAGGTATACCTACTATATTATTATATATATATGGTAGTTTGAGAAGAAACCAATCTCGTATATATGTATTATATATAATACTCGTAAAATTTGCGGAAATATTTAAATCTTTTTCGTAAAAATTTTGCGGTCGATTGTAAGTTCAAACCGAGGGGTGAACCGCGATTGGAATTAGGTGTACACCGTCTTTGGAATTATATGGAATTATTTTGGAATTTGCTTCTTAATCTATTGTCTTCTACTTGAAAATGAAAGCGCAAGTGGTGTAGGTGTACACGATATTAGGCCGCGGTTCACCCCTCTGTTCAAACCTACACCCAAACTATATCGTAGTAGTTAAAATAGAATTTTAAAAAAATTCAAGGATCATGAACATACATGAAATGAAATAAAATGAAATTTAATGAAGATTTAAATCTCTGAATGAAATTTTTATGCGTGTTATATGGGTCAGAATGATTTCATCTTAATGGACAGACAGCCATTGGTCTGGATTGCTTTTTGGGACTAGGACTCATTTCCCGAGGTGGCTAATAGATCCCTTCTGATATATAATAAATATTATCCATAACAACTCGAAATACTCGAGATTTTTCCTAAACAACTATTTATAAATATAAATCCTAGAAAATCTAATATAAAGATTTTTTTCTTAAATTTTATTTTTTATATAATTTTAATTCCAATATTTAAAAAAACTACTCTGGTTAAAAAAAAAAAAAAAAAAAACAGAACACACCCACCCCCTGAAAATATTCTGGGAAAGTGCCTGGTATTTATTTATATAGACTATATAGTTCCGAAATTAGAAAATAGATAAAGAGTGATGATAATTGTTAAATCCGGTTTGTTTTTTCACTGTTGAGTAAACAGTAATCAAGGTTCATTGTGACATAATTGAGTGATTGATCAATGTTCATTGTGGACTGATATACCTTATCACGAGACTCCACCAATTCGGGCAATGGGTCGATATAGAACCGGGGATTGTTTTAAAAAGAGACAATAGGATGGGGATCTCTTGGTTTATACACCTAAGTAAATACCTAAATTGTATATTCATTACCTAAAAAATGAAAACGAATATTTCTAAAATAATAGAAATCTTGTTTTCTTGCAAAAATCAGAACCTGAGATTTTTTACACCTTTAACCTGCAAAGTCTTTTTTATATATTGATTGAGTCGTTTTTGAGAACCTACTTGTTTATTTTCTTGAATATATTTTTGATTTATATCACCTAAGATAAATTTAGAAAATAAATTAAAATTTTCCACTGTTTTACCTAAGTTAATTTACAAATGGTTACTTTGATGCGAATTTTTCTGAACAACTCATTATTATTTACTAAACTGTATTCGAGCACTGCTGCTCAAAGTTTATCTTTAAAAATATTATCATCTATATCTATACTTAATAATAATCGGCTGCGACGGCAACGGCGCCGTGATCTCTCTGATTGGCTAAAGAGATCGAATGGAGGTCAATGATTGGCTTTAGCAATGAGTTAGATAAATACGTGGGAGTTAAAAAATAATTTAGAATTTAAAATTTTCAAACACGCCTGATAGCCAGGAGAAGGCGGGCTTCGTAGCTGGTACTTCAATAATATGCTTGTTAGACATCTACATATACTTGGCTAGTTCTAGAGTTGTTTTTTTATATAATTATATAGTATACTAGCTGCAAGGCCCGCCTTCGGCGGCCCTCTTGCTGGCCAGTGGGCACGCCTCCTGGACCCCCAGCCCCCGAACCCCACCCTCATCCCACCCCCACTCCCACCCTCACCCCCCCCTCCAACCCCCCGAAACCCACCCAGAACCCCCACCCCCACACCATGCCCAACCCTCGTCCCCACACCACCACCCCGACACTCCATTCCGCACCCCCGCACCATGCACCCGTTCGCAACCCCCGCCCCCACACCACCACCCGCACCCCATCCACCCCGGACCCCACCCCGTGCCCTCCAACCCTGCGAACCACACCCCCGCCTAGCCCCTTGGACCCCAACCCCGCTATGACCCCTGGACTTCACCCCGCACCACCCCATGCACTCCCACCGTACTTCGCCTCACTCCTCACCCCACCCCCATTCCACCCCCGCACTCACCCTCCGCAACCAGTTTTTGCATTTCTAGCCTTCTAGTGACCCACAGATTATGTATACAAAATTTGGTTGAGTTTGGCCCAAGAAAAAGAATTTTTATTTTTTGACCCCCCCCCATTTTGGGTGGTTACTTTTTGCATTTCTAGCTCTCTAGAGGCCCAGAGAATATGTATACAAAATTTGGTTAAGTTTGCTCCAAGGGCAAGAATTTACATTCTTTCACCCTCCCCTTTTTGGGTGGTTTTTTAGGGAAATTTTTTAAACAAAAGTTGTCAGAAATCACATACCCTACAACTTTGTTTATTATAAAATTTGTCGTAGGGTTAATAGTTTAGGAGTTATTTGATCATTTTTATTCGTGCACCCCCCAAACCCCCTTTTGGGGTCAAAATATCAAAACGTTATATAGCTAAAAACGTAAGTTAGAAGACATCTGATGTAAATATGAAATATGAAATTTGATAATAATCCCTTCAGCCGTTTTTACGTGAATCGTGAGCAACTTTTCGGAAACGACGGAAACAGACATACATACAGACAGACAGAGAGACAGACGGGAATTTTGTTGAGGGTGTTTTCGTTCATAACTTTGCTTGAAACGTGTGCAGCCAAAATTTGGCGTGATTTGGAGCAATGTACAGACAAAACCTTAATTTTATATGGTATATATAGATATTTATATTATGTGACAATTTTCAAAATGTTTTTCGTATAACTAACTCTTTATTGATATATAAAATTTAAATATAAAATATTCTACCAAAATTATAATCTCTTAAAAAATTGCTAAATAATGGAAATTAATATAAATTGAGGTAATAGTTAAAATGCTCTTATGTTACAAAGATTTTTTCCCTCAGTTCAAATTTTGTTAGACTTTTCTCATTTGACTAGAATTTTTTTCTTTATTTTTATTATTATTTTTTTTTTTTTTAATTCTGATTACCATTTTTTGCTTTCCATCTGTTACACGTTTCAATTTTTATCAAAACATTTGTTCCATTCCTTTTTAATTAAATTTTTAATTTTTTTTTTTTTTTTTTAATCTTTAGTAAAAGCTGTAAGAAATTAATCTTTGAACCCTCAGCTCACATTTGTTCATTTCATTTCTCAGAAAGTATAATCGTTTTAGTTTTCAATTGACAAGAAACCCCCTTCATCTTTTGAAATAATTCGTATTTGATATTAAAATTCAAAGGAATTTGTATTTTTCATGGTTTTTACAATTCTTTACAAAGAAAGATAAAAAACATAGGTACCAAAATGCATCTATCTATTCAGTCTGTCACAGGCCTTTCTTTAGCTTCTAAACTATATTAACTATAACTTGACATTCTGAATTTAGCAAGAATTCGATAAAAAAATATTAGAAGTCTCTAAATATAAAAAAAAAAAATGCCTTCTATAAAAAAATTTCGTCAACTTAGCAAAATCAGCTATCATTCTGCATAACTTTTTAAAAATATTTTTTTCTTTTACAATATTATTTTCGAAGCCTAGTCTTTCTGGCAAAAAAATATCTTTCAAATAAATCCAATTTCATTGGAATTAATACATCTGTGTTTTATTTCAATTTAAAGTTCTATACCTCAAAAAACACCCTATAAAATTTTAAATACTCAAAAATCTAAAAAAAAAATTTAATTTAATTTTATTTTCCATTTATTAAATTTTTTTTTTTTTTAAACATTTTAATTAATACACTCACCATCAAAAAAGTTCTTATTTCTATATAATTAACTATCTTTTGTGAATAACAAATAACAATAGAATTACATATTATATTTTATCCGGTGTCTGAGACAATTTTTTTTCTTCAAATTGTGGCCCGTGTAAGCCAAAAGGTTGGACATCCCTGATTTGAAGGATCTGAAATTGATTTATGAAACAGACTGTGTGTTACCATTTGGGATTATAGTCCTCTGCCCCATATGATTAAATCAATTATAAATTTTGTCAAGTTCTAATGTCCCTAGAGTGGTATAAAATTTTATTTAGTTCTCACAAGCAGAGATTAGCTGAGGTAGAGAGTGATCATACCATCCTTGTTAAGGTTTTGACCAGATTTCCTTAAAAATTTATGGCACCCCTATAGTCAATGAACATTTCAACATATAAATAAACCTATAATAGAGAATAACACTCATTTTCAATGTTTCATAAATTTCTCATTCGTAGTCGTTATTGGAATCCATGTAAGCAGCTTATTTGCCGCTTCTAATTGTGAATTATGTCATCTCCGGATATTAAATTTATTAAGATTTGTTCTCTGCTAAGCTACTTGTTAGATTAGTTTACTTAAGCCTCTTTCATTTAACCTAAATTTATGGAAATCCTCAGTGAAATGTTTCGATGAAATGACATTTTCCATGTTAATTTATTTAGATTTACTTAATTGTTGAATTTTTAAAATGCTTATACTATTATATTACGTATCTATACAGGCTGGGTCATATATCTTGTCGAGCTTTTCATTAAAATTCTGAACCCGTACAAAATGATCTAGAATATTGAAATTTAAGAAAATATCTAGTTTTTGTCTATAATTATGAATTGTAAGATTTTTCAGCCATTCACAGTAATTGTTTCAAAAAAAAACTTTTTTTATTATAATTTTTACTTTTGATATCAACAATCTTTTTTCAATTTTAAACTGAAAAAAAAATACTTACTATCATTTTCAATAATCCTGGATCAATTATAAAACATTTCTGCGCCCTTAATTTAGCATTACTGTTAAGGAGATGATTTTTTCGCCGTTTCATGGTTAAACACTAAAGAAATCATACTTTAAAGTAAATTACTTTATGCTTAAGAGTTGTATGTTGAAAATCGTCGGTTTCGCATAATTGAGAGTATAGGGGATTAATTATTGACTTTTACAGGCGGAAATCACGACAAGAGTTGACATCTATTCACAGTAGGTATATATTGAGTTAATAATTACATGTAGTGAAATACAGATCTCTCCTGACATGACATATAGTGAAAGAAAGTTATCAGCGAAACAATTTCCGTACTCCCATAAGAGCAATGCATTTACTTCTCCGATAACTAGTCCCATTCCCCAACCGCGCAGATTTTCGTCTATATGTTAGAATAAATGATATGGTAATACAGTATATTTAAATCAATATGAAATTTTTTTAATTATCTATTTATTTATTTTTTTATTTTTATTTTTAATTTATTTGTTCATTTTTTTGAGCTGGAACAAACACAATTTGATAACTCACTAACCAAATTATTTTTTTTCTTTTTACCAAAATAATTTTAACAAATATGGGGCCGTTCATAAATTACGTACACAAATTTCAAGATTTTTAGACCCCCCTCCCCCTGTTTCACATTATGTTAAATTTTCATTAGCCCTCCCTGTATTGTGACGTCACACTATCACTTATATACTCTATAATTTAATAATTGTAGAATTTTTTTTGTAAATTATACTCAACTAAAGAGATTTAATAGATTTTAAGTTTAATTTTTAAAAAAATTTAATTTGACTTGTGTGATATCACAATTGTTATGATCTCCGGGCCCCCTGTCACATTTTGTCACACTCTTTACTATGTGTCTCAATTTATGGGCGACCCCTTTTGAGTTAATTTAAAAAACATACTTTTTTTCTATATAATTAGAAAATGAAAAGGATTATATTGCAATTAAGTAATATAAAATAACATTTCCTATTAGTTTGAATGATAGCTTTTTAAATTAAATTCAGAGCTGCGAAAAATGTTAGATTCCGTTCTTCAGGTAAAAGAGATATAATCCAGACAGGGGTGAATTTAGGCCTTATATAGTGTTGAGAAATTGATTAGGTATAATATAGGGTCTGGACGTGAAAAAAATCCTAATTTGTGGCAAACATAACTGGATTAAGTGAAAATGTTCTTTTACCTCTCAATGAAATATCCTCAAGAACAGAGAAATCAGTGCATCACACATATTGCATTGCTAACTTGAAAATTAGGGGCTTTGAACTTTAGATTATAAATTGAATATAATTGAGATATTGAAAAATGTTTTATAGTTTCGAACAGGCTTTGTGAACAAAGACTTTGTGGCTATGCGAATATTATAATTTAAATTTTATTAAGACAGAATTTAATTAATGTCAAAAATCTAAGATTTTAGTAGAATATTTTTACATTGCAAATCAGAGGGTTTCGTCCCTCAGGAGATGAACCCGAGTACTAACACGCTTGTCGAGCTTGTTAGCTCGAATCTGGAGACAATAAAAATAATTTTTAAGAAAAAAATAAAACCGACTTCAAAAAAATTAAATGCAACAAATAAAATACACTAAAAGGTATAAAATAATTATTAACTTATTTAGTTACAACTAAACTACGAAATATTAACATGAAATTACTTTTTGTACTCGGAGCCAATGTGATTCATAAAAGGTATATGTTTGGCACCGACTTAAAAAAGTAATTTCATGTTAATATTTCGTAGTTTAGTTGTAACTAAATAAGTTAATAATTATTTTATACCTTTTAGTGTATTATTATTTGTTGCATTTAATTTTTTGAAGTCGGTTTTATTTTTTTCTTAAAAATTATTTTTATTTTTCTTTTTACTGATGTTATTAATAGTGATCGATATCATCAGAACTTGACCAAATTAATATGGCACCATCCCTAAGATACCCCCTTTCCAATAGAAAAAGAATCATCGAAATCGGTTCATAAACAAAGAAGTTAGGCATGAGCAAACCTAACAAAAAAGGTCTAATACCTATGAAAAAAAATGGGACCAATCGGAAGGTAGACCGAACCCAATGCAAAAAATCTTTTCAAAATCGGTTCGCAATTGGCGGAGATATAAGGTAACATATGCACAAAAAAAAAAAAAAAAAAAAAAATCAGTCGAATAGAGAACCTCCTCCATTTTTTGAAGTCGGTTAAAAACACATCACACTCTAAGATACAATATATTAAAGAGAAGCTAAAAACTTTTTGTTCTTAATTAAATTCTCCCTTTATATATTTGATTTTCACTGTGAGTTGTATTTTTGAAAAAAATCCATCTAATTTTCAAAAAAGATACTCAAACCTTCGGGTTAATTAGTTTAAATTTTATTATTTATTAATTTGTTTGAAATATTAATCTACCTTATAAACTTCTAACAAGCAAATGAACTCACTCTTACAGAAGTTTATAAAGCTAAATTCTTTGTAGATTTGAAAGCTTATTGTATTCTTCCCCTAAAAGTAAAACAAATAAATAATTCAAATTAAGAAGTTCCAAAAGAACAAAATAAACTCCAGCAAGGAGGTCTAAAGACTTCTTGACAGACGTTAGCCTGAGTGGCTGCAGATGGCACCTTACGAAGTATTCCCCTCCATTAAGAATATACCTTTCGAAAAGAGCAGAGAAATCGGTATTAAGAGGGGGAAAAGATAAACGAGCCTGAAAGCTCCCCTAAATATCGAGAGTTGCCAGAATTCACTTTTAAAAAACTGAATATAAATTGACTCGCGAAATGAAATGACAATGAAACAAATCACCATTAATATTTCCAAAACAGTCTGTGCCGTTTGGAAATAAAAAGTGAAATATCGAGACGAAATATTCAGAAAAAATTATCAATAACTATAATTATGACATAATGAGTATGTATTTTTATTTTAAGCAAAAGTTTTTTAATATTTATTTAAATATTGATTATTATCTTAGATCGTAATTAATTAATAAATAACTTACAGAGTTATTCTACTTATTTTTTAAATGGAAATTGAAAGAAAAAGTAACAATTTTTAAAGACTACGGTTGGAGCTGATTCGAAAAATTTATAAAGTAATGTTAAGCTGATTTTGTCAGCACCAACAGTAAATACGCTTGCGGGACATATGAGTTATTTATAAAAGAGAAATCAATGACATATACAATATATTATACATCATACATAATTTTATATACATATATCAAACATAAATATGTATGTATCAATGGCGGTTGGTGACTTTTCAACCAGGAGATGCTGTCCAAAAAAGTACCATTCATTTTTTTGAAATTTTATCGAATACACCATCATTTTCGTTATTTTTCAAATTTTACATTAGATTTTTAAAAAATGTATTTTAGGACCTTTGCCTCAAACTGATATTGCTTTGTGTGAGTGAGGGTAGGAGTCAGAAATTAAATCTTGTGACTTAAACTCTACATTCCCTGAGATGGAAATCGATCATCTTCCACAATGTATCAGCTTCTCCTATAATAAAATCTTTAATTTCTCCTAATTCTATTCGTATAAGCAAGCTATGATTTGTCTATAGCACTCTTAGTTATTACGATCTTATATATTGAGAGGTCTTAGAAATGGATTACTATTTTAATATTTCCTCAGCGAGAACAATTTTTATTCGACTAAAATTCGTCTGAACTTGTCTTTGACATGCTTGAACTAGAAGATATAGGTACCAGGCAGGAACATCAAACCTTCTATCGACACCCTTTTCGGAAAACTCATTCATTTTAATTTCCCCTTGAAACTATGCAACTATTTTATTTCATTTCCAGAACCAATATAATACTTTTTAAAACAAAAATGTTTTTTATAGAAATATTTGAAATAACGGACAATAATTTGAAAATTTAAAGAATTTATGAAAATACTCTAAATGTTTGAAATTTTAGGGATGCGCCGCATCCACAGCATCAATGGACCGCACGCCACTAGTATGTATATATAATTGATTTGTTTGAGACTAGGTAGAGTTTCGAAGGTTTGACCTCCATCATCAGTCTTTTTTTAGATATAAGTAAATTCAATCAAGTATTTGAGCCCATGAGAAAAAACAGAGCTTATTTTAAAATTTCTATGACTTAGTGTCGGACTCTAGAAAAGTAGAAATTATCTAATAATAATAAGCGATATATTTAAATTAATTTATCTTTTTCATTGCTCACCTAGCAAAAAGGGGTGAAATGCCAGTAATTAAACTATCTCCCTTTAGAATTATAATATATATAGTATACCTATATTGGATTTTTTTTAAATAAAGGTTTGAAAAATGTTAGTTTTTTTGGTATGACGAATAATAACAGGCTTATAATGCAAATTAGGTCATATACACAGGCTAGGCGTTTAATAGAGTCCTACTTCAAAACAAAATATTGAAGTTAATAAAATAAGACATATGTATGGAGCATAGCCATGTACGGGTGTGAAACCTGGACAATTGGAAAAGCGGAGAGAAAGAGATTGGAGGCTTTCGAAATGTGGTGCTACAGAAGAATGATGAATATCAAATGGATGGATAAAATTACAAATGAAGAAGTTCTTGGAAGAATCGGAGAAAGAATAACCTTGTGGAAGAGTCTGAAGAAGAGAAGAGGTCAGATGATGGGGCACACACTGAGACATGGGGGACTGCTTAGGGATATCTTGGAGGGGGAGGTGGGAAAGAAAAGGGAAGGGGAAGACCCAGATTAGAATATTTCAACCAAATAATTGGGGATATGGGATGCCAGACATTTAGAGAGGTTAAACAGCTGGCGGGGGACAGAGTCGAGTGGAGACGGATTGTTGCATCAAACCAGTCTTAGGACTGTATACTCAATGATGATGATGATAATAAAATAAAAAACTTGTGAAAATCTATCTCTAAAGAGTTACAGCTTTTAACACTTTATCCTACCTTTTATGAAATTTTCTTTTTAGATTAAAAACATAATTTTATTATATTTGTTTTTCTTATACTTAGCTAATACTCTTGAATATTAAGTTTAAAATTTGCTTACAAACTCTTCATAATTATCGGTTTATTGATTTTATGAACTTTCCAACACTTTGCTATATTCAATTTACTTACGGGTTTTAATTTTCTTTTACCACGTCTATTACTTTTTGAATTCTTCCAACCATAAATAAAAATTTTATAAAAGAAGCAGATACCTCTTGTTCTTTGGTAAAAGAACTCATTTAGTCGGGAGGATTCCTCTAATCGTTTGAGTCCATCTATTTACTCAAGTCTTATTTTGAGAGAAACGATAACTTTGGGGGTAGAACAAATTCTGCAAGTTGTTTTCTTTTCCTCGAGCATACTGGTAATACGTCTATTTAATTAGTGACCCACGGACCCTCTTGCTTCTCTCCCTCCAGTGCTCTTTCAATTTCATTTTATTTGCAGGGAACTCGTCGTCCATTTGAACCATTTTTTTCTCTCGCTTAATCTAATAAATATATTTATTCGACCTTTGTTAATTTGTCAAAAAAATCTTGTTCTCACATTTAATGTTGTTTTTTTGAGTCATATTTACTCAGATCTCTCTTCTTTAATTGCGAGTTTTTATCTATAATTTTATTTTATTTCATTTTTTCTTTTTCATTGAAAAAAAAGCCTTCATATAATTTTCATTCTTATCTCCTTTATGTGCTTATTCTTAAATTTTTTCGGACTGGAAGTTTTCCCTCCATTTTTTTCTCCCTATTCTCTTCGACACATTGTTTCCACTGCTTTTCTTCTTCCCCGTTCCTTTGAGAACCTTTGCCACCCTCAGCAGCCACCACTTCGTCTTCTTCCTCCGACGTCGTCTATTTAATTTAAACAAAAAAGGAAACTTTTTGCTGTCGCTTAAGATATTTAACACTATTAAATTCATTCCTATTTGGCATTAAAAACAATAATTAAATCGAATTAAGAAAACAAAAGGCATTTAGAAGAGCTGAGAAGACAAATAAGAAAAATGTTTAAGAAAGTTGAAGGATTTGGAATGTTGTCACTTAAAACAATGAATTAATTCATCTGGTATATGAAATAAACATCTTCTAATAAAATTCCCTATTGACTTCGTTGCTATTTAAGATGTCAAACAAAAAGTAATAAATTAATGTGCGCATTACCCGAATTTCACTCACCCTGCCTTTATTACATGCCTAGTAATAATAATAATCATCATAAGAATTTTACTGGCTTGGTGTGTACTGGATATATTAATTTTTATTGTTAAAGGATAAATAAATTGAATTGCTTCTTTCCAGTAATTTATTTTATTATTCAAATGGTTAATCCAACTAATAAATAATAATAATATTATAGTGGGATTTTGTATGTATATAAATTTAGAAACACCCGAAGCAAACAAAATAACACTTTTGGTTCGATATCTTAAATTTTAAAGTTTCAATTTCAAGAGGGACTGATTTTGATTTATTGGGACCACAGACAGACTTTTTGGGCTACCGAGACTACAAACTCAATGTTTGAGCAAAATTCTCATTAATCTCTAAATTAATAAATAATATTAAAAAAGTACAGAGGTGTCAATTTGATCAATTCCATCTAAAGCACACCAAGTCCGTTATGGCAAACAAACACACTAAAATTACAAATCTTGAAGATGAACAGGGTCTTAGACGCGGCCGTTGTTATGAGGCAACAAGCCTAAAAGAACTGGAATTTAATAAATCTGCCAAATCTATTGAAATTACATATTTGTGTCTTGATTTATTTTATCTTTTATATCAAATAATTTTTATTAGAACATTTGCACTTTAAACGCTAGTTGATTTAAATCTAATTGGAAAAAACTATTTAATTACTCCTTAAATTAATTATTGAAATTTGAGAAAGATTATATACTCACTTAATTTGTAATAAACATACTTGTGAACTGAGGGTAGAATAGATCCAGAGTATCCCCTGCTTATCGTAGAAGGCGACTAAAAAGGACTGGGCGTAAGGGTAACAAGCCCACACCGTAAAAATTTCCCATTTACAGAAACAATGTATCGCCTCGGAACTAGGATGATTTCATAGAATAGACCACACCAGGAGAGGACTGGCATTAAAATTTTCGTGTGGAAAAAATTATTACCAATCCATCCAATAAATTAAAAAAAATGTCTTTTTCTACTTATTATTACTAATAATTTAGAAAAACGGCACAAGCGGAATTTTCCACATTTTCAAAATGGGAACACTGACTTGAGGATTGGGACGTTTAATTTTCGAATTCTTTATTGTCGCAAAGCAACCCAAGAATTACAGGATATCTGAATAACTATGAATCGGGGATACATTTGTGTTCAGGAAATACACTAACCAAGGAGGAGGTCCTTCGAGACACAGAATAGACATTATTTTATAACAAAAATAGTACTGTACAAGTTAGGATCGAGTTTCCTCATGAAAGTTTCTCTTCAGAACAATGTGCTAGTTTTCCAATTAATAGGAATCCATAATATAATATGCAAGTTGAGATTGAATAGTATAAACATTGAAAATTAACTAGCCTAGAAACACTTGAAATTAAAAAAAGATAGGGCTCCCATTTGAATCAAAATCTTGCCATTATATGCAGAATCTGGCCAATGTATTCGAACATACATACCTATATATAATAAAAGTTTTATTATAGAATTCAGAATACCTCAAAATAATTATTTTTTTTCGAATTTTTGAGAAAATATTAACAGTTTATTATTAGATTAGTATAATTAATAGTGAATAGATATTTCATACTTGTCGCGTATTTATTTATTTATTTATTTGGTTAGTTAGCTGGTTTAGCTAGTTTTACGGACAAGATGACCAATACAGAAAAATAAACATATACAGGATTCAATATTAAAACAATATAGATATATTATAATAACCAATAACAGGTAGGTGTATAAAAAAAATCTTATTACACTGAAGTGGTTTTTAGAATGTGGCTAATGATTTTAAGATGATTTTTTTAAGTTGGTGAGGAGTTGTGCTGGAAAGATCAAGACTGGTCGAGTGTTTATTTGCTAGTGTTTGAATTCTGTCAATGGCGTTGGTTTTACCGAAGTTGGTCGAGTGATGTGGAACTACATACATATCTTGGGATCTCGTGCTATGTGGTGAGATTCTAAAATTTAACCTGGAAAAAAATTTTGGACATACGATATATATTATTTAATAGATCCTGACGAAAATTATGTTAGTGCATAAAAATTTGCTATAATATTAATATGTACCTATATACCAGTGCCGTGTGATCCATAGGTGATTTGGATACGCCACATCTCTGAAATTTCAAACATTTAGAGTACTTCATAAATATCTACTTCAACATTTCTTTAGATTTTCAAATTATTATCCGTTATTTCGAATATTTCTATAAAAAAACATTTTTTATTTTGAAAAGTAGGTATATTGGATCTTGAAATGAAATAAAATTGTTTCATAGTTTATAAGGGCAATTAAAATGTATGTAAATGTAAGGGTGCAAATAGAAGGTTTGAAGTTTCTGGTATATCTTCCAGTTCAAGCATGTCAAAGACAAGTTGAGACGAGTTTTAGTAGAATAAAAATTGTTCTCGCTGAGGAACTATTAGAATAGAAATAATACAAAAAAGAATAAATAAAGATGATTCGAGAATTTTTGGAATGATCCATTTCTAAGAACTCTCACGATATAAGATCGGAAATAACTAAGATTGCTACCAGTCATAGCTTGCTTAAATAATAGCAATAGAATTAAGAGAAATTTAATATTTTCTTGTAGGACAGGCTGATTCATTGTGGAAGATTGTCGATTTCCATTTTGTGTGACGCTGTGATGTTTATGTCACAAGATTTAATTTCTGACTCCTACCTTCACTCACACAAAGCAGAATACATTTGGGGCGAAGGACCCAAAATATATTAAAAAATCTAATGTTAATTTTGAAAAATAACGAAATTGATGCCTTTTATTCGATGAAATTTGCAAAAAAAAGCGAAAATTAAAATAAAATTTCAAAAAATCAAGGGTACTTTTTTAGACAGCATCCCCTGTTTGAAAAGTCACCAACCTCCACTGTTATAAAGGTATAAATAAATACGTATAAAAAAATATATAAAAAAACATTAATTTTAATCGTGTAATTTAAAGGTTTCTAGGCTATTCAGGTATTCAGTCTATAAATGTCGTTGCCCATTTAAAGATCACACCTAATGAAATGTCGGGAATTTTATATGAAGGTCGAGATGATTTCGCTCATTGAAAAAGATAAAAGCTCTTTGTCGTATCTCAAACTAATTGCTAGTTCAGAATAATTAATTTCTTGTTGGCGTGACAAAAAATGATAAGGCCCCCATTGGCTATAGGCCATATTTCATTTAGTTGCCTTCTATTTCCTATAATTAGTCGTAAATTGACCAAAAAATACATTGTTCTCTTTTAATAATAGATTTCTAAATTGGATTTGTATGTAAAAATTATAGGGGCTGTTATACAAGATGTATTTATTGTTTTGGTCTTTTTGTATCCCTTGCCTCACTGGCTGGATGGATTCTAATAATCCTATTTATAATCACCGAACGAATGGCTGTTCTTTGAATTCAAGATAAGGTCTCATAATTCTTCCTAGGTGCCTCTTATGCCATAAATGGCTCTCGTAAATTCCGCTCTTTTCATCACCTTAATCCCTTCTTACATTCTGAATTTGGATCAAATTTCATGTTTTAAATATTAATATCTCAGAGAACAATAGGAAAATTAAAATGGTAAATTAAACTTGAATAATCATTTTCTTTTATTTATGTAAAGTTGATTATTACAAAATGGGAATAATAACAATGTTCTTATTTAATTTGCCTCGTCACATGAAACAAACGTTCAGCCCTTAATTCCAAATGTTTTTGAGGATAATGGCTCGCGTTTATTTGATTGGAATATGTCAATAAGAAAATAGCTAAATCTGTATAAATACAAAAGATATAGGATTAGGAAATCTGAAGATTATTCCATTTTTAATATAAATCGGAGAAAAAAATAGAAAATTTTTCAAAACTCGGTACACTCTTTAGAAATATTATTGATTTACAATATTTTTGTTAAAAAACTGTTTAAGTTAAAAAGTTGAAGCTTAGCATAGTGGTGCAATTTATTACAACTTGGGTTGCCGAATTTCAGTTGATTAACTACAATCGTTCTATAGATTCTCTATAACTTTCAGCATTTTATAACCTGAAGCAAGAAATTTAAAATTTGATAAGTTCTTTGTTTTGGAAAAACACACATTTTGAATCTAGAATTAATTTGCTACGACCTTTCCAACTTGATTTATCCTAGTTATCGGAATCCTCACAGATACATACCCAGTCACACAGTAAAAATCATGAGTGAAAATGATTTTTCTCAGAAAAATTGAAAATTGAAAATTTATTTTCACTTGGCTTGTTTAGAAATGCCTTTTCATTTTGGGAGCTTTCAGAAAAAGTTCTATTTCTGACTAAAGATGTTTCACCTTGCAACAACACCACAATCTCTACTAATTATTTCTAGACTATTAGTGTATTTAAGTGTATTAAGTTAAAAGTAATAAGATAAGTTTTATCTTTAAACTATTAATAACTATACCCTAACATCCGATGTATAAAGATATTTTCAATCCCGCAATAGTGAGCAAGTTCTTAAATAGGCCTAGAAATAGCAAAGAAATTGCAAGGAAATAGCTGTCAGAATAAAAGTAAATTTAGGGAGAAATAAAAATTATTCGATCAACAAATTTGTATCGGTACCATAATTAATCTCCCAGAACCTCCATATCTCTTAAGCTCAGTAAACACTAGTAGACCATGTTGCGGGATTTGTCTATAGACTGTCCAGAGACGGTCTTGAGACATGGTCGATATTTGTCTCGTCTAGCGTCCACACTACGATGTAAATTTCTCAGTCTGATCTTCGCAGTCCACCATGGAGGACATTGTTTTGTGTGGAGAATTTTTTTCCGCTCCCGATTGAATGAAGTTTTTAAATTAAGGATTTTCTTTTCTATCTCCACCACTGTCCCATTGTGCTTTGTAGTCAGAGATTCCAGGGCTACTTTTATTTTTACCCTTTTTTTGTAGTCGGGATTCGCAACATCCCACAAACAATAAGATGCATGGTAATCTTCAATAAGATTTATAACTTTCTCGTTAGACCACATATTTTCAAAAGAACTAGAAGTTTTAAAAATAACTTTAAACAGCCGAACCACACCACTCGGAAGCTGGAGAGAGATTGGCACTTGTCTCGCCTCTAGAGTGACGTCTACACTGTCAAAATGTTGCGCAACATGTCTAACGTTGCATGCGGTCTCCCATTCCCATCGGTAGACTTTAGACCTGCGATTTTTGGTCTCCCAGACGGGATTCGCCTATAGACATGTCTACATAGACAACCTGAGACACTTCTCAGAGACCAAAATAGCGCAACATGTCTACCAGTGTGTACTAGGCTTTATGCATACCATCATGAAAATGGGACTTGGTCTGTTTGTGTTGTGTTACTGCTTGTAGCCTTTTGATTATTTGCATTTAAGTTAATTAGTAAATATTAGCCGTTTCCCGTATGAGTTTTTGGTTTCATTTTTCCTTCTGCCTTCCTGTTGTATGTGACTTCCTCCCTCTCTTCTCCGAGTCTTTGTTTCTTTCATTCTTCTTCAGTCCTTCGATATTTATTTATTTATTTATTAGAAGCCAAATTTATTTACCACTTAATTAATTGCATCAACACAAATTTAAAGACGCCTTAAACCTTATAATAATAATAATAATATTAATGTCTGAAATGTGGAGAACAATAATTTTTACATGTGATTTTTTATTTATCTCTTTGTCCTTGAATTAAGATAATAATTTGTCCACATGCTTTTATCAATAAACTACATCTCTCTGCCAAGTTTCAACTTTCTAGCTCAAACAGTTCTTTGACAAAAAATTGCCAAATCATTAAAATTTATAAACAGTCACTAGTCCTGAAAAAGTTTCAACATTTCCTCCAATTTATTTACTGAAATATTTCTTTGATTATAGCTTAAAATTCAAAGTAAAATATACCTACCTACAATATATATTTTTAATCTTATAGTATATCAAATAGACTTGTTATACGATAATTGATTTATCAATTTATAAGCCATAAAAAATGTATCATTTAGAATATCTAAATAGTTTCTACGTTTTTGTGACGACATCCCTACATAAAATATTAATCCTATCCCCGGTCTTTGATTCTGAATTAATTATTTATCTAACAAAACATTCGATTATGTTTAAATAAGAGTGAAAGCGTGCACGCCAAAAGGTAAATATTTTTTTGTCTCGTTGACCTATCTCTCGAAAATCGAAAACATTTCATTAAGATTTTATTATGAAGATAAAACTTCAAAATGACCTGCACCTCTGATCGTTAACTTAAGCTACGAATAAAAACGTACCTACGACCATACTCCCACACAAATATAGGTATTAATAAAAAAATTCAATATGTCAATATTAAAAGGTTAAGCATTTTTCTAACAGTTAGAGAGAGAGTGGGTCTTAAACCTATTATCAATAAACCACTCAACAAACTTTAAATATAGAACTCAAAATAGAAATTTAATAAGATTGAAGATTTTTATAGTTTAAAGCCAAATATTTGTTAGGTATTTTTCTCGTTGATAGAAAATTTTCTTCTTATACTCGTATAATATCTTTCTAACATAAATCTTTTAATTAAGAATTACATATTAAAATATTAGAATAACTTTTCACAATTATATTTCTGCAAATTTTATTCAACTTTGATCATCTAGACAGGGATTTAATTAGTGTTGTTTCGAGTGATGAATGTGTAAGGAAAATTAAATAATTATTTTTGTTTATTTAACTTAAATCTAAGAAAATAAAGGACAGAAGGCACGATTTGAATAGGCAAATATTTTTATTGAAAATATTATATATGGTAAATTACTTTCTACGGTCAGGAGGCAGGCGAAGCTTGCCTGGCGGCCTGTCTTGCTTTTGAATTATTATTATTATAAGTATCATCCGTATCCTTAGTAAATTAGTAACAGAAATAGAAGGGAATTAGATAAAATTAAAAACACAAGAGTTTTTATTAAATAGGCCAGATGTTTCGTCAATTTATTTTGACTTCCTCAATGGGCCATTGACAAAGAGGGATAAAATGGTGCACTGAGGAAAATCAAAATAAATTGTCGAAACGTCTGGTCAATTTAATAAAAACTGTGTTTTTTTATTTTATCTAATTCCCTACTTTTCCTGTTATTAAGTATAATTTTTTTATTCAATCTCATTATCTTTAAAAATGTCTGAAACATGAAAAAAAGTCATATTTAACCATTATTTTTTTTCTGTTTGTCGATGTGTCTGTCTAGATTCAGATACATACGATAACAAAAAAAATCAACAACAAGAACAACAACAACAACAGCTCGTAAAAAGTCCGTTTCGGTGCCAAAATATTTGTATTTCTAATGCAAAAAACTGATTAAACCTTTGGTTTTGTAGCTATAGAAATTCAGGTTCAAAAATGCAGAAAACAATTTTTTCATTGATTTTATTGAGATTTTCATTCTTTAATTCTTAAAAATAATTATTTTATTTAAAAATTAATTTTTTTCTCATTCTTTACATTTAATATACTTATATCTTTTGAGAATTTCTCCATATCTGTCCTATATTATTTATTTATTTTTTAATGTCATAATTTTTGCTAAATCTCTTGGAGGAAGGAATTTTCATTTTTGGATAATGCCAGTTACCGTATCTCTTAATACCTACTATTAATTGGAACTCAAATAGTTTTCCAGAGCAAGCTGGCAGAGCTAATCGACATTTCAATAGATAGGAATGCACATGCCATTGAACATGTCAATCCACCACCTTTAATAAATAATGATATAATTCAAGTTCTTCCGGAAATGAGACTTTGGATGTACATCTGCATCATCTTTCTTAGAAATTCCTTATCACGATCCGAAATCAGGAAAGCCCAATAAAATAATGCATTTGAGCTCCTTCCTCCCTCATGAACTAAATAGGACATTCAGTATTTTTCTTTTCTCATTTTGTTTGGAAAACTGTTAAGATTCTTTTTTAAATTTTCCCTCTAGTAATATCAAAAGTGAACTGGCCAAATATTTCTTGAAAATAAATCGGACGTAGAGAGAGAGGTTTGTCAGAGATTAAAGACTTACTTTTTTTTGTTTAAATACCTAATGATATAGATACAATATATCCTAAGCGCAATTTTTTCTAATGATAAAATAAATTTATTGAAAATAAATAATTTGTAATTAATTACTAATTAAAATATTTTATATTTTGGTCAAGCGGCAGGTGACCATTACCTGTTTGTCTCCATTTGGCTTAGTAAAATCTTATTGAATCTTGACTCACTTCTACATTAACAAGAAATCATGACTTAGAAAATATTTTATAATTCCAAGAGTATTTCCTAAAACTTTTTGATATATTGACAAAAATCATCAAACGGTGATTAACTTCTTTGAGAGATGTTATCGGATTGGATCGGATTTATTTGAGGGTAATCGTGCAGCCTTTGTGGAATTTTTCGCATGGTAAACAGTCTTTTAAACTCCTGCATTTTAATAAACATTATGATCATACTTTTTAATGGTGAAAATTTAAAGTGTTGTCGACCTTTTTTTTAATATAGACGGTACCTTAACTCATGATTCTACCAAAAGGTATTCTTTTTAAAATGAAAAAAATAAAAAGCATATTAAACTTTTAAATACAAGTTTATTTTAAAACTCACCAAACAGTAGAAAATATTTTTTTCTTCAAATTCAAAAAAAAAATCCCATAAATAGATAGGTACATAATTTCAAATAGAAGAGTGTGCTTTTAATTGAAAATTTAATTAAAAATAAGTGCCTATTTTAAATGTGAGAATTTTTGAGGTATTGAAACAAAAAATATTTTCTACTTTTATGTGACTTTTGAAATAAACACGTAGTATTTTTAATATTTATCAAAAGGAGGAAAAGAAATGCGCAACATCTATATACAATAGATGACAGAAGAGTAAGATTTTAGTAGTTGGGTAGTAGTATGTGGATGCGCGTTTCAAAGGATTGAATTGTAGGTTGCTTAAAAGACTAAGGCGTGAAAAGAATTCCAGTCCCTAGAAATTATAGGAATAAAGTAACTTACTAATGAATGTTACATTTTAATTTAATTTAAATCTAAACTTATAATTATTACAGCTAAATTCTGACCCTGTTACTAGCTAGAAATTAGTAACATCTATAAGAGGATTCTGGAACAAGTAACCCTCTATTTAGCTTACAAATGCTATGAATGACAAACTTAGTATAGGCGGGAATTAACCAGCATAATATTTCCACTACCACATGAATTAATCTAAATCCTCAAATACAAATGTATATTAAAAAAAACGTATCTCGATGTCGATATTACTAATCTATCTGAATTTAAATAAAATTCGGTTTTATAGAGAATCCAGCTCTCTTTCATTTAGTTAGAAATGTTTTTACTTTATTAAAAACAAACAAACAAACTTATTGAGGCATGGAGCGAGCGCTGCTCTTTTTTTCGCAACCCTCCCTAAAAAACGGTTGTAGTTACTGGGATAATGAAATTAATAAAGCGTCGTTTCACATGGGTCAGAGTAATTAGGGCTCTCGGATTGTACTTCTCGCTTGTGCCTCTTTCGCGTCAGCCCTGCGCAAAATGTCCACTCAGCTATCGCTCCCACGGGAATCGAATTTCAAAAGGTCACATAAAATAATACATTCATATATTTTTCGCCTTTTTTCTACATTTGATTGAAAACACACCAATACATTATATATAATATATATTTATATAATATAGTACATATATATATTTTTATTATATTTCCTTTTCTATTTTTAATTGAAACCATAAATTACTAAAGTAAAAATAATTAATGTTGAACATAAACAAAATAACTATTTTTAATTGGTGAGCATACTAAAACCGATGCACTCAATGTATTGCGCTTGCAAATATTGTAAGAACTAATTATTTTTTATAGCTTATTAAGTTTTTTGTATTTATATTCATACATTTTATGCTCATTACAGCTCATTAATGGCATTATATAATTAAAGCCGAAACTATTTTCTAGAATCAGGAGTTTTTTATTCGACAGAGGCTTCCTTTACTGTCTGGATTCCTCTATTTCCTAATTTACAAATAACTATTTTTATGTTTTTTTAATTTTTTCTAACCTGACAACACTCGAATAACTTCGATGTGAAAAATTTATGCCACACTCACTTCAGCCTCGATAGGGTTAAAAACCAGGAATTTATGTTAGATAAGCTAAGAGTATCAAAAAGACAAGTCCACACAAGTTTCAGTAGAATAGAAATATTCTTATAATTTGAATTATTCCAGAAAGACTCTTTCATTTGGGATAGAGCGAGACTCTTCAGATATAAAAAGAGTAAAGTAATAGTCAATTAATTATTCCACTAGACTCAAATACAGACTAAATTAAAAATTCAAGTAGAGAAATGTTTTAAAAAGAATTCTCTTTTTAATAAATTAATAATAATTACAATTTTTACTTACTAAGCTCATTTGGCGATCATAACTACCTGGCTAACCAAAGTATTTAATTCGCTAATTTTTGGCTTTTTTTATATATTTTTTTATCTGACTGTATCTCTGGATTCAAATATCCATGATAATTCAAGAAAAGATACTCGTATAAAGTTTTTTTGTTGTTAAAATTTTTGATGTTCCTTAATCAAAAACTGATTAGATTTTGGGCTTAGTAGGTTCACAACTTTCAGTTTAAAAATTTAGAAAATCCAAATTATATAGAATTAATAGAGCTGAAATTTATCACACATATTGAACTTTTGAGCGAAGACCCAAATTTAGCTCAAAATAAAGTATAAATGCTCGTCGTGCGGCTAGTGTATTGAAATTGAATTTTGAAATGAATTTCACACATGATAACTTGTTTACAAAGCTCGGAAACATTCTCGAAATTTTGGACTCGCCTAGCTTCTACGCACCTACTAATATTCTCCGCCGAATTATTGCCTACATACAGGCGCACTTGAAATTTTCAAATTAACCCTCTTACTTACTGCTAAGTTAAAACATGAAATTCGAAAGATCTTTTGCATATTTTAACCACTAAAGTGCTTGATGTAAATTTTATAATTTTAAAATAAATACAAATCTTTTATAAAAACAATCTTCAAACGTTTATTGAAATTCCAAACATTTCGTGAGAATTTCTCCCTTAATCAATGAAATTTTAATTTTAGAAATTTAAAAAAGAGAAAAAAGGAAATAGCTGCTTTTTTTAAATTTTCAAATTGATAAAGCGAGAAATTAGCCCGAAACTTTTGATATTTCAATAAGCTTTTTAAGATTGTTTTATACAAGATTTGTATTCTTTTGATAATTATTTTCCAATATTCTGTCATAGTATTTGCCGAAAACGATTTTCTCTCAGTCACTTATAAAGGGTAAACCCGGTAATAACATTCCTAAGTTTATCCATAGTCCTCACTGGTATAAGAGCTTAAATTAATTTACCAAAAAGAGTTTAATCTTGAAACTTTCTAGGCATTTCTAATAAGAAATCCTCATCAAAATTAACAATGTTTCGACTTCTAATATTAGAGTCAGTTTCAGCCGAAACATTTCTTTTGATAAAAAACTCAACCACCCAAATCTCAAATTTATCTATATCCAAAAGTTGATCTAATGATCATTTCAAATGCTATTTTTTACCAAATTATAGGTGAAGAACTCTTCCTTGTCTTTCTAATCTTTTAGAATGAATCAACTGTATAAAATTAATTAGGATATAATTAAAGCATTTAGGAAGAAACGTGCCACTACTAATTTGTATTCTTGTAATGAAGTACGTGCAGTCACGAAACGGAATAAGTAAGATTTTTCAGCCCTTCCTTCCCCTCTTTACAGAACTTATAAAAATCTTATCAATTGCGCGTTAATCTCTTAGCAAAAGAATTATTTCACATATTTATGTAAGTTAGAGATTACATAAAATGAGTATTAAATAGAATAAATTTTAATTGTAGATAGACATTTATAGAATCATAATTTTAGATGCTATTAACGATAAGATACAAAAAGATTAGCTATGTTTATTATAATTAGAGAAGGGCTGATAAGAAACGTATTTTAATCAAGTTTTAGGAATCAGTACTTTAAAAGAACAAAATGATGGTAGTAGAGAAAGATTTATACTTTTGAAGACATAAAGCGGTAGTGAAAAACGACTGGAGAAATTTTTTTAAAGAAATCTAAAGGTATAAATAGACAATTTTAAATTAGTTTTTAGGCGCTAATGACCTTAGCAGTCGATGTGCCTTTAAACCCCCAAATAATAATAATAATAAATTAGTTTTTATGGAGAATTTTTTAATAATAAATAAATAAGCTTACAGCAATACCTATAAGTAAGGATTGACGTTCTTATTATGACAAAAAGAGGAAAAAATTTCAGGGGTTGAGGCCGAGTCGTAGGGGCCATCAATACAATTATAATGTCTATTTTTTTAGTTCAATGCACTTTGGAAAGAGCCAATGTTAAACGGACCTATAAAAGATAGAAAACATGGTCTGAAAATAAAAATTTGAACTGTTTTTAAAACGGGTATTAGTATGTTTTTTTTTACTGTTACTGGCCCTCAGTGAATTCCCTGTATCCCACAGGTCAAGTCCACTCCTGAGTTTAATTACACATATTTAAATGTTATGTTTAATAAAATAAATTAATAGAGAATTTTTGTTTCCGGTATGTAGTCGCGGGTTGTTAGTTGCAGGAAGAAAAATACGGGAAGATAATTCCAGTTTCTAGAAGTCATAGTGAGCTGAGAATGCGTTTTTTACGTATATCCAATTAGACAGCTAAGGGGTGTTGAATATTTGAAAATCGCGTGTTTTGCTCAAAGGAGCCAGGGGGAAATTATTCTTTTTATCTCTTTAGAAATTAATTAGCTTGGACTTTTAACTATGACTTTCAAGTAATCTCTTGTTTTTTATGTTTTATTTTTAATTTATTTAATAATTCAAAACTAATTTTAAATAATTTATTTTATTAGCTAATCCACAGACTCGTGGGGGTGTGAGTGTACGGAGAAGATTTTGTTTTGCCGAGAATTTTCTCTCTGTGTGAGTGTACATTCACAATTTGTATTTTTCATATAATGTTGTTTATTCGATAAGACATTTCAGTAGACTTTATAGTGTTAGGGGCTTATTTTCGTTTAAAATTTTTATTAAACTATAAAATAAAGGTATAATAATAGTAGGTACTTGATTACATTTTTTTAATATCTGAAGTTTTTTCGAGTTTAATAAAATCTCTACTGGGAACAAATAGAAAATCTGGATAGATCTAGTCATAACCATGCTAATGAAATGTAAAAATTTATTATATCCAAACGCCTCCCACTCGCAACGCACATGCGAAGATCCCGGGTTCGAATCCCGGCTGATCCTTTTGTCTATAATATAAAAATATTTTCTTCGTTCCCTAATTTAGTAAAAATTTATATTTCATTGTTCGCATCCATAATGAAATCTGTAAAAGGATCGTAGGTAGTTGGACAAGAATTTAAATTAAAAGTTTCTTAATTAAATGGGCCAAACGTTTTGTTACTGATTAGCGACTTCCTCAGTGGTTGAAATAGTGAAAACAAGACAATTAGACACCTGTTATTAATCATTTCATCTTTTTAACAGTAGTATAACAGCAAAAGGTTATGTTAGTTTTTACCTTATTTTTAAACTTATTTGTCAGGAACTATAAGAAAGTAAAATTTTATACTTAAAATATTTGTTTTCCAAATTTTACTTCTACAATATATATTTTTCAGCATAAATAATCCATTAGATTTCCATTGGTCAATCATTCATTAGACAAGTTTTCTAATCTTTTTATATTTAGTGTCGAATTTGCTTTCAAATTATTAGAAACTACAAATTATATGAATTTTCTCAAAATTGGCCCTAATATATTTATTTATTTTGAATCATATATGTATTATTATTATTGTTTGTCATCAATACAATTATAATGTCTATTTTTTTACTTCAACGCCCTTTGAAACGAGCTTTCTAATGTAAATCTTAGAAAAGATAGAAAACTTGATCTGAAAAAACTTAAAAATTTGAAGATTTTCTTTTTTTAACACATAGTAAGTATGTTTTTTACTCTTACTAGCCATAGTAAATTCCCAGTACCCCGCCGGGCTAGTCCATTCCTGAGTTTAATTACACATTTAAATGCAAATGTTATATTTAATAAATTAAATTAATATTTAATTTTTTTTGTTCCAGGTATGTGTTTCATCAGATAACTTCTTTCTCGCAAACCTATTGAAAGACTTCACTTCACTGCATAGTTTCAAGTAAACAGTATATTTTCTAAATTCATAAATAATAAAAGGTTATAAAGTAAATGTTAGATTACATAGAGATTATCGGTTTAATACTAGATATGAACGAAATACCATACAGAATGTTAAATTAATAGCAGAACTATTACTGCTAATCGGATTAAATAACAAGTACCTAATGTTTCGATTAGAAAATCTGGCCCTTTATGTGATGTTTCTAGGGAATTCTTTTAAATTGATGTTTGTTTCATTAAGGCTTGGCTGTTTCTTTCTTCTCTATTTCACTTTGAATTGTTGTATTGTTGCCATCAAATTCTCGATCCGTTGGTTGTTCCTCACAGCATACGAACCGTGATAGAAATTGTATCCGCCTCCGCGTGATTGTTTAATTCATTTTTAAATTCCAAACACGTACCTGGGAGCAAGCAACCCACCAAATGTTAGTGGTCCATGTAAATCCCCCCAGAGGGAAAATGTAATTTACAACAACAACAAAAAAAATCAATATTTGAACTAAACATTTTTTTTTTTTGTATATAAAAATATTTATTTTATTTATTCCATTTTGAATTGAATTATTAATTATATTTAACTGAAAAGATTAATAAAATCATCTCCAAATACAATAGTTAAACTATGTTATCATCTGCGATTTGTTTTCTTCTTGTATGCTGTGCAACAACGGTAAACAGTGACGTCTTTTTCCTCTTCGTCAGTACCTATCGATGTAGGTCTTAAAGACTGAAGATTATATTTAGTCGGAAATACGAACGGATGAATAGTGTTCCAGTTTCTTTTAACATTTAAAAATATTTTTGATTTCAAGGAAAATTAATACACATAAATTGTAAATTTCTTTATTGTAACTTATTTAATGCACGAGATTCAATATTCTGGACAGATAAACAACATTGTATCAATACTAATAGGGTTTCGTTTTTCTTTTCAACGGAACCACAAAAGCAGCGCCATCTATTAGGAATCCCTGAGATTAATAAAAAGGAATAATTAAAAAAACCCATCTATTATTGATCAAAAAACTTTATTTACTGATTGATAGCTGAATTGCCAACTATCAAATAACAAAATGTGTTTTACATTTGGACTACGCCAGCAAACCTAAAAATTCAACTGAAGATATCTATGAGTGAAATCCGCAATTACTTAGTTGCCAACTTTATATTATAAATATTTACTCGGAACTGACAGCCAATGTAATTAAAAAAAATACATCGCTAATGAAGGAAGTTACCTAACTAAAATAATATAAAAATACTAGCTACTCTTGCTAGCCAGGGGGCTAAGCCCCTGCCCCCTCCCCCCACACCATGCACCCGTGCCCAACCCACGCCCCCACACCACAACCCCAACACTGCACCCCGCCCTCGCACCCAACCCCGGACCCCCTACGCACCACACCACGCTACGTCCCCTGGGCCCCCACCTCGAAACTCCCACTCCAACAACCTTACATTACCACCCCGGACCCCCACCCACCATACCCGGCTACGCCCCTGGAGCCCCACCCCATACCCTGCACCCCCTTAGGTTAGCAGCCTATAAACATACAGGGTGATTCACGATCGATGGCACGTTAGAAGTTTATAGAAAACGGAATGCAGGATTTTTCTGAAAATTTAGCACCTTACATTTTCTTAGCTGTGTTATCGATCGAAAATATTTTCAGCATTGCAACGTTTCGGCTTCCATCGAAAAGTCGTAGCAACTTTATTTTTTTAAATGGAGCACCCCGTATATTAACACGTTTTTAGAACCGACCTTTTATTAAAATACTTTTTTGTTAATATTATCCTATATCTATCTCTATCGGTTTTCGAGATAAAAAATAATGTGTTAAATATGGTCCAAAACATGGCCCTAATTAAACTGAAAAAATTAGTGCTCTCAATTGATGAAAAGTTGATATTTTGGTGGTAGTTTAGACACACCCGAAGTATTTAATTTACGCCGAAAATTCGACTCCATATTATACAGGGCGTGCTAAGATTCCTATTCTTTCCATTATTCATAAAAGGATTCAAAAGTTCATTTTTTCAAATGAGACCCCCTGTATATTACTCAATAAATTGAAAGACGAAGAAAAATGATTTAATGCTATATATATATATATCACCACTAGTGAATCAATTTTCAGCCCTTCGTAAACAATTATTCAAGAATTAGATTAAAATTTAATTACCGAAATCAATCAATCAAATTTTCTGCACATTTTAAATAAAACCGAATTCAATTAGACACCCAAATAACAGAGAAATTAATTTCTAAAAATATTCGTTTAAAAATGACTACCAGTTAATTTATTAATTATACATCAAAATATAAATTATTTTACCTTAGATGGTTTTCTGTCTTCTAAAATACGATTTCACTAATATTTCTTTTATTCTTTATATAGAAATTTCAAATTTATTAACTATTTTCATTCCTATTTAACAGCATATATAATATTGGAATGCTTTAGCTCAAGGTGTCGCGAAACTGAATTTTGGTGTAGCGAAATATAGGGCAACAATGACATCTCAGTCAAAATGGGGTCGCCAATCAAAAAAGTTTAAAAAACCCTGTTTTAGCCTATGCTTAATCTATTCTGGGCCTGTCCAGACTTGTCAGCTGCCTCTCTTTATATAATTAATAGATTCCAAAAACTCCCATAAATTTGTCCAATTCTAGAATCATCGAAAAAGTTACAGTTCAAACATGCAATAAGAAATTAATCTAAATTATTCAAATAGTCGAAGAGTAGAATGTTTAATATTTATTAGATTAAAGGTTGAGACATGCACAAATTCAGAAATTTTTCAGGGGGATAGCCAAAAATACAAACCACAAATCCTAAACTCACACTTTCAATATGAATTCTATTGTATACTTCAACAACCAATATTTATTAATATTAATTTTTTTACTTTCACATTTATACATTAAAAAATATAGTATGTACCCACACTTGACACTGAGAGCTTCTATGTCTAGGAGAAAAAAGTTAATTTCACTTTGTAACTTCTAGGTTGTAGGAATCGATGTCCTTAATAGTTTGAAACCGAATTTAGAACAAAAAATGGATATTGTGGTCTGCAACAATTTTACTTTTATTATTTTTGTCGACTGTAATAAATCTTCTACCTGCTTCATATCCTCAATTCAATTCAATCACATAATGTTCTAATAAAAATCTTTAATTTCCTTTAGAAGTTTACATCAGAGAAAACAATATATTTCCTTTCATTTTTTTATTGATAGGAATGAATTGAGTGAAATGAAAATATAAATTTGATGTGACATTAATTAATAAATAAAATAATTTAATATTTATTACATAAATCATTTCTTCCACTTTAGCATTTACTTTGATCGGTTACAAGCCAAACGCGGTTGACGGATGTCTCAAGGGTTCCTACCTGTTAACTTTTTGAAAATAACAATATTTTACATGTTATATATAAAATACGTATATTTTCAAAAATAAACTCTTGTGCAAATTATATTGTGATACACACACATATATATAAATATCTCATATTTAAATTTCAACATTCAGAATATTTATTCCATTTATTCATTTAACTTTTTCATACCAAAATAGTCTTCGAAATCTTTATAAAAAAATAATAATAATAATAGGCAGGTAGTATAGATAGTAACCAATTGAAAATATTATCCATAAATCTTCTTTTTTGATTATAAAATTTTCACAAACATCCCCTTGATAGTTCTTATCTACTTGTACCATATACCATATCTCTATTTATTTTTATTCGTATATATATATACTTATTTATTCGTATATATATACTTTTATATATATATATATATGGTATATATAACGATTTTGTCTGTATATTCCTCAAAATCCCCCAAACTTTGTATTTATATGTTTCAAGCAAAGTTATAAAAAAAACACCTTCAAAAATATTTGTCTGTTTGTCTGTTTTCTATCTGCCCGCATACATTCTATTCGCAATTTTGTATTTGGATCAGATGTTTTCGAAAGTTTAAATGATATTATACAAGGCTCGGTATCACGTGACCAAAATGATTATCTATTTTTTTTTCATCTACAACTTTGAAAAAACTCATTTAAAATACCTATGCATTTATATTTACTTTTAATTTTTTTTTTTTTTTTTTAATAAATTTTATTAAACCAATTATTTTACATGAATTTATGCATACATTGTTTTTGAGCTTCGACTCCGGAGATTACTTCTCCACCATCGACTGTCCTTGATCATCTTTTAGTCCTTGTTTTTAATAAGAGGAAAAAACTAATTAAATAAAAAAACCTCTTTTCCGATAATTATTTCAATTCCATAATCCAATCAATTTCTTTACTTTTAATTTGATCAACGGTTTTTTTTATTTATTCAATTCTTTTATTTTACTGTTGGTTTTTAAGCTTCCATTAAAACTTTAAATATAATATTTTCATAAAAAATAAAAATAAAACCGACTTCAAAAAATTAAATGCAACAAATAAAATAATAATAACTTAAAAATAAAATAAAATACACTAAAAAGGTATAAAATAATTATCTTATTTAGTTACAACTAAACGACGAAATATTAAGATGAAATTACTTTTTGAAGTCGGTGCGAAACAAACTATATAAGCGAGCCTACCCGCCAAACGTACTAAGATCAGTCGAGTGTGATTCATAAAATGTATATGTTTGGCACCGACTTTTAAAAAGTAATTTCATATTAATATTTCGTCGTTTTGTTGTAACTAAATAAGATAAATATTTTATGCCTTTGTAGTGTATTTTATTTGATTTTTAAGTTATTATTATTTTATTTGTTGCATTTAATTTTTTTCAAGTCGGTTTTATTTTTTTTTATAAAAATCATTTTTATTTTTCTCTTTTTAGTGATGTTATTAATAGTGACTTAATATAATACCTTGCATGCATCTCGTTAGAGAAAGCGTCATGAATCAGAAAATGATAATAAAATTAAATTCATAAATATAGAAGTTCTCTCGAAACGTTTGCGGGTTTTAAATTAATGTTTAAATTTTTTATAAAAGATTTTATTTATTATAATTTCGATTATTTAGTCATAAGAATTGGAGATTTACGTTATTTCGTCATTGATCATATCTTCAGAACTTGACCAAATTAATATGGTACCACTCCTAAGCTACTTTCTTTCCAATAAAAAAAGAATCATTAAAATCGGTTCATAAACAAAGAAGGTCATATCAAAAAAGGTTCAATACCAATGAAATAAAAACGGAAGCTAGAGTGAACCCAATGCACAAAAAATATTCAAAATCGGTTCACAATTTGCGGAGGTAACATAGACACAAAAAAAAATCAGTCGAATAGAGAACCTCCTCATTTTTTGAAGTCGGTTAAAAAGTAAGAGTAACAGAATTTCATTACGTGTGGCCTGTGGACAGAATAATCATATCAACAAATACATGTTTGTTTGTTAATTTTTACCGTATATACCTACCTTTTTTTAAAAAATTCATTAAAAAAAAATATTATCAAATATAAACTATAGCCCCCATATAATGTAAACAATTTTGATCTAATTAACTTAGCTAGTTTAGAGGGGGAAAGAAGGGAAAGGAGAGCGGGTTTCATGAATACAAAAGGCCTTCTAACTAAATAAATAGGTAAATCTATTGCGTGAGCTATTCATGCCAGCCCTGGAAATACTATCTAATAAAATATTTATTATTTGAGATTGTAAATAACATTCATAGAGAACACATATTTGGTATTTAATTTTCAAGCGAACCCTTGGAATCGGAAAAAGAATACTCAATCAATCTTGATATGATTTAACCGAAATTGAAATGCTTTTATTTAAATATGCTTCTCTAATTATTGATTCGAATCATTTAAAACTGACCGGGACACTTTATTAATTAATGTTTTTTTTCAGAATTTCATTTCCATAAAAGCGGTAAAAAAACTAGGTTTGTTATCTCTTTTTTATACTGTCATTAACTAAATTGGAATGGATATATGGATAGTTTTAATGAAATAAATAAGATAACCATCTAGACAAGAATTAGTATATGTCGAAACAAATAAAATACAAAAGTTCAGCGTTCCAGCGACAGCCTTCAACCATTCAAGACCCGAATCCGCAGGTACTTTCAACTCCGACCCAATCTTTGAAGTATATCTCTCTTCTTCTTTATTTTAGAATGTTGGGTCCACCCCAGACTAGTTTGAAAAAATAAATAGATGAGAAAATCTGGGGGCACGAGAGTGCCCAAAACGTGGAAAATCAGAATAAATCAAATACAGTCGACTCTCGATAATTCGAATTCAAAGGGACTACAAGAAAAATTCAAATTATCGAGACTTCAAATTATCGAGACTTCAAATTATCAAGAGGAAAAAAAAATCGAATTATTGAGAGTTTATATTATATTTTTGAAAATATGTATGTGCTTACATAGATTTTATATATAGCCTCAATTAAAAAAGTAAAAATAATGAAAACGACAAAGAAGAACAAAAAATTACATACGCATTAACATCCCAAAAGATAATAACATACCTAATTAAAAAAATTAAGAATAGTTTTTTGATAGAAAAAATTAGAATTATAAAGAGGGAAATGGCCTAGTTCGAATTATAGAACGTTCTCTCCCTCTCTTATTACGAACAGGATTTCGAGTTAACGAGCGTATCAACAGCATTTTTTAGATTTACCGAAGTTAACAGCTAAAGAGTTCGAATTGTCGAGAGTCGACTGTAGGTGTATCTAATGAACTGAAATTTCACACAAAATAGGTTCGTATTAATAAGTTGAAATTCTAATTAAAGTTTCAACTTTTTAGAAAGACACACAGATGAATGGAAGCATGTCGTTGCGTCAAATCACTATTAGGTCCCTACCTATATTCGATGATCATGTAATTTGTTTATTATAATAATGGTAAATCAAACCATCACAACTAGTCATCTTTGCACTATGAATGGTAATCTACTTGCTAAAAATCATTAATGGGTATTTATTTATTACGTGAAAGTAATACAATTTCTCTTTCATAATTCTGGTTTTGCTCACCAACATTTTAAATGTTTGTAACTTTTTAAGGTCTGGATAATGTTTCACTAAGCTTCTGTTGGCAATATAATTGAACTGTTGATTCGAAATTTCATCTATATTTTTAGCAAATTCCTAACCATGACAATATAATTTTTTCATTTTATGTGATCTATAAAGAGCATATAAACATAACTTTTTACTTTGAAACCTATCTCTTGATTTATGATATAATTTCTGAATGTTTTAATACAAAATTTTGAAATTCAATGGAAAATGATGTTAATTTCATTTTACATCTATGACATCAACAAGGCCTAATACTCTAAATGATAAAAAATTGCTCCAGATCGTTAAATATATCTCCATTCTCGTGAATATTATGACACTTAAGATTTTTGATATAGTTAACAATATATCTATTTAGAATATATAATATGTTCAAACATTCATGTTTTTCAAATAATGAGAATTTTGTATGAACCTAGAGAATTGATCTATTAGTCTAGTAACTACTAAACATGTGGATTTGAGTTCGATTCTCTTTTCAGACAGATAGTTTTAAGACATTTTAATTAAGAAATCACACCTAATGGGATGTATATTTTACAAAAAAAGAAAACATCTTGAATTTACTTTAAAAACTCTGAGCTAAGCTAGCGGTTTTCAAATAGGTCTCTGGTTTATATATTAATGTTTTAGGGGCCATTTATTTGAGACCAAAATTTAGAAAGTCATGGTTTCATCTTCAGTATAAGTAAATGGAATCACAGGAGAATTTGGTGGTGTTATAATCACAAAAGTACAAAATTTCGAAATCATGGTCTCAAATTTTTCGATGATCGAAGAAAATATAATTTATTTTTTCTTATACTATATACACTAAGGTGGGCCTTATTTTGGGTATTTTCGAATTTTTACGCTGACAGAGGCTCATATGGTTCGAAATAAATAACAAAAATATCCTCGAAGTTCCAAGTCTATCTTAATTGTGCCGCACAGCGAATTTAGTTTCCCATCTAAATAACATGATTTTTGGCATTGAAAGATCAATTTTTTATTACGGCCAAAGTAATGATTCAACAAATTTGAAACTCTGTAGACCATATTATTCTAATACGAGCTTTTCGTGCGTGCCTTCGGCACGCCTCGAAACTCGGCCCTCCGGGCTGGTTCCCTGGCGGGTGGCGGTCTCGGTCCAAAAATTTTATTCCTCTTAAAACACCACACTCCAAATGTATACCTGTAAACTCCCGAAAATACATAGTCTCTTAAAAGTTTCGCCTCATTTTCGTCCTGACACATCTACAGAAATGAGGTTCTAGATATGAATCTGGAAGTATTTTTTTTCTATAATCTACAGCATTGTGATATTTTTTGTGTGGAAATAGATTTATTTAAATAAGTGCGATCATGTGAGGAGGAGAATTATATTATATCATTTTTTTAAAAATTCGATAATGGATATAAGGCTCCAAATATTTAAAAGAGATCAGGTGTTGTTTGTATGATATGACAGGCTGCTCCCTCCAGTATTGCCATGATAAACTCGGACATGGGTGTCTTAAGTCGTTCAATTTTGTAAAAATCCAAAAATAAGAATAACAAAATTTAGATTTTTAAAAAATTATAAAAAAGTGGCAAATTATTAAAAAATAAACAAATAATATATAAAATATAAATCAAATAAGATGTGATTAATTTATTTTTCTGTGCGCAAAGAAAAGCGAATTGAATATTTAATTTTTGAGTGGTGAGGGGGGGGGAGGAATAATTATCAATATATTTAATCTTTCTTAAAATCTTTAAAATCAATTGGAGTCTTTCATTTAAAATTACAATAAAAATTATATTTCAAATTTGCCGCAAATATACTGACGGCATCAGCGCTCCCTGTCGGCAGCATTCTCGGAGCGTTGTTACAAATTAATCTAGGCTCTTATATATAGTATTAGTAGCTATCGCCCCTCAGAGTTTTTACAGATTTTTAGCTATTATAATTTTGGAGTCTATAACTTACTAACACTAAGATACAGTAGTATTATATTTAGCTGTAACTGAGACTTGAAACTTGGGGGATATTTTTTATTTATTTCCAACCATATGAGCCTCTGTCAGTGTAAAAATTCGAAAATACCCAAAATAAGGACCACCCTAATGTACACCTGAACATTTGGGAATGAAACTGTAATTATGTTCACTTCAATATTTTTCGAGTGGTTGCTCAAGTCACATTAATTCATGGACTATAAATATTACCATTCGGCTTTGGTCTGTAGCTTAATAGTGTTATTGTAGTGAGCAATTTAAATTCTTTCATCATAGATCGTGGAACGGGTGCCCATATTCGTTGCGGGAGCAACATATTCTATGTCATACTAATAGTAAATTTCATGTTATTCGAATGAATGTTTATATATTTGAAAGAATAATAATTTTTCAGATCAAATAAAAAATAATTAAAATTAAAACGTAAAATAAATTAGATGATTATTTTATGTTTTATTATATTATAATGAGTAAATATGTTATCCCATTTATTTTAATCTCTAAGTATAATTAGTTTGTATGAGATATTTTTCATCATTTATCGAATTAGCATAGCTTATTTGTCTCCTTTCATTCCCACTTCCAATTAGCTATGGGTATCATTTTCCAGTCTAAGCTTCGGTGGAGCAGTCTCAGGCCTCTCAATGACGGTGACAATGATGAATATAAGTTAACAACGACGTTAATTCGAGCATTAATTATGCCTGCGGATGGATGGTGTCAACCAACTCCGTTCCTACTCTTCCTGAGAATGACAATTGAGTTTCGGGCAATTTGACTTTCCAAGTTTCAAATATGCATTGTCACCTTGGTTCGCTTCCCTGGAGATGACAAATCTTTGGATGCTCTTCGAGATGTTCTTCTGTTTGTGTATGAGATGGAATACGCTCAAGTTTGTCCCACTCTTATCCTCTTCTCTCCTATCAAATTAAAATTTCTATTCTCGAGTTCTTGATGGCCTGAGTGATTGTCAGCAAGACGCCTGCCTGCCTTTTCGCCTTTGCCAATTCATGAGAACTTTTACCCTCTGTGTTGACACTATAATTAAATTGCAATAGGAGAGAAAAATTCTAATCTTTTATAATTTAATTTTTCATCTTAAAATAAAGCAAAAAAAAAAAGTTTAATAAGTCACATTCGCTGCTATTTTTTTCTTCTAAATTTTCTTTAAGAAGTTAAAGAGTGCGTCAGCAATTCATTTCGCTTAGAGAATGTTTTGCGGTACATCACTTTTTTTACCTTCTTTGCTTTTCAGCCAACTTGAAGGGCGGTGGAAATGGGACTCGAGTTGGTGGCTAGCAAACCACGATCCTCCTGCCCCTTGGTTCTCACACAGGTCAAAAGTTGAACAAGTTGTTTTATGACAGTGGGAAAATAAAACGAATCCAATGACATTATCTTCGTATCGGAGTCAGGCTGATACTGGATTTAGGGGTGACTTTTTTGTTTTCCTTTCCAAGTCTATCTTGAGCACTTGGTTCGTATTCTTGTATTTTTTTCTTCTTAAATGTCACTCTACGGCCATCGATCCAAGATGGCCCGGATGAAAGTTTTATTGTCGACAGCTAGCCGCTACTCTCCTTATCTATGATTAAATGCCTCCATAAATATATACTATCCCTTAAAATGGTTGTAGTGTCTTACTAGAGTACAAAAAAAATGGGGGTTATAGGGTGGATATTGCCATGGGAAGAAAAATTAAAGTCATAAAATATTATTTGCGGATTATAGAAGGGAAAAACAAACAACTTAGATGTTTCACAGAAGCTTTGAAAACCATGTCTGTATTTGGATGTGAACATGTGAGTGATTTGCCTTTCCAACCATCTTGTTAGAATTGAATAAATGTAACCATAGATTTTCTGAAGTTCTCTTAAGATAACTAATAAAACAATAAACAACAATTTCCTTATACCTCCTCTACGCTAAGGGCCAACTTTGGGCAATAATGTTGGTTCACGTTATCTACCAGAAAAACGAGTTAGCGTTTATACTTTATTTTTGTTTAGAAATGACTAAATACAATCATTTTCGAACATTATTTATTTGCAGAGATCATAAAGAATTGTTCCTAATGTCATGATATTTTTCAGATAAATTCATATTAATATGATGAATCTTTTTGCCAAGTTTCAATTTGCTAGCTTAAACTGCTAGTTGAAAAATAAATTATCAAATTATCAATTTGAGAAGAGAGCTAAGTGTCTTGAGAATATTTTAATTTTTTTCATTAATTACGGCTCATCGCTGGAAAATACAATAAAATTTTTAAAATCTCATTCTTTATCTTAATTCTGTTTCTTAAAGAAAAACATCTGCCAAAATAGTTATCGACTTTGTCTTGAAAAGACTGGGTTCTTTCCAATGACATTTTCTTCTTCTTTCAATTATAAGATAATTTTTTTTCGAATTGTTTTGCTGTACCTGGTATTCTCACTATATGAACAAAATGAGAAATATTGTTCATTACGTGTCCAATATATTCCAAGTTTCTTTATATTCATTTTATATGCATATATTGTGTAAGCTCAGTTGTGTGCGCCGCATTTCTCTTCTTCATCTCAGTCTACAATATTCTTAAGCTTTATGATTCTATCCATCCCATAAGTACAATCATCATCAAAAGAACTCAATTGATTTTTGAATTTGATAAAAATAAGCTAGTTAATATTAGATTTCTAAGGAGTCAATCAATGTTTTGAATACCGTACAAAACAAAAGAGTTTCCTTAAAATGTATTCGAGCAAAAAAAGAATTTTATGAGTAGGTAGATAATACTATAGTATATTGTTTTGAAATATTCAAAAATATTTGTCAACTTTCTAAAAAAAAAGTTTTTTCTTTATGGCTGCTTATTAAAAAACTTTATTAGAACTTTTAAATGAGTTTTTATTTTTCACAAAGACAAATTTGTGTTATATATATATGTGTATAAATTTTGTTGTAGGCAACAAAAAAATACTTTTCATTTCTCTAAAATATCATTTTCTGGATTGCAAAAAATTAATTCATCATTTTTATTGTATAACAAATCGGTAGCATAATTTTATTCTCTTACGCTAAATCAAATATAATTCACTACTAAAATTGAATCAATAATATATTTATAATTTTATTTTTAATGAAATTATAGAAATCTTATTTAGCAAAAAAAATAGTGAAGTAGCATTTTTTAATGTTAATATTTGTGAAGATCCGAGGTGCTAGTTAACGAGCAAGTAAATGTACCTATTATTCTTATGAGAGAATATAATTTGTTTCCCCGATAAGGGTTCCAGCCAATACATATCTGAAGGAGTAAATTTGTTTGATCTTACATGTAATAATTAATTCTAAATATCTCGAACAGATGTCAGACCTATCGTGATTTTCGCCAATAACGGTGCTTGTGTCTTTAACTAGTCTCATAAATCAATATAATTATAAAATCTTAAATTTACGTTTTAACTAAAAATCGGAAAGTAAGGGGCTTGATTTAAATGTCATATTTAGAGAACAACTGAATTTCATACCTTTTTCAAAATTTCTCAAAAACAGTTCGTACTAATTTTATTTTCAACGGCTAAATGCCTAATATATATTAATATAATACAATAATTAACAAATATAACAATATTAATACTAAATAAAAACAAAATAATACATTATAATAACAGTGATAGCATTAATGACAATTCACAAAGTAAAATCTTCAAAATAATACAACAATATTAACAGTAATCCAATAATAACACAATAACAATAATATAATAATTATACAATAATAGTACAACAATAATATAAAAAATATAATATAATCGTACAATCGTATAGACTAGGGTCATCATTTTGAACAAAACTGCAACTCTATTAATATTTAATGAGAAATCCAAGGGGTTGTTCAAATGATTTAAAATTTTTGAGTGAACACAAGACTTCAAGGCCTACAAAAAAGCTTCTACTGATTGAAAAAAAATTTTATAGCCGATATATCGTCAAAATAAATACTGTAATGAAAATTCATTTTGTTTTTAAATTATATATATTGAACGAAATAAACAAAATAAATGAATATAAATGATTGAAATACGAATAGAAAATATTAAACAAGAGAGTAAATGGGAAAGGGCCTTGGAAAGAATTTGCCGATTATTCGATAGGAATGTTGTTTTTTCTATCAATTGGATGCGATCTGTAAATGTGTCGGTCGAAAACAACCATGCTAGGAGTAGCACAGTTGCGGGTAACTATGCCAACCCGCCCATCATTGAACTGCAGTCTTTTCTCTTCTTCATCTTGACTTTTTTCCTTCGTTTCTGGTCTCTTTTATTCTCTCTTCGCTTAAGTCAATAGACATAAGCACTTTGACCAAGCGCTGTAAACTGCAGCCGTCGCTGTTTTTGGACAACTCGAAACACGCCAAAGAAGAGCAAATGACTCTGCGGGTAATTCGATCAAAGGTCCTCGACCTCTTTTTCATTCACTACCAATGTAATCAACTTATTTTTATTCTACATTCTTTTTTATTTCACTATTCCATTGTAGTTAATTTTATTGTCGTCATAAGTTATCTTTTGATTTCTAAATAAGGATTAATTTATACTGGCTTATCATGACCGAGGGGTTTTGTACTAAAATGATAGTGAAGAGTCAAACAAAGAGAGAGAAAAAAACATTAGGAATCGTCCTCAGTCACGCACCGAGAACAATTCTTTTATACTGAAATCTTATCTGTACACCCGCAACAGTTATTAGTTATTATAATAATATTTCATCACATTTTATGGTTAACATCAAATGACTGCACAAGTAGCATTCAAGGATTTATACAAACACGGAAGAAGACACCAATAGAGAAAATCATGCTCAAGTCATGTTCACTAGAATTTTTTTTGTTTTTATTTTGTTCAATATATTGGAATTATCCCAGATACAATTTACACTTTTATACAATAAATAATATATACAATTTATTAGACATTTAATCGGAGTGTGAGCAATATCTTTTGATATCCCTCACACTAGATAAAAAGAAGTCTAACTGTGAGTAGTAGTTTGCCTCAACCATCACTCTATTCAGTCCTGCATTTTTTTAGTAATTAGTATTACATATGGGGAGAAAAAAGGATTCCACAAAGCGACTGTAATACTAAGGCACTTTAAAATTGATAAAATGGAGAATTTCAGAACAATCAATCAGACCAATCAACAGTTTGCAAAGGAATATCAAGTCATTTTGTAGTCTACGGAATGATAAACTTTGGATATTTAGTTCGGTTCTTAAGTGTCTAGAAGAGGGATAGTAACATGGAGTAGAGAGTTATGAGTTGATGAGAATGTATATGAAATAATTTTTAAAAATTTATTTTGCACTCTTTCGATTGGACATGCGGTACCCAATTAAACTACAATATTCCAGTTTGCTTCTTACTAGAGAGTTGAAAAGTATTATTAGGCAGTTGGAATTTTTTTATTTTTTTTTTATTTCTATATTATATACCCTGATAACACGCTCTATCCAGAAGAAATCCTATTCAGTCCTTGTTGTCTTTAAGATGTCTATAAGATATCTTGGTGTATATTAGACATTTTCTAGAGCGAGTGTGCTTTCAGGATAAATCCCAAAAGTTTATAAGATTGAATACAAATATTTTTTATATGAAGAGAAAAAGAGAGAGAAGACTCGAAGGTAACTCCCAAATCACATTATGTGATCAACCTGTAAGAGAAAGCTACCACCTATTGAATATGATAGTATAGGTCGAATTTTATGTCTGTTTTCAATTTTTTTTTAATTTAACTGATTATAAACTCCCTCATGCATGTTTTTACACCAAAGACATACAAACACCCTTAAACACATGTAGCTAAAGCTGTAGAAAAAAAATAATTAGCTAAATTCCAAGCAATCAATATAAAGAAAAAATGGCAAAATTAAAATATAGATAAAGAAATTTTCTCTTTGGAGAGAGACGGACTGGTTGAATTTTTAATTGAAAAGTAATGGAAGGCAGCCCAAGGATAGTGAAGAAAAAATTATTACATTTCCAAATAAGATGGTATTTATTGGACTGTCATTCTTCCCCCCCCCCTTTCTTTAAAACCAACGTTTCGGAGGATTCTTTCCTACTTCTTCAGGGTTTCAAAGGGTCAATGAAGAAAACAAACAAGATTCTTACTTTTCTCTCCTCTAGCAGTGTTTCAAATTTTCAATTTAATACTTTTTTTGTTAAGAAAAGAAAAATTTCAAATACTGCTAGAGGAGAGAAGAGGAAGCATCTTGTTTGTTTTCTCCATTGACCCTTTGAAACCCTGAAGAAGGAGGGGGAAATCCTCCGAAACGTTGGTTTTAAAGGAAAGGGAAAAAGGAATGACAGTCCAATAAATACATCTTATTTGGAAATGTAATCATTTTTTCTTCACTATCCTTCCAATACTTTTCAATTAAAATATACATATAATAAAAATATTTTTCCCAACATATACATATAAAAGAATCTTAGTAAACATTTTTGTTATTAATATTGAATCAATAAAATACTAAATTCTTAAAAGTCTATTGCAAAATAAATAAAGTAAAAAAATAAATCGAACAGAGAGAATATGAAAAATAAATAGAATTTTATTTTTCAAATTTTTGCAGATTGGAATGCATGAAAAAAAATTTTATTATTTTTATTTAATAGAATGAGAAAATTGATGTAGATACTATACATATTTTCTCAAAATTGAAATAAATGAATTTCAGATATTCTTCAAATAAATAAAAAGTTTTTGTGAAATTCATATTAAATTAGGTACAATTAATTAGTTAAATAAATGATAATAATAATAAGCAACCATTGTTTGAATAACAATTCTCGTTATTACTTGGTAAACATGGGGTGGAGAGATTACCACACGACTTTCACTTACAGCCTCGACTTTTTGAATCATCGTTCCAATTTCTCTCCTTAAAATTAGTCCACTTGAAATTCAAAACGCTAGAAGTAAAGCGCTTTTGGTGGACCATCGAATAAATAAATAAATAAAAAAGAATCTATGAGAATTCGTCTGACATAAAAGGCAGGCTATTTTATAATACATGGTGAGATAATTATTTTAATATGATGATATTATCCGTAGATATCTCGCTTATTTCCTTCTAACGGAAACGTAAATTAAATTTAAAATTAATTGCTCTAGGACTTATCCCCTCTTTATTTTAAAAGCTATAAGCGTTTTACCCGTATGCATCACGTCTAATTTCCTCTCCTCAATTTCATTCGTATTAAAATTTATAGACATTAAAGAAAATAGAAGCTTGATTACTAAAAACCTTTTTCTTTTTTATTCAATTTTTAGCCTTAAAGGCTATTATTTACTTTCACCTAGGATTAAGGGAAAATAACTTATATAAATATGCACTTATATTGAATGCAAATTAAAACTTTAATTCAACTTATATACCTTTGAAAAAATAAGACTTATAAGTGAGTGTGACTTATTTTTCACTTAATATTTATTAATAAATTACCTTTATATCTATGAAGCCAATTAGTAATGAATTTGTATCAAAATAATTGTAGTTAAGATAAGTTTTGAGTATTTACCATATTTCCTCTTTAAGCCACAATATGATTCCGATGGGAGAATAATAAGAGTATAATATACCTAATCAAATAATTATTCAACTTTATAAACTCACAGGCTAGTTTTATAATATTATTATAGCTTTGGCGCTTTTGCAGTTTGATGAATGTGTAATTACTTGAAATTATTTTCTAAATTTGATAGGATGATTCAAAATAGTGTCAACGCTTAAATTATAAACTCTTCCACTTAAATGAGGTTCTCTTCCAGAGATCATAGAAAGCTTAATTGCTCATATCCTGGTCTTGTATTTTCTAACTTCTTCTTTATTTTATTGAAATATAATTATTGAAAAATTACGACTTTTTATCTGTCATTTCTAAATTTAACGTTTTTTAATGGGAATCAAATGAACTAATGCATTTCCTGTCTAAAATGTTATAATTCTCATTATATAATAATGTTTGTTTCTAAAAATAATTAGCAACAATTTCAAACTGTCAAGTAGATTTTCAGTTCTTTTAGCCTTTAAAGAGAGAAAATCTCAAATTCTATTCAACAACAATTTCAACTTTCGTATTGTTCCTTTATTATTACCCCAAACTCTACCAGCATGCGAAATTTCATGATGCTGGAATGAATGGAAGTTCCCGATAGGTTTTGATATGTCCGTGAGTCAGTGAGCGCCAAAATTAGCTATTTTCTCAAGTCCATATCTCAGAATATATTTAAATAAATCTCAGAATATATTTATATAAATCTCAGAATATATTTATATAAATTTAAGCTATATTATTGAAATTTGGTACTCTCTTCAAGATGAATTACATAAATACATGAGTATAATTTCAGCTCTATATCTCAAAAGGATTCTGAGCTGCAGGGGGTCAAAAGTGGCTCAAAATTATTCGTGTAAATAGCGTACATCGTGTACGGGCAATGCTCGAACTTGGCCTGCGCACGTTGGCGCTGGACGTTATGATTAAACATTTCTAAATGAAACTTTAAGGTTAGGTATTGTTACAATTGAAATATTCTATCATTATCGATTCAATCCTCTATTATGAAATCGTTAAAATGTATAATGTGGATATAGAATATCAACAATCAAATTGTAAACATGACTGAGATTCAAAAAAGAAAAAGAAAATAATCACTTTTGAGTTTATATAAATAAATGATTCAATTTACTATCTTTGCTTCAAAAAGAATCTATCTTTATTATTTTTCGTGATAGTAAAATAATACGTTCAAACAGTGAATTTTCGCATTCTAAAAGAATGAATTAGCTCTAAAGCGAAAATACTCAAAAAAATAAATTGGTAAAATTTAAGTATTTTTCTTTTGACTAGAAAACCAATTTAAATAAAATCATTGGAAAACCAGCCCGCGAGTTGCAGATAAAAAGTGCAAACGTTTGATATTCGATTTGTTTTTATTAAGTTAGGGGTAGATATTAAATATTTACTCATTTTCGTTCATAATTTATCATTCGTCAGCTAGAAATGAAACTCGAAGCTAGCAAGGCAAACTTTGCCCAAAATCCCCATTTCAAACAGGGAGTGATGTACAAGTTAAAGTTATAAGTTGTAATGCATTAAATCCCTGTACGAGGCAAACTGTCTCTCTGATGCGAATTTTATTTGAAAGCTCATTTAAGAATATCGCTTTCCGAGACAACATGTACGAGGCAAGTTCGCTATCTATAGCGCTAAATAGTATTCTTCAAATCAATTTCAATGCTCCTGGAAAAGAACATTCGAGTCTAACCAATCCAGAGAAAGCAATTGTTCAATCATCTCGGAACGACTTCTTTCGAAATGCCCCAAGTGATTACAATCACGCAAAAGGAAAAGTGAGTCACTTTAAAATATATTTATCAGAAATTGAAACCACAGTACTTAGAAGTGAAATTAATGATATTTCAGCTATAAATTTCTATAATAGAAATAATTGAATCAGAAGTTTTTGTTTTTTTAGAGAAGATCATAGGCTTTATTTTGAAAGATATTAATTTGCCGATGGTAATAGATTCAAATTTACTAGAAAATCATAAGATGGTGTCATCTATTAAATCCGATGGAATGGAATATTTTTAATTATATGTCAGAGGGGTTGTTTTTCACACCAGATTGCTGTTACTGGCACTCGGGTTCGATTCCCGAGGGGGTGAAAAACAACCCCTCTGACATATAATTAAAAATATCCCATTCCATCGGATTTAATAGATGACACCATCTTATGATTTTCTAATAGGCTTTATTTATGGATATTCTAGCAGAATAAACAAAATAATTTATTTTTATTAATTTTAGAATTTATTTTGTCACACAAATTAAACAAATAGAGTAATTTCAGTTAATTAACTCTATTTATTTTGTAGATTTACTAGACAGTTTCGGTCACTTCCATCAGTAGAACTGGAAAAATGAAACATTTTTCTATTATATACAATTATACAAAATAAAAACCATACAATTTCATATTTATACATACAATTTCGATCAAGATTTGGTATGATCTATTTTTTTTGAAATTTATTGAAATATCTTTGTTAAATTAAAAATATGTACAGATTGATAAATTCCAAATCTTGAACGAAATATGAAATTGTTTGCTTTTTATTTTGTATAATTGTGTATAATAGAAAAAATCTTATAAAATGTTTGATTTTACAGTACTACTGAAGATGGTCTACCAGTACCGAAACTGTCTACTAATTCTGTGAAATAAATAGTGTTAATTAACTGAAATTAATCATTTGTTTAATTTGTGTGACTAAATAATGCCTAAAATTTATAAAATTAAATTCTACCTAAGTCACTTAAGTTTTGGAAGAATCTTATAAAAAATAATTTATTATACATAAATTATAAATCACATGTTTTGGGGGTTCGGGTTCGCTGAGAGTATTTGACAAGCAGCAGGTCCGATTCAAGCCCCTCATACCTAAAAAATTTAATCAGCTATAATCTGAATTTTCACTCATAAATAAACAAAAACAAAATTGATATTAACTATAGCAAAACTTGAGAGCCCAATCCTTGTCCTGATCGCCAACTTGGCAATCAAAATAAAATTTATAAGCTGATTTGAGAAGCGGAGAAAGGGATTTTCTTTCCGCTTTTAAAGCCAATTCACCGCAAACAGCAGAAACTATTGGAATGATTTTTAGTCGCGTGGCATAATTAAGCACTAAATCGATTGAAGGAGACAATAAAAGAGTGTCTTCTGCTGGAATTATAAATTTTATTTATTTATAACGAGACTATAGTTTCGAGGGCTTTGCCCTCTTCATCAGTCTATTACAATGGATGAATCCATAAATTAATTCCTGTGAATCCATTGTAATAGACGGATGAAGAGGCCAAAGCCCTCGAAACTATAGTCTCGTTATAAATAAATAAAATTTATATTTCCAGCAGAAGACACTCTTTTATTGTCTCCTTCAATATATAAAAATTCTGCTACTCTCGGCAAAAAACGTTCAATTTAAACACTAAATCACTGCTCGGTATTAATCACAACTTACACTCTTATACTGTAATTAGCTTTGAAAAAGTCGGAGCAAAAAAATTTGGGCCATTTTACACAGTTTAAACAACTCGGAAATACAGAATCCCATCCTAGAACTCCGAAAAGTTGACTTTACGTTCGCGAAAGATGTATTGAGGGAAGATAACGATTACTGTTCACGACTATAATGATAGACCAATGCAAGTTTTAACTTGTGTAAGCATGAAAATTCTTGCGCAAACCACGAAGTGAGTTATTGAGACAGTGAATCTTCCAAACTTTCTTGCGAGGGTTTCGGGAGCCCTTCCCTGCTTTTAGCCAAAATTATTGATATATATATATTTTTATTGTTCGTGGGAGAAAAAGGAGGACTAGAAACTGGAATATGTGAAAAATTGCCAAAAAAAAACAACAGAAAAAGCCATCATTTTTAATGATTTTTTTTTATAATTTAAGGGGGCAAATCCACCAAAATCTTCCTCATTGCTACAAATGTTAATGTTTTAGAACTTTTCAACTCTCTAGCCTCTCAGAAGAAATTTAACGATTAAAATAATCCTTTTCTCTCCTCCAAATTAAATTCTTGGCCATAAAATTATCAAAAAGTGATAAACATGGGGGGGGGGGGTGTCCTCAGAAAACGGTGTATGAGGAAGGAAAACGGAAGTCATATTCGAATTCAGGTCATTTTACATAAGAATCAGCAGGAATAGTGTCGGGCCAATTTTTATGTAGAATAGTGATAATTTGACGATAATGATATGTTAAATATCAAACAAGCTTTTCTAAAGGTACTTTTACTACTATAATTTATTTTATCTTCATCAAGCTTGATTTCAAAAGAAACAAAGCAATTACACTTTCGATACATTTCATAAAGAATTCTCTATTAACTAACAAAACTGTAATTTCAATGGAGAATCGATTGATTTATTTGTTGAACACAATACAAAACAATTTTCCTCTTTATGAATGATTTTTATTCATATTTTCTGCAAACAATTATTTTCATTGAGCGTACCAAGCTCATTCTCTATAATTTCCCATCAGAATTAATTAAAAACAGATGTATCGATTTATTTTATTAAAATTTCTATATAGGTACTATTCAAAACTTTCGAATTAATGACAGCACCCAATCTAGGAAAATATTTTTTTATTAAGTAATGTGCTGAGAGTCGATCGAGGACTCGATCTTATACGAAAACTATTTTATGAAATCAATTTAAGAAATATAGAAAAAATTTGGATAGACTGACGGACAATCGATTCCGGAAAGGTGACGTTTTAACCAAATGACCGACCATACTTGATGATGAAAAAATTTAATTGACTAGCTGTCAATAATTTAGAGGTTTTGGCTGGTATAATATACTATCCGTACTACACAAGCGCCTCTAAATTAATATATAAAGAAAATTAAATATAAATAAGAAATAGTTGCCTGTTGGGACTAGTGGTTTGAGCGTCACACCGAATACTTGAAGGCTCGGGTTAGATTCTCTCCCGTCTTAGTGTTTATGTATTTTTTCCCTTTTTCCACAAATTGATAATAATCTATTTAATAAGATATGCTATTCATTCTCTTGAAACCGTGTTGGTCCAGAGCGTAACATTCGTACTCCCAGAACGGAGGCCCGAGTTCAAGCTTCCCTCACTGCAAAAATTTAACTGACTGTTATGTAGCAACTACACTAATTTATACTGAATCATACACAAACATATAAAGCTTAAATTAAAACAGTACCTACTTCCTAAATCAGGGAGGGGAGGGGGTAAGATTAGAAAGAAAGAGCTTCGCCTGTGTATTCTAGGTTATGCATTCGAATCAAGGGCGGATCCAGGGGGGCGGAGGGGGCCGCGATCGCTCCCCCATACAGGCCCGTGCCTGGCGGGAGTGCAACACGTGCGTCGCACGCAGAGGCCAAAAAACGGCGGCCAAATCGACAGTGAATTTCTAACAATTTTTTTAATTTGTAAAAAAAACATTTATTTTTGAAATTTTTTTTTAAAATAAAGTTCTATGAGTGTGTGTGTGTGGGGGGGGGCGGCGGCGTCCCTGCCCCCCCCCCCCGCTTGGCAATTCGATAGCGACACACTTTCGAGATAAACCCGAGACCCCCCCCCCATAAAAAATTCCTGGATTCACCCTTGATTGGAATCAAAGGCGAATTAGCCGTCGAAAATTGAAACCTTATGTTTTTGAACATCACTAAAATAAAAATAAAAAATAAATAATAATTTTGATAGTTAAAATTTTTTTTAATTATGGTTATTACCATACAAATACCTCAAACAAATAAATTATATACCTATACATATTTAAATTTAGTATATATATATGCATGTTTATTTTCATCAAGCAGAGGAGAACCTCATTGATTTCTCTTTATGAATCAGCATCCTCTAGGCAAAACAAAATCTTTTCAATTACATTTACTTATTGTGTAAAAAAAATGGACATTTCATTAAATGAATTATTTTTATATTTAACTCAATTCAACTTTAAAGATTTAAATGAAATTTGCTATTTACCCTAAGGTCACGACACACAAAGTTCATCTATTTAATATAAAATATCTTATTGAATAAGTTTCCCCCGTAAACTTGAACTCCTTTTTTTTCTCCTACCGGGCTACATTTATACATAAATTAAATCAAGAGGGGAAAAATTTACTTACAAACTCACTCTAGAATAAGTTTAGTTTTGTTGATAATTAAAAACTGCTCAAAATGTTACTAAGAAATATCGAGATTATGTATTTTAATCAAAAGTTTACAAAGAAATGAAATAAGTTACGTTTTAAGTAGGTATGTTATAGAGAATGGAAAACCTAAACGAAAAATTAATTAATCCATTTATTTATTGAGAGGCTTGCCACCATTAAACATTCATATTTTTTACATTTACACTTGTTTCAACTAGTCAGAAGAATTAATTTATTTAGATATATTAACTTGTGTAATTATAATATTTCATTAATATTGTACAAAGAAAAAATTTAAACTTCAGTAACTCTACTAATAACTATAATAATTGATTATCTTTTAATTATTATTTTAATTTTAATCAGAAAGTAATCAAATTCATATTTACATGTCGCGAACATTCTGACCAGCATAAATCGTATCATTTAGACCCATGTAAATCATTATCTACCCCGCTTAGCGTTCGGATTATTTAAGCTATCAAACTGTCACTCTTTTTGTTTTTGATTATTGGAGGGGGCTATCGAAGTCTTTAAATTTGTAGTAATACTATCTACTTATTTTAAGAATTACTAAATTTAAATCAATAATAAAAAAAAAAACTCAAACACAACACTAAATCTTCTCAATGACATATTATAAATATCGCTTACAAAAATCTCATATAAATTAATTTTCGATTTTGCTAGTTTATAATCGGAATTAAGGACAACTTTTTTGTGTGATTTTTTTTTATATTTTTTAACCAACGATTCGTCGACTTTGCTAACTTCTTCAGGGCTTCTACAATTATAAGAACAATGTGCCGGGGGTAGTAGAATTTTTATATATTGAAGGAGACAATAAAAGAGTGTGTCTTCTGCTGGGATTATAAATTTTATTTATAACGAGACTATAGTTTCGAGGGCTTTGGCCTCTTCATCAGTCTATTACAATTAATTCACAGGAATTAATGTAGCCCTCGAAACTATAGTCTCGTTATAAATAAAATTTATAATTCCAGCAGAAGACACACTCTTTTTATGTCTCATTCAATTATTAATAACAAGTTGCAAGAGTACATTATAATTTCAGATCAAACATGTATCAATATTTTATACACCAAATAGTTACATCACACATTAGTCTAAAGTACATAATTTTATTATTATCTATGTTACCAATGAAGACTATCAGAAACTTAAACATCAAAAAATTTGGCATATTCACATAAACAATTTTCCTATTTTCTTTTTTTACTAACACTTATATTAGATAAACAGTCTTAGAAATAATATAAATGGAATCAGACAATCCAGTTTTAAAACAATAGAACTGAATCATTTTTCTTATTCACCTTCACATATAGAAATATCAAATTTAAATAAACATAAAATTAAATTATATTATATTTATCTGAGTTATTAACTCCATGTCAAAGGCACTAGACAAGTTATAATTAAAATGAAAATTCAGCTCCAACATTTAATTAATTTATTTTGCAAATTTTTTAATATGGTCATTCTATTTATTTAGCAAAAAACTATATATGACACTTAATCTTTGAGTGTCCGTTCTAAAATTTATATTATTTCTATAAGTTGTCCTTAATTCCTATTATAAACTTTCGAATTAATAATAAACATTATGGACGGAAATGATAATAATAATTATGTATTACTTACACAAATAGATTTCCGCCTTTTTGGTTTTCTGACTTAATTCATGCCATAATCTGATCTACTATTGTTAATTTCAATTACTATAAGAACAAAGACATTTTTTATTCAACTAATTTTTTAGGGTTCCGCACCAAAAATGATAAAAACAAATCTCGTCTTGGTCATATTTGTTGTCTGTCTGGCCATTTTCTAGCTAGCATGTGGCTTTGAAGATGGTTAGATTTTAATAATAGGGAAATAGTTCTTTTTTTGAAGTCTCAAAACAATATTTAGGGAATCATCTCCACAAACAAAAAAATATTGATGAAAAAAATTAAATTTGATACAGTTTTAAGATCACATTAAACATCCGTAATTATTATTTTAACTTCTAGCTCGTGCACTACTAGACTACAAGATGCCTTTACGAACTCCATCCATGCGAATCATGCTCTCAATAGTCCGTTTTTTTTAATCTATTATAATATTATTAACTTGTTATTATTATCTTTATTCCAACTTCTCTAATAGAGTTATATTTTCCATTTACGAATTAGTTTACTTTTATCTACTTTATTTCAATAATTTACAAATATTTAATGGAATCAGAAATGTTTTACTTCCATTTGATAATGGTCAATATTAGGTAATGTCAGAACTATGACTGTAATAGCAGATGCAATATTAGATTGATTTAAGAGAGAATCCTAACATTGCGTTTTTATAATATCGTTCAACTTCTCTACCCCCACTCCACAATACCCTTGAGAGAAATTTCCTTTGCAACTCTATTGAAGATAAGAAGTTCTGTGTGTAACGGCGACAATATCATCTACCCTTGAGATATACAGGGGGTGTACAAACAAACTTTCGGGTTTTAAAAGCATTTCTACAAATGTAATAAACAAATACATTTAAAATATTGGATAGAATTAATAGTTATTATGAAACTTCATAGATTGAAGTTTCTTTTTGAGTGTAGTAGACATTGATACGTACTTTGGAATTTTATTGCAGATAAGAAATTCCAACTTTCAGAATCGCCCTATACCTCACACAAATCAATTCCTTAGGGATAAAAGAACGTCTCTAGAATCGGGATGTAATAAAAGCAATCATTTAGCACCAGAAAACTGTCTGAAAATTTACAAATAAAAAAAATATCTGATTAGCTGACTAGTTACAAAAATGTTAATAAGTAAAAAGTGTCTCAAATTCCAACTTTTGGATTTACTAAATTTTCAGAGACGTGTCCCAAGAATTTCGATATTGGCCACAATTTTCTCCTTGATGATTTTGCTATATTTGGGTCTTAAAAATAAAACCGACTTCAATATCAACTGGTGTGGTCACCACACAACTTTCATATTTTAATTTATTTGAAGTCAACAAGAATATAATCCCGCCCCCCCCTGCATTTCGCAACCATAAGTCTCAGAGCTAGAAAATTTGAAACTTAAGCTCGATATAGCCTAGAAGGAGTACATCAAGCTTAAATGACACTCAGGGTGATGCTAGGTTCCCTTTTTAACTTTTCCAGTTTTATGAGGCGGACTTTCAGGACGGGGCCCGGCCTTAATTGAATACAAATATAACTTTAGATTTATGTGCATTGCTGGGCTGGCCATCTTCGACAAATGACCTTTCTGCAGTGGCCAGTGCATTTTAAACTAATTTTAATAATTTCTTAGCATTTAATGTTAAATTTTATTTATAGTGTGGGATTTCATTCTTCGCTCTTTTGCTGTAAAGTGCTTTTGAAAATAGGGATTCATTTTCGCCTTGAGAAAGACGTTTGCCCGTCAAAATCTTTCGATGAAATGACAGACGAGCAGCAGGGACACACCCCTTTTATAAAAGAATCGAGCGCGGGAAAAATTATCCATACGTCACGTAAAACGCGGGAAGAATTAACCAATCAGTTTAATTGCTAATTAGAGCTAATTAGATTATAAAAGAAGCCAGCTCCTCGAAGCGAATTCAGTTGTTATCATTCAGCTGTAATGTGTGAGTTGTCACTTGTTGAAACTCATTGAATGAGCAGCTCTCTGGGATGATTGCGATCACCTTGGAACGATTTGGAACGAAACGGCTTGTGTCGAAGAAGTAATTTGTATACATGTTTTGTAACGAAGAAGCAATAAATGCGGGCCATGTGACGATATTTTGTTAAAAGCATAGTTTCAACCGCCTAGTGCGAATTCTTATTTAAAATAGCATTTATAACTGGCTCTAAGGCCGCCAATAGAGATTATCATCTCTGAAGATCATCTCCCATCCAAGCCCGCCAAATCTCTTTCCAACTAACCCTTCGAGCCAATCATAATAAAATCATACATCATCTCAATCATTTCCTATAATAGATATTTTTTGTTTTGTTTTTTGTTTGTAATATTTATTTGTTTCTTTATTAATAGCATTGCACAGTAGTGGGGCGCTCTTTGCGCTCCCAACACTCTGGCCTCGGTTCTAGAGTTGTGTCATAGTCGCCCGTAAATGTTCTTTAATCACAAATAGCCACAACATCTGGCATTATTATTTGGACGGCTGATGAGAAGTTGCACTCTAATCTGTAAAAAAATCCGTTTTCTTTTTGTAAAGGGCTGCCCCCTCTGCGTGGCGCAATAAATCAGTCATTGAAATCGGAAAACCGGAATTGGACATTTACATGAAAGATTTTTCGTTTTTTTTTTTTTTTTATTTTCTCAAAAACGACTCTAACCATTTTTTTTTAAATTAGTGTATTTATCAAGAGTATCGCGGCGCGCCGTCTTTGCAGTTTAAATTAATCTTCTTAGTACAGTCATCCACAACTCTAATAAGAAAGAAGATTAATCTGCAATAACTTTCGATGCTGATTCTGATTTTTCAATCAATTTTTCGTTACTCATATTGTATTTCTTATAGTATAAATACAGACGAGAGACCTAAATCATGTAAATTGTAGCTGCTTTTCAGATACAAATGTGACTAGTTATCTTGTAACAAAATGTAAATTTTCAAAAATCCTGTGTAAATATACTAAAGCCAAAGGAGTCATTTTAGTACGTTTATCGTGATTTTGTATTAAAATTTGTTATATTTTCTTCTCGTTTGAGTTTCTTACCCGATTCTGAGCGTTAGCGATAACTACGGAGAGTATCCGTCCTATGTAATTTTCCTAGGGCAAGTATTTGAAGGGGTAGTTTTTCGTTTATTTTCCCTATATTTGGTGAGGGAACATGCATTTTGTCGAAAGAGTGACATTTTCTGACTGAAATGCAGTTTAATCTCAAGTCAATGCTATTGGAAGTCGATAGCTCTAGTCTCTAACAGCGCCTCTATTTTTATTTATAGTGATTTACAAATTTTCAGATAATTAAATGTAGCTGAAATATTTAAAAAGTTTCTGCTTTCTGTACCCTGCCTCGTTTAACGTTCCCTAGTAGCACAATGTTTCAAACTATATATTATAGTTACTATATAGATTCTCGAAATCTATATAGGCGCTATATAGTTACTATATAGTTTGAAACATTGTGCTACTAGGGTCATTACACTGTAATTGAATGGGATTGTATTAAAGGAAATATTGGGAGACGCTAGTTCCTTTTTTCAATAGAGACGCCAAACTTATATTCCATAAGTCTATAGGGTCTTGTCATTACAGTCAGAAGCTGTCAAATAAAAGTATTTTTAAATTGTCACCCTCCCAAGAATCGACCGATGTTTGATTACTGAGATTTATGAGAATATTGGCATTATGGTCTTTCCAAAAATAATATATGATGAAATGATATTCATATAATACTTATAAATATATAAATTCACAATTAAATCCAGTGCTAAAATAAAAACACCTTTTTTCATCCCTTATTTACTAAATATCGTTTACGATATAAAAACAAATAAAACACAAATATAATAAAATTTTTGTTACCTCTTTAAATTTGTTTTAATCCCTTTGTTTAATATATGATATATAAAATTTGTATTCGTTAACAAGAGCTTAAAATGCAAACAATTACAAATAAACAATGAATCAAGCAAATTGACAAAGCTAGAAGAGCGAGAGAGATGTTCATTATATCATCTATAGAGTGATTACTCAGCGATATAAAAACATCCCAACCATTGCTGGGCCTAACCTGGGCATTGAAATAAAATATATTTATTAAAAAAAATAATAAAGATAAAAAAAATCAGAGAAAAAATAAACAATTTTTTTATATCCTTTTCAGTGTATTATTGCCTGCCTTGATTAAAAAAAAGCCCTTCAATCAATTGCGAATCGGATAATGGACTCCTTAAAATCTGTAAAAAATGACGAATCGGATTTTTATAGAATGCCATTCTATTGCAAACAATTTGCCATTGAATTGAAATGAAAAAATAATACGTTCAACATCCTCCCTGGCTTAGTGTTCGAAAATTATATTTTAATACCATCCAAATCATCAAACCTACATACAATAATGAATTTTTTGAATGATAACATTTATTGGATTTTTTTTTCAATTTAAGATTTCCCTTTATGTTTTTTAAATTTTATGAAAACAAAGAAGCATTTTGACTACCTTAACAAAGTCTCCTGATTTTCAAAAAATATTATTTTCTCGTTATACTATTGGTTGTCAGAGTGATAATCTAGGGAGTCTGGGCTGGACCACTCATGTTATCCAAAGGGATAAAGTCAATTATTCCCCTCCTCCCTACAAAGCTTGCTCTCTGCACGCGATTCGCCGATTTCCATTGCCTCTACCCGGTCAATTTGGAAAAGTATCACTTCATTCGCTAATACGTTTTTCCCCATGACTTTTAAGGATTTGAACCCTTGTTTCATCACCTGCAGGTCTTGATTAACACTTGTATTATTATTGAAAATATACTGCAGCGGATCGTTGCTAAACTTTATCAAAAGTTATTTGAAATATTAATATGTTTATTCCTTTATTATTAATCAGATATCACTTGCTATTTGCAGTCCATGTTGACTTAAATTCAAAAATAGTGATCGATTTTCATGTAATACTCGAGGAATAACCATTCTACATTGGATTTTAAACGGTTCGGTTATTATTGGTAACCATTGCTGAATGGAGGAATCGACTTAAAATCAAAAATAGCCATCGATTCTCATCTAATACTTGAGAAATAAGAATTCTAAGCTTGAGTTGTTTACCAAAAAAATAATTTAATCTTTTTGATTTTAAGTCGATTCTTCCACGTTTTCAGTAGAGGTTACCATTAATGGTCAAAAACATCAAAAATGGAATGCAAAAGGTTATTTCTATTTATTAGATGAAAACCGATTGTTATTTGTGATTTTAAGTCGATTCCTTCTATCTTCAGCAACGGTTACCAATGATAATAGAAACGTCAAAAATCCAATGTAGAAATGTTATTCCTCAAGTATTAGATGCAAATCAATCGCTATTTTTGATTTTAGCTCGATTCCTCCATGTCTTCCGCAATGGTTACCATTAGAAAAAACTAAAAAAAGTACTTAAAAAGTTCTAATGTTTGTGGGCCGATACGTACCAAAAACTAATCAGCGCTTCATTTTGTTAAAATAATGGTAGGTTTTCAATTTCATTTCAATCGGTTGTACGGTGTGAAAAAAATCGCCCACGAAAAAAACGACCACATCCATCCATCCATCCTTCCACACGTACACAATGAAAAAATCGCACTTTTTGGCCTCTGGACACCATGTAATTTTTGGCAAAACCGTCACGTGCTAAGATTCAACCTAATTGAATACTACAATTTGTGACTTTAATTGAGACCATGGGTTCCGTAGTCTTTACCTGAGGACCCTTTGAAGTCGCCCTTGCCGCGAGACCGATTACAATACTTTCTTTCCCCATGTTTTGCATTGGATAAAGTAAAAACAGAGTAATCAAGCGAAATGGGCGGAGTCTAAGTAACCTGTGCATCTGTGTCTTGAAGGATTGAAGATTGTTGACTCTGGAATGCGCGAGTCAGGGTCCCAGCTCCTAGAAGTCATGGGATAAAGGTATAACAAATGAACTGGTTCGTCACTTCTCCAATTCGAATTATGCATGTATTAATTGTATTGAAAAAATAAAATAAAATAAAAAATTTACATCTTATCAGATCTCATCAGGTTTTACAAAGTAGCAGGGGTAGACTGGGTTTAAATGTTATATGGCAGTCTCTTTCAAAAACAGAGGGATACGAAGACGTTTGAGTTTAAGACCCCAAAATCAAAAATTCTCAATTTTTCGGTTTAGAGGTCAAATTTTGAAAAAATGAAAAAATTCTTCCGGAATGTTTTAACAATAGACCTATGTACCAAATTTGAATGCTAAAACTTGAAAAACCCAAGAGATAGAGCACATTACAAATTCCAAAAATTTACATCAAAATGACATTCTCCCTTTTAGAACCAAATAGATCAAAATAATTAAATATGTTTTTTTGTATTTTAATGATTCACGTTTCTAAGCAAAAACCAGATCGATATCTTTTCTGGTTTAAGAGATCTTACAAAACTCTGAAAACATATTTTGGGGCCTATATACCCTTTAAATGTCGAATTTTGAAAAATCCTTTCTTAGTCAGCTCTTATAACAAAGAATAATATCCTCTTCATATTTCTATGTCTAGTGGTTTGGGCTATAAATGGTGCCGAACGGACATAGTCACAGACATATACAAATGACATTAGTGCTTAGTAGTAATAGATTAGTTGATGGATAATGATAATTATGATTAGAAAATAATCTTTAGAATAATCCATTTGGGAAAACTAGTAAAATAATTCCACCCATAGCAAAAAACCTAGCATAAGAAATAAATTTCAAAATAATTCAGACAAATTCCAGCTTGACTAGTGCAATTAAAATGAGAAAAATTAAAGTTTCAGACATTTGTACACATGGGTGAGGAGGCCAGATTGGCCTCAGATTTAACTTTAATTTATTTATTTATTTTTCTATCCCATTGACTTTTTAATTTTTTATTTTATTTATTTTATTTTATTTTTGAATTCTATTTATTATTTTATCCCAGTAAACGGAATTATATTTGGTATTTTTTTTATTGATTTTCAACCCACTGAACTCGATTTAAAATTTTTTACCCTAATATTCAACTCCTACAGCATCCAAAGGTTTTTATACCGTTCTGCTGTGGTCACACCCTAGCCACTCACCCGGTGTGGGAGGATCGGTGGGCTATAAGGGGAGAGATGTGGAGGACCTATTAAAAAAAATTCCATGTAATATATCTATATATATAAAATTAAGGTTTTGTCTGTACATTGGTCCAAATCACGCCAAATTTTGGTTGCACACGTTTCAAGCAAGGGGTCCGGGGTGGATGGGGTGGGGATGCGGGTGGTGGGGGTGGGGGCTGGGTTGTGCACAGGTGCATGGGGTGCGGCTGGAGGGGTTTCGGGGTGTGTGGTGACTGAGAGTGGGGGGGAGTGGAAGTGGGGGGTCCAGGGAGTGTGCCCCCTGGCTAGCAAGAGGGCCGCCGAAGGCGGGACTTGCAGCTAGTGTAAAATAAATAAAATAAAATAATTTTGAATGATTTCTCTAGCTCGCTCGGCTGTTTGCCAAGCTTACCTAGTAATAATTTCTAAAATTCATTAATGAACCTAAATCTAATTAATTGACATTAAATAACGGAGGTATCTTCTTCCCCCTAAACTTGATACACAATGCCCCATTAAAATAAAAACAATATCAATAAAATGTAATTATGTTTTCATAACATTTTGAAATTATATTAAACAACAGATGAAGAAAGTTTTAAGTATTTTATAAAGAATTCACTCAGCGTATTCACTTAATATTAAATTAAAAAAAATTCCTTTAAAAAATAACTATTGACATTTAAAATATTCCACGGCTTTTGGTGTATGTTTGTGCTGAATTTTAAAAGCCCTTGGGGGTAGCTAAAAAAGTCTTCATGTTACCCTGTGAGTTACCTTCTTTTTTCTTCTTTACACTTTTTAAATCAAAAATGCATGTTATGACTAAGAAAATGAAATAAAAAGAAAAAAATAACCTGGTGGGGTTACGGGGATTTGAAACGCACGAAACCCATGAGTGTTATTCAGAGAATATCTCAGTTTACTTTATGATTATTACAATTGGTAAAATTTATTGCAAATATGGATAATAATCATTTTTTACTCTCGGAAATCATTGTATTCTGTGATAAAGATAACAAATCCTAAGATAAAACTTTTGTTGTGTGCGTCTTTAACTTTCTTTTCATCCCACTGAAAAATAGATAAGAAAAGAAAATCCAAGATCGTAAAAAAATCTTGGGATTTGTATTTTTCACTTTTGCCATTTATAAACTTAGAGGTCATATTTAATAGCCAAAAATTTGTCGGAATTTTCAATTTTAGTAAAAAAAAGCCAATCTTTATTCTCTAAAATTAAAAAAAAAAATTAAAAAAAAAAAAAAAAAATAGAAAATACACATTTTACTATTTTATCAAATACACATTTAATAAATAACCCCCTAAATCTTTATTTTGATGAAACATGAAGCACCTTATTCTTAAACACTGATTCTCTCTTCGTGATCAAATTAGATTCAAATCTAACAAATGTATTTGCCAACTATGTAGTTTATATTTATGATTCATTGAGAGTAGAAGAACACCCTCTTGATTCAATACCATTAAAAAAATAAATGAATAAGAAATTTTATTCATTATTTTTGCTTTTAATTAGCACTAAAACTACATATTTTTGCTCTAATTTTACTCGTTACACTCAGCAAATTTTGCTTGTAAGTATTGAATTCCCGTAAAATTTGCCATCACTGAGACGTAAAAAAAAATTAAACATACGGTTTATCGGTCTAGATTCTGATTCCCAGGAAAATTCAAAGCTAAAACTTGTAGAATGTTCTGGTTTTTGTATTTGCATTTCGAACAATTGATACATTTGAGATATTTTCTTCAAAATTTTTCATATGACAATTTCAAAAAAAAATCTAAGCTAATGAGTAGAAATATGGCTCTAATGTTTTTTTGAAACTCAGATAATAATTTACGCTTTTGCTTTAAGTTTCAATTTTCTATCTCACATTGTTTTCCACCGATCGATTTTGTCCTATGCTCAGGCTTCATTTCTAATCGTTTATGGGGAACACTCACGCTTCGTGTTTTAATTAATTCACTTTATTTCTATTGTAAAAGGTTCCACCCATCTATAAGCAATATTTAATTCAAAATATTAATTCAGCTTTTTAACTAATTCAATTTTTTTGCACGTATAAAAAAATATTTTATTATAAAATATAAATAAATAACTGTACTAATGAAAACCTCAAAATGTTGCCTGAATTTGAACTTGATTTCTGACATTGGTGCGCCTGTATTTAGGCAGCATATTAGGCGCAGCAGAATGAAAGCTGCGTATGAGCTAGGCGAGTCCAGTCGATGGAATGCTCCAGAGCTTATGGCAAGTAAGCCATTAAGTATGTATGAAAGGATAATTTTTACATAAGCTTTAAATAGGTAGAGAATATAAAAGGTAAGGTTTACCATATAAACATTCGAGTTTTCTTGATTTGCTTTCATACACTTCCCGTATTGTTTTGAAAAAGTTTACTTAAGGTAAAATCATCATCTAAACGAAATTTTCTATGGAGAGAGACGGACTGGTAGAAATTTTAATTGAATGTAATGGAAGGCAGCCCAGGGGTAGTGAGGAAAGAAAAATTAACACATATCAAATAAGGTGTAATTTATTGGAATCCTTCCTCCTTTCCTTTCAAACCGACGTTTCGGAGGATTTTTCCTCCTTCTTTCAGGAACGTCGGTTTTGAAAGGAAAGGAGGAAGGATTTCAATAAAATTACACCTTATTTGATATGTGTTAATTTTTTCTTTCCTCACTACCCCTGGGCTGCCTTCCATTACATTCAATCATCATCTAAATTTTGGGATAATATAAATTTAGGAATAATTATCGACAGACTTCTAAAATAGATTAAATTATAACTAATTTGCCCTATCTCGGTAAAGTGTCCTCTGCTTCGTTTCCGCTTTTTAACAAAATCTATATATTTGCGAAACATGTATTTCAATAGAATCTATCGCTTAAACTGGGTAGGATTGATAATAATAAAAATAATCGACAAGTGCACTTTTAAATGATAATGGCTCTGAAAATACCAATTCTAGGTAAAAGTAATAACTTTCTCAAAACTCGGGACTTTGGCGATTTAATTTTTCCTATGTTCTGCATTTTTAACAGGAGTTCTGAAGTTCCTCAGGAACTCATTTCTGATGAGTACGTGGATTGCGACCGCGGGGTTGTCCGAGCTTGAGTCCTGACATTGCTTCCAGCTTACTTGTGTCAGGCTTCTCTTTTCTCTCTCCCTATACGGCCTTCCTTGGCCAGCTCTTGTTTTTTTTTTTTTTTTTACCGACTCCGACGCTTCAATAGGTTTTCGAGGGCTAGGAGTTGATTTCCTTTTCATTTTTCTTCTCTTCAACATGTGGAAGGCAACGGGAAACCACCACATTACAAATCCCGAGAATATGCAACATGACGATTTCTCTTCGAGTAAAGAATTCCGGAGGTAAACTAGCCCCTCGTTCGGATCTCCGGGAAGGGGCTACCCGAGGAAGACCATCATAAAGGGAAAAATAAATAATGACTTTCTACGAGTCGGAGCGTGGAATGTTAAGACGCTAAGGGGAGACGATAAACTAGTGAATTTAAAGCGGGAAATGGATAGACACAAATTGGACATTATTGGGATTAGTGAAATGAGATATCCAGAAGAGGGAGATTTTGGTTCGAAAACAGCCATAGAATCATTCACACGGGGGGCAAAATGGGAGGGCAGGAGTGGGCATTATTATGAATAAAAAAATAGGGCAAAGGGTAAAGAATTATCTACAGGTAAGCGAAAGGATTGTTATGATTACAGTGGATTCGAAACCGAAAGATACTGTGATAATCCAGGTATACATGCCTACTACATCATATGAGGACCAAGATATAGAAGAAATGTACGAACAAATTGAAAACCTGATGAAGCGCGTTAAAGGGGATGAAAATTTAATAATTATGGGGGATTGGAATGCAAGAGTAGGAAAAGGCAAGAAGGAAAAGTGGTGGGCGAACACGGTCTAGGAAATAGGAATGAAAGGGGCGAAAGATTAATTGAATTTTGCAGTAAGCACAGTCTAGTAGTAGCAAACACACTCTTCCAACACCATCCAAGAAGGATCTACGTGGAAAATGCCGTTGAGACAAGGGGAGATTTCAAATAGATTACATATTAGTCAGACAAAGATTCAGAAATCAATTAAAGGACTGCAAAAGTTATCCTGGGGCTGATATAGCTAGTGATCACAATCTAATTGCGATGAAATGCCAACTAAAATTCAAAAAACTAATAAAGAAACGGGCGGTCGCGAAAAAACTGGGATATATCTAAATTAAAAAATAAAGGAGCCCAAAACTCTTCGAAAACGTAATGAATAAGAAACTGGAAGAAAAAACACACACCAAATAATAAAGAAGATGAAATCGAACAAGAATGGAATGACATGAAATCAAGCCTGACCGAAACGAAGCTAACCGAAGTCCTTCAATCAAAAGAAAAACGAAATTAAAAAGCCATGGGTAACAGACGAAATACGGCAACTGATTGACGAACGAAGACAATTTAAGAACAGAAAAGACGAAGAAGGGAAAGAAACATATAAAAAATTAAGATGGAAAGTTATAAGAGAATGTAGAAAAGCAAAAGAAAAATGGTTCAAGAAAAATGTAAAGAAGTCAACGAAAATCTAGTATTGGGAAAAAGCTGATGTAGCCTATAGGACAATAAAGAAGATTTACACTAAAGAGAACAAGCCAAAAAGGGGCAGAGAACGATAAGAGATGAAGGAGGCCACATTATTCTAAACGAAAAACGAACAGGCAAATAGATGGAAGGAACACCTAGAAGAACTCTATGGAGAAGAAAAAACAATGAACCCAATAGAAGAAGAAGAATCTGTGGACGAAAACGAATTAGGAGACCCCATACTCAGGTCAGAATTCGAGACAGCTTTGAAGAACTAAAAAATAATAGAGCACCCGGAATAGACAATATACAAGCTGAAATCCTAAAAGAACTCTGGAGAAAAGGCACGTGACAAACTTTTTGAACTAATTAGCAAAATCTATAAATTGGGAATCATCCCAAAAGATTTCGAAAAAAACAAAATAGTCACACTTCCCAAAAAGACAGGCGCGGATAAATGTGAAAATTTCAGGACCATTAGCCTAACCTCACATGCCTCCAAAATCCTAACCAAAATAATCCAAAGAAGAATAGAACAAAGAGTTGAAGAAAATCTGGGGGAAGACCAGTTCGGCTTTAGAAGAAACAGAGGCACCCGAGAAGCAATTCTCTCTCTTAGACTAATAATAGAAAGGGCTTTTATCAGGGAAGAATCTGTCTACATCGGATTCATAGACCTAGAAAAAGCATTCGATAACGTCAATTGGGAAATTATGTTTAAAATATTAAAACAGGCGGGAATAAAATTCAGAGAGAAGACTAATCTACAATCTATATCAAAACCAGACGGCAATTATAAATATTGGTGATGAACAAGAGAAGCCAAAATAAAAAAAGGTGTAAGACAAGGATGTGTGCTGTCACCCATGATTTTCAACTTATACATAGAAGAAGCGATTAAAGAATTCAAAGACAAAATTGATACAGGTATAGAAATCCAAGGTCAAAAGATCGCTATGTTAAGATTTGCCGATGACATTGCCCTTCTAGGAAGCAATAAAAAAGAATTAGAGGACGCCTTGAATGGAATTAACCAAATCCTAATAGAAGAAATCAAAATGAAAATAAACAAGAATAAAACCAAGGTCCTAGTATGTACAAAAAAAGAACAAACGAGACAGGAATGCATCAAAATTAACCAAGAAAACCTAGAAGGAGTTAAGGAATTCCGCTACCTAGGAAGTAAAATAACATGGGATGGGAGGAGCAAAAACGAAATTAAATCAAGAATTGCCCAAGCAAAAATGGGGTTTAATTCAAAACAAAAACTACTATGCTCCTCCTCAATCAGCTTAGCAAACAGGAAGTTGCTATTGAAGACATATGTATGGAGCATAGCCATGTACGGGTGTGAAACCTGGACAATTGGAAAAGCGGAGAGAAAGAGATTGGAGGCTTTCGAAATGTGGTGCTACAGAAGAATGATGAATATCAAATGGATGGATAAAATCACAAATGAAGAAGTTCTTGGAAAAATCGGAGAAAGAAGAACCTTGTGGAAGAGTCTGAAGAAGAGAAGAGGTCAGATGATGGGGCACACACTGAGACATGGGGGACTGCTTAGGGATATCTTGGAGGGAGGTGGGAAAGAAAAGGGGAAGGGGAAGACCCAGATTAGAATATTTCAACCAAATAATTGGGGATATGGGATGCCAGACATTTAGAGAGGTTAAACAGCTGGCGGAGGACAGAGTCGAGTGGAGACGGATTGTTGCATCAAACCAGTCTTAGGACTGTATACTCAATGATGATCTGAAGTTAGAAAGCCCAAAATCTTAAAAGGTTTTCGTTTTGTAATTACAAACATTTTGGTACCAGGACGGATAGAAAAAAGTTGGATGTAAATAATTTTTCTCAGGGTTTCAAAAACAATTAAGCAACATCAAAAAGCATCAAAATCAAGTATACAGTCGTAAGACTTGTTTAAAGCAACTACCTCCCTGTCTCCACTCTATCTACTTTTTTACTTTTCTAAAAGTCCAGCATCCCATATCTTTCATTACCTGGGAAAATTCACCAATCTAGGTCTTCCCTTTCCCCTCTAAAATGTCCTTTAGGAATCCGCCTATTCTCAAGGCATGTCCTATAATTTGAGCTCTTCTCTTAAGAATTTTCCAGAGTGTTCTCTTTTCTCAAGATAAAAACAAACAACATTGCAAATTTTTGACTGGATTCAAAACTTCGTCCCAATGAACATACCAAGTAAAAAAAATCAGTATTTATTTCTAAGTTAGACCGATCCTGGTAAAATTGGTTAAAGGTAATTTAATTAACATCAATTGATTGATCTTTCTAGTATTTTAAGAGGATAGAAATGTTTCTTCATAAGAGTCTCTTATTTTATTATTTACTATGCAATCATTATAGAATTATTATAGGTTGAAGCAAGAGCCGCGTGCCTATAACTTCAATTTCCCCTTTTGGATACAGACTTTTATAGGTAATAAATTATTTTGTTGTGTTTTATTGACCCCCAACCAACTAAACTTGAAACAACTTGGTTATTAAGCAAGTGATTTGGAAAAGCCTCGCACCTTGAATAACCTGTTAATTTCAGTCTGCTCATTTGAATCAACATTTATGACTTTTTCCTTATTTGATTTTGTATATAATAATTTAAATTTAGACCCCTCCAGCGGATTAACTTTGAATGAGAATGGTCAGATAGAAATGGCTCATATCATCGTTGTCTGCAACGTCAACAACACTGGGATTAACTTTTCTGTTGACTAGATATACCTACTACATTTATGGCGACCATGGATATTTGAGTAAAATTTATTATTGCTTCTATTCCTGTCCTTTTCTTTTTATCCTTTTATAAAATTACACCATGTTGCTAATTTCATATTTAATAGATACTTTGTATCGCCCTAAATCTTGTAGTTATTTTTAAAAGTTTATAATTTTTTCTTGAGACTAGTGGTCAGGTTGAAAATTTAGAGTTGGACCACTCCTGGTAAAATTGGTAATAATTTTTTAATTTTTATCACCAGGTATCATTTTCCAATTCTATATGGGTTTTCAACTAATGATAAATATAGCTTATATCAATTCATTCCATCGATCGATCATGGAGAAATTAATTTTTAAGATAACAATAGCCTGAAAAGTCTCGAAATTATACTTACCACTTAAAAACGGATTCAAAATTAGAAGGAAAAACGTCGTGATAAAACTGGAACCAATCACTCACTCTAGCCGGAATATTGAATTCACTCAAAATTGTTCGTTTTTTTATTACATATTCCTACTAAGATAAGTGAACAAAATAAATAAATAAATAAAAAAGAGAGTAGTAGTATCGATATCAAATCACTATTTCGGGACCTTTTGATCTTTTGTAGCTTCTGATCGTAATTTCTACACACATGTTTGTATTGAAGAGTATATACCAAGTTTTAGTTTTCTAGCAAAAGCTGTTCACTGGCAAAAATTCACAAATTACCAATATTTGCATACATCATAGTACCGTGAGTTTTTACTTTTTAATTCTATTTTCTAATTCCAATAGTACAATTCGTGAAATTCTTTCAGATCATTCATAGTTGATTTTTTAACGAGTGATAATAAAAATTCAAGTGATTTCTAAATAATCAATAAGATATATTATGATATATTTAAAAAAATATTTGCGGTACTTTTGTCTTAAATATTACCAACTAGTTTATTTTAGCTTTATTCAATCAATTGCTTATAAAACAAATTTATTTATTTAGTACAATTTTTCATTTGATCACAAATTAATAATAATTAATCTTTTAGAATATGCAATATTTATTAATTTTTTTTAATATAGAAGAATCATTTTGACAAGTCCTGGAAGCTTTTCGTTTGTTGATCGATTTCCCAACTATATTTAAATCTGATATAACATTATAAATTATTCATTTTTAAATGGAGACTGGATGTCAGTTCTTCGCAGATTCTGGAACCGTAAGCCAAATAATATGTAATAAGAATTATAAAATGAATGTCTTTTGATGTCTTGAATTTTCGAATTAACTATTCATGTTTAAAAGTAGACGACCTAACTAAAGCAGAAAAGTTTGAACAGATCCTCCAATGGTATAGTCTTGATTTGTAGAAGATATTGGTGAAAAACGAGTCTTGAGGATCGAGTTAACAGAATTCATTAAGACAATTAAAAAACATATCAAGCTCAAAATGAAATTAACACCTCGGCTTTGCTCATTGAGTGGACCGAGCAACTTTTAACTGCTTCTAAGGGGACTTTATTGCTTCTAAGACGCGCGCAGAACCTATCTCCAGCCAGCCATAATGTTGATTATATGGTTATATTTTATGAGAATCCCTTTAGAGCAGCGCTTCTTAAACTTTTTTTATTCGCGACCCCATTTTGACCAAAATTATTTTTGCGACCCCATATTATACGTAGGTACCTACCATATACCATCACTTTTTACTAGCAAATCAAAAATAAATTTATAATGAAGCGAATCTTTATAAACATACCTTTATTATATATATATAATAATATATATAATAATTTACTATTTATTAAAGCTACATAATTATAAATATTAAATCTAAATAATAACAATATTAAACAAAATTTCTCCCCGTAAACCTAACAATGGATTCCAGTAGAGTTTTATACTCTGATTATAATGCAATTTCCTGATTTTTACAACACGTCAGAGTTTTGAGATATTATCAGTCAAAATGACGAAAAAGGCCATTTTGACCTATTTTCGAGACCCATTAAATATTAAACAGCAATATTTGAAATCAAAATATTTTGTTGACGTAATAGAAAACAGCTTCATTCTTTGATTTTCAAATTACCACTTGTTTTAGCTCAATTAGAACTCAAGTTATAACTAAAAAACTAAAACTACTTGATTATAAAGGATAATAAACATAGATAAAAACATAACGTCATAGTTTTTTAGTTTTAGCCGGAGTTCTAATTGAGCTAAAAACATGGAGTAATTTGAAAATCAAAAAGGAAGCTGTTTTCTATTACGTCAACAAAATATTTTGATTTCAAATATTGCTGTTTAATATTTAATGGCTCTCGAAAATAGGTCAAAATGGCCTTTCGTCATTTTGACCGATAATATCTCAAAACTCTGACGTGTTTTAAAAATCGGAAATCGCATTATAATAAGAGTATAAAACTCTACTGGAATCCATTGTTAGGTTTACGGGGAGAAATTTTGTTTAATATTGTTATTATTTAGATTTAATATTTATAATTATGTAGCTTTAATAAATAGTAAAATTATTAATATATATATATATAATAATAGGTATGTTTATAAAGATTCGCTTCATTATAAATTTATTTTTGATTTGCTAGTAAAAGTGATGGTATATGGTAGGTACCTACGTATAATATGGGGTCGCAAAAATGCCACTGAAAGAGGAGACAGAGGGGAATGTCGCATTGGATTTCCTTCACCGACTTTTCAAAACCCTGAAGAAGAGGGAATAGCCTCCGAAGAAGAGGGAATAGCCTCCGAAATGTCGATTTATGAATAAAAATAAAAATATAGTATAAATTATCTTCTTTTTTTAGACTGCCTCATCAATATCCACTCAAAAGTGTGTCTCAAACTTAACGAAACCGAGTGTAAATTCATAAACTTCTCCAGGGCAACAAATTTGTTAAAATTTACATATTAAATAGATAACCACAAATTACTAAGCGTTGATAATATTAGGGACTTGGGTGTGATCTTCGATACTAAATTGACATTCGTCCCACACATAAATAACATTGTTAGTAAAGCTCGTAAAACCTTGGGTTTCATCACGCGGATAACCTCATCCTTTCGAAACATAGATGCACTCAAATTCTTGTTCACTGCTCTCGTGAGAAGTAAACTTGAATACTGCAGTGTAATATGGAACCCCTACTATGAGATACATAAGGCATCCTTGGAAAGAGTCCAGCATAAATTTTTGAGGACGGTTAATTATAAACTAGGCATAAGTATAGATAATCTGAATTATGACTATCTAATTTCACACCTGAAACTCAACACACTGGAACAACGACGTGATTACAATGACATTTCCTTCCTGCTTAAACTTATTTCCGGAAAATCGTGTGTCCAAAAATTCTATCTACGCTAAATTTTAGAATCCCATCCCATAGCACGAGATCCCAAGATATGTTTGTAGTTCCACATCACTCGACTAACTTCGGTAAAACCAACGCCATTGACAGAATTCAAACACTAGCAAATAAACACTCGACCAATCTTGACCTTTCCAGCACAACTCCTCACCAACTCAAAAAAATCATCTTAAAACCATCAGCCACATTGTAAAAACCACTTCAGTGTAATAAGTTTTTTTTCTCTCTGATACCTATCTGTTATTTTATTATATCCATATTGTTTTAATATTGTATCCTGTATATGTTTTTTTCTGTATTGGACATCTTGTCCGTAAAACTAGCTAAACAGCTAAATAAATAAAAAAGCACATTTAAACATCAAATATCAATTGTTTTCTTTCATAGACATGTCTCTGTGTAACTCAGTTTCCTGGTATAAAAAATTGAAATCGCCGTCTCAAATGTAAGAAGTTAAAATTTCACTTTAATGAATGGCTTAGATTTCATCTCATTAGGATCGATATCGTAAGATTAGATCACAATTACCATCAGTGGAAATAATAGTATTTTTTAAGAAATTACCTGAAAGTGATTGCCGGCATTTAAGGGGTGATTAGTAAGCTCTATCATTCAGTGGGCTTTCCTTTGGAACTATTACTATTCACTATATAATAAGTTATTACTGGGTTTCCGTTTTATTTGAAGTAACTCAAGGTCTCGCGTGACTGCCATTTGTGATCATATCTGGTGAGCATTTTAAAATAACTTAAAATTAAGTGTTAAATTAAATCTTATTAAAACACTAGTAGATCGCGTGGTTCACTGTCCATTCAATTCCCCTTTAATTTTTGTCTTCCAAAGTAGCCCCCGCCTTCTGAATTTATTCAGACTTAAATTACATATAGTTGAAGCATTTTTGAATTAAACTAACTAGACATGATTTTCTTTCTCATAAAATTATTATTCTTATTTCTATGGAAAAATATCACTATCTATTGTAATAGAATACGATTTAATTATTACTTTTTTTCAATAATTACAATGTATAGCTATGGATTATAAAATAAAAATTGCTTTTTTTAATCAGTAGTTTTCTCAGACATCAAATACCATAATAAATTACAACGAAGTATTTTTTTTCGATCATTCTTCTCTACTAGCTGATAAAATGTAAAGAGCCTAAGATAAGCTGGACAATGTTTGGTACAGGTTCCTAATTATGCCAGGTTTTATCTCGAGGGATGAACCGCCAATGGAATTAGGTGTACACGTCTTTGGAATTATTTTGGAATTCCTCAGATAAAGCCCCTTTATCTATTGTCTTCAACTTGGAAATGAAAGTGGAAGTGGAAGTAGGTGTACACGATATTAGGTCGCGGTTCACCCTTCGTTTTATCTTGACCATTAGTAAAGAGCAAAATTGGTCTTGGTTTCGTATAGGTACCTACCTATTCCGATCTAACTAAGATATTGTGGTCGTAGTCTTGCTAACTCAGAGGAGTGGTTTGTCATAACTCACACATAAGGCAAGTATGATGTTTTGACAAGTACATGTTGTTTGTCAACCTCTCAAAAGACCCACGAGACAAGTAATCTTTTAAAGCAAGAGAGAAGAATTATCGTAATTAATAGTGTATCATCCATCCATGGTGGTTTTGTTCAGACTGGGGGAGAGCATACTGTTATAGTCGCGAGATTGTCAAACTTACCATAATATGCAAGAATGATGATAAAAAGTTGTGATCTTTTGTCTTAGCCTGATAATAATGCATGAAAAAGACCAAGCCCAAGAAAGATTTGTCTCATCACTGTTGTGTATATAGTGTTAAAATCCTAACAGTTTGGATGTAATTTAATCACAAGATGGTCTTGGTTCAAAAAATTTACTTTTCAATTAATATATCAACTTTTTGCTAATCTCTCAATTCGATCATTTTTATAAATTTATTGGATCAAAGGAGTTTTGTTCTTTCTTTCCAAGTACCTGAACGTTTATGTTTTTATCTCCGTTTAAGATTTTTCGACATTCTTAATATTAGCAGAATAATGTTAAAATTCGATATTGTCCATTATTATTATATAGTTCGTGTTAGCATATTATTTAATGATTAAGAAATTCATTATGTACTGTTCTCAGATATAACTAATTATATTTTTTTTATTGTTCAACGATTAAATAATCTAAATCTTAAAAGCTTTTTCTCTTTAATAAAAATTTTCAGTTAAATAAGATACTTAATTTCTAAGAAAAAAAATTAATAATGTTATAAAATCACAAAGATGTTGTTTAATATAACGTCTCAGTAGAAGTGAATTCAAAGAATTTGAGCAGCCTCAGTATATTTATAGTTTTTTTACTCTTTTTTTCCGTCTTATATCCTTTTTCGTTTTTGAAGGATGAGAAAGAGGAATTTTTCTTTAATAAATTCATCCAAAAACGATGATAGCCATGGGATACCTTTCTCTAGGATATTATTTATCCTTTTACCTTCTACCATCCTGTGTCTGTTGCTATTATTTTAACTTAGAGAATGTAGAGAAGCAGCTATAGTAATCGACTCAAAAATTTGTCTTTGAGTTTTCATCTGATTTGCACATGTTTAGGACTTTTCAGAAGCCATTCAAATGCATGATGTTTCTGTGTGACAACTATATCTCAAAAACCGATAATTTTTTTAAAACTTGAGCTTGGTATTGATTGCGAAGTGGCCAACAAGAATTTTATTCAAATTGATCCACTGAAGTATTATATTTTTATTGAGTTTTTGAGGATTTTGATTTTTCACAGGCCTCTTGTTATTTTTTTAAATCAATGTGTTAATTAAGAATTGTATTTTCTTAAATTTATAAAAATTTAATTTTAACTACCATTTAGGACCGTTAATATTTTTTTACAATTTTTTTTTCTTATAGTGAACTCCTGACAAATAAGTTTATAAAATGAGATAAAAACTAACCTAATACTAAATATACTACTGTTAAAAACATGAAATGATTAATAAAAGGTGTCTAATTGTCTTGTTTTTACTATTTCAGCCAATAAGGAAGCCAGTAATCAATGACGAAACGTTTGGCCCATTTAATTAAGAAATTTTGCGTTTGATTTAAATTCTTGTCCAACTCTCTATGATTCTTTTAAAGATTTGATTATAGATTCGAAAAATGAAATATTAATTAGGTTTTTATTTTATATTTCTACTAGCTGCGACGCCCGCCTTCGCCTAGCCAGGCTTCGTCACCTGAACCCCGTCCCCTTACTTTTAATCCCCCTCCTTTCCACCAACCCTATAAATGCCCTCTGGACTCCCCCCCCCCAAATCTGATCAACCTCCAAACCCTGTCAGTTTGTGAGGAGGATTAATGGGGTCCTATATAGATTATATGTATAGATATTTTGTTTGAGTTTGGTTCAAAGCGCTAGACTTTTTATTTTTTGACCCCTTCCTCTTATTTTTTAAGTTTCTTTAGACAAAAGTTGTCAGAAATCACATCCTTTACAACTTTTATTCCAACAGAATTTGCCGTAGAGTTAATAATTTAGGAGTTGTTTGATAATTTCCATTTATTCCCCCCTCAAACCTCCTTTTGGGGTCAAAATATCAAAATGTTCTATAGCTACCATTTTAAGTTAGAAGACATCTGATTCAAATACAAAATTTCATAAAAATACCTTCAGGCATTTTTATGCCGATTGAGGCAAAAATTTGCGCGAAAACAGACAGAAATTTTGTTAAAGTAGTTTTCTTTCACAACTTTGCTTGAAACGTATATATCCAAAATTTGATTTGGAGCAATGTACAGATCAAATCTTAATTTTAAATATACATATTAGTGACATTAAACCTCCTGAATGGGACAATATTATTTTCTTTACTTCACAAATAAAATTAAATCGATATAAAATCTTTCTTTTTCTTTTTAAAAGTGTAAAATTATTATTTTTATTCAAAGAGGAAGAAATTAAAGTCGTCTACTCTACACACACACACACACACACACATAAACTCTATTTTCTTTTTAAATAAAAAATCTATAGTGTTTTATTTTTTGGCGTTTGACAACTGTTAGAACTTTACTTTTCTTTTTCAACCTACACTTTTATTGGTGGCATGATCGTCCCATTTATATTCTACATGTATCCAATTAGAATAAGTTTGTAAGACATAAGCTACTTAGATCACTTTATATTCGTGGAATTACATTCAGTCGTCACAGCGCATGGCTATATTTGTTCCAAGATAAGCAAGATAATAATGATTCTCTACCATCAAAAAATAAATATAAGCAGCCCAATTGTGTTTCCGTGAGCATACTGAGGGTTCTGTACTTTATAACTTCGAAATTGCTTTTGATACCAAATTCGTTTTTATTTGTTTTTCATATGGAGTGAATGCAAAAATTTGTGAAATTTTTTCATAATTTGAAGTTTAGGCATTCACAACTTTAATCACCTAAAAATGGCAAATAATAATTCGTCCAAAGACGAATCTTAGCAAGTCTTTATGATGGCCATGAGATTCCTTTGTCCAGTGTATTGTCCTTTTACCTTCTACCTTCCCCTGTCAGTAATTTAATTTAATGTGAAATAAATAAAAAAAGCCTAATAAACCTAATAAATTTTTTCACAAGGATATCTCAAACATTATGATAAAACATATGTTTTTGTTTTATTCTATAAAAAATCTGCGCTCTCCATAATGATAATTTGATTAAAATTTTAATAAAATTTTTAATTTGATTGAATTGGAAATTTTGAAGATAGGAAGAATTTTTTAATTGATAAATCTATTATATAGTATTATTAAACAGATTAGACGCTTAAAAATGTGAATTATCCTAATTTATAATAGTACATATCAGTCAGTGGCTGTTGGTGACTTTCAACCAGGTGATGCTGTCCAAAAAAGTACCCTTCATTTTTTGAAATTTTATTTTATTCACTTTTTTTTGCAAATTTTATCGAATACGGACGGCATCGTTTTCGTAATTTTTCAAATTTAACATTAGATTTTAAAAAATATATTTTGGGAACTTCGCCCCAAACGATTTGTGTGAATGACGGAAAGAAAGGCTAGGCACACACAGTCAATTTTCAGTCGACGCAACAATTTAGTTGGCTTGGTTTGAAATCGTGATGCATTATCAATTTATAACTAACTCTAATTAACTAAGCTCGATTTTTTTATCATAAGTGCTAATCGATCCCTTTTGATTAAACAATAGAGTTGATCTGCAGTTGTGTTGTGTATGCATCTGCATTAAACTTAATATACATGCATTTATGTCCATCAACTAAACTATCGCTAGACTGAAAATCGAATGTGTGTGCCTAGCCTAAGAGTTAGAAATTAATTCTTATGACTTAAACTCCACAGTCCCTGAGATGGAAATCGACCATCTTCCACAATGAATCAGCCTGTCCTATTAGAAAATCTTAAATTTCTCCTAATCATAAGTATTGCTATAGGCAAGCTATGACTTGTCTAACTCTTAGTTATTTACGATCTTATAATATATATTGAGGGTTCTTAGAAATGGATTAGTCTAAGAATTCTTGAATCATCTTTATTTATTCATTTTTGTATTATTTATATTTTAATAGTTCCTCAGCGAGAACAAATTTTATTCGATAATCCTCGTCTGGACTTGTCTTTGACCTGCTTGAACTGGAAAATATACCATACAGGGATTTCAAACCTTCTATCAATACCCTTTTCGGAAAAACCATTCATTTTAATTTCCCTTGAAACTATACATCAATTATATTTCATTTCGAGAACCAATATACTTTTCAAAACAAACAATGTTTTTCAAAGAAATATTTTAAATAACGGATACTAATTTGAAAATTTAAAGATCCTCCTGTAATTTTAAAGTCGACCTTATATATTTATGAAAATACTCTAAATGTTTTGAAATTTTATGGTTGCGCCGCATCCACAGTATTCATGGACCGCACGCCACTAGTATATATATCTTGAATAATAATTTATGAAATAAACGACATTAAAATTCCATAAATAAGCTAATTTTTTGAGAAAAAAGTTGGTAGTCATAACTTCATAAATTTAATTTTTTCTTTTTCTTTTTTTATTATTTCCCCAACCCTTTCATTTTCTGTTATATATTATGAAACAAAGAATTTGTCAAGTTTGTCCCGAAAGTGTCCAGCTGTGGTTCCCGGTTTCCCTTTGCTAGTTTCCCAGCTTCCCGGGGAAACAACTGGAGCGAAAGCACCCGGCCAGAAACCCGCTTTCTCACCCCTGAAATCCTCGCCCCTGCCCCCTTCAAAACGCCAAGATTTAATGAAATGTTTAGTCGAACAAAAGATTGCCGTCTTTTCAGTTGAAAATGAGTTTCACCCTCAAATGTTATTAAAATTTTACATTTGAACGCAACTGGTTAAATCATTTAATACTTAGCTCTATTAACCCTTTGATTAATTGTTAACTTTATAAACAAAAAGGCTTTGCTTCTACATTCTGCATTTCGTTTTGACTTTAAGAGTTTTTTTATATGTATACTTATATATAATTTGTAAACTGTTCTAATTAGTGTAACTCATTAAAAGAAAAATTCTTTGAAATATATATTCTTGTAATTAATATAAGAAAAAGTAAATAATTATTTGTACAAACAAAAGCGATTTTAATATATAGCAAAAAACTGAAAGTTTTTAAGATCATTTTAACAATTTCAACTTTTTTTTTTTTTTTAATGTGTTCGATTTCAAGAAGGGGACAAAAGGCACCAAAAAGATATAGCCCCTATTGATCTCGAAACACCCTTGCATTACCTAAGAGAAGGAGAAATTAAATCAAGCGTAAGGGTGAATGCTTAGGTGTCTGTGTATCTGGGTCTTGAAGGTTTGAATGTTATAAGTGTCGGGAAAGACGGAGGCGGGAGAGGGTTCCAGTTCATTGTTGTCATGGGGTTTCAGTGTTCTGACTCTTGTAATATATTTATAAATTCAATCAAATGTAGTTGTTTGTTTGTTTTTTTGCTTCGAAGAGAATTCGGCTAAGAGAATATTTAGTGTTTACTCTTTAATCTTATTAAAGTGTAGAATGAAAATAAAATGTATGAATGAGAAAGATTAGAAAGATATAGCTTCGCCTGTGTGTTCTAAGTTATGCATTCATAATCGAACGCTCTGAATTAGGGGTTGCATCATTAGTAGAGACCTGATATTTATGCAGTAAAAACTGCCAAAATATGCAGTTAAAAAGGCTGAAATATGCAAGCAATATGCAGAATACGTTGGATTATGCAAATATATGTAGTAAAAATTGGCAAAATAAATTTTTTTATGCACTAAAAAATTAAAATTGAAAACAAAAAGAGTATATATTTGAAGGAGTGCTATGAAATAAATAAAATGATAAAGTAAGTTATAGGCACCAAGTGTCAAACAGTACTTTTATTGAGTAAAAATTTCACAAACTTCTCATTATTTTTAATATATTAAAAAAATCTTTAAACTCAAAGAAATAATAGGTGGTCTTGAATAAAATCAACATAATAAATATAATAATGTTTCAAAAAATGTGATCAAAAAAATACGGGGGGGGGGGTAGTTTTATTTAACAGACACGATTGTATTGTATTGTTTTTATTTTTTTATATTAACGAGCTTTTCTTATTGACGTACAAATAATAAACTAATAAAATAATGCATATATTTGTCCGGATATAATATGATCATCACACTAATTTACACACACTTTCACACACACACACGAACACTCAATGGCAAAAATGGGCTATGGTTACCCAAGGCCATTGAAAAATAATAATAATAGTAACAAAGAAATAATTAACAAATGATCTCAAAAAAAAAAATTGATTGTAATTGTGAATAATTTATGTTTACAAGTATTTTTCTAAATTATCTTCAGGTTATTATGTCTTCGATCCCTTAAAATTGATTTATATGATGAAAAAGAGCGCTCCACATCCACAGACTGGGGGCAAATTTAAAGGAACTTTGTTTATATATTTCTTCATTTTTTTTCATTCTTTCTCCGGAAATTTACTTTTAAAAAATCTGTATTTGGCGCGAAATCGGCAATATTTGACAAAAAATCCTTCAAATATGCAATTTTTTACAATATTCTTTAAATACGCAATTTTTTGCAATATTACTCAAATATGCAAAAATATGAAGTATAAAATTTTACCCAGATCCTAGATGCATGATTCGGATAGATAATTGATCCCCTGGGTCATATGTGGCGGCAAACAAAATATCCAATTGCATAGGAATCCAATCTCTAATCATTAGAGGTTAAATTTTAAAATCTTATGTTTTTGAATATCACTAAAATAAAAAAAATTAAAAAAATATATAGATATATATAGAGGAGGCTTGAAAAAAGTGAAGCCAATTTCGAGCTGTCAGATAGTAAGCTTGAATTTGGAATGAACTTCCATCCAAATTTCAGGCAAACCCGACTCTTGGTGCTCTCAGGTCTTCGTTCTTTATGGATCCCAATAACTGATACTCCTTACTCTTATTTCCTTTATGTCTTCTAATCTTTCTCTTCTTTTTATTTTTATTTTAATTTACTTTTATTTTCTGAAATAAACTTTCAAGTTCAAGGACAGTCTATGTTTTTTCTTTCCATTTTTATGCAATTTTAATCCCCGCCTTCCTTTATCAAAAAGAAAAAAGATCACAACAAGCTTATAAATAGAACTAAAGAATCGATAAAAAGCCTTCTTTCACCTGTAAATTGAGTTGAAAAGATTATTTGACAGGGTGAAAATCCATTCACTCACTTTCGAAGAAATGTCTCAATTTTGGATTCATTTTTCACCCTCAGCCTATTTGTATATCGATTAAATTTCTCTCAATAAAAAAAAAATAGAAAAAAGAACATTCTAAATTAAAATATAAAAAGGGGTGAATTTAAAGCTTGACTCAAGATTCTTCTCTTCCACTTGCTGTTTTAAAAGTTAGTTTATTCTTCAACTTTTAACTTTCTTTTTCTAATTAGAATATTGTGTAGATTAATTAGTTTTTTTTTATTACCAGGGGCTTAAGATACTAATTTTGTTCTTATTTTATTATGTTAAAATCTTTTTCATAAAATATCGGTGTATAGAACCTATTAAATTCGCAGAACTTTTTTATAATTTTCATAAAGAGCTTTTCATATATATCCTATATTTGAAAATATTAAAATGCATTTACTTTTTCTAACAATAGTTTGAAATTATATTACTGTAGTTAGTTGAAGGAGAAAGCAAATTTTTCGTAATTCGGTATGCTGTTTGTAAAATATGTGAAATAATGTTTATGGAGAAGTCGATTGGTTCCATTGTAACCTGCTGTTGATGCTTTCGTGAAGCTAGGTTGGACAACATGTGAGGTTTTTCGAAATGTTTTGTTTTTACTGCGTGTGTACTATGTAGTAAAGAAATTTTTTAATTGAGATCAATTTTTAATGTGTGTTGTGCTGGTGGACATATATACCTATATTGTGTTTCGGTTATGACAGAGAAAACCTTTTTCAGCACCTGTGATATACAAACTGAATTAGTTCGGCTCAAAAGTGAGATATTATAGAACATGTTGAGAAAATTATAAAATAGTTAAAGCATAAAGTGAGTGATTTCTTAATATTACGATTGGAAAATAAGCCAAGAGCCGGATCTAGGTCTTTTGTCAGGGGGGCAAGCTTGAATTTACTGCTGCTCACCCTCCCCCCCCCCCCTTCCCCAATGATAAATATATACAAACAATTTTCACTTTGCCGAAATATGCCGCTTCTTAAAATTTGTCTCTGGAGACACGTGCCCCCCCCCCCTCTAGTTCCGGCCCTGAATAAGCCTCTATTATAGGTCAAAATCAATTTTTGTCTAGCGAGTACTGTTAATAAGATATGCTTTTTTTGTGACTTTTACTATTTTTCATTAGGAAATTCTGAGGTTAATGAGCTCAAAATCTAATTAGTTTTTCTACAGTGGAAATACCAATACTTTGTAAACTCAACGAACTTTCTACAAGCTTTCATTCTCAAGTTATCATGGATAACTGAATACAAACAAACAGACAGTAGAAAAAAAAATATTTTAAAAATTTAAAAGTGAATTTAATCGTTAGTTAGTGCAGCATACCAAGTAATTAATAGAACTTTATATACTATTATGGCTATCATAAGTAACCAAACAGTCCACTAGAGAGAAAGGCATCTAAACACACGATCATAAAACCGACCATCAACTCTTATACAGAGTAAATGAAGCGTCCATTTTATTGCCTCATTATAACAATAAATAATTTGTCAATTTCAATTTAAAATAATATTTAATTTTTTACAAAATAGTTGTTATATTGACAAAAAGTTATCTATGGTTTAAAGTTAAAAATATCAGATGTTTGTGTAGTTTTTTTTTTATCAAAAGCATATGGGGCATTTCACCCCATAACGAACCTCATTTTGCTTTTTCAACTTCTATTTTTTGAATTTTTTTATGTTCTGGAACTAGTTGAGACTAGTCTTATTGATTTTTTTCAATTTTTTTCATCAAACCGTTTTTGAGACATTGATTTTTGAATAATTACGTTAGTTTTTTTTCAAATGCCAATAAATTCACGGGAAATGGACCTAATTAAACATTTTTTTTGTGTTTTTAAAAATTTTTGATTTAAACGTACTTTTGATAAAAATATCGACAAATATTTTAAGAACGATTTACTATGAAATTCTTAAGTTTCAAAAATAAATCGCCATTTTTAAAAATGTATATAGGTTCTGATTGATCAATTTTCTTAAAATTTTTTCTAAGAAACTGTTGTCTATTTAGCAAATTTAAGCTTAGTCCAATAATGGGAAAATTATGGGATTTATTTTTTCGAATTTTCAGTTATGACGTTTTTTTGTTTTTTGCTTGTAATCGATAATTATTATTTATTTATACTCAACATCAATAGCTATTATTATTTTTCTTAATAAAAAGTTTTTTTTTTATTATTTAATTATTTAATAAAAGACCACTAATAATTTATATTTGAAAATACTATAAAATATCATTAATGTCAGAAGCGGATTTACGGGGAGGCGCATCTGGCAAGCGGGCCCGGGGCCTCGTGTTTAAAGGGGCTTCGAAATTTGTCCTATATTAGAAGATCATTTAATATTTGTTCTAACAGCTTTAGCCTAATAAAAAATTGGAAGAAATTAGAGAAAAAGCATCAACTCATATATTGGAATCAATTTATTACACATATTATGTATTAGATTTGATTAAATAAAATTCATAATTAAATATATGAAGTTTTTTTTTGTTTAATTTTAAGGGGGGTATATTTTTTTTTCTGCGCCTGGGGCCTCAGTTAACCTAAATTCGCCTCTGAATAATTTATTTAATATTATTTGCTTAATTCAAAGAAATTATATTTTCACTATTAATATATATATACCTATTACCTATACATTTTTATTTTATCCAAAATGTGTAGCAGATGATGATTAAAATATTGTAATCGGTCTCGCGCCAAGCACGACTTCATAGGGTCCTCAGGTAGAGACTACGGAACTTATGGTCTCAACCTAAGTCACAAATTGTAGAATTCATTCAAATAAAATTTCGAACCCAGACGGTATTTTCAAAAATTACATGGGGGAGGGGGGGGGCTAAAAAGTGCGATTCTTTCATTTAGCCCGTGGGCATGAATGTAAAATATATTTTGAGTTATATTTACTCTTTCATTTATCTACTTTCTATTGACTTTCTATATATTTATTTAAAGGCTTTGATTATTTACGATATTTCATTATCTTCGACTTAATATAAGCTTTCATTTAATTTCAAATTAACTATTCACTTCCTTTAGAATCTCACTTTGTATAAACAAAACAAACTTTCTCTTAATGATGAGGCCATCAATAGCCTGAGAAGGAGAGCTCTCATAATCCTCCCATATTATCCTATAGAATAATGTAGAAACAGGAAGTTTTTTTATTGATATAAATAAAAATTAGAGAAAAAATATGGTATTTTCATTAAGCGGGTCACTTGATTTTTCGACATAATATTTGCAGTAATTTAGGGTTAGGGAAAGAGTTATTATTTTAACAACTACAAGAATTACTTTTCAGAGAAATCAATAAAACTCACAAATTTAGGAGTTACAGAAATCGTTGTGGATTTTGTTCTTGAGATATAGAACATTGAAGGTTAATTGAAGAATTGTATCGAATGATAATTTATTAGCGGAAGCTCTTTGTAAAATGTTTCAATACAATGAAACCAATTCTCTCATAAATTGTCTTAAAAAACACATATTACATCTTAATATTTAGTTATTATAACAAGTGATTGTTCAGTGATTAGATTTTTGTAAAAGTTTTTTTGGGAGTCAATTTAGCCAAGTGGTAGAGCATGCCTTCTAATCAAGCTAACACGACTCGCTGCCAATATTTGACCGGCTATAATCTGATCCCTTCAGGGGAAGGCAATGAGAAACCACCCCTGTGAAAAATTCCCCCAGGAAAATTACAATGAAGAGGATACTCTCCACAGTAAACGTCGATGCTCGGAATCGAGTATGGCACTTGAAGAAGAAAAAGAATAAGTGTAAGTATAATACTAGTTTGCCGATCTTATACTCGACTGGTCACTGCTATCTGTTGTAAAGTGCTTACAATAGACAACATTGACTGGTCTAGGTCTAGGCTATAGTAAATTGGTGCTTTCATTCTAGTCTCGCTTTTAAGACTGTGAACTGGTGTTGATGGTATGGTCTTCTGGTCCACTGATGAAAGTAACTATAGGAACTGAAGTGCATCAAACCAGCTTTCGAGCTAAGTTCTATTCATAGATACTAATACTCGAAACGCAAATTCAATAAGAAGGTTATGTAGATTTAGAAATCATAAATAATTAGAATATCATCACATGTAGTAGAAAGACTCAGAAAAAATAGGGACCCACGCATAATTTTTTACTGTTAGAGGCAGCACTTAAACCGCGACCAAACAGCCATTTTTAAAAGATTTTGTTTTGCCTAGAAGAGCGGAGTTGTTGATTCATAAATAGAAATGAATGAGGTTGTCCTCTGCTTGATGCAAATAAAATATTATGTATATATATATACATATTATGTGTTTAATTGGACCAAGCAGAGGACACCCTCAGTGATTTCTCTTTTATGAAGACATTCTTTTTTTACGTTAATGTTCGTTAGATTTTAATACTTTTAAAGGCAATTTGCGGAAAAGCTTTAAGTATTATAGAGAAAATATTTATTTTTACTTTATTTTATAATTACACTGATCAGTTTATCGATAATAAAATAGTATTTGTATAATAGAAATTATTTTTTAAGAATCTATTTATGTTTGTTTTTCAGAAATTCTTTAATATTTAGTCAATTACGATGATACGTAGATATGTAACTAAAACTATACAAATGATGTTTTTCACAATATCTCTAATTAACCAATTATAAGTTAAGGGTCGGTTAAGACGCCGTCTCTTAAGTTTTAATTTACTTTATTCAAACACAATTGAAAACTGTTAAAATATTCTAATTAATTTTTCTTTAAATCGGGAAAGACATAAATCTTTATTTACTTTAAATTAATGTTTGAAACCAGACCATACCTACACTTAAAATTAGATTGTATTTTTTATGAATACTTGCGTGCTTCTCTGATAACAACCTTATTATCAAATTTTATTCTTGATATTATTTTAATAATAATGTCCTCTTTAACTTTTTCATCTCACGTTTCTTTTCATTTCTTTTTGCCAATAAATAATTATATAAATGAATCTAATAAAATTATAATGAGAAATGATTATTTTATGGATCGGTAACTTCAAAAGTGAGGCTTCGCTTTGATGATGGCGTGTTTTCATGGATTTCGACCAGAGGCAGTTAAATTCAGGAATCTACACATAAAAACAGGAGAGTGGTCATAACAAGACTTATTATCTCAGTTTGCTCGTTAAATTTGGGAAATGAGCATTCATTAACTTTTCGAATCCGCCTTTGCTTGTCAAGAGGAACTTACAATATAATTTTAAATAAATTTCATAAGGACTCGGATTTGGAGCGTCAATTTTTTTTTATCTTGTTATTCCGAATTTGCGACTAAAATTGGAGACAAAAGTGAAAAACTTTCTTGAAGCCTGTCTGTAAATTTTAGTGATTTAGAAATTATTTGATAGCAGACTACTTTGAATTAGTAAGTTGAAAAAAATTTACCCTATATGTGTAGTAGGTATAGATACATATAAATATGAATATCTATGTCAAATTTTATCTCATTAGTCTCTGTGTAACAATTCGATTTTCCCTGGCTTTCAGGAGTAAAAATGAAAATTTTAAATCTAAAAATCCCAAATATAATCACTTCTTCGATTTCGAAAGAATTCACTTCAGTGACTTTAGTTAAAGTGAGTAACGGATTCCAGACAGACAAATACAAGGACAGAAAAAAACATGTTTGAAAAATGATTGTTTTCTATTTGTTTCAGATATTTTTAAACTCATTAAGTAAAAATATGAGGAATAATTGCAAAAATTTTCGAGACACGGTTCGTTCTCAGCTATTTTTGCAGATGATAGAAGACGTGGGTGTTATGCTATCTGTAGTAAGAAATTTAAATATAATTAACTATTCTTATAAAATTGGGCAAGTCCTATGATTCAAAAGTATTCGTTTTAAAACACAACTATTCAAAATTAATTTCTAAAAACACATGTTTGTTTGTTTGTTTATATCGAGGGGTGAACCACGGCCTAAAATTGTGTACACCTACTTCCATGTTCATTTCAAAGTAGAAGAGAATAGATGACAATAGATTATCTAATGAATTCCAAAATAATTCCAAAGACGGTGTACACCTAAATCCAACCGCGGTTCACCCCTCAGTTTATACTATTCCTTAGGGGCCGTCCATAAATTATGTCACAAAGTAAATGGGGAAGGGGCATCTCAGATTTGTGACAAAATATGACAGAGGGGCCTGGGGATTTTAAAAATTGTGATGTGACAAAGGTCAAATAAAATTTTTTTAAAAATTTTCAAATTTAGTTTTTAGATTTCAGGTTATTATTATTACAACCTGAAAATTATAGGGTATAAAAGTGATAGTGTGACCTCACAATACAGGGGAGGCTCAATGAAAATGTTACCGAAAAGGGGGAGGGGAGGTCTAAAAATCTTTAAATTCGTGTGACGTAATTTATGGACGGCCCCTTTTGACAACGCATTGAAATCTCAAAAAAATAATTAAAATATTTTCTATATTTTTAGATCAGAAATTCTGTATCTAGAAATCCAAAAATTTAATGAGCTGTTTATTTTGAAAATTTTATCACCTTAATGAACTTGACTTTCTGTTCCAGGGATACAGAGACAAAAAACATGATAGGTAATAAAAATTTTCCACTTTTCAAACATTTTCAAAAATAAATCAATGCTTCCGATAAGCAGATGATATTTGGTTCTCGAGTGTATTGGGTAAAATATTAAGCTTTTATCTTAAATGAAAATACAATTGTTTCTAGACACACGGCAGTGACGGGTGTCGCACCTGCCGTGTGTATATTTACACGAACCATTTCAAGCTACTTTCAACACCCCCCCCCCCCCCCATAACTCAAAAACTATTAGACTTAACACCTAGAATCCCAAATTTCACGAGTAAATCTATTATAGTTCTTGAGTTATTAAGCTCTGAAAAAAGCCATTTTTAACAATGACTCACTGACTGACTGACATATCGAAAACCTCAAAGTACTTTAGCTTATCCTAGAATGATGAAATTTGGTATACTGATATAGTCCGGGCAACAATTAAAGGAAAAAATCGAAAAATGAAACTTTCCCTTTTCAAGACTTAGATCAGAAATGAAGGGGTGAAATTTATTATAGGCTTAATTAACATATAGTGAAAATACAATCAAGCTAGAATTCTGAAATTTGGCATAGTGGAAAGCTTGGAACATTAATAAAAGAGAAAATTGAAAAACCGAAACTTTCCCTTCTTAGGGGTCAGAAATGAAGGGGTGAAATTTATGAAAAACCGACTTCAAAAAAAGGAGGAGGTTCTCAATTCAACTGATTTTTTTTTTTTTTTTTTTGTATCTATGTTATTCGATTTCTTCGCCAATTGTAAACCGATTTTGATGATTTTTTTGCATTGGGTTCAGTATAGTTTCCGATTGGTACCATATTAATTTGGTCAAGTTCTGATGATATGATCAATGACAAAATAGCGAAAATCTCCAATTCATATGAGCAAATAATCAAAATTATAATAAAAAATCTTTTATAAAAGAAAAAACAATCTTAAAATGTTCATTTAAAACCGTTTGTACCGAACTTGGCCCCTTTTTCAATTCACAGAAAATCATTGCTGTGTTGACATATTTATAAAGACTTTTCTGAAAAATACCGCTATTATTTTTTCAATTATTCTGCCAATCAAAATTTTTTCACAAAATGCTATACAATCATAAAATAAAACTCATTCTATTAAATAAGGGTTAAAAAAAACTTACTTAGAGTATATAAGTCTTTTTATGGATGTTCGCATTCATGGCTTTTTAATTATATTACTAAAATCTTTTATTGTAGTTTGTATATTAGTTTCTTTCAACGATCTATCATTCGAAAGAAATAAAAACGAGAAAGAGAAAGAGAATGGCATTTCTAAAACGAAAAACAACTAAAGGTATTTGAAGAAAAAATCAGTAAATAGAAAAAGAGAGAAATTTTGGTAGGACGATTCTTGAGAGCTTGAGAGAAATCAAATTGAGACAAAACGAAAATGTACTTTTATTCTATTGCCAAATAGATTAACCTACTTAACGAAGAATGATAGGCCTTGTAACTATCCCTATACATGAGATGGGCTCCGGTGAAAAACACTACTAAGATTAAATAAACATTATTTCGGCATATTGGTTACAGGAAAGGGGTTTAATTAGGACCAATTTCTCCTCTCAGAAAATCCTCTAGTTGACACTAAAATGTAATAGTAATTTCTATAAGTATTAATCAACCAGTAGGTATGTGTGTGCAGCGTCCCTTCCTTTGAAATCATCCTAGGGATCTTCTCTTTTCAAATAAGTTCTCTCATAGTTTAGCAATGGAGATAAGAAATACCCATCACAGAACTTCTGATATATGTTTAAGCAGATTTTTTTATAATTAGCAGGAATTGTTTTGGAGAAAAAATAAACCACCTTATTCTTCAAATATGGGGTATAACGAGATTTAAATACTAATTACATAAAAACAATTATTTAGATACAAGCTGCGAATTACATTATGTTAAGTTTCCCTCATACAAATTTGTATCTTATAATTATTTTTTAAATGAAAATATGAGCATCAGACTGGGACCAAATCTTCAAAACCTTGTGTACCTCAGAAGTGCTTTAAGTATATAAGTATTTAGTTGTAGCAGAGAAATTGAGGGTTGTTAATGCGAAATTGTAATTTTTGCGGAAACTGCTATTCAAAAATAAAATACACTCATATATCACTTATAAATTATTATAATCCACATTTTCAATATTTTTCCTACTCTAATTTCTGAATTTATCATTGAATATATTTTATTAATTTGACTTATTTTGAACTGGCAATGAAGCCCTTATTAGGTAGGCGTTGTTGGAGCATCGAAATAAGGGTTAATTATATTATTATCTTAAAAATTTTAAAATTTGTATCGGGGACCTAGGACCAAACATAAGTGTACTTTCCCTTCCGCTAAAAAAATGTTCATCGACTTTTTAGCAACAAAAAATCTGACTGCTCTAAGAGTAGGTGAAATGAAAATTTTTAAATAAAATATATTTTTTTCAATTCTCTAGGACCGTCTGATCCCAAATATACTCAAATTTCTATAATTTGGATATTTCAAATTTTTTGTCAAAATCAGATATTTCACAAGGCTATAAATAATAGCCTTGTAATTTTTTTGTTATGCCAATAAACAATATATATTAAAAAAAAAACAATTTCGTTTACGACAATTTATTTTTTGAGATATTCCAAATAAAATATATTTTTTCAATTCTCTAGGACCGTCTGATCCCAAATATAGGTACTTAAATTTCTATAATTTGGATATTTCAAATTTTTTGTCAAAACAAAAAATCAATCTGACTGCTCTAAGAGTAGGTGAAATGAAAATTTTTAAATAAAATATATTTTTTCAATTCTCTAGGACCGTCTGATCCAAAATATACTCAAATTTCTATAATCTGGATATTTCAAATTTTTTGTCAAAATCATAAATTTCACAAGGCTATATATATAGCCTTGCCATTTTTCGTTCACGACAAATTTTTTTGGAGATATTCCAAATAAAATATATTTTTTCAATTATTATCTATGACCGTTTGATCCCAAAATAGTAAAATTTCTTTAATTTGCATATTTCAAATATTTTGTCAAAATCAGAAATTTCACAAGGCTATAAACCTTGCCATTGTTTGTTTTTCGACAAAATTTTTATTTTGAGATATTTCAAATAATTTTTTTTTTCAATTCTCTAGAGACGGTCTGATCCCAAATATACTAAAATTTCTATAATTTGGATATTTCAAAATTTTTTCTTAAAATAAGAAATTTCACAAGGCTATAGCCTTGCAATTTGTCTTTTTTTTAATTCTCCTGGAATAAGTTAATGAAGATGCTTGACCAAACATTTATTGAATGAGTGGAAACGGGGGAGTAGATAGATATAAAAGGTTCAGCTTCTAACAAACATAAAATGATTCGGAAATTATTTGAACCAACTGTTCCGTTCCCTCTTTGCTCCTAATAATGTCGTTGATTAATTTTCTCGCAGAGGCAATCCAAGAAAACGACATGGAAGATGTCTCAACGAGTTAAAAAGCAACCCTCTAGCATCGCCATCTTTAATGAGGCATCAATTACCCAGGTTTCCCAACTTGAGTCGCAAAACTAGGTTTACGGTTCAGCCATATTTAAACTCACTTATATGAAAATAATTATTAAAGGAATGGTGCTGGCAATAACCTCGGAAATTAAACACCAACTTGAATCATTTATCATCGAGCCAATTACTTAATAAAATCCTTAGAAGATTATTCACTTAAATATTAAGGTATATTTATTGTATTGTTTTATCTTCGAATCTATAAATTTTGTTGAATATTCGTAGCTATTATATGAATGAGTTTGTAATTTTTATATTCATTAGTACACAAGGCCTCTCTGGAGCCTAGTGGAGAAAAATAATTTTTTTCTATCAATTTAAATTCTGATTTCCACAATTGCTAAAAAAATAAAAAAATAAGTTTCAGAAAGTTTGATCTTTTGCAAAAATGTTTGTATTTCCAAACCTAAGATTTTAGGCTCTCTGATTTCAAACATTTCTGGCTTTAACCGGGGAGGGTTCGGAGTCTTGAAAAAGTTTTCACTTTCTATTTTCGCTTTACTATTATATTCTCTGTTGAAAAAAAAATATTTCTCTTATATGTAAAGTCTAGCTTAAAAAGTTCCGGTTCAAAATTGCAAAAAGAAAAAATTTATTTAGATTTTAATCCAAAGTCATAATATAGGCATAAATAAACAATTTATATTTAAGTTTATTATAAATTACTAAGTCATATCTAGCGAACCGAGTCTTGGAAATTTTTTAACTTTATTTCTTAATTAATAAATTTGTGGGGGACGATTATTTCATTAGAATCTGATCGAGGAAAATAACTAAAAAGGGTGTGGATAGAATTATCTAACTTCTTCCTTTATAGCGAAGGAAATGCAACTCAATTCAAGACCTGTTCAGACTATTAAAGATTAATTTCAAAATTGAATGGGTTTTGTAAATTTGAAGTAGTATTTGTAATTAAGTATAAATTCGATTGTTTTAAGGGTCTTAGACCATTATTTACGGAGATAGAGACGTTTAAAGATTTTAAAGACAAAACATTTTTTTTTCAGAAATTTTTAAAAAATCTTATAAATTTGATTGTTTTAAGGCATCTCAGACCATTATTTATGGTAGATAGAGACGTTTAAAGATTTTAAAGACAAAAAAATTTTCAGAAATTTTTAAAAAAATCTTCATACTTAATTTTTTTTTTGTATCATACAACTTTTAATATTTTTTTTATATTTTTAGTTGTGCCGTAAATGATTCCAGAAAAGGTTGAGAAACACTGATGTATACATTCTTAAAAATACAATTTTCACTAAAGAATAATTTATTAAATAATTTATAAAAAAAATCAAAAATAATTTCACGTTTTATCGTAAAAACTCAATTGATAAACAAAGTAGTTACAGAAAATTACAATTTCTCGATAGAATTATAAAAAAAAAACCTTATGGCAAAGTCTAGAACAGAGATCAGTTCAGATGATAGATCGCACATTGAAACACGAGAGATATTTAAATGATATGTTATTTTGGTGAGTGAGCTATGAAAAATAGAAAGTGATATTATTTTAGAATATTTTTTCCAAGTATTAAAGTGAGATGTGAGATTTATTAAGAAGTAAAGATATTGGGGGATCAGGCGCCTCTTTTCCATTGGGCACTCTGAGCAAGTGCCCAGGGCCCCGCGATCCACGAAGCCCCCTATTATATACCAGGAACTAATTTATTTTAATATTAATGCTAAGACAACACTGCATTTCTTTTAGTGGGGCCCCATTATCCTAAAGTGCCCATAGCTTCCAATAGATTAAAGACGGCCCTGATTGGGATAGAGATTAATATATGCGAATATTTGCGTCAAAACGATCTTAGGAATGATTATAGCCCAAGATTATAATAATTTATTCCTCAATGACTGATACTAAAAAAATTATAGGAAAACGTATAACTTTATGAAGACGAGGTACACTTTATGCAAATTTTAGTGATTAGAAAATTTTTTGTCAGCAAACCATGTTTCAACTTCAAATGCATTTGAAGTCGAAACATGATAGAAAGTTGTAGTTTACTTCTATGCCAAATTTCGATTCATTGGCTACAATTTTTCGTTAGATCCTCATTTTTCATGATTTTCTGTATTTTTGAATTAGGCGTTCTAGAGATAGAAAACCCAAAAGCTAAGAACTTTTTTCTTTTGAAAATACAAACATTTTATCACCAGAACTAACTTTAGTATTGGAATCAAAACATTCAGATACACAGATAAATCAAGTTTGAAAATGATTGTTCTCCATGTTACAGACATTTCTAATTACGATAAAAAACAACATAATAATAATAATATAATTAAATTGAAAATAATGTTGTTGTGAATTTAACATGGGCAATCTTTGTTGCCGAAAGTACCGGTTAATTTGAGATAAAATTTCAAACAATGCTATTGGTTTTGATATTTCGAAATCACTGGTTGAGAAACACAACCAATCTGCAATCTTCCCATTAATTAGTGAGGTACAAAGGGCACTGACAACGCAGTCTTCAATAGATTCTCAATGACTCTCCACGATAAAAATAAAGGAAAAATAAAATAATAAGGTCACAATCAGGTTAGAAATTTTACGATTCCTTTCTGTATATCTTTCTCTGTTTTTCTTTTATTTTCTTAATTGAGCCAGAGAGTGTTGAGCTGTTGGATATATGGAATAGAAGCTTGGGTGTGGATTTAAAATCAGCCACTGTAAAAATACTTTTTTGCTTACTATAAAAACAAAGTAGATACTTAGCTCTCCAAGCTAAAATCGATATAATATGTATAATCCATTACTTACTTTAATTTGAAGATGTGTTTTCTTTTCTCTTTAATACTGTCGGTTGTTATTATTAATACTACTTCTTTAATTTTATCATTGAGAATGATAATACTCCATTTTTATAAGTGAAGAATACATTTTCACCGTCCGATTGGGATTAATCCCTCTCGAATTGGGACTAGTCAATTTTAAGTATATCAATGGATTAATCAATTTCAAATTTGGAATAGTCATTATTTATAGTCATTGTGTATGCATGCTGCCCTATAGTATTAAATTCACTCGAATTTATTTTGTTTTTGCTCATTTTGGGTTTAAAAGTTCTGAAACGCGATAAAAAAATTTCAACCGTGACTTTTTTTCAATCTTCTGTGAGCCTGGATTCCAATATATACGATAACTCAACAGAGAAACGTCAAAGAAATTTCATTTTGAGGTCAAAATGAATGTACTTTTGATGCGGAGAACTGATTAGATTTTCTACTCTAACTTTAAAACATTCTACGTTTTTTAAATTTTTGTTGAGATTTTCATTATTATTATTAAAGCATAAAAAATAAAACAAACCCGTGTTTTTCAATTAAGTTAATTAAATTATTTATTTTAAAGCCAAATATTTTTAAATTAAATTTAATTAAGAAATTGATTAATCTTAAATTAATTAAATTCAAAATAAATTTAATAGTATTTTGTATAGATGCGGCCCTCGGGCCAAGGGTTGGACAGCCTTATGATTTAGAGATTGTAGAAATTACTTTCAACAAAAAAAAATTTGTAATTATTTTTTACTTTATCCAATGCGAAGCATGGGGAAAGTATTGTAATCGGTCTCGCGGCAAGCGTGGCTTTAAAGGGTCCTCAGGTAAAGAATACGGAACCCATGGTCTCAATTAAAGTCACAAATTGTAGTATTCAATTAGGTTGAATTTTAGAACGTGACGGTTTTGCCAAAAATTACATGGGGTCTCGTTTATTTCTATTAACACAATGCATGATTGAACTCTAAAAAAACATTTCTGATTCCATGAAATTCATTTTTTCGACTAATAATTTTACCATGATTATTTTTATTTTTTGAAATAAGTTATTTTTTTTAAATAAATCGCTAAAGTTTTAAATTAAACATATTAACAAAACATTCTTTATTTCAAGTGATAGACAATTTATACACATACCTACACTATGGCTCATACCATTTCCCAGCTTGGTAGCTGAGAGCGTCCAAAACGATAAAGAATAAATGAAATCATTTAAATTTTCGTAGTTCATTATTTTGCAAAATGACTGGTGGATTCATTTGAGCTGAGATGCTCTCATAACATATGTCTCCCGGGCCACATCCTATTCTACTATTGTTCGTCCTAGATGATGGCACTTGCACATGAGCATGAATTTTAGCTTAGAAATGAAATGAATATAGAAGACATATTTATTAGTAACTCCATATTGCACATTAGTGCTAATTAAGACTATAGTTTTGCTAATACTTTTCTCACAATAGACATCATTATTTAGCCATTTCTTTTTTCTTCTCAGAGACCATCGATCAGATTGGGACCAGTCAAATGTTTCTATCTTCATCCTATATAAAGAAAATATTTTCGATCTCGAGGATTCCAAATCAAAACTCATATGTCAACTTTGAATGTCGGTTAGGAAACATTGCGAAAATTGACAAAATTGTCTTCTTTAATCTTCATAAAAAAATCAAATAAATAACTTTTCAAGTCTTGGTATACTTCCGCAAAATTTGGTAATATTTTTATCAGCGGTCAATTATTAGAGTTAAAAAAATTGGAACTTTGCACAGAGGTGCGTACTAAATTTCAGTCAATACCTACTGATTTTAAATATGAGTTTCATGGACTTGGACCTCGGGGAACATCAAAACAAAAATTAATTTAAAAGCGACGTTTCGTCTCTATTTTGAGACATTTTCAAGCTTTTAAATTTATATTTCATGTATTTTTGTTCTTGACTTATCGTCGGTATCGTCATCTAGACACACACAGAAAAATATCAGTTGATTATCAGGCTCTACATAGGTCTCATTCTTAAAACTGATCAATGATCATAAATGAAATGATGAAACCTTTTGTTATTGATTAATCTATTTAAAATTGCAATGTGTTTTTACCAAATAGGAAGGAGGATATTGGGAGAATATGGAATTGAAATAATTATCGGAAAAGAAATTTTTTCTTTAATCAGTTTTTTCCTCTTATTAAAAAACAAGGACTAAAAGAAGATCAAGGACAATCGATGGTGGAGAAGTAATCTCCGGTATTTCGAAGTTCTCCAAAAACAATGTATGCATAAATTCATGTAAAATAATTGGTTTAATAAATTTTAATAATAATACACTTCTGGTTGGCAGCCAATCTTATTAAATCATCAAAATTATAATTTTTTTTTCCCGGAGATTAGGAAATTAACTGAATTTGTATGTATTAAGCGATTCGATTTGTATTTAGAAATTAATATTTATATTGACATTAATTGGTGTTTTGAAAATTGATTAAACTCAACCAAATTCAATAAACAAATCAGGGCTAAAAATCAAAGTCCTTATCAAAGTTATTATGAGATTTGTTTGATTTTCATTTTAAAAGAGATTATCTCATCAGAACTCGAACCCAAGTACGAATTTGCGATCCTTCCAGTTGTCGATGAATATATTTATTCTTGGAATAAAAATTCCTAGCTATTTTTATAACTTCAAGACTCAGTATACCCAGCTAAAATAATTGTTTTGGAAATAAGAAGAAACCAATGAGGTTTTCTTCTTGCTAAATGGAAATATAGTATTAATATACGATTGAAAGAGTTTTTGGAGACGGTCTGGTAAGTTGATATTGAATGTATTTTGATGAGGTAGTCAGATTCATAAAAGAGGAAAATTATATCTAATATGTCATTTTGATTAGATAAAGCTTTTTTCCTTCTTTATTGTTTTTATTCAAACCCGATGTTTCGGAGGATTCTTCCCCTGAAGAAGGAGGGAAGAATCCTCCGAAAAGTCGGCTTAGAATAAAAAAATAAAGAAAGGAAAAAGCTTTATCTAATCAAAATGACATCTTATTAGATATAATTTTCTCTTTTTATGAATCTGGACTGCCTCATCAAAATACATTCAATATCAACTTACCAGACCGTCTCCAAAAATTAATTTTCTGCATAGATCCTTATGTATACTGTTAATTGAAATTCATTTTAATTAAATCTATTAGCACTTACACAACATAAACATATTATAAATTAAATTTAATCCAAAAACAATTTTTCAAGGATTCTGATAATTTACCAAATGACCTTATTCATTATTCATCAACTTTTAAAGAAATTAACTTTTGACAAATTTTACTTGAACAAGTGGATTATTGAGTTATTTGAGAAAAATAGTTTCTAACCACCTTTTGAAAGACCTTTTGTTTTCAACTTTGGAAACAACTAATATCTAAGGAATTCTTGTATCGAAGAAGAAAGAAAATATTTCGATGTGATAGACAGACCCAAATTGCTTGCGTGATATGTTATTATATAATGTTCGCTAACTATGAAGTTGTTCGTCATTTCGTGGTTAATAATTTTAACCATCCATCAAATATAGCATCTTAAGAGGCCTATAATCTTAAATTTATTAATGATCTTTGTTGGACATGTCAAACTTGGATTATTTATTTTATTTAAATGATTTCTTTATATTTTATTACAAAACAAATCTATATTTATGACTAGTTGCAAGGCTTCGCCTTCGGCGGCCCTCTTGGTAGCCAGGGGGCACGCCCACTGAACCCCCAGCCCTCGAACCCCCCCCCCCCCGAAACCCCATCCCCTACAACTTTGTCTATCATAAAATTTGCCGTAGGGTTAATAGTTTAGGAGTTATTTGATAATTTTCATTCGTGCGCCCCCCCAAACCCCCTTCTGGGGCCAAAATATCAAAACGTTATATAGCTAAAAACGTAAGTTAGAAGACATCTGATGTAAATATGAAATTTCATAAGAGTCCTATCAGCCGTTTTTACGTGAATCGTGAGCAACTTTTCGGAAACCACTGAAACATACATACATACATACATACAGACAGGAATTTTGTTGAGGGTGTTTTCGTTCATAACTTTGCTTGAAACGTGTGCTATCAAAATTTGGCGTGATTTGGAGCAATGTACAGACAAAACCTTAATTTTATATAATATATATAGATAGTAGATGAAGTTTCTCAAAAGAAACTATTCACCTAAAACATCAATATTATTTGATTTGATACTTTTGATGAGAAATATTATATTATATTCAATTTTTTTTCCTTTTGCATGAGTTATTCATTGGTGTTTTGAAAATTGATTAACTAAATATTCACTGCTAAAAATCCAAGGCCTTATCAAGGTTATTATGAGATGTTTGGTCTCAAAATAGTAAGTTTATTACGCCACTGCAGATTGTTCCGAAAACAAACGAATTTTAAATTATGACCAAGGCCGCCCAGAGAAATTTCGGGCCAGTGGGCAAACATGATTATGCGCCCCTTCTAATATATAGATTTTCATATGTTGGAATAAATGGTAAATGTTTGTATGCATTTATATATTATATCAGTGGTGTGAGTTTCATGGATGCTGTGGATGGGGCGTATCCCGCAAATTCCAAAATACCATGAGTATTTTCATCCGTGTTATATTTAAAAATTTGTAAAATTTTAAAAACACATTCAATAAATAGGTACTATACAACTAATTCATTTAAAATTATATAAAATTTAAAATTTACGGAGCTTTTCAACGTTGGTAAATTTAAAGAATATGAAAAAAATATTCCAGATTTCCTATTTTAATCACTTCAGCTAGGTATCTTGGTGAAACTACTTTGATTTTATGAGGTTAAAAAGTGAATTAATTTACATGTACTCACCCCATGACTTTCATTTAAAATCTAAAATTGCATTAAAAAATTAATCGTGAATGATGAACTAAAAGATATTTGGGCAAAATAATTTGCTTAAATGAAATCCAATTGAATATTCTCTCTCTATATAAAAAGTATCGTTTTAATACGAGTGCAAAAGGGCATTCCTAGAATAATAGAAATTAAGAAATTAATCTCAAATAGTCTGAATTATGTTGGAACTTTTAAGAAACGGGTTCAAACTTGTATTAGGCATCCTTTCAAAACACCTTAGTTCTAACGAATGAGAAATAATTCTATCTGTGCTCTTTGTAGTTATTTTTATCGACCAGATTCTAATGAAAGAATCGCTCACCCTCATATTAAATAATAAAAAAGTGAAAACTTTTTCAAGACTCGGTACACTAGAGCTGCCATAGTAATTATTAATAAACTTAAATATAAATTAGTGTTCATTTCTAGCTATTCTATAACATCCTCATAAAATTTCAATAGAATATTCAAAAAATATTTTCTGGCTTTTGAACCAAATATTGCAAAATCTAATCAGTAGGTACTATGTATTGAAACAAAAGAACTTTTTGACTTTGCGTTCTTGGGTCATCGTGCGTATCGCAATTCAGTCATACAATGAGAAAAAAATCATAGATGAAAAATATTTTTCTCCGGGTTTCAGACATTTTAAAGCACAATGAGCAAAAATGTATTTTTATCTGTGATTTAATACATTTAATTTGCAAAATGCCATCTAGGAGCGCATTAGTCACTTTCCAACTATGAAAAGAATTGAAACATTACCTGAAGAAGCTGAAGTGAATATAGATTATCCGCTATGTTTAAATATAAATTGATAAAAAATGTGATGTTAAATTTCAAAAAAATAACCAAAAATTCTATGATGCGGTTATCGATCAATTTCGCAAAAAGGAGCGAAGAATAAAATAAAATTTAAAAATATGAAAGTTCATTTTTTGGACAACATCCCCTGGCTGAAAAGTCACCATCCGCAACTGATATTACATATACCATATACCTAATGTTTAATTTGGATAACTTTAAAATAAACTAAAGTACCCAATGTAATTGTAATTTTAAGACTTTTCATATACAGGACGAAACTTATATTGCTATCCTTTGTGAATAAAATATGTATGTTAAGTAACAGTATTATTTCATTAAAAGCTAAAAATATTTTTATTTCTTGATAGGTCATAGTCTATATTTTCTTATTTTGTCTATGGGTATCGCAGATAAACAATATCTTACTGTAGTAAGAAAAAACTCAAACTCCCGCCCGGGCACCCCAAGAATCCGGGTACCAAGCCATTTACCCCCCCCCCCCTCTTGGGCTGCCCTTGATTATAAAAACCCCTTTATACACATTATTATTGAAAAAATGAAAATGTATCAAAATAAGAATATTTAAATTGAATGTAAAAGAAGGCAGCCCAGAGGTAGTGAGGAAAGAAAAAATTAACACATATCAAATAAGGTGTAATTTATTGGAATCCTTTCCTTTCAAACCGACGTTTCGGAGGATTTTTCCCTCCTTCTTCAGGGTTTCTGGGCTGCCTTCCATTACATTCAATTAAAATTTCTACCAGTCCGTCTCTCTCCAGAGAAAATTTCGTTGCAAAAAGAATATTTAATTTTGCTAAATTCCGTAAATTTGTCAATGAAAATTATTTTATTTATTTATTTATTGTCACCGGGAACAAAGCCATTTAGACAGCACATAAGTAAAGTGTTAGTAGGGTTAGTGAGGGAGCCGAGTTTTTAGCCGGTAGAAATTTTTATTTGCCAGCCAGGATCGAACCCCAGCCTTCCGCTCCAACATCGTCATAATCGATCGATGCCGAAGAGGGGCCAGCGTGTTAACCAGCTCGGCTAACCCGACTCCACGTCAATGAAAATTAGAAAATTAAAAACTTTTTAATATGAGTAAAAAAAAAACCTTAAAATTTTTAAATTAGAGCTATTAGTACATTTAATTTGATTTTCGATTTTTTTTACTTATTGTCTTTAATTCAGCATTATATATTTAATGTCTTCTTAAAAGTAATTTAATCTAGTAACACAACAAATTAATGATCTCAACAATAAAATCGAGGAATAAAACCATGACAAAACTCCGATATATTATGTTTTCCAATAAAATATTAACATTTCAACGCTTAAAATTAAAAGTTAAAAAGTATATCTAATGTTACAAGTAGGTACTCTCTAAATTATCAAGGCTATATTCATATATAAATCTGCTCTACTTTAAATTTTACCTCGTTTTAATTAACGCTAATGCTTAAAAAAGTTGTTCATAATTTAATTAATAATTATAGTCTAGGAAATTTCCCATGAGAACTAGATTAATAATTCCCTGTGGAGTCTGAGGAATAGTTAAGTCAGGGAAGCTAGTTTATGAAATGAACTGATAAAGATTTTGAAGCAAAGTGGAAATATGAAAATTCCGGCTTTGGAGAAAATGAATTCCTAGAGAAAAAGCCGTACATGCAAAACGCACCTTATCTACTTTCCATATTTATTCAAAAATTTTAATAATAAAAGGAATATCTTTCCTTGTGCGGCTTTCATTTTTCATCATTGGAATCCGTCTAAACTCTAATCGACTGTTTTGGTTAAAAATCAGAACAAGATTAATGATTAATCTATAAAACATAGTAACTTTATATCATAAATCAATTATATTGAATAATTTCAGTGACTTTTAACATTTTCATTCTTTTTTTTAAATTCTAGGTTTACCTCGAATCAACGGCTTATATTGACATTTATTTAGATTGTCATCATTCAGAGACAACATGAATAAAAAATAAATAATTCGAAAGTTTTTGTACCGAGGGTAGCAGAATTTTTATATATATTGAAGGAGACAATAAAAGAGTGTGTTCTCTGCTGGAATTATAAATTTTATTTATTTATAACGAGACTTATTTATAATTCCAGCAGAAGACACACTCTTTTATTGTCTCCTTCAATAAATAATTCGTTAATAGTAGCAAAACTTGAATGTAGGTAATTTTCAATTAGTGATTGATGATTTGATGTTTTATCTTTGAGTTCTTAGAGATTTGGATCAATTGATTGATAATAAGAAATTTAAATGGCTTAGTGCATACTAGAAATGTTAATTTTGTAAATGAGGATGAATGAAATTCAATTGAATATGTTACAATTAATTAGACACATTTTATAAATTGTACTAACTTATATATAGTGATTTTAAGAGCTCTAATTGCCGAAAAGAGCAGGCCAACTCTCGGGATTTATTTAAATGATTATAAACTTCATCATTATAAAATTCTTTGACGCATTGTACCTCAATATTTATTCTTTTAAAGAATGAAGGGCCTATCATCGATTGTATGCAGGTATATAGAAAGAGTTCCCTGCGAATTTCAGTTACAATATTCCTTCTTTTAAACCATATTCAACCCACTGAACTCGATTTTAAATTTTCACGTTAATATTCAACTCTCACAGCATACAAAGGTTTTTATACCGTTCTGGTGTGGCCACAGTCTGAGCCACTCATCCGGGGTCAGAAAATTGGAGGGCTTTAAGAGATGTGGAGGCCCTATCATTTTATAAATTTTTAACTTTCAAATTGTTTATCTGCAAATTTAAAACGTTAAATAAAGAGCTACTTCCGATACCTTAATGTGAAACAAAACCTTCTAATATTCTTTTTAGCTGAAATCCTAATTAAATTTAAAATCGCATTGCTCTACGAATTACCATTGCCGAGATTGACGTGTTTTCATTTTTTTCAACATCCCTACTTTGCTAAATTTCATTCAGATTAAAATTTATGGACTTTGATGGTGGTCCTGTTTTTGGAGCTAGCGAGGCGTAATTAATTAAAAAAAATTTCAGAAATTTAAATGGTTATTTTTCACAGAATTGATATAAATTTGATAATTTTACTGTTCGGCCGTAGGGCAGGCCTCTCCCGCATACCGGTCGGCCATTATAAATATGTTACAGTAAAAACCAGTTTTTTAGCAAGAACGGGTTCTTACTAGTTAAAACGCGTTTCACTTTATACATTTGTGGTAACTAGAGTTTATTGATGTTGGTTGAGTTTGGTTCAAAGGTCTAAAATCTTGCTCTGCCGCATTTTGGGTGTTTATTTACAAAATTTTTTTAACGAAAATGTCAGAAATTACATCCTCTGCAACTTTTCTTCTAATTTTTGAATTTTTCGTTTAAAATTTTTTGAAAATAAACACCCAAAATGAGGCGAAAGGTCAAAAATGAAGATTCTAGAGTCTAGACCTTTGAACCAAACTCAACCAACATCAGTAAGCTCTAGTTGCCACAAAGGTATTCAGTGAAACGCGTTTTAACTAGTAAGAACCCGTTCTTACTAAAAACGGGTTTTTACTTCAACATATATATTCCTTCAATTTTTTTAAAATAACTTTTTGAGGAGAGCTTTCACTCAAAGTAGATGATTCTAAAATGTACTTTTTATATAAAAATCTTTTGAATGTTTTATTGTACAATTTTTTAAATATTTTAATAATGTATATTACAAATTTTTATAATCGTAATGATTGATTAACAATGATATTTTCCGTAGAAATATGAATTTCATCTACGGGAATTAAGCTTTCAAGTTCGGTTTTATTTTAATTCTGTGCATTTAGTTCCATCAAATTTGTGGACAGTACCCAAGTGCTCATGATAAGCCAGTTCAGCTTTGTTAGCTATGATTGATTGATTTGTAATTAATACGGGGTCGGTCTTTTGATTGAAAGCAGCATTATCTCAATTTAAATATAATATCTCCAATATTCACGTGCAAGATATTAATATAATATTTAATCTATTATATATATATATGTATATATATTTATTTATAAAAATTATCGAATAATTTATTATTGAATGGGGATTAAAAGAATTATCGGATAGGCATTTGTGAATGAAAAAAAAGAACAAAAAAAATTAAATAAATTGTGTGAGAATTTTCCCGGTGCAGCATTTGTTGGCCCGGACTCTTTATCAAATCCCCCGAGCAAAAATGTCCCGGAGCTATAGATATATAGAGGAGGTATAAAGAAAAGGAGAATATTCGGTGACCACCTCCTCCGAACCGAGTGATAATAAATTTCACCACCCAGTTTAATAACGTTTTAATAAATGGCGGAAACTTTTCTCTCTCCGCCCAGAGCAACCCCCCCCCCCAAACCTCACCGATAGAGGCGTAGAATTTTGTTTGGGTCGATCAGAAGCGATCATCGGGTCTTAAGTTGGAAAAAAATAACGTCTTCTCCAGTTGATATCAGGCGGAAGAGACGGTTTTTTTTCTAAGCATTCAGGAAATAAATACAAATTCAATGAGTTAGTTCATTTGAAAAGCAATCAGAGAATAACGCCAACTGGAAATTCGTGACTCTAATTGCTTCCTTTTGAAAAGGAGAATTTCAATCGAATAAGGCTTCAAAGTTGCCACAATTGCCGCTAATAGTTCGCGATATAGTGGAGTAGTTTTTATTTTTATTTAAGTTAAACATTTTATCCTTAGACCATGAAATATATAGACACGCCCTCTGCTACTCTCCACACAGAGTGAACTGAGGCTAACATCGCCTACAGATGACGTCACGTTCTCGCATAAATATTTTGGTTATATTAATTTAATATTAATTTGCTATTATTCGAATCCAAAATAAATAATCTAAACTACGATAAATTTATCTCAATGTATAATAATTCCTATAGTGGCCATGCTCATGCTATTTCTGGGTGTTCCTACCTACAGATGACGTCAAGTTCTATAGGAGATGTTGGCCTCACCAAATCTCCACCAGGGCGTGTCTATATATTTCATGGTCTAAGATTTTATCCATCATTAAAGTGTAAATACGGTTAGGTAGCCTCAGGAAAATTTGTGGCGAAATGTTTTTTAAAAGAGTAGCTAGCCGCATCTTGATCTTATGCTCCTTTCGATAGTATTGACTCGCCGCTTTTATGTCGCATGCCGTGGCGAATAAGCGATGTATTAAGTACGTTTTTTATGAGAAATAGAGACATTTTGTGAGAAAAGGATATTAATAAATATAAAAAAAATTTCGAACATGAATTTAGGTTGTATCAAAGATTTTAATAAATATGTTTATATTACATGTAGGAGCGTCTTGCCCCTTCGGGAGTCGAACCCAAGCACTAGTAAGCTTTCCGGGCAACTAGTCAGACCCTTGAGACCATCACCTCCAAACATGCAACATATAACGAAAGATTATATATCACAAGTTGATTTTGAGAAAAAAATTCAATCTTTCTATCTCCAATAGATACTTAGTCATTTCTTTACATAAACATGTTTGTTTTATAGAACTTAGTTCAATTTTTGTAATTTATTTTAAATAATCCTTTTCAATGAAAAATAATGATGAAATGATTTATCGAACTCTCGAATTTGCAGGCTAAATCATAGAAATTATTTGAACTTAAGCGATCCAATTCTTTAAAATTAATGATAAATATAAATTTTTTATATGAAAATGTAAATTATGCCCAAATCAAGTGCGTTTTTAATTTTATTGGGATTTCCGTCAGAAGAAATATAAAGACTTGTTAAATATTTAGATAATAATATAAGCTTGAAAATCGACTCCAAAATCATAGAGTTAAACGGCGAGATCTGGAGAAACTACTGATGCTGATGATATATATTTATCTTTTATGTTTAATTTTCGTTAACTTGAATCATTTTACTTTACTGTAGTATTGGGATCGTTCATGAAAAAAGTGTATTTTTTCCTTCGTACTTTAGAAATAAACGGTTAAAACTTAAAAAAAAAATTAAGCAAATTCACTGCGTTTCTATCTACAATAAAATCTTGTATAGTGAACATTGGAAAATTTATATTTAGAGAGGCGGTATATAAATTTTGTTGTCATAATGTCTATTAATACGTTTGGGTGTTACCAAATTTTGTCTACTCTCTAGCTAAAAGCCAATGAAGGTATCAAAACGAAATTTTAGAGCTGGTTAGATTTTGGTTGTTAGAAAGGCTACAAATTTGAACCCTTTGTTCGGATTGGACTAATTTTGTACAATTACTTATAATAATATATAATTTTAAATTTGATTGCTTATTTGATCTAATATAATAGGAAGGAACAGGTGAATTTTTAGTTAAGACATAGCCACACCGTATTGAGAAAATAATCAACACGATACACATACATATTACAGTTTATCCGGGCTAACTGGGACCAAAGGAAAGGAATTTATTACGATGAAAAAAACATGATTATATCAAAATTACATATAGAATTGTTTAAAAAAATTATAATTACATTATTGCAATCAGAGCTAAAAATTATTATCTATGTGAACATTTATTAAAATAAAAATGTCTACAAATCCGATCCGAATAATCCGGAGGTCCGGATAAATGAGGGCCGGATAAACGAGTTTTTAGTGTAATTTAAAAAGCCTATTTTGTTAAAATCAAGAATTTTTGTGGTGTTTTTAAGTAAAAAACAAAAGATAAGCTTAAAAACCCCAATATATATATATTGGGCTATTCAGCCATCTCCGTGAGCTCACATACATTTTTTAAGGCTAAAAAGTAACGTAATAAACTGAAAAATATCTTCGACTATTTAGCTTTTAATAATTACGAGAATATTTAAGTGTATGTTGTTTATAAATGGGAACAAAATTATTTATTGTACGAGTATATTCTGGCGTGCTCAAATCACATCAAATATTTATTTAAGAAATAAACATCAGCATTGATATACAGACAATTTATTTCGAGTGTAGCAAGGAAAAACATTGCCTGAAGAAAATAAAAATCAGTATCTCTAATAATGGTTACGAATAAAATAAACATTAAATTGTGCACATATGATCAGCAAGGATTGTTTTTTTATTCATAAATCTTAAAGAGAAGTTATCGTTTTTAATAAAAGTAACATATACTCCTATATAATATTTATTGTATTCGAAAATTTTCTGATATTCTTTTAAAGTTTATTTCTATAATAAATCCAAAATATCTCTGTTTGGAGAATAAACAACCCGACTATTAATTTAACTAGAACAAGCAAATTATCTTTGGAGGAATAATAGAATAGATATTGAAGTAAATTTTGTTTGTATTATTAATAATAATAATATGTATTTGTCTACCAGCAAAAATAAATGTACTAGTATTTACGTATAATTAATATTTTGAGTTTTTAAATCAATTTTGATATCGAAGAATTGATAAATATTATTTATACTAATCATTACAAAATATTCTTGTCTAGTGTTTGTTAAGCTATGAGACCTCGGTGGAAATCAAGTACTTTACAGTGAGCAAGTACTTTTTTAAATTCTTTTAAATTTATTCATTTGGTTGGTTTAATATAACTCTTTAAACTTGCTTAAGTAAGAATTGATAGGATTCTCTCTGTGAAATGCTAAATTTGAGAAAGAATTTTATATTGAAGGAGACAATAAAATAGTGTGTCTTCTGCTGGAATTATAAATTTTATTTATTTATAACGAGACTATAGTTTCGAGAGCTTTGCCCCCTTCATCAGTCTATTACAATGGATTCACTCTTTTATTGTCTCCTTCAATATATAAAAATTCTGCTACTCTCGGCACAAAAACTTTATATTTAAGAATTTTATAAGTAACCATATCAACTGCGTTGTAATCGTATCCGTTACCTTTGCTGTAGATCTTAAGGAATCGACTTAAAATAAAAAATAACTATCGATTCTCATCTAATATTGGAGAAATAACATTATTACATTCCGTGGATATTGATGAGGCAGTCCAAAAAAGAAGAAGATAATTTACACTATCTTTTTATTCATAAAACCGACGTTTCGGAGGCTATTCCCTCCTTCTTCAGGGTTTTGAAAAGTCAGTGAAGGAAATCCAATGCGGCATTCCCTCTGTCTCCTCTTTCAGTGGCAGTAACAATAATATCTTGTATTTCATTCTCAGCAGAATTATAATGTAATAATGAATTATAATGTAATAATTATAATGTAATAATTACTTCTTTTTTTGGACTGCCTCATCAATATCCACTTAATTCACTTATCAGTCCGTCTCCAAAAATTACTCCAATCTTATTATTACATTCCATTTTTGATGTTTTGACCATTAATGTAACCACTGATGAAGACATGGAGGAATGGACTTAAAAATCAAAAAGACTAAGTTCTTTTTTATAAACAACTCAAATATGGGTAAGGATAGGGGTCAGTAGGATGGGTGTGAATTAGAGGATCCTAGCGCTCTCCTGTCGTTTCTTCTCTTCATGAGACTAGTATTGTAAAATTGGGGCTCTGAAATCCATCAACTATTTTATGAAATCTGTTTAAAATCTCAGTAAAAATATTTAAATTTAATAATTTCAAGTTTTGAATCTCGTATATTAATTTTAATCAAAAAAAAACAAATTAAAATAATAATTTTATTTAAAATTTATGTTTTCATTTCTGAATTTCTGAATATTTCTATTTTTACAAGTTAAGTTTAAACTTTAATAAAAGAAATCGTTAAAACAATAATATAACTAAATATGGTATATGATTGAAAAGAAATACATGTTAAATATTAGATTAATTAATAAATCAACTAAAGTCAGGTCAGCTGAAAGAGAACATCCTATTAAAAACTTGCTGCCAAGTATTATATAAACCACTTTAAAAACCAAAATTAATAATTAAAACTAACGCCATGCTATAATAAATGGTTAACTCACATTACAGTCTGTAAGCGAAAGAAGAACATCAATGGATGAAGGATGGCGATCAGAAACAGCTGAAGATGGCCAGAAAAGTAGACATACAAAAAATAAATTAATTTCAGGGTTAAGAAATATTTTAATAAATTAAAAAGATATTCATTAATTCAATGAGTTATTTTTATTAAAAAGTCTTCAAATTATCTTAAATGTATGGGTGGTAGAAATTAAAATGAAAGAGGGAGCGGAAATAAGCTTAAGAAAAAATTAATTCAAGGGAAAATATTACTAATCAGTAAAAATAAAATCAATATAGATAAGAGATTATTTAGCGTTTGAGTAACTAGTTTATCCATCCATAAAATTACAAATGAAGAAGTTCTTGGAAGAATCGGAGAAAGAATAACCTTGTGGAAGAGTCTGAAGAAGAGAAGAGGTCAGATGATGGGGCACACACACACTGAGACATGGGGGACTGCTTAGGGATATCTTGGAGGGGGAGGTGGGAAAGAAAAGGGGAAGGCCCAGATCAGAATATTTCAACCAAATAATTGGGGATATGGGATGCGAGACATTTAGAGAGGTCAGACAGCTGGCGGGGGACAGAGCCGAGTGGAGACCGGTGGTTGCGTCAAACCAGTCTTAGGACTGTGTACTCAATGATGATGATGATGATGATGAAGAGTAACTATTGAAGGAGACAATAAAGAGTGTGTCTTCTGCTGGAATTATAAATTGTATTTATTTGTAACGAAACTATAGTCTGGTTATAAATAAATAAAATTTCTAATTCCAGCAGAAGACACACTCTTTTATTGTCTCCTTCAATATATAAAAATTCTGCTACTCTCGGCTAAAAAACTTTCAATTTAAGAGTAACTATAAGATGCATCATCTCGAAAGAGTATGAGTAGATGATGGCATGGAGACACTAGAGCACTAGAGAGGCCTACTAGAAGAAAAACAATTGGAGGGTATTTAATAAAAATATTTAACTAGAGAATAGATGAAAAAAAATAATTTGAAAAAGATAGATCAGAGCTTGTAATCGACGACGATACCAGGAGAAATAATTAGTCTATGCACCTCCTATAGATAATTTCGATAAAAGATAAAGAGCATCCCTAGAACCATTCACTCCCAAGCTTGAAAAACCTGTCTGAGATTGAAATCGACGACGGGACCAAGAGAAATATATAGTCTACGAACCTCCTATCGATAATTTCGATAAAGGGATAAAGAGCATCCCTAGAATAACTCAATCCCAAGCTTGACCTAAATAAATTTTATTAAGATTCCCTAGAAAAATAAACATTCCAAAAATAATTTAAATATTTATCTATTTCAATATAGTGAATAAATTAAATAAATAAAAAAATTAAACCTAATGAAATTCAAGAAAATATTATATGAAAAATTTAGATTTGAAAAAAAATATCTATAAATTATTTAAATAATTTCTTTAATAAATCCGTATTTATTAATATTTAATAATATTAATATTTATATTAATTTATTTTCATCTTCTTTAAATTAATAAAATTTCTGATCATGGATATAGGTACATAATTCTAATGTGTTTTAATAAGGTATCAAAAAATCTGTACTCACATTTCGTGGCAAAGATGCATCGTCTTAGAAACAGACTTTTAGTTGTATACAGCAGATCAATCTGTAATCCTGGAAAGTAAAATTTAGAAAGAATAAATAAAGTGAATTATCAATGATACATTAGTACATATCTGGTGGTTGTATATCATACCATATATCCTTGTTTATATGCAACTGGGCCTAAATAAAGAATTAAAGGAAAAAATATTATAATTTTATTTCCAATTCCTACTTTTAAAATGAACAGAAACGATGATTTATATTTTAGTTGAAATCTTGTTTCACTGAATAATTTAAAGTTTTTGAGATTATTTACCCTACATTGTAGTCGTTCATCGATTCCACTCTTTCAAATATACATTGTTCTAAGATAAGTAAATAACAGATTATGAGACTTTTCAATTAATTCCCCGAAAATTACATAATCCCCTTATGTTGTTTCCCTAAAGCAAATTTGAATATTGGTATTGTGATCTTTTTTGCACCTCTATAATAGAAACCAAACATTTATTATTTCATTGCTCATTAAGAGTGAATATCCCTTTTCCGGTTTGACCTTACATTGGAATTTAATGTTTATTTAAGCCACATTTAAAGGACTATACATAAGTTGATATTAATTAAAAAGAAATAAAAAGCCGCAACACAAATGTGCTAACAGTAGATTTATATACCTAGCTGGTTTTTTTTATTTTCATTAGCCAGCAAATAAAAACGAAAATTTTTATCTAAAATAATGTGAATCCTATTCTTGTAAATAAATCCAAAGTTGAAATTTTCGAAAATCTTTAACTTTCAACCTTTTCTGAAAATAAATATTAATATAAAACATAAGATTTGAGCATCTTTTTTTTGAAAATGGTTGGAAAGTTTTCCAAAAATCACCTCAGGTTAAAACTAACCAATGTTTATTAAAAGAGAAAGAATTTAATTTTTCGGACAAATTCTAAGATTTTAGCAGAAATATTATTAAATTGAGATATCAGAGGAGATTCATTCTCTCAGGAGTCGAACCCGTTTTAAAAAAAAATTGCTCACAGTTTTATTTTTATTTACGAATATGTTGTTAGTCTTAAAAACAATTCCAATTTATTAAGCAGAAGATACATTATTTAATTTTCGTCTCTATTAATTTATTTAAAAAATTAAATCAATAGCAAAATACTATTTTAATTTTAAGTTGGAAAGTAGCAATATAATTCGATATGGGTGATGGCTCTGATTTATATTATACTAGTTAACCGTTGACGACTCTCCGCGCACATTAATAAAAAGTCCTAAAAGTTGATGGCTATAAACTAATAATAATAAAAAAGTATTATATTACTATTTTGAACATAATTAAAGAGATTGCGCATAAAATTTAAATAATAAAATATGTGATTTATTTATATATTTATTTTAATATATAAACAAAATTATGTGAAAATTTCACTTCCATTTTAGTGATCGTTTTTTTGCACTTTACTAGAGTTGCTTAATAGTGGGGTAAAAGGTAATTCTAGGCCTAGATCACCAATAATATTGAATAAACCACTTTAGAGTTGATATCATTGCCAGTACAGGCATGATAATTTTGGAAGTAAAATATGAAATAATAAAATAAATATACGAGAATTGGAGGAAAAAATGAAAAATTTTCATGGCCTTTCACCCTTGCTTATTTTACTTTGTTTGTGTGTGTGTATATATTTAGATTCCAATTCCACGATGACTCAAGAAGAAAAAATCGTAAAATGCTCGTTTTGGTGTCGAAATGTTTGTATTTTCAAGACGGATATAAATTTAGATCAGAGATTCACAAACTTTTTTGTTTCGTAGACCCCTTGCCATATTTTTCTGTTTTGGGTAGACCCCCTGCTTAAGAAAATAAAGTTTTACTTTTAAAGAAATTTTAATTTATTCTAATATTATATTATATACAGAGCTCGAATATAATATTTATTTTTAAATCTCTCCAAAAATTAAATTTATGAACCACTCCAAAAATGGTGAAATAATACAAAGCGTCCCCCCTTACTTCTCATTTTAGGATTTTTTTAACATTATAAATATTATTTGATTCTTATATTATATTATATGATCAGGAACGAGGCTTAATGAATCCGGTGGAAGATAGAACCCTTCGAGAATAACGGTTATTTTTCAAAATAAAAAAATCTTCATCAAGGTTGTAAATTTATTTTGAACATGAAACGTTTCAGCATCAACTCGACGCCATCTTCAGTCTGCAAATGTCATTCTCGAAGGGTTCCATCTTCCACCGGATTGATTAAGCCTCGTTCCTGATCATATAATATTATAAATATTATTTTTCAAGGAGTCAGTATTGCGTGGATATTGATAATTTTGTTTTCAAGACAAATGCCCGCCATTTGGGTTTAATTCCTAGGGGTGAAACAACCCTTTTGACATAATAAAAATAAAAAAGTAATCCATAACACCTCCGATTTAGAATTTGACCATCTCTATTGATTTCTATAAAAATAAAAAAATAATAAGAAGAATATTACTTCAGGAAACTTAATTTTATAATTTGGATCTTTATAAAAACTTATTATAAGTTTTGCAATTACAAAACGAAATATTGTATATTGAGAAAGTTTAGCGTGTACTAATGCCATTTCTTCTTAAATTGTTTTTTTCTCTGTTTTCTCAAAGCAACGATTAAGAAAAATTAAATTACAAAACAAAATCTTAATCTTGTATCCAATTGGAAAAGGGTTAAAGTCATTAAAATCTAAGCCATTTATGTCTTCTTTAAAAGAGGGAGCATATAAACAGCCGAGTCTCAAATGACTGGATTTAAGCAGAGTAGCAACATGAAACAAATGGAAAGTTTCCAGTGGATCGTTTCACGAACTGCGAGTGAATTCCACCAAATGAATAGAAGCCGCTTTCCACAACTTAAGAGCCAATTGTAGTCGCTAAGTGGATGAATCATATCCTTGAGCTCTGGAGAAATACTGCCCTGGATCCGTCTCCTTGAGCTACGGTTATTGTTATCCCCTAGTATGCTTTTAAAATAGCTCGCTAGTTTCCCCGTCAAATAATTCCAAGCATTTAAACCAATTTATTGCCGAATTTGGATGAACTATAAAAACCGGATTATGCAAGTCAAATTGTTATGTCAAATTCGATTTATTTTAATATAAAATTACTCGGTACGCTCTACTTGCTGTGCAATCCTAGTAAATATTGAATTTTCCAATTAGTCTAGAAAAGCTGCCCGCCTATATCTATGCAACTTAAAGACGCCTCTGGATCGTATTAGCCTACCCTACAGGCGTCCTTGTCAAATGAATATTTATTTTAATTTTTAAAATTTGACTGCCATCTCCTATGAGCTTTTATAACTTGAACTTGACCTTTATTAAAGAATTATTTTTATGAAATAGGCCAACAAAGATGTCATGAAAAAAGACCGACACGTAACTCTGCTAGAAAAATAATTTTAAATTTGAAGAAATTTTCTCTTTGTAGAGAGACGGGATGTTAGAATGTTTAGTTGGAAGTAATGGAAGGTAGTCTAAGGATAGTGAAGAAAAAGTAATTATTACATTTCCAAATATGTATTTATTGAACTGTCATTCTTTTTTCCTCTTTCCTTTAAAACCAACGTTTTGGAGGATTCTTTCCTCATTCTTCAGGGTTTCAAATGGTCAATGAAGGAAACAAACAAGTTGAGTTCTTCTTATCTCCTCCAGCAGTGTTTGAAATTTGTCCTTTCTTAACAGAAGCATTAAATATAAATTGTTTCCCTAATTATAAAGAAAGGACAAATTTCAATTCAACAACTGTTGGAGGAGATAATAAGGAAGCATCTTATTTGTTTCCTTCATTGACCCTTTGAAACCCTGAAGAAGGAGTTAAGAATCCTCCGAAAAGTTGGTTTTAAAGAAAAGGGGAAAAAGAATGACAGTCCAATAAATAAATCTTATTTGGAAATGTAATAACTTTTTCCTTCACTATACTTGGGCTGTCTTCCATTACTTTCAATTAATAATTTTATAGATTTCCCTAATCCACAAAATTTTGAGACCTCGTACCAAATCTTGAAAACGTTTACTTTTTCATTTTTTTGTGAGTATTTTTTTAAAAATAGTATTTTATTACATCAAGATAAAAATATTTTAATTAATGATGGAAAAGAGCTCATGCATATTTTATATACAATCAAGTTTTTATTTTAATTTGGATCTACGTTTACTTAGAGATGGAATCCCTAATTTAATCTTAAACTAAGTTATATTTTTTCATTATCTTCTTTCTAACCATACATAAATTCCCTGATTTTTTTTTACTTTTTTTGTTACCATTATAATACATTAAATTAAACAGAATTTTCTGTTTAGTAAGAAAAATGGGAAGAAAGTGAAAAAATTTGATTTCAAAATTTTTGCAGATGCTTACTAGAGTGATCCTTATTTTGGGTATTTTCGAATTTTTACGCTCATGTGATTCGAAATAAATAAAAAAAAATCTCCCACCTTTCAATTCTCTATCTCAAATTTAACCTATGCCGCATACACTAATAGTATATAACAGTAGTTTATCTAGCTGTAACTCCAAAATTATAATAACTAAATATCTATAAAAATTCTGAAAGACAGCTACTGTTATAAGGATTAAGTCTACAGAGTTTCAAATTTTTGAACCATTGCTTTGGACGGAATAAAAAATTGATATTTCAATGCCAAAAACCCCATGTTATTTAGATGAAAAACTTGCATCGCTGTGCGGCACAGGTTAAAATTGACTTGAAACTTGGAGGGATAATTTTTTTTATTTATTTCTTACCATATGAGCCTCTGTCAGAGTAATAATTTGAAAATACCCAAAATAAGGGCCAACCTAATGGCTACCTATCAAAATCCCATTGGTCCGAAAATGTGTTTGTTTGTGTGTGTGTGTCACCAATTTTCAGGCTCGAGTCTAGCCGCTAGATCGTTAAAACTATAATAATGGTTTTAACTAATATCTAAAATTCGATACAATATCGCTTTATATTTATTTCTATTTTTATAAGGATTTTAATTTAAAAAACATTGATTCATAGACAAATTCTAACACTAGACAAGCACAAACACTGTTAAACCAGGCATGAGGATGTAGATGTAGACAGCAGGGGGGGGGGTGTTAGAAGTTATTTGGAATTTATAATTTTCGTTATTCTTGGCAGCATTTTTAGCATTTATCCATTGAATTCTACAAATCTGTCTAAAAAAATACTTCTAATTTAAAAAAGTGTGCTCCCTAATTAAGGAAGAATTTCTTTAGAAACAAAGTGCATTCTTTAATAGAAACGTGTTTCATTTAAAGACCCATATTTTTTCTTGGATACCTACATTACATTACATACGTACTACATTATATTACTAAAATTTTTGCAGATATTTACGTTTCAAAGTCACATGAGACTAATAAAATAATTTTCATAAAATATCTCTTCATGTGTATGTGTGTGTGTGTGTGTGTTTTATGAGATGATTTTCAGTCTAACAATTTTTAGCAAAAAGCTTTCATGTAATTTTGAATATAGAAATTTTGACTAATATCATTAATCTATCTTTTTTTAATTAATCAATGCTTGAACCAATCTTAACATGATATAATTCGATCTATCAAAGTTTGAACCGTTTAATACTTTGATTAATTTATGAGTGTTATAAAGTACTGCCTTGAATTATTATATGATCTAATTATTGTACTCGTCTACTTTTTAATCGTTCTTTACTTTATAAAACGGGAATAATATGAACTACTACGTACATATTATTTTTTAATTTCCAAGCTAAAAGAATATTTTATAGAAAACTTATCATTAAAAAAGTTATTCTACTATTTTTTCTCACTAATATGTATTAAGATTTATTATTCACTTTAATATTTTAACAGATTGAACATTTTGCGTTTGACAGAAAGTTAATTGAAAAACTTTGTATTATTAAAAAGCTATCATCTATTAGGCGTATCTTTCAAAAAAAAAAAAAAAATATTATGGAATTTATTTAAAAAATTTACTAGAATTGATCATCATTAATTGTTTAATTAGAATTCCCAACCTCTTCTCATTGGCAGGTAAAAAAAATGTATTTTATTCTATTAAAAATGATTTAGTTAGTTAAGTCGCATAAACTAAACAATATTTCAAATTTTATTTTAAAATAACAATCAAATTTGAATGGGTTTTCTTTTTTCTGTTTGATATTTGCGTTTCTTTTCGCTTACATAATTTTTCTAAAGCTATAACATTAGTTGAAATTTACTATTAGTATTTAATATGTTATTATTCATGTAATTATAGAAAACCTTAATTCTTTTAATTACTTAATGCGATTTAAAATATATTTTGAAATACCGGATAAAAAACAATTCGTCATATATAGGGAGGCCCCAAGTAAGTCCGTCGAGGGCTTTTTAAAATATTTCTATTTATTTTTAAACTTTAATTTATTATACTTAAATTCAGTGCTGTAGATGTAAAATCAGCAGAAGGTTGACCCTATATGAATCATAAAGATCAATGTGTATAAGCTATATAAAATAAAATAAAATGTTTTAGTTGGGTATTTTTTTAAAAATTATCATTTTAAAGAAAATTGCAAAATTTTTAAATATTTATGTTAATATTCAAGTCAATGTCTCAAAATTATATAATATATAGTAGGGCGCCAAAGTAAAAGCTTACTTAAGAAACAATTTCGGGTGAGGATTGACAATAACTATCATATATTTAAATAAAAAATTTATTTTAAACAAAATTCTCATTATACCTATAGAAGCTTGAAATTAACAAGAATTTATTCCATTATGTAGAAAAAATTATCCGTGACTTAAAAACACGACGTGATTTTACCAGACACCTGACTATCATATATTTATATAATTTTACATATATTATGAAATAAATAGATAAATTGTATTTGGAATCGATCAATGAATAGTAGTCAGTTTAAAAGCTGGTTTGATTCTCTTCATTTCCACTATTAATAGAAGTGAAGAGGTTTATGCGAAAAAATAGGTCTAAGATAGGTTCTCTTTATTTTGCAGTCATGCAGAAAAAATAAAATATGAATTTTGATACATTTTTCAAAATATATCAAAATGGTTAATTAGAAAAATCACCAGGGTGACTTCTACTGAATACGTGTTGTTTTGTATATTTTTTATTACATTTTTGAAGGGTTGTATTCACCCCCTAGGAATTGAACTCAAGTGCCAAAAACAATCCAGGCCAATGGCTTCCCTTTGAAGTGGAACCAATCTGACATATATATCGCGCTTCAAAAAACGATTAATACTATTTAGAGTGAAATCACGATTGTAAGGCTTATAAAAAAGTTTTATTTAAAAAATATTTCAAGAGATATTAATTATAATATTTCTAGAAAAATATCAAGAGTGAAATTAAAGTATGTTTTATCCGAATTCAGTTTAAAATCTAATCAGCAACAGCTAAATATGAAATTTTGTTTTTATTTTTAAGTTATAATATAACGCACACAAAATTTGATCATATGCTCTCAAATTTCAAATGTCTTATACGTGAAGAAAAGATCATTTTCAAATCATATTTTTTTGTCTGCCTGGTGAATTTCGATATATGATGCTAAACATAAATTTCTATATTAAGTTTGTTCTGATAGCAAAATTTTTGTATTTTCATTACAAAGGTGCTAGATTTAAAAATGTCTAACTTTTGAACTTCAGAAATAAAAATTGGGAAAATCATCAAGTAATTTAATAGATATATGGAGAACCCTTGGACGGTTGTAATAATGTGTTGAAACTTAAAATAAAAACTGTACTTCCTATTTCTAATCATTCATTGATGGAGAAAAAATTGAGCAACCACCTAAATTCGTATAAAATCTTGAAAAAATTATAATTTTTTCTCCGATTTCGTTTTACTTGGTAGAAAATAAAATTTTGAAAATTTTCCTAAAAGAAAATGAACATAAAGGATCTTAATTCCAAGAATTCCACTTTTAAGCCATCAGTGGGTTCTAAAATGAGGGCTCGGATTGGGTCGCCCCGACTTATATAACTTCTATTAATATTTTATTTATTGAAAATATATTGCCGTTAGCCATGTCGAGTACTATCATCAATCAAATGTGTATTCATGCAATCATCAAATCGCAGCACGGCATAAAAAGACGCAATCTAGTAAAACCACACTTCCTGCCTTCCAATAAAATTAATTTAAAAAAAAGCTTAAGATAAAATGTGTAATAATGAATTCGCAATATTAAGAGCAAGCATGAAAAATTAATTTAAACCTGATAATTTTAACTAATTTCAACTTGCCATGCTATTATATTTTCTTTTTTTTTTTTTTTTAAGTAAAAGTAATTTAATATCCTCCAAGAGTAGGTATAGTATCTCTAAGCCAAATATTATTTTCATGAAATATATACATTTTAGGCTCAGTATAATGGCTACATTAAGAAAACGGAGGCTGCCACAGATGTTGGTTCTTCGATGAAAGAAACTCAGCCTGTTCTATATAATAAGTACTTCTAGTTTACCCTCCCACCCAGTACTCACCTGCTTTAAAATGACATTGCGTGTTTTCGCGAGTCTTGAATTCTTTTTTAATTTTTTTAGATTTTATAATCGCAATAGTTTTCAATGTTATTCTGGAATTTATTCTTAAATCATTTTTAAGTATATTATGCATGAAAGATTTCTAATAAATTTTAAGATTATATTACTTATTAAGATTTCAAAAAATAAATTATATATAAAAATATACACATTAACCAACATTTTCTTGTATAAAACGATTTTATTTATGCTTAAGTGCAATTTTAGTGATGACAGTGGAGTAAAATTATTTCATTTAGCTGTTTGTCATCTTCTATAATGGTAGCTCATGCTTGATAACAATCGCAGATATAGCGATTGATTCGTCATGTCATGGGCATAGAAAGGAATCCCCCGCCATTGAACTGCTCATTTATGAACCAAAATATGCATATTTAATATGAAAATTTGAGTGTCTTATCTTTTTGAAAAATGGATGGAAAAATCTTTTCAAAAAAAGAGCAACTTCCGGGTTTCATACCTGTATTTTAATTATATGAGAAATTATATAAGAACAATTTTATCAAAGATCTTATTAGAATATTATGTACAGGATAAGCAAGAAATAAGTTGCCCACTTTAGAAGGCCGCCCTCTGAAGTGGGCAACTTATTTCTTGCTTACCCTGTATATATTATGTCAGAAGGTATCGCCCCTCAGGATTCGAACCCAAGCGCCAACTTGATATCCGGAAAGTTAGCCTAGGCTAAGATCTTTAATAAAATTGTCTTTATATAAATTCCCATATAATTAAAATATGTATATATAAGTTTAATTTTTTTCTATTTATTTAAAAATCATTTTAGAAATTACAAATAAAGAAAACGAAAAGCTTTTCTTATAATAAAGAAATAATTCCCATCAATTGTTATTTAGTTTGTAATATGTAATAGGTAATAAAAAAAATATTCATACACAAATTTTGGCAAGACAAAAATAATTTTATCGTTTAAAATGTTAAATCTTTGGAATAATTATATGAAAAAAAAGAAGAAAAAAATCGAGAGCCCCATAGAATTTCTAGGTAATGTCATAATTTTTCATGTTTCTTTAGTTATTAATGAATTATGTCCACCATTTACATATAATAATAATACTATTGGTTAAATCACTATAAGAAGTTGATTTATATAGAATTAATAATTACATGTAATGTAATAGCGAATTCACCCTCCCGACATTTAGTGAGAGAAAGTTATCGGGGAAACAATTTCTGTTCATTCATAAGAACAATACATTTACTTCTCCGTTAACTAACGCCTCTGTTTTTCGCCAATATCTCTATCTCATATTCTCTTAAGGAGTAGTTTGAGTCGTTGAGTTTTTCCTGAAGATAAACGGTTCCATTTTCCCTGAGTTTTCTTTAGGCTAACCAACCAATTCAGGTGGAACACACATGGAAACGGGAAGGCTGTAGTTCAGCGATTCCCTCAATTACCAAAAATGAATTCACATCATGGACCTTTAGGATACTTACCCATTCTCTCTACCAATTACACTACGATCTCTTGGCACAAATTTATGCTCCAGATAGACTTCACAAAATCTATTTATTAAAACGTTAGGATTCTTTCTGTCTGCCTGCAGATTTTCGCTCATTATATACGCCCAAACGAAAGGCCATATATTCCCCAATTTGTATCTGCCCGCGGGTGCCGCATCAAGTTTTTTATAAAGATAAGGAAAAATGACTATAAGTCTTTAAATACTTCATATATTAAAAGTTTTCTTATTTGCCTTTCATAATAATAGAATAAACAAATTTCGTATTTCATAATTTTAGGTTCAATTACTTGACAATCCCATTAGGAAAAAAATCGTATAAAAGTAAATATGTGGACGTTTTAAAGTGAATAAAATTTATAAAAAAAACAATCAGCCTAATTTTAGTTAATGAGATCTTTGTAGGGATCTCGCACAATAGAATAAGAAAAATATTTTCTTTTAGATATAACTTGTAAATTTCAAATTAGTATAATATTTTTCTTACGATCGCCAATTCTCTGTAAGACGACCAGACAGACAAGCATTGCACTTTAAAAAACACTTGAATACTTCTTCTTGTTTTTAAACCTATAGGTTTGTTTCTTCCAGATCGTCATGCCATCTTTTCTTGGGACGACCTCTACTTCTTATTCCAACCGGCTTGTTGGTCATCACTTTCTTTACTAGTCGGTCTTCTGTCATTCTTCCCACATGCGCGTACCATTCTGTTCTTCTTCTCTTGATCCATTCTCTCACCTTTTGTGTTCCACATTTTCTCTAATATCTTCACTCTTCATTCTATTGAGCCTGGTCACGTTCATTATCCTTCGCAATGTCTTCATTTCTGTTGTTTCCAATAATTGAGAAGTTTTTGCAGTTTCGGGTCTTGTCTCAGTCTATGTTAATATTGGGCGTACCACGGCTTTGTAGACTCGTACCTTGGCCTCCGTTCTTGAATATTGGTTTGACCAGATTGCACTGTTAAGGCAAACCGATATTTTCGATTCCTTTATTGTTTGATGTTTTACCTCTGATTCTAGGTCTCAATAAGAGGTCACTTGGATTCCAAGGTACGTGAAGGACATGACTTGTTCGACAATCGTATCGTATAGTTGTAGTTTACATCGGAGTGGTATTTTAGAGATTGTGAGAGTTTTGGTCTTCTTGGTTGACAGGGTTAGACCAGATTTATGTGTAACACAACTGAATTTATACAAGAGGCGCTGGAGAGAATCTTCATCTTCTGCAACGAGTGGTGCATCGTCTGCATAGCAAACGCATGTTAAATTCTCGTCCCTTAGGAAATATACTTTTAGATTTTTTATTTCTCCAATGATTTCATTCATTACTATATTAAAAAGCAGAGGGCTAAGCGAGTCTCCCTGGCTAATGCGCTGGTTCAATGGGATGCTTTGGGACAGTCTTCCTTCGGTTTTTATTCTGGCGGTGTTGTTGGAATAAATATCTTGTATTAGGTTTATGAGATTGTCTGGGATTTTAAACTTTTCCAAGATTTTTATGACGTGCTTCAGTTGTACTTTATCGAACGCTTTTTCGATATCGATAAAACAGAAAAACGCCGGCTTGTTAAATTCATATGCTTTTTCGCATAGCTGTCTGATGGCAAATATAGCGTCTACACAGGACCGACCTTTCCTGAAACCTTGTTGCTCGTCATGTAAGTTTATTATTCTTGACAGTTTATTACTTACTATTTTTGTGGTTATCTTAAGGTGGGTGTTTGGCAGATTAATTCCACGGTAGTTGTTGGGGTTGAGTTTTTCACCCTTCTTGAATATTGGTATTACTATGTTCGTTTTCCACTCTTCTGGGATTATCGATATTCTGAATACTTGATCAATTAGTACATATATTTGCTCCCAGAGATGTGGTCCTCCATATTTTAACATTTCGTTAGTAATTCCGTCTTCGCCAGCGGATTTCCTCTTTTTTAACGCCTTTAGCATGTTATCAATCTCCATTTTTGTTACAGCTATACAGTTTCCCCGATCTCTTCTGTCACATTCCTCTGGTGTTCCTGCATACAGTTTCTTAAAATATTCCATCCATGTTTTTTCATCTATGTTATGTGGGATCACATACTCTAAGATCTCTTTTTTTTGGTTTTGTATCATTCGCCATATTTTTCTTTGCTGCCCATAGAAATCTCTTTCCAGGTTTTTTGGTATATGCTTCCCAGAAGTTTCTTTTAATTTGCCTAATTTGTATATTAACCTCGTTCCTAATTGATTTATTGATGTTATATAACGTAGCTGTTCCCGATGATTTAAATTGTAAAAATGCTTTTCTTTTTCTTTCGGACAACTGTTTAATTTCTTCGCAAAACCATGGGGTTTTCTTCCTTATTCCCGGGGTTTTCGCCGTTCTCGTACCGAGTGCTTCCGCCATAGCCGGTCCCAAGCCCGTGTTGAGAAAGGAGGAGGGTTTCGAGTGAGGTTAGCATCCTGCTAGAATAAAAACACTCATGCTCGAAGAAACAGAGATAAGCCACTTGAATAGAACTTAGATATTGAAAATACGAAAATTATAAAAAATAAATTAAAAAAATCATTTTTAAAAAGAGTCAGCTTTTCGATACAAATTGCTAGTCATTTTATAAGATTTTTTGGACGAGTGGAGGGGGCAATCTTCAAACGAAGAGCTTAACTTCTTATTTCCTGATAAAAAAATTTCATTTTTACCCCAACAACGTCATTTGCCTTGTATCATGTATCTCATATATAATCCGATTAAATATGCCTGCATGCTGTTTTTAAATATTAATGCTCAATAAAACAAGAATATGAAGCTTAAAAATTGAGTGAATTATTCATTAAAAGACAAGCCCTTTTCATGGAATTATATATTATAAATTTTAATTCAAAAGAAAAATTCCCGTTTATAAAAAATAAATGTGAAAATTATCTTTATATAGTATAGTAATATGTATCTGAGACCATAATTTCGATATCAATAGACCACTCACAGATAAAATAAACCTACTTGAAAATGTATATTTGACTCTTAAGTCATTAAATTAAAAAAAAATAACTCTACTGAGTCGGGAATTATTTGATATATAATTAAAAAAAAGAAAAAGTGTAGGTATCATCATTGGAAAGAATTCATAGCTAGAGCCAGTGGCGGAACCATGGGGGTGGGGGTGGTCTAAGGTAGTGGAGCCCTCCCCACCCGGACCAGAAACAAAAATGAAAATAAAAGTAAGAATGAAAAAATTAACAAATGAAAATGAAAAAATATTTGGTAAATTTATATATCTTCCAAATACTATTTCCCAAAAAGATACTTACATCCTATATAAATTAATTACATTATCGTATATTTAAATATTATTATTATTATTTAAAATATAATGAGTAGAATTACTGCATGGATTTATACTTTACCATACAGGGTATGGTCAAGTATTGTAATCGTGCATGAAAAAAGTGTTTTTTGCTTCTTTTTTTTTGAAATATCTCAAAAACGGCCTAAACTATTTTGATTAAAAAATTGTTCGAAACCATGGCATTTCGCTCCACAAAAAAACTCTATTAAGTGAACATCGAAAAAATTATATTTTTCGAGATAATAATTGTTTTGTCAAAATGTCTGTTAGTTAATCTGGTTGTCTGGTTGTCTGTCTGTTAGTCTGTGGGCTACCAAATTTTTGTGGACGAGCTAACTCAAAAACTAGTTTGAATATCGAAAACAAATGTCACACGTAATTTTAGTCCATTAAGATTAAGAGCTAATTAGATTTTGGTTCATATCGACCCAAAATTGGAAGGGGAGTTAAAAATTAAAAATCTAGGTTATTTGAGCAAACTCAACCAAATTTGTATACATAATCAGTGGGACCCCAGAAGTCTAAAAATGCAAAAACCAACCCCCCCCCAACCCCCATACATGATTATAAATAATTTTAAGGGCCAGGTTGTATGGTAAAGTCAAGTTGATGCCCACATCAGAACACGTCAGCATATTTAATTTAATACTAAGTAAGTACATGACTGGCGTCGGAGCAAGGGTCTTTGGCGCCCCTGGCAAAGCTTTGAGCCTTGCGGTCTTAAGGGCACATACTAGCCACACACTCGCAATAAAAATATCGAAAAGCGAAAATAATATTTTTTCCTTTATTTTTTTTACCACTGAGGCGGCGCCTCCTGTTACTTGGCGCCTGGAGCGGCCGCTCCGTTCGCCATATGGTAGGGCCGGCCCTGATTTAACTCTATTCATTTCTCACAGATGCACAAATAATTTCCAGACAAGTTAGGATGCGCACTTTTTCAAATGCCTATAAAATTTAGCAAATGATTCAATAAGAAGGAAATCAGGTTATATAGACATCAGAAAATGATCATATTTTCCAAAATATTTGATATATCAAATTCTTTCTTATTTGTCGTTGATAAGAAAAATTTAAATGCAACAAATAAAATAATAATAACTTAAAAATAAAATCCACTAAAAGGCATAAAATAATTATCTTATTTAGTTACAACTAAACGACCAAATTTTAACATGAAATTACTTTTTGAAGTCTGTGCCAAACATATACCTTTTATGAATCGCACTTGACGGATCTTACTTAGTACGTTTAGATGGTATGCTCGCTTATAGGTATATGTAGTTTGTTTGCCACCGACTTCAAAAAGTAATTTCATGTTAATATTTCGTCGTTTAGTTGTAACTAAATAAGATAATTAATTTATACCTTTTAGTGGATTTTATTTTTATTTTTAAGTTAATATTTTATTTGTTGCATTTAAGTTTTTTGAAATCCGCTTTATTTTTTTTATAAAAATTATTTTTATTTTACTCTTTTTAGTGATGTTATTAATAGTGGTTATAAGATTTTTCTTATAAAAGATTTTATTTATCATAATTTCGATTATTTGCTCATAAGAATTGGAGATTTACGTTATTTTATCGTTGAACATATCATGAGAACTTGACCAAATTAATATGGCACCATCCCTAAGATACCCCCTTTCCAATAAAAAAAAGAATCATCGAAATTAGTCATAAACAAAGAAGTTAGGCCTGAACAAACCTAACAAAAAAGGTCTAATACCAATGAAAAAAAAACGGGACCAATCGGAAGCTAGACTGAACCCAATGCTAAAAAAATTTCAAAATCGGTTCACAATTGGCGGAGATATGAGGTAACATAGACACAAAAAAAAAGAAAATAAATAAAATAATTCAGTCGAATAGAGAACCTCCTCCTTTTTTGAAGTCGGTTAAAAACAATGATGAACTTCGTAGATTTTTTTCACCATTTTAAGTTAAGCCATTTCTAGCTAAAAATTCATTTTACACCAATTGATTCATTCTTTTGTTACACTGTTAGTGATGACGTCAACTAACAATGATAAAAATTAATGATTTTTGATTCTCAGTAATTATCCTATAGAATGTCATCCGAATGGCGTGATTCAATTGAATGATTTCGATCTCTTTATTGATACATTATATATTTTACGTACTGTCTAGTTTGCATTCTGACTACAACAAAAACCAAATAAAGCATGATTGGCAACTTGTTTTCTAATTTCAGCACTTTATTTAATTATTATTTTTCGTTAAAGAATCCATTCGGAAAAACAAAAAATTGTACGTAGTACAATTTAATTTTAGAATAAGCAATCAAATAAACAAATACAGTATTTATATCCCTTTTTATTAGGCGAATATATTCTTTAATTGAAGATGTTATTTTTAGAAAGAAAACGACTGGGAAGATTTTAAAGAAAATTTTTCATCCTTTAGCCGCCGTCCACAATTACGTGACACGAATTTCAAGATTTTAAGACCCTCCCATTCCCCTGTGACAAATTATGTCACATTTTCATTGAACCCCACTGTATTTTGACATCAAACTTTCACTTTTATACCTATAATTTAATAATTGTAGAAATTTTTTGTCTTCCTGAAATCTAAAAAATAAATTTGAAAATCTTTTAATTTTTTTTTAATTGACTTTTGGGACATCACAATTTTTAAGATCTCCGGACCATCCTGTCAAATATTGTGACAAATCTGAGATGCCCTCCTCCTTACTGTATGCCGTAATATATGGCCCCTTATGATAAAACAAATTTATAACTAATTCGTGGGTTGTTTTGTGGAAATAAGAAAAATACTTAGATAAATCATCTTTTCAGATTAGATAAAAAAAATTCTTTTTGCATTTAAATTATTTTTTTTAATTATTGTTTTCCAAATTTACACATATGAATTATCAAATAATTTCTGAAGTTTAGCCAAAGCAAAATCGCTGTCATTGGTTGGGATTTGAAATTTCCCAAAATATTTATGGTCCCTATACTACCTACCTTCATATACCTATGAAATGAAATAATCAGATACAATTTACATCGTTTTAATAGACTTTAGAATTTAAAGAGTTTTTCCATCATAATAAAATTCTTACTATAATTAATTGCACCCGCGTTTGAATCTTATGCTTATGGTAAATTGGATTATCGATATCATAAAATGCATGTGCATATTTTAAAAAAAATTCTTAAAATATAGTAATCAAATAACAGAAGGATGGATATTCGTTTCGATAGAGCTTCCAGAAAGTAATATTCATTATTTTAATGGAAAAGTCGAGTGCAATTCTAAATCCATCACCTTGTGACAAACCAAAAATGAAGCTTCTTCAGTGAATCCACGATGATCAAACGCCACGGAGAATTTGTCGTAAGAGCCGGTGGGCCAGATTTATTGGCAGTGAGGCCTAGAATAGTTGGGGGAGCGAACTCGTTTCACGCTTGATAGCTTCTAAATCGCACAAATACTGAACGATACTTGCTCATACAAGCAGGAGTGTACTTACAATTCAACCAGTTCTTCTTTTGGGGTAAACGACGAGGAAGTTGACGGTCGGGACGTCATCACTTTTTGTGCAAAACTGCTCGTCGGAATCAATTGCTCGGTTAAATGTGGGGGTGTGGCTGGGTCATTAGGGATAATTGCCGACTCCATTGGGGTTTCATAAGTGCTCAGAGAAGTATTCGCATGTGTGCTCGAAAGAGAAAAGACCCCTTTAAAATGATCTTTTCATTCTCTAATTAATTCTATACTATAGCGATTACTGAATTGTTTTTGTTTTTTAATTTGATTAAATTCAACTCTTTTTTTTAAACGTTTTCATATTTTTTTAACATTAAAACTTTTATTTACATATCTTTTGTGATTAGTCATTTCAGTTGCTCACCTGCTTTGATAATGTTCACATGAATAGAGAGAGATCTGATTGTTGTGTATTTTACATTTATATAAAATAAAGTAAAACATTTAGATTCCACCACCGGTTGAGTAATCGAACCTTCTTATTCTTAATGTATGGTATCTAGTGTAACAATCTAGCCTACTAAGTCAGCCAGTATCGATAATTCCGAATCTACAGGTGTATTAATTAAAAGTAAAACATATTTTAGTATATTTTATCAGACATTTTTATACACATTTATCGACCCGAAAATCCCATAATCCGAAATTTCGAGAAACTAATTCTATACAAATATATACATTTATATATACATAAAATACAAACATTTAATCTTTAATATATAATAAGATATTAACTAAAAAATAATAGCCAAAATATCAATTTATTAAATGTTCCTATTTTTGTATAATTTAATATTGGTATATTAATTTTAACTCTGATTAAAGTGATGGTTATTCGTTTAAAAATGATAACAATTACATAAAACGCGGGATTTTCCAAAATTTTTCCCACAATTAAAAAAAGACATTGTTGTAAACATGGACATGGGAAGGCATCGTTACTTGATGCCAAAACTATTGTAAAAATAATAGATATGTAAGTTTGTTCAAAAAACAAATAAATAAATAAATAATTCTACTCAATATATCAATTTAATATTGAACTTGTATTAATATTTTTTTTTTTTTGTAAATTAACTAGAAAAAAATAAGCTTTCTAATAACAAGACCACAATATGTCGTCGAATCGTCCTCCAAACTTTTCAACATTGTATTTATATTTAACATTTTACTTAAATCCATAACATGGAATTTTTTTCTTCAAACAAAAGGCGTTTTTGATTTATATCTTTCAAGTAGTGTGATAGACGAAAGAAATAATTAAATTCGTAGAAAACAATCACTGTTGGATTATTATGTGATCAATAAATTCACAGAACAAATATAATTGGAGATATTTCTATATAACTTATTTATTTTAGACTATAATTATATATATACAGTGATGGACTGGGGAAAATAATCGGTCCTTGCATTCAGATTATAGAGGGAAAGGATAGTTCACCACTAGCATTAAATAATTCTTAACATTTTAATTAAAATATTTTAAAAATACTAGTATAGAAGGAGGAAATGGGTAAAATTCGAAACTTAAAGCAAGCTCAGTTACTTTATAAGGAATATAATAATTATCCCTAATAATATTTGAATATACATAGAAAATAAATATTGCAAACTTCGATAGTTGATAAATATGTTATATATAGTCAGAATATAAAACCGGACTAATTTTACAAATTTTTCGGTGCACCGGGTCATAAATTTAAATTAGGGAGAAATCTGCGACTACTCATGATATAATTTCACTAGTAGTTATTTACAATGATGTGCACAGGACCCTGTATGTATACAGAATAGCTACATATAAGAAGTTAGAATGGTTAATGGGATCCAACTCGACTCATGATGGCATTTTAGTAGAGATTTGAGAATAGTTTATCACTCTGAACTAGTTACAATGTAATCACAATGTACCTACATCGCAAATTTCTTCGTAAATAGCCCGTGACGAACAGTCATTAACGGTTAATTTAGTTGATGATTCAGGAATACAGTCAAAAATAGGATATCAAATGGACTAGGTATGTTTAAAAGCTACTGAAATTTAAACTATTTATCTTTTCACCGAAAAAATGTCATTTTTCTTCAAACAAAACAAATCCAACTCAGTTATATTACCTATTTTAAAAAGCATAATTTTTTGAATTTTTTACCCTGTATCGTAATGTAAAAATGTTATTATATTATATATCAAAGATAATTTTGATTAGCTTCAAATCTCTGGTCAATTTAATTAAATACGGGTATATTTTAACTGAAGAATTGTTTTTTCGAGTAGTACACATACTTAATTAAATATACTAGTGTAGTTTTATAAAAATATTTATTAATTATAACAAAATATTGTTCTAAATAAATTAGTTTAAATATTAGATAACATTTTCAAAATAATAAAAATAAATATACTTAAGGATTTTTCAAAAATAAAATTAACACTGGATAGACAAGTTTTTGAATACTATGGTATTCTTATATTATATATTTGAAAGAATTTGGAAAAAAATTAGTATAGATAATTAAATTACGTAAAATGTATTCTTAAAGGAGACAATAAAAGACTGTAACTCCTGTTGGAAATTTAAAAAACCCTCGAACTATAGTCTCGTTATAAATAAAATAAGAAATTTATTTTTACAGCAGAAGACGCACTCTTTTTTTTGTCACCTTTAATTAATAAAACTTTTGCAATTCTCTGCATCAGACTGATAGGAGATCCAACATTAACTGACCCTCTCGACTCCCTAGCCCATCGTAGATCTTTCTCCGACCTTTCTCTTTTTTTATAGATACTACCATGGCTTTTGTTCTGAAGAGATAAAATCAATAATCCCTCCAAAGGCTTCATTTGTGCGAAATACTCGACACCCCTACGCGCTTAAATTGGATACTATCGAACAAACGCATTCGCCAACTCGTTTATCCCTATGACATCTAGAAACTGGAACTCTCTTCCCCGACCGTCTTCCCAGCAACATACAACCTTCAATCTTTCAAGACACGCATCCACGAACACCTTCAACTCCGACCCAATCCCTAAATAAATATCTTCTTATTTCCAAGATACAAAGGTCCATCTCGGACTTCAGAGGTTGAATCTTTTCGGTGCAACTTCTTCTTGTATCAGTATCATTATAAAAAAAAACTTTCTATTTTTAAAATACATTTAATCATTTTTCGGAATTTCTTTTTTTATTAATTTACAAAATCGCAAATGGAATTAAATGCTTTCTAACTATTATTTGTTTATGATTTATCTTTACATACAATAAATTTTTGAAATAAGGGATTATTTTTTCCCTTTTAGATTTTTGTCTATTGATTTGATATCATCATTAATTAGGTTGAGCAGAGTATATTATCAAAAGAAAAGCTATTTCATTTGAAAATGGACTGTGTGTTGGTGGAAATAAAACACCTCTTGATTTGAAAGGGGAAATGCGATTGATATTTTCAAATGGTATTCTGCCGATATCCCTTTCATATTGATCCTTCTTTTGATGCTTCTATTTGCTCGACATTCCTTGTTAGAATGTAGAGGATAATTTTGATTCATTTCAATCATCTTTAGAGTACCATGTTATCTGTTCAAATTCCGAATACCATTTTTCCACGGCTTGGGGATCGCCAAACCTTTTACTTTATTAGTAAATTTTCCTTAAAAGTATTTTTGAATTAAGAGAAAGAGAATGGAGCTGAACTTGATATTGAATTACTAGATGACCCTTTTCAGGACTTTCATCTCTAAGCCGTTTCACTTCGTTAAATCACTTGTTAATTAAATTAATGATACATCTAAATACTTTAGATTAATGAACTAATATTTTTTTAATAATATTGATGAAAGGAGTTAAAGGAAGAAATTTCCTACAAGGTAAGATTCACAACTGCTGGTAAAAAAAGAAGAGGGATAATATTCAGGGGCTTGGGTTGGACTCAGAGCTCAGAGGTACCTGTGAATGAGAATTTTGATAAACTAAAAATTGTAGTTCGCATTAAAGTCGGAGGCAGAAGCAAGTTTCAGTCTTTACCAGTCAGTGAGCACACCAATCAATGATACGCGTTATAAAAAGAAAGACACCCTTCTCTCGATTTACACTGTACCTATATTCTATTATCCCCAAATATCAATAAAAACCAAATAAATCGATACAGAGTTCAATAATATACTAAGATTAAAAATATTATTAAAAAAAATAAAGATATAGTCTCGTTTGTGAAACGAATGTGCTTAATAATCAACATAGCTAATACATTAAAAATAAAACATAATTTTTTATTGTAACTTATATATCGCATGTTCCTACTTATTTTTAATTTGATTAACGAATTTTTTTCAAACTAGAGATAAATAATAAAATTCAAAATACCTACTATCTAAAGTAAGTGACCCAAAAGTGGACATACCCCTTAAAGCGGACACCTTAAAACATTTGTGTTTAAAATGAGGGGAAATAGGCCCTAAATTCTGTCTGCTGCAATTCAATCGCCTTCTAAACAGTATTGCAAAGAGTGGTCAACATAACATAAAGAATTTGGGGCCTATATTTGCCCTTATTTTAAACAGAAATGTTTTAAGGTTTCATCTTTAAGGGGTATGTCCACTTTAGGTCACTTACATTATATAATATTATAATTAGTTCAATAACCATGAATAGACAGTCCGTCCATGTTTCTGTTTCTTTGACATATTATATTCTTACAACAGCATCCTCAGTGCCCGTCTAATTCAATGATCACTACCTACGAACCAATAAAATCAGTTCGGTCATATTTTCAATTATTAGATGTAATAGTGTCTTTCAATTTTCACCCACAAAAAATATCTCACACATCACAACCTTTGAATACAGATAAGAGTAAAATTATCCTATCTAAAATAAATTTTAATTTCTATAATTTTTTTATTAATTTAAAAAGAATGAAACAGTGTAAATTGAGGAATAGATGTAGTTATCAGAACAACGAAGTAAATTTACAAGATTCTAATATGTTTGTTCCTCAAAACAGGCTCCTAATGTATAGAATTGTAGATACATTACACATTACACCTCTCCAAGGAAAAGCGTTGCCTACTAGATATATAAATTGTTTCACGAACACCTTATACTAATACAAAATTTTAGATAAGTGACTTAAGCATTTTTATTTAAAGATTCGAAGTATTGTTTAGAAACTTAATGCGAATGTTACTGCCTTCAAACAAAAACCGCAACTTTGGAAAAAGTTGTTTGGCGAAACGCAACTATTAATTTACTGACCCCAAACACCAACATTCATCCCATTGAAGAGATTTTGAAGTTTTACTTTTTTATGTGTCATCTATTTCACTGATTACTAAAGTTTAGGTTGAAATCATGGGAAGCGTGGGTCGTAAGATCTTTCCCAAGGGACTTGTGACAGCAAAAGTTTAAGAGCCACTGTCTTAGATAATAATGGAAAAATCTAACAAAATGTTATTTCCTACTTTAAATTGAATATTTTTTGATATTTTAGATGGCCCCTTTGGATAGTCTGAATTGAAAAATATTTAGATTCCAACATTTATAAAAATCCTATGGTAAATATCTATATTTAACTTTAGCGCTTTCCAAACAACACTTAATCTTATTGTGTCATTTGATTTATCGAACTCGAACTGCACTGGTTCAAGATACTTATACATTTTAACTTTCTCACTAAAATTTTATAGTGTCAATTTATGGTACGCACTAATTCAGTAGGTAGGCAAACTTCGGCCTTGAGTTGGCTGAAGAATTGAATTTCTTTTTATGTGTTTGTGTGTGTTAATGTCTGAAACGTGGAGAAAAAAATCATGTTCATCCATCTTCCTTCCTCCTTTCTACTATGCAAAAGATCAGATACATTACATATAGTTATTACTATATAGTTTATCTTCGAAAACTCTTAGAGTCTTATTTAAAACAAAACAAGATATTAAAATCGATTTATTATTTTATTTTTTATTTATTTGTAATCTAAGTATTTTTGACCCTATAAAAATGTATTTATTAATTATTTTCTTTTTTGTTTGTTACAGGTAAGTCCAGTCATTATTTGGTTATTTGCTGACTTTGCTAAGTGGTAAAGTTTATTAAGTTGATCATACAAATACGTTTATACTTTTCTTAAACTTTCGAGGCCAGATTAATGTTCTGGCAGATTCTTTCGATGCGAAAATTAGAAACTTCATCAATAGTAAAAAATTATAAGTCATTTAAATTACCTTTCTTATTTTATTATGAATGATTTAGACAGAAAGAATCTTTCAGGTAATTCAGTAAAAATCTAGAAAAATATCTAAAATTTTCTTCACTAATTAGAAAATTAATAACAATTAAATTTAAATTATATATTTCTATATAAAAACATATCATCCAGCGTCTTCACTTATTAACTATTTTGACTCGGCACATAACTTTACCTTCCACTAAAAAAAACCCTCAAAAAACGCCAAAAATAAAACCCAAGTATGATTATTTTTTGATTACACTCATCTATATCTGGTAATATTAAATTACCTGGATAAGTACTAGAAATGATCCAGCATAATAGCGACTGAAGTAGAGAAAAATCTTCAATAACAAATAAAATATTGCATTCATAGTCTCAAATCTCTATTCGAAATAAAGATACTCCGACAAAAAAAGTGAATAAAAATAAAGATGTTCCAGTGGAATAAGATAAACAAAGAACGCAATTAACTTTGAAAGATAAAATAGAATGAATTAATGTGAACCAGTTAGAAAATAGCCTTATATCTAGGTAATCTATAATAATTGATGATTTTTCTATCAAATCGACATTATTGAAAGAGTGAATTTGATCATTTGTTTTGATATTCGTATTGGTTTTTGAGGCGGAGAGCACCCAAATATCAGGCCTGCAACTTTAAAATGCGGGGTTTTCAATAAAAATACTCAATAATTTAGAAAAAATGAAAAATATATTTTATTCAAAGTATCGGCCCTCGCTTTCTACACATTTTTGACATCTAGTATGCAAATTATCGATGGCATTCCAAAAGGATTGAAAGTCCCGTGAGCAAAACCAGTCGTTGATCCATTTTTGGAAGTCTTCTTAAGAATGAAAATGCTGATTGGCAAGTGCGTGTATCATAGATGAAAACAGCTGGGTGTCGGAAGGAGCAAAGTCTGGTGAGTACGGCGGGTGGGTTAATATTTCCCATCGAAGTGCTGTCAGAGTGTCCTTGACCAGTTTTGCTGCGTGACTGGGTGCGTTGTCACGCAGAGAAATCACCTTCCCATCCCTTCGAGCGCATACTGGTCGTTTCTCGATCAACGTATGATTCAAATTAATCATTTGTTGTCGGTAGCGATCCGTATTAACCGTTTTGCCAGGTTTCAGCAGCACTTCGGTGGCTTCAAACGGTTTCGGTCGATTTTCATGTATTTTTGTCACTGACATTGAAATCACCGCTTCTGAATCGTTTAAATCACCGTTCGCAAGTGTCGACAGATAGAGTATCTGCACCGTATATATCCACAAGTATTTGATGTGTTTCCGCTGCTTTTTTTCTTCTGATTGAAAACGAAAATCATCACGTACCGCAAATGCTCTTTGTTTGACTCAAAACTCGACATGTTTACCACGTATGCTACTAACTCTTAAATGAAATATGACGTTTTGAAGCTTGCTGTCTAGCTACAAAACGACATATTGGTTATGGCGCCAGAATCTATAGCCTTTATGGTCCATCTATTGGAAAAAACCCGCATTTTAAAGTTACAGACCTGGTAAAATACTATCCACGCGTTCCCAATGCGAGTCATGGTAAGCTGATGAGATTATGCCATGGCAAGGCATGTTGTGTTTTCTGCAACAAATTTAACCATGTAAAGATCCAATCAGGGCATATTTATATTTTGTTTAACCATAAATAACGTCAAAAATTTATATACTTAAAAAATCATGACCATAGTTATCACCATGCCAAAAAAATTTATTTCATTTTTGCATTTCTTTTTTAATACACTCTGCTTTACATTAATAACAGGTTACCTTACCTGAAGTAATAGCAAAATCTTCACTTATCTTTCATAATTAATTATAGAAATGATGAAGATTCTAAGTTGTTGATTGTATGTTCACAACTACAACGCGCTATTTTCAAGAAGAAAATAAACTGCAACAGATCGTTGCTAAACTTTATCCAAATTCATTTGAAATATTAATATGTTTCATCATCATTGAGTATACAGTCCTAAGACTTGTTTGATGCAACAATCCGTCTCCACTCGACTCTGTCCTCCGCCAGCTGTTTAACCTCTCTAAATGTCTGGCATCCCATATCCCCAATTATTTGGCTGAAATATTCTAATCTGGGTCTTCCCTTCCCCTTTTCTTTTTCTATGTTTATTCCTTTATTATTAATCAGATATCACTTGCTATTTGCAGTTCATGTTGACTTTAAGTAAAAAATAATGATCGATTCTCATTTAATAGTAGAGGAATAACCCTTCTACAATCTACCAAAAAAGAATTTAGTCTTTTTGATTTTAAGTCGATTCTTCCACTTTATCAGTAGAGGTTGCCATTAATAGTCAAAACATCAAAAATGGAATGCAATAAGGTTATTCCGCTAGTATTAGATAAGAATCGATCATTATTTTTGATTTTAAGCCGTTTCCTCCATGTCTTCAGCAATGGTTACCAATAATAATCAAAACGTCAAAAACCTAATGTAGAATTGTTATTCCTCAAGTATTAGATGAGAATCGATCACTATTTTTGATTTTAACTCGATTCCTCCATGTCTTCAGCAATGGTTACCAATAAAAACCGAAACGTCAAAAATCCAATATAGAATGGTTATTCCTCAAGTATTAGATCAGAATCAATCACTATTTTTGATTTTAACTCTATACCTCCATGTCTTCAGCAATGGTTACCAATAAAAACCGAAACGTCAAAAATCCAATATAGAATGGTTATTCCTCAAGTATTAGATCAGAATCAATCACTATTTTTGATTTTAACTCGATTCCTCCATGTCTTCAGCAATGGTTACCAATAAAAACCGAAACGTCAAAAATCCAATATAGAATGGTTATTCCTCAAGTATTAGATCAGAATCAATCACTATTTTTGATTTTAACTCGATACCTCCATGTCTTCAGCAAAGGTAACGGATAAAAACAACGCAGTTGCTATGGGTACTTATAAAATTTCCTCCCAAATTTTTATCATTTCACAGCGAGAAGCCTAACCATTCTTACTTAAACAAGTTTAAATGAGCTATATTAGCGATCAAATGAATAAATTTTACAGTTTTTTTTTTTAATTTTGGTAAAATAAGGAATTAAAAAAAGTATAATCTTACTCTAGAGTAAAGTACTTTAAAAATATACTTTTACTAAAATCTTTATTTTACCTTTTTTGTTGTCCCCAAGGTACTTAATTAGGATTTTAAATTTCAATCAAAATTGGTTAAGTCATTTTGAAGATATTTAGAAAAAACTAAAAAAGTAAGGAAATAAAGTACTAATGTTTGTGGGCCGATATGTACCAAAAACTAATCAGCGCTTCATTTTGTTAAACTAATGGTAGGTTTTCAATTTCATTTCAATCGGTGCAAAGGTGTGGAAAAAATCGTGGACGATAAAAACGATAACATACATACATACATACATACATACATACATACATACATACATCCCCACGCACTTCCAAAAAAATGGCACTTTTTGGCCTCTCGACGAGATCCCTGGTAATTTTTGGCAAAATCGTCACGTGCTAAAATTCAACCTAATTGAATACTACAATTTGTGACCTTAATTGAGTCCATGGGTTCCGTAGTCTTTACCTGAGGACCTCTTTGAAGTCCCGCTTGGCGCGAGAGCGATTACAATACTTTACCCATGCTTCGCATTGGATAAAGTAAAAAAATACATAGTCTTGAATATTCAAAGGCTGGGACTCATAAAACCAATGCCGAAGCTAGAAAAAATTTCGAGGTGGGGGGAGTTATTTTCCCACCGAGGGGTTTGGGGAGTATGGATATATGGTACCTACTCCTAGGATTGAAGACATGACTTCCCAGATGCTCTGATTGCTTATTTTTTCAGAGTATTTTTTTTCTATTAAATTTTTATTAAACATTTATTTATATCTTGTAAAACTTCGATTTTTACCTCAACATTTGGGGGAGATTAACCCCTCCTACCCCCACTGGCTACCGTCTTGCATACAACCCACCTGACTTTGCAAGTAATATGAACACCTCATCCCATCGCATCCCATCATGTCGCCTAAATTTAATTTGACACTACCACAAAATAACAAGACTAATTTGGGTGGTCAAACAGCCTCCTAGAAGAATAAAAAATTCTACAGTTATGCCAATACAAAATTACATTTACTATTTATTTATTTTTATTTACACAGTTTAAATTGTCAAGGTCGTTAACTATTCAAATCTTTGAAAAGGATATTAAGTTTCCGAAATTCTATGATATAAACCTCTATTAATCATCTAGATATTATGTTGGTTAGAGTGAAAGAGAGGGAGAGTGGAGAGAAAGGAAATAGAGGTATTGTTTATTTTATCCCAGGTCTGTTGGTTTTAGGCCCTTTAAATCACCATGCGCATGAAGAGAAGGGGTGAGAAAATTTTAATCCCAACCCTCTCGATCTACAGGTGTATTTCCTAATTATGAACCAACAAGCAATTTCAAAAGAAAATCGTATCCGTTTTTCTTAAACAGAAACTCGCATATACTAGTATGTAGGGGAAATGCAAAAGGCTTGAACCACTCGAGATATTTCGTTCGTTTTTCATGCAAAATGAACATCGTTTTTCGAAGAGGTCGTGTTTATATAGACGACCCTTTTGTCTGGTACATTCAGCTGTTTGAATCGACTGCCCGAGTGGTAAACGTGTTTTTACATGTTTTGAGTAAAAAAATAAATTCATTTTTCATCATTCTACGCCTGCCGAAAATTGAATAGAACAGTGGTTCTCAACCTGTTTTTAAATGCGTACCACCAGAATCAATTTAAAAAATTTAATTGGCAATAATTAGTTGCCGGGAGTTTTTGATTTATAAGGAGAAATCAATGAGGAAATCTTTTGCTTGATGCAAATTAACATATATTATACATATATAGCTATATAGACCTATAATAAGAGACATTATTAGAAATTGTTTTAACGAATCATTTATAGACTCTTTAATAACTCGTTGATAAAAATTAATGAAAGGAATAATAATAGCTATGATGGAGAAAATTTAAGATAGGGAAAATAACCAATCGACTTGATTGGGGAATAATGGAATTGAAATAATTATCGGAAAAGAGGTTTTTTTATCTAATTAGATTTTTCCTCTTATTAAAAACAAGGACTAAAGATGAATAAAGACACTCGATGGTGGAGAAGTAATCTCCGAAATCGAAGCAACAAATACAATGTATACATTAATTAATGTAAAATAATTGGTTTAATAAATTTAAGATATATTAAAGGCTTATCCGAATATATTAAGAACATATTATCAACTCACAATATTCTTGCCATTTAAAAGATAAAGATCATCCTATCTTAAATTAAATTAATTTAGTTTACAAAATTAATTGCTTAAATTGTGATGGGACATAAATATATTAGGACAAACAAAACAATTTTTAAAATCTCTATAATTAGAATAAAAAATTCCGTTTTCTAGCTAGCTATTAACTAGCCAGGATACAATTTTGATTTCTTAAATTCCAAAATTTTAGATAAAGAACGGAATTTGGAAAAAAGTTAAGTGTAGAAATGGTAGAAATTTTAAACAACACAAATTCAATTAACAAAAATTCAAATATGAACTTTGTAGAATAAAAACATTACTTAACTCCTCTAATTAATTCTTAAGTTACCTAAAACTCTACATCTATCATCTCTTTTATAACTTGAAAAATGTCTTGAATCAGCAAATAAAACTTTAGGAAAAAGACCACAATTTTAATTTATTTTTTAATTTTATCATAAGTGTTTTAATTCACAAGTATATCCATTATCATCATCATCACAGCGTCAATACTTAATTAATTGTAATATGAAAAAAAATACATTTTTTTATCCCTACATTTGACATTTTATAATTTAATTTATTAATGGATTATATATTTTATCGTTAAAAGAGAACCTCTTCTTTTTTTCAAAATAAATCAATCAAAAGTCCAATTTCTCTCCCGTTATTCAATTTATTGGTACACTTTTAGCAAAGACGTTATTATATATAATGTTTTTACATTTACCAATTTCTCATTTCATCCACTAAATTCATTCCCCTGAGGTGGATGATTCGATACTATTAATCCTTGACTGATCACAAAGACGGAGACGCTTATTTAAACTTCAATTAGTTGTATTAAGGCAAAAATAAAATATGACGTTCTCTAATATTTGCAAAGGAAAATTACCAAGAGATACACTTAGAGAAAAGATAAAGTCAAGCCAAAGAAAAGTCTATTTTGAAATCTAGAAATTAACTTACAATGTCCTTTGCCTTGAATTAAGATCAATGAAATTTTATTCAATTATAATTTTTCAGAAATTATATATTTAAAAATTAGTTCATTATATAGTTTCTAATTAAGTAAAAAATTGAATAAAACTGCATTAAACTTAAAACATGTTGAGCTAACAAATATTTTCATAATATAAAGAAAAGATCTAGATGGAAACCAGGGCCGTACGAGGAATTGAACCTTGGTCTTCATGCTCTAACCCAGAGCTATCTAACCTTTTAGCTTTCCTTGCCCACATTGTAAGAATACGGGTTGTTTTTGACTACACATAAAATACATTATCGATAATGATAACTGAAGAGCAAAAAAAAGTAGAATATAATAGTTAACAGAATTTTAAGTAATTTAATGTTTATTACTTTATGCATTTTGTATTATAAAAGTAAAAGACAAGTCAGCAACATAAAAGTAGTGAGATCTTTGTCATAGTTTTGACATTATTCCCTCCATATTTGGATTTTAAAGGAATTCTGAGAGAGTTCTGAAATATTTTCTATCTAGCTTCATTCTTTGTGTACTTCATACTTGAAATTAGTTGATTGAATAAATAAAATTATTTAAGAATCAAATTGAAAGTTTCTTTTTGCCGAGAGCAGTAGAATTTTTATAAATTAAAGGAGACAATAAAAGAGTGTGTCTTCTGCTTGAAAAATAAATTTTTTAAGTTATTTTTAACGAAACTATACTTATTTATAACTAGGCTTTGCCCTCTTCATTAGTCTATTACAATTAATTCATAGAAATTGATGAACTCACTTTCACACATCAATTCCTGTGAATCAATTGTAATAGATTGATGATGAGGACAAAGCCCTCGAAACTATAGTCTCGTTATACATAAATTTAAAAATTTATTTTTCCAACAGAAGACACTCTTTTATTGTCTCCTTTTATTTAAGAATCATTTTATGAATACCTCATCATTATTAAATAACGTTAAATTCAAAAATTAATTACTCATAAATTAATAGCATCTTAAAATTATTGTATTTGTAGTAACATCACTAGTATTTTTAGTCGCAATCTCATAAAGTTTGCAATTTTGATATTTTCGCTGGTCAAATGCGGCCCGTGGGTTGGACAAGCCTGCTCTAACCAAATGATCTAACCCGTCCCGATCATCAACTGCTCCTAGGTGTTTGTATATAGATGTTTTTGCATTCTTTATTTATTTATTTTTCTTTATTATTTTTTGTGGCTCAAAAGTTCCCAGATTTTTAAATTATATGCCATAAATCTCCGCATCCAAACTTAATAATATTTTTTCTACATTCCATGGGTTGAAATTACCACAAAATTTCATCTTAGGGAAAAGTAATTTTATAGAAATCATTATGGAAAATAAAGAAACAAAATTGCCTGAATTCTTTTTATAAAAAAGGATGTAAGGAGGTATGTTGAAAGAAGATAGAAAGTAGGTAGGTAGTTATATTAATAAAGGAATTGCCGATACTCATGAAATTCTTTTGGACATCCAAGACAGTTAATTGTATTAGGAAGTTAATTATTATAAAAATAAAATAAATAAATAAATAAATAAATTCTACAGTTAGTAACTTCACCAGTTAACATGATAGCGCTGTACAATTGGTAATGTTTACTTTCTTACTTTTTATAAGATTTTGAATTAACTAATAACAGGAATAGTAGGGAACTGGATAAAATAAAAAACAGTTTTTTATTAAATGGGTCAGACGTTTCGTCAATTTATTTTGACTTCCTCACTGACTAGCACGATAAAATGAATTTGACGAAACGCCTGGCCCATTTAATAAAAAACTCTGTGTTTTTGATTTTATCCAATTCCCTACTATTCCTGTTTCTAATTTACTATGGATGAGAATGATGCAACATAATTTTCAGTATTGTTCTTTGTTATTTATTTTCTTGTGGCTATACTAACAATTGATTCTTGGGGGTTGCATAGTATATAGGGCACGTTATGTATATAGATGTAGTATCTATTACCATTTAGAATTCCTTAATTATTTCCATAGTTTTGCATTCAAGCACCACTGAGATGAATAAGATTGTAAATAGATCAACAAAACACAGTGTTTGTAGAAGGTCTCTCCCATTTAAGAAATAAACATTTTGTAACATTATTGTTATATAACACTAAATACAATAAAATTTTTCTACCTAATGCTATTTAGAAATGTCGGGATTAATTTCAAATTTTATTTGTGCATAAAAAAGAATGATTTCAATGTTCAGCCCCTGAAGATGCAGCCTGCTATTCAGAGCGTTCTAACTTAATGCGAATCCTAAACACATAAAAAATATACCTACTCCATTTATATAAAAATATAATTGTGAAACTTCTTAATTCAAATATATGTAAATATTAGTGGTTTGCAACGAGAATATTAATTTTTTTATTTCAAGTAGAAATGTTAATTTTTTAAAAGTCTTCATTCAAGATGAAAAAGGATATATTGAAAATTATTTTTTAAAAATGCAGACAGATAGATTTACATCAGATTTACATCAGATATACTTAAAAGAAAAAATTATTTTGAAATAATTAAATTAATCCTTAATTAAACGACTTCAAAAAAGGAGGAGGTTATTTTCTTCACATTTCAAACATATCAAAATATTTGAAAATTTTCAGATAAGTGAAATACTTAGTGGCTATAGTTAATCGAACGCATCTAGTCAAGTTAATTATTTCTCTATTAAAATTATATATAATATGTATTTTGTTCATATTTTTTATGGCTGCTATTGAATATATCATCGCTTTGGATTTTTCCTATTCTATTTTATCAATACTGTAACTCGTTATATTTTGAATTAGATTGATTTTTGTACATTAGATTTTATAGCAATGACATTACTTTTACATTAATATATTCCCCTAAAATAGTAACGTGGAATCATATTTTTAATGGTTCATATTTTTACTATTTAATTCATTTTTTTATCTTTTATACAAAATATACAACCTCGACTGTTTTTTAGTCAATGTAATGTATTATATCTCTCTGTGTCGGATCCAATTAAGCGTATTATTGATCTTGAGCTGTATCTTTAATTTCACCTGTTTGAATTTATATATTGTATGTAAATATAAGTCAATGTGATAGCTTTGGTCGAGTTTTTCTAGGCTCTCTTGTCGATAAATCATTTCAATGAACGAACTAGTTCTCTAGTTTCAACGTGTTCTTCATTCCTCTTTCTCACATTTCCTTAATCTCAATAAGCGTAAAGAATGTAAGAATACATTATTTTAATAAAAATTTGGTTTAGGATTTAAGGAGTTCTAAACAAGTGAAAAGAGGAAAAGTGAAAGAATTTAAGAAAGAGCAGAGCACACATACTTGGACTCACATTGAGAGACGGGGAATTACTTTGACATATTTTACAGAGTGGGGTGTAAGGGAGATTGTGAAGGGAAAACTGGTTTAGAAAATGTCCATAGTTGTTGAAGAATATGCGAGACCTTAAGAGAATATGTGAATGAGTTGGCTTGGGATCTCTATCCTTTGATCGACTCGAATATAGGCTGCTTCAAACCAATCTCTGATGAGAATGATGAAAAAATATTATGCCTAAAATGAGTTTTCTCAAAGATTTAGGAGATTTTGACCATAAATAAGAAAAAAATAGCGAATTAAATCATTCACAAAGAGAAACAAAGAGGTTGTCCTCTGCTTGGTGCAAATAAACATACACACATATATATCGAGATGATATATCTGTATATATATTATTTATTTGTTTGAGACTATAGTTTCGAAGACTTGGTTTTCATCATAAGTCTTTTTTAATTATAAATGTTTGTTTTTCATGGAGTCAATATCGTATGGATATTGAAAATTTGGTGTTCCTTCCTCACTGGTGGTCAGCTTAGAACCAATGTTTATTTGCATCAAGCAGAGGACAACCTCTTTGTTTCTCTTTGTGAATCAACAAATCTGCTACTCTCGGCAAAACAAAAACTTTTCAATTAAATGATTGATTCTTGTCCCATTGGCAAGTCAGCGAACGGTTTCATCCAAGAAATTGAAACATGGCACAAAGTGCAGCTCAATAATAGGTACTATTTATTGTGCAGAATTTGAGCTTAACTGTTTAAGAACTAGATTTAACAACTAGATTTAGTTCTGAGGCCTTTCCATTGGTTCAGTTCTTCTGATCTCATTGTGTATGTTTATAGTTTGGAACCAGCCAAACAAAAGACACAGTGGTTTAGTTATGAATACATATTTCATAGTAGAAATGTAGTTTTTAATGGTATTCTATGATCATGATAATAATTATGATGGGATCAAATCTTATAATGACACAAACATACCAAAATTTCGAAGCTTACAGGACCTTGCATCAGATAAGTAAAAATAAGATTAGTTTTCCTAATCATGTAAAGAAAATATTGATAAATAGTCTCATTATTCCCAAGAAAGACTATTGCTCTCTCGTATAGGTACAATCACTTATGGGGAAATTCTGAAATGCGATGCAAGTCCACCGCTGTAACTAGATGTGAATTTGATTACTTACACCCGGTAGAGCACTTACATTGTGTTTGAGAATTGACCAGCGAATTCATTCTAGATCTTGAAAGGGATCCCTACCAAAAAACGATTCGATTAAATTTTTAATATAAATTTTGATTTTGGAGAAATGAATAGGTACATATAAATTTTAAGTTTGTATCTTATTTGCTTTGCGATCTACAATGACAGATGAACAGGCAGACAGACAAGAACGGAACCCTAAAAAAGGACTTGTAGAAAAAATTATTTATTTTTCTCGTTCAAATTATATATATTTTAAATTTTCTTAATGCATGAAAAACATGTACTTGCACTTATTTTATATATGGTTTTAACTATGAGCTAAAATTTGGTACAAATACTTGTATTAATAAAATCCCCCTGCCAAGTCTCAACTTTCAAGCAGGGAAATCACTTAAAGTGAGGACAGTGTACCGAGACTTAAAAACTTTTCCTTTTTATTTATTTGTTGTATTTGTTGCGTTTTCCCCAATATGAAGTTTGAAATAAGTATTTTTCCGACATGTACTATATATTTATCTAAATATATTACTTTAAATTCTTTATGATGCTTAGTGAGATCAAATAATGTTCTGAGGGCAAAAATAAATTTATCTATCTCTCTCCCACTCGTTTTATCCATTTTCATTCCGCCCCCATATTTTCCATTTAGATAGGCAGCTTGTTGGCCAGGAAGCAGAAAATCCTCAAATATCATGAGATTTCCGATGCCACTAATCTTTTGCCATTGCTGGTGGAATTAATGTATTTAGTGGATATGAATTTGAGAACATTACGGCTCAAGAACGCATTCGTATAAACATTCCCTTAAATTCGTTTCTTATTTCTCTTCCTCATAATTTGGATTAAAAGTATAATTGTAATTACAAAATTTAATATCTTCCGCTGTATTTCATTTCTTTATAGCAGAGATAAATTTAAAATTACATAAATTTAGTTGAAGAATATATTTTAAGAAAAGATTATAAAAGTGATATATTTAAGGAAAAAATAATATTATTCCCATTTGCCTTTTACGTGTCAAGTTACCTGACTATGATATTACTTTTTTTGAGAAATTATTGTTTTCAAGGTGAAAAAAATTAAAATGGATTTTATCTTTATGAGACCGTTTCTGATTTTTTGTCTAGGTTTATTTTTAAGTCGTTTTCCTCTAAAATGAAATATTTTAGGGTTTAATTCGATAAAAACTTAGAAATATATATTATACAGTGAAAATCGCTTAACAGGAAACTGAGGGGACCGAAATATTTCTTTGTTTAAAAGAATTTCGTGTTAAATTTTGCATTGCATAGAAAAAAAATGTATACTCACCAAAATTACATTTATTAGAGTACATCATATTAGATACACTACATTTGAAATTATGTACTCGTATTATACATTTTGTACATACATATGTATGCATTTAATAAACAACAATAAAATATTAAAATACCTGCCAAATGCGGCTATTATAGGCTCTAATTTCCCGGGTTCGAATCCGACTCGAGGCATCCAGCTAAAATCTGACCCCGGGGGTAGAGACAAATTTAGAAAAAATATAATTAGTATCGTAAATTGGCTTATGGCTAGAAAGGACGAAAAGCCAAAAAAAAGGCTCTAATTTCAGATCACTGCTCAACTGATTCTCATACTAGTCGACAATTTAGCTCAAATTGGACAAACCGATCATGATCGACTCAAATCGAATTTTGTTTGACAGATATTTACATATATATATATATATATATATATAGTATATGGGGCATTCTTTGTCAAAGTGAATGAAGTCAAAAAAATAATAATTTCATTTTAGAATTAAAAACTATTCGTCAGAAGAATAAGAAAATACAATCTTCAAATACCACAAATCTAGGCAGTAAATTGTTAATTTTCTTTAATTCATTGGAGAAATCCAAGGTGTATCGACTTCGGAAATCATTGGCGCCAAGAGATCTAATTCACTATAGTTCTAAAAAGATATTATGGTCAACAAATTCGACGTCCTCTCTTTTTTTCTTTCACATCTATATTCTATACAATATAATGTGAAGCATTGCGATCGCCTGCAAGTGTCCTGACTCTTTCAGATCTTGTTTTAAATTTCGGAGTTGGTCTACGTTAGTTCTGAACGGCTCATATATGTATACCAATAAATAATAAACAGTGGACTGGTGCGGCATCAGTCCATGGATTTCTAGTGGAATATCATATGATCCTGTATCCAGCTTGGATATCCAAAGCTAAGAATGGGCTATCTTAAATCACTTCCGGACAAAGCAAGGTAGATAGCGGTGGATGATGGAATCTATATCTTGCAACTGAGGTGATGTACCTAGTACAAACGAGATAATGATCAGAGAGTTGAATTCCGGTTCTAAATCGGCTGACTCCTGCAGCAATACAAGACTCAATTAATCTGAACTTTGAATAAATAGAGAATTTTCTTAGAAGAAACAATACCAAAATGAATGTATATAAATGGGTTTCACATGTAGATCTACAGCAGGGGTCGGGGAACCGGGGTAAATTACCCCAAATGGGGTAAAAATGAAACTATCGGGGGTAAAAAGGACATTTTTTTAATTTTTTATTTTATAAACTATTATAATATTGTTTGTTTGATAGATTTTCCAGGAATTCAAAATCTTAAAATTAATAAAAGTTAAAAAAAAATATAAAAACATTAATAAAAGTTATGCATTTTTTGTCATGATGAGTGTTGGTGTATTTTTTTCTTTTTAAAAAGCAGTCAGTTAAACCCGGCAAGAAATCGGCTGAATGCAGAGGATTGTATCCAAATTGCGCTCGTGTCAAAAAGTCTTAATTTTAAGGTTATTTTAGCGAAAATGAAACATCATATTTTTCTAAAACGTAAAAGCGTTTGAATTATGTTAATGTTTACAATTTTTATTTACTTACAGAGAGTTTTCATGTAAATTCCAATTAATTCAATAAATAATAAATAAGTGCCTGGAGCACCGAGCGATGCTCGGTAACTTTTTGCTTCTAAATAGCTTAAGTTTCAAATTTCAAGGCTTTGCGACTTTCCGAAGACGAGATATGAACGATTAAAATATTTATTTTCCGACATGACTAATTTACACCCCTTCCCTTATTTTTGACCCTTTTAAATCATGAAGAAGGAGGTATGATCCTTCGAATTGTCGAATTTTTAAGAGAATAAAATTGATATTCTATTAAATTATTTTATAGAAAAATACCTTTATTTAATCAAATTGGCAAATTCTAATATTTATATAATAACATTTGTAATGATCTATTAGTGCAATTTAAAATAAAAAAACCAATTAATTTTATTAAAAATAAATTGAAAGAAATGTAATTATAAATTTTTATTCCAACAACCACCTGTGAATAATTATTTCAATCAACAAAAAACCCATCAAAAACAACTTATCCGAAGATGAGACCTTGATAGATCATAGATCGAATTGTCAACACAAAAACCGGCCTAACCCGTGAATTTCATCCAAATCGTTAGAGCCCTTTTTCGACAAACCGAGTCTAAATATATATACAAGAATTGGTCGTTTAATATAAAAAGATAAGATACATTTACCTTGCTTTATATTGCTTTTCATGTAGGGGTAATAGCGACCTATGGAAAAATATTTTGGGGTAATAGCTAAAAAGTTCCTCCACATGTGATCTACAGGGTCTAAAATTACTACTTTTCTTAAAAATTGATTTTCGATATCAAAAATTAAAAGAGCAATTTGGATAATTATCTAAAAGTATGATACTTAATTTTTCAATCATTTATTAATGGATTTTAAAAGGCGAGATTTCTATTTCCTACCTTTATAACCGAAGGCTTAATATTTATAATTTCTTATAATTAATTTTTATACTCTCTAGATTCTGGAGGATTCTTGAAACATTTTAGAAACTTTTTAAAGTGTTGTTTCATTTGAGTCGGAATCCCCTAATGGATCTGATAAATAAACAATTCTCTGCAAGTTTTTTTCTTTTTCCTTCGGGAGGAAAATGGAGCAGCCAGGAGAGAAGAGATGCAAGATGGAGAGTTTGGCTCGAGATCCGCCCCCTTCAAAGAAAAGTTGAATCAACCAAATTGTTTGATAATTTAAAGTTTCTGTTAAAAGGATAAGACAATGTAGTGCACCCGTTTAAATTCCTATTAGATGTTTTCTCTAGGTTACTACTCTTAGAGCTACGTGAAATTACTAATCCAATACATGGAACAAGGAAATCCAGTTCGAATAGGAAGAAGTCAGACCAAGTTCGATTAAAGAGCTTTAATGGAAATGAATTAATGAGAGATTCAATTCACTCTCAACACGATTGATCGGATTTGGGCTTTTATTCGAATTGTCTCTATTTTATTTTATTTTATATGGTCAATTTTTTCAATGCGATTACATTGTGAATAAAAATGAATCCAAGCGGTAATTTTGCTTTTAAATGTGAATGTATACCGTCATATCATGGATTTCGGTTTTGGTGAGGTAACATTTTATTGTAATAAATTTAATCGATTGTAAATTAAATGGCTAGATTAAGCAGGAGTGTTCATCCATTTGACCTTCTTGATCAACATTTGAAGGAAAAACATTTTCTCTAGTGTCACATTTAATGATGGTTGTTAATCAAAAAGTTGCACAATGTAATTAATTATTATTATCATTTCCGTCCGTAATTTGTATTAATTTGAAAGTTTATATTGCGAAAATAAGGACAAGTTTTTTATGTGTGACTTTTTTATTTATCCACCAACGTTTCGTCGACTTTGCCGACTTCTTCAGGGCTTCAAATAGTCATGTCACACATTCGTCTAAATTTAAAAAGTCACACATAAAAAACTTGTCCTTATTTTCTCAATATAAACTTTCAAATTAATGTAATTATTGTACAAAGATGTTATTCTCTGTTGTGCTCTAATGGCGAAAATAATTATTAAACTTATTAAGCTGAGGAGTACCACAAATAGATTGTCAATTTTTAAATATAAGTCTTTAACAGGGGAAGGCAATGGGAAACCACCCCTGTGGAAAAATCTCCCCAAGGAAAATTACAATGGAGAAGATACTCTCCACAGTAATAGCTGACGCGACGCTCGGAATCTAGTATGAACTTGAAGAAGAATTAGTTATTACTAACTGAAATTTTGTGATAATTTGTATAATCAACCAGATAAGTGTAAGTCAGACTTGCATATCGAGGGTTTCATACAATGGCGTGCGGTTCATGGATGCTGTGGATGCGGCCCATCCCTAAGATTTCAAACAGAAGAAACTCAGAAGAATCATTAAATTTTCAAATTTTTATCCGTTATTTCAAATATTTCTATAAAAAACATTTTTTTGTTTTGAAAAGTATATTGGTTCTCGAAATAAAATAAAAATTTTTATAGTTTCAAGGTCAAATAAATGAATGATTTTTCCGAAGAGGTTGCCGATAGAAGGTTTGAAGTCACTGCCTGGTATATCTTCCAGTTCAAGCATGTCAAAGACAAGTCCAGACGAATTTTAGTCGAATGAAAATTATTCTCGCTGAGGAACTATTAAAATAATAATAATACAAAAAGGAATAAAGATGATTCGAGAATCTTGTGAATCCATTTCTATGAACTTTCAATATAATTATAAGATCGGAAATAACTAAAAGTGCTATAGAGAAGTCATAGCTTGCTTATAGCAATAGAATTAGGAGAAATTTAAAATTTTCTTATAGGATAGGCTGTTTCATTGTAGAAGATGGTCGATTTACAACTCAGGGACTGTGGAGTTTAAATCACAAGAATTAATTTCTGACTCCTACCCTCACTCACACAAAGCAGTATCAGTTTGGGGCGAAGGTTCAAATATATTTTTTCAAAATCTAAAGTTAGATTTGAAAAATAACGTAAATGATGAAATTTGCAAAAAAAAAGCCAAGATTAAAATAAAATTTTAAAAAATGAAGGGTACTTTTTTGGACAGCATCACCTGGTTGAAAAATCACCTAAAAATGTCCACTATCTATCCCACCGTCATCTAAAGAGAAAAATATTTTAAAAATTCACCCTAATTCTACTTTTTTTTTTTTATTTATTTATTTAATCGGGAACAAAGCCCATTTAGACAGCACATAAGCAAAGTGTTAGTAGGGTTAGTGAGGGAGCCGAGTTTTCAGCCGGTAGAAATTTTTATTTGCCAGCTAGGATCGAACCTCGGCCTCCCACTTCAACATCGTCATAGTCGATCGATGCCGAAGCGAGCCCAATGCGTTAGCTGACTGAGCCAACCCGGCTCCCCCTAATTCTACTTAAAAAGACAAAATAAGACAATAAATATTTTCTTTTTTTTTCTGCACACCACAAAACATTTCACTCAATCTAAAATAATCATTTTGTTAGAATTTTAATACTATTTTTTATACCCGGGAAAATGAATGCATTTAGTTTGTAAATTTCAAGTTTCTATCTTATTTATTTTACGAGCTACACTTCTGACAGATGGACTGACAGGCAATGTACCGATACTAATAGTGTTTCGTTTTTTGTTTTTTTTAACCACTTCTCTTTATTCCCAACTCTCAAGATAGAGAGTTTTTTTGTCAAATCTATACATTTTTTTTACATTACCTCGATGAAGTTTAAACTCATTTCTTGATGACGAAAATTCCTGCATGGGTGCTGAGATTAATGGTAGGTGTGTAATAATATAGGTTTTTCTTCTTTTTGTTGTTCAATTCATTTAAATTACATTTCATCATTTCCTTTCTTTGTTTTTGGATGGAAATTCCACATTACAGATATGTGATTGAGGTCTCTTGTTTAAAACTCTTTGTCATTTTAAATTGAAAGTTTTTTGCCGAGAGTAGCAGAATTTTTATATATTGAATGAGACAATAAAGACTGTGTCTTCTGCTGGAATTATAAATTTTATTTATAACGAGACTATATTTTCGAGAGCTTTGCCCTCCTCTTCATCAGTCTATTACAATTGATTCACAAGAATTAATGTATGAATGGAAAGTGAGCTTTACATATGGTCTGGGCAAATTATTATATGATTTACCGCGAGGGGTGAACCGCGACCTAATATGCTGTACACCTACTTACACTTGTACTTTCAAATATTTCCAAGTACTTCCAAATATTTCCAAGTACTTCCAAAATACTTCCAAGTACTTCCAAAATACTTTCAAGTACTTACAAAATACTTCCAAAGAGGTGTACACCTACTTCCAATAGCGGATCACCCCTCGATTTACCTTTTATACTTGTTTCATTTTTTTAGCTGTAGGTGGCGGTATTGGGGTTTTTATTTGCTGGACTATTTTTAAGATACGGCTTTCCGAAAGTTAGATTTTGCGATTTAAGAATTTTTTTGGTGAGTTATTGTATGATTTTAAAATTTCTACCGATTCTAAGATACTAAATTTTAAGAGATCGTGTTATGATCTAATTAATTTAATATTTGATTCGTCTGGAAAACAATGTTTCTCGGAGATTTAATGGTTTGCAATTGCGGTATGACCTGAAACTCCTTTTTCATTTTATTATTACAATTTTCTCTCATAGGTAATTTTCATATTTAAAAACTTTTTTTACTAGGTACATAATATTGTATAAATATAATGTTTTTGATCATCACCATCAATTGCAATTTAAATTCTGATTAGTCAATCATATTTCTTTTAGATTTCGAATTTCTGTTCGATTAATTGCTATTGATGATGGCAACATAAACTATATTTAAATCGAAAATATATTGTTTACTTTCCACACTATTTTACTTTTCATTTTATATTTATTCGAAATATACTTAGAGGTATATAAATATAGGTACATATGTTCACTAAAAATAAATTTCTAATTAGTTTTATGTCATATTGATTCTTTTATTATAAAAATATTACCTACGCACCCAGGGCCGGATTTAAGCACAACTTATGAAGGCTACATCCTATGGGCCCACACCGCAAAGGGTCTGCTTTTTTACTTTATCCAATGCGAAGCATGGGGAAAGTATTGCAATCGGTCGCGCGGCAAGCGCGACTTCAAAGGGTCCTCAGGTAAAGACTACGGAACCCATGGACTCAATTAAGGTCACAAATTGTAGTATTCAATTAGATTGTATTTTAGCACGTGACGGTTTTGCCAAAAATTACCTGAGATCTAGTCGAGAGGCCAAAAAGTGCCATTTTTTTTGGAAGTGCGTGGGGATGGATGCATGGATTTGATTAATAATAAAGGAACAAACATATTAATATTTCAAATTAATTTGGATAAAGTTTAGCAACGATCCGTTGCAGTTTATTTATACATTTAACAAGGTTTCATCCACTTTTATTTTTAAGTTTTTAATTGGATAATTACTGAAAATGCGTTTTTTGTAGGTTAATTAAAAAAAATATTTTCCCGGGTAGGGCCCACGCCACAGGTCCAGCCTAGGAGCCCATAGATTCTAAATCCGGCCCTGTACTCACTTTTTCATAATTTTAAATTAAATGACTCAATTACATTTATTTTTCCTCTACGTCGAAAAGTGTAAACTAGTGTTGATACCTTTGTACAACACAACCAAATGAAGCAACTAGCTTGGCTCTTATAATCAAATACTGTATAAGTATATCAATACAGGACAGCCTGTCAAAATCTTAGGTATCATGAAAACTGCGCACTCTAGATGGCTAGGATGAAAATACATATAGTGCATAATAGAAAATATCACATTTAAGTGGTTAATTTGAAATAGAGATTTGAAAGAAGCACATTCATTGGTCCTGGGCCACCAAGATTTCATCCTTGCCCGCATGGCGGTGCTGAAATTCATGATCCCAAACCCGTTAAATTTTCTATAGGATTTTGACAGGCTGTCCTGTATTGATTTATACAGTATTTGTTATAATCCAGAATAAAATAATGAATGAATTTTATTTATTTATTTATTTATTTAACTGAACTTGGCCTAATATTTTGAAGATAATAATTTTCGATTTATATATATATATATTTGTTGGCTTCGAATACATAGTCCATTTAGCCCAGTCGCTATATAGTATAATATTCTTTTTTCATGGGTTAGTAATGTTAGTGAGGGAGCCGAGTTTTCGCCTACCAAATTTTTATTCTGACCTGAACTCGCTCCAACATCATCATCAAGACGATGCAGAAGCGGTAGTTTTAACGCGCTCGGCAACCCGACTCCTATATAAAATAATGAAAGTGAATGTATTTTCGGGAGGAAAATCCAATTATATTATTCACCAAGTTTTAATTTTAGATTAATATTAAAACAAGTTTATTTTTCAATTTTCTACAAAATGGACAAAAAACAATTACCGAAAAAAGGATAGATTTGAAAAAAAAAATAATAATAAATAAAAACTTTTTCTGGGATTGTGCTGACTAGGTAGGGGAGGCGGATTTTCAATGAAAAATTCAAAACAAAACGTTTGTCACCGGAATCTATCGATAAGCTCCTGATGCTGCCCAGTTGAAATGGAAATACATGATCGTTCCTTTCATCAAGCCAGGGCAAACATAATTTATCACTTGCATGAAGGTTTTACTGTCCATTTGAAGTGAACTTGTAACAATAATAAATCTCCATTATTATCCAGCCATTTCATTTTAAATAGTATTAATATGATTTATTTAAAAATAAAATCGCTCTTTTTTATTTAATATTTGTTTTTGCGTAAGATTCCTTTTCGGAAATTGAATTTCTATTTATTTATTGGTTTAAAGATGAATGCTCTTTTCTATGCATATTTAAAATATGAATTTACCATATAGCAAATTTTGCTATAGAGCTTGTATGGAACACAAATCCCTTCATTGACCCAGAAAGAGCATCTTTTTTTTTATTTTTTATTTGTATTTCCAAGGATTATTATCTAAAAAAAATTATTAAATAATACCTTAATATAGATTTTAGATTCAACATGGCAAAAAAATCTCTTTTAGAGATATAAAATATAAAATGTACTATTTTTATTTAGATGGATTATTGTTGAAATTTTATCCAGCTGGCTCCCACACATAAAATGTAAACTGATGAATTAACAAAGAATTCACATATACCATTAACTATATTGTTATAATGGAGTTTGGGGGTAAATAGAAGGCACCTTCACCGAAAATTTGTATGAGCCAATATTATAAAATTAAACATTTTACTATTATTATTTGATTTTATTGCAGTTTCTCAGCATTGCTGCTGGAAAAATTTCATCTAGCACGGTCGATGCGAAGAGGAAGATGAACTTCCTGGCCCTCATTACGTTTTCAGTGTTTATTTATTGAGGAACTTGACTACGATCTGGCACGTTTGTAATATCGTCGCCTTAGAGTGTAAACCTGCTAACTCACAACAAGGAATTTTTACAGAGTTGAGAAAAAACAAACAAAATTTACTATTGTTGTTATGGTCACTTTTTTTTCTGCAACTTAAGTTAGTAATTTTAAGAACCAGTTTAACTTAGACTATACTGCATCTCTTTTTCTCTCGAACCGTATTAATATGTCAAATATGATAAAAAAGTGGATTTAGAGCAGGTTTACACTCTAAGGCGACTATATGCTTTTTGGCCTATTCATATTAGGTTGTTCGGTATTGCAAGTTTTTCAAATGACCTGATGATATTCTTTGAGACAACGCACACATTCAAAATCGTTAACTTCAATTAAAATAACGAGTCACTTGAATGTTATTTAAGCTGACAAGAAGGGTTCGCAAGTGGATCAAATGTACTGTAAACTTCTCAGATCGAAGGCAATTGAATGTTATCAATTGATAGTAATTGAAAGAAAATTTCAAAAAGAAATATGAACTAAAAATATTTTAAACATATAAATTGTTTATGATTTTTACTTTCACATATATGTATACTAGCTACAAGGCCCGCCTTCGGCGGCTCTCTTGCTACCCAGGGGGCTACGCCGTAGTTAACTCTAGTTAATAGTTTAGGAGTTATTTGATAATAAGCATTAGTGCGCCCCCCTAAACCCCCTTTTGAGGTCAAAATATAAAAACAGTTTATAGCAATAAACCTAAGTTAGAAGACATCTGATCCAAATATGAAATTTCAAAATAATCCCCTTAGCCGTTTTTACGTGAATTGTGAGAAACTTTTCGCGGAACCCACGGAAACATACAGACATACATACATACGGGCAGACAGACATATATACATTTTGTTGAGGGTGTTTTCGTTCATAACTTTGCTTGAAACGTGCAAAATTTAGCGTGATTTGGACTAATGTACAGACAAAACCTTAACTTTATATATATAAATACAAAAAGCTGGAAATAACAAAAAATGAACTTTCACCACTTTTAAAATAAACGGTACATATATTCATTTTCTTCGGAATAAACAACTTTTCGACCTCGAATTCTTGCACGTTTTCAGCCGAAACTTTTTTTTATTGATAACTTCACTAAGATATCAAATTAAGCCCTAGTGTCTAGTTTAGTTTAAGTTCAAGGTAATCTAAAGTTACATCTTTTAGCAAAAAATATGTGATGTGACCAGCTCATGACTTTACTACAACCTCCCCTAATATATTATACTTAAATAAAAAATTAAATTTATTATTATTTATAACATTTTAAGTAACTGTGCAAAATTTGATTCAAATCTGACAAAGCGTTCACATTTTTATACATCCCCCTTCTCTAATTTTTGGTCCGATAACCAAAATTTAATTAATTCTTAATATCAATAAAAAAATATATAATTATAAAATTTCGTTTTAATTTTCTCATTGATTTTTGAGCTTGAACGTGGACAAAATATCGTAACACGCAATAACTACTTAACTAATAGACATTTTGACATAATAACTAATATCTCTTTAAATATTTAAATTTTTCGATGTTCACTATTCAAGTTTTTAATGTAGACTGAAATGCATTGAATTCGCTTAATTTTTTTTATCAATATATATCGTATTAAAATAGGTAGTAAAAAAACAACACTTTTTGTTCTGCATGTTTAGTTAGCAAAACCATAAAGGTAGAAATAAAATAACTTTTCTTTATGTGAATATAGATTTAAATTTATTAAGTTTTATAAAATTTTGAAAATTAATTAAAATAACGAGTCACCTGTTTATGCCATATAAAAGGAAAATAATTATTAAATATAAAGAATATCTCTCTGAATTAATTGAAAAAGTTAGTAATTTGGAAGTTTAATTAAAATTATTGACTATAACACATTTCTTTCAGTTTTCTCTCAGTTATTTTATAATTAAAATATTAAACTTTATTTATAGTTTAAATGAAATTTATAAATTAATCGAAATTCGTAATTCATTATCTAAATGAGAACTAGAGATAGATTTTGATCGATCGACAAACACAAATTAATTTCTGTAAAACTAAATACAAAAAACGCATTTAACTTTGAGATTAGAAAAGAGCAAATGTTAAAATCACATCTTTTAAAATCATATTAATTTTAAAATGCATTAAAAAGTGGAAAATAAAATTTTCTTCAGCTCTCGAAAAAAACTGATATTTTTTTTTTTTTTTTTGCTTCTTTTTATCTCAAAAATGTCTGAAACTATTTTGATTAAAAAATTGAACTAAACCATGACATTTCGGTCTACAAAAAAGCCCTAGTAAGTAAAAATCAAAAAAATTATATTTTTCGAGATATAAATTATTAGGTGTATGGTAAAGTCATGTGGATGGCCACATCAGTTTATTTTAAATTAAAACAAGATTATTAAAATCATTTCAAACCCTTTTATTTTTAGTCACGTGTCTATGGAATTTACTTAGGTGATGAAGAAAATTCATTTCATACTTTTTATTCCATTTCAAAACAAAGGCATGTTTTCCAAAAAGTTTTTTAATATATTTTTATTTTATCGTAAATCTAAAATCAATTTCCTTTTAGCCTCGTTGGTGTGAATTCTACTGTTCTAATGCGTTGGACAATTCAACTTCGAACTTTCAAAAATATCAGCAATATTTTAGAAGGTTAAACGTGTGTGTGGAAAAATAGTTGGCATGCTATAAAATCCATCGCGCTCAACTCAAATTGATCTTCATTTATGGCTATGAAAGGTGGAGTTGGTCGAAGTGGGGTGGGTTTGAAAAGGAGGTGGATTTGCATGAAATATGACCCTGATTGTCTTTTCAAATCAAATCTGAGTTCGCTTTTGGTGTTGGCCGGTCTAATTATTTAGTAGAGCGTCGCGGGTATACTTCCGCTTCCTGTCCAGGCCACCCGCTGCCCATTAAAAGGCATGAAAAAGCCACCCCCGGGGCTATTGTACTTCCTCCGGGATGGACAATCAGTTTTCCGAAAACAATAACGGATCGCGGGCCAACCAACTCTCTGACACCAACAGATGTTTTATTTTGCTGGGGTGTTTTCCTTGCGTGGTCTTTCCGAGAAAAACAAGCTCCAACTCAACGGCTGAACGTTTCCAGTGAATAATGGCCATCAAACCATTGATCCCCCTAGGCTCTACAAAAAATTTATTAAATAAATAAATCTGGCCACTTAACCAATTCAATTTAATTTCCTTCACTACTAACAAGAATCGACAATTGCTGGAATGTGGAGTTTCACTGAATGATGTTGAATAGAGGAATGCCCAGGCCAGGCTGCAAATGAACATCCCTCTCGAAGCATATTCTCTGTTAACTGCCTGTTTTGAGTACAAGCACTAATACGCCCATCACATATTTTCTCTCTCATATATTTATATCATAGATTACCTTAAAAGTTAATTGTCTATTTCGTCCAATCCATTAAAAACATCAACAATAAAAAAATTGTATAAAATGCTATCATTTATAATATGCAATAACAAAGTAGCTATACTTTTTTAATATGCTTTAAAAACCAATTTTATCTTGAGAACTGATACAGGTCACCTTCATTAGACAAGGGTGAATTTTTTTATATTAAGACAGTGTTATAACTCTTGTACTCTGGGTTATAGAAAAATAAACTGTATACTAATTTTATTCTCATTTTAAAGATGGAATTCTTAGGGTAAACGGTTTTCTAGTATTTTTGTTTCAAAATTTTATATTTTTAATTATTTTTGACTCCCCTCCTCTCTTTGGATTACTATCACTTTCACATGGAGAGTCATTTCTGTGGGGTGGTATAGGGTGCATATGGCAGACCTAAGGGGTGAACCGCGATTGGAATTAGGTGTACACGTCTTTGGAATTATGTGGAATTATTTTGGAATTCTTTAGATCAGTGATGTCCAACCCGCGGCATGCGGACCGCATGCGGCTCAGCATTTCAATGAATGCGGCTCGACATAAAATTATAAACTTCCTTGAAACATTAAAATTTTTATATACTTCCTGGAAACATATCAGATACAATCTAATATTTTTTTTCTAAAATAAGAAGAAATTGGAAAATCATCGCAAAAATTTTCGAAGAATAAATGGACATATTTTCAATTTTTAATGTGAAAAAATATATCGAGATTTCGGAAAAAATAATTGCAATTCTGGCATATTTTGACTCAATTTTTATTAGTTATAACTATTTTACCTGTAAACATTCTGATTGAATCTATTTTCAATCAGTGATTGAACTGAAAGAAAAATTTAATATAATGTCTCTTTATTAAAATTTTATAAAAATTATCTAACCAGAAACAAATACTCCTGGCTTCACAATACTTATTCACTTTTTGGAAATATGAATTTATATATAGTAGGTATCTAATGCTATTTTCAAGAATAAAATTCACTAAATGCAAAGTTATAATCTCAGCTTTCAAGTAAAAAAATAATGAAGTTTCGAATATTTAAAAACCATTCTTCATCTCATATTTACATTTTCTAAAATATTTATTATTTCAGTAATTAAAACTTTTAAAGTGCTAAATGATTTAAAAAACAATATTCTGAAGGAAAAGAACTCATAGATTATGGTGCCATGACATTTTTGCTTCTGTCATGGTGAATTACATCATATTCTATATTATGACTATTCTTTTTTATTGAGAAATATCACACAATTAGTATATTTTATATGCTGCCCGAAGCATTTGTTTTTTCATCAATGCGGCCAGTGTAAGCCAAAAGGTTGGACACCGCTGTTTTAGTATTTGAGTTGCTTATCGAAAGAGAAGTTCAAGCTCAAACCATCAATATTGAAGATTTTTGTAGAGAAAATCTCATCAAAATGGACAACGTTTCGACATATAGTATTTCTAAAATTTGAGTGGCAGCTTAAAAAGGTTAAGACTGGTTTACAATATGAGTTATTAATTCTTAATTTTGGTTAAGTATTTGAAAAAGTAGTAGAAATCGAAATATTAATTTTGAGATAATTTATTTTTTTAACTGTGAAATAAAAATATAACTAAAGAATGGGTAGAATAAAGAAAATTCAAAAAGAATAGAAAAAATCTCACCTGGAAGACGCCTGGGAGCGCGCAGAATCAGTGGAGAGTCCTCAAAGCGCGAGTCCTTGCTGGAAAACGTTGATTTTGACCTGACGGGGTCAGAATTCACGTTGCATGGGCTCAAGGAAGCATGAGTCATGGTGGGGAGTGAACTTTGGACCCTCCAATAGAGAGTACTAGCAATTGTACAATCACCTAATAGTTAAAAGGGAAATCCTATTAGTATCGAATTTAAAAAAATTTCCAATTAGAACCAACAGGCCGGAAAGTGTTTACGAACAAGTCGGAGCTTGTATTGTCTTTCTACATACAATTGAATCTATTCTAATTCCTATATTATAAACTCTAACTAAATACGTGTTTTGAAAGAAATTATCCTTTAAGATGTTTTATATACTATTGCTTTCTCTACTTATTCTAATATCAAGCATTGCAAAATGTATACGAGTAAATGCAATTCAAATCTTAATACAAAAACTAATTTGAGTAAAAATCAATATAATTATTATTATAATTACTGAATCCGAGCTCTTATCCATGATTTTCTTACATGCCAGAAGAGTTATATTCACCCTCTCGGGAATGTAATTTCATCAATAACACCTGAATTACATTATTCTACATTATAACTATTCTTTTTATTGAGAAATATCAATAGAATTGGTATATTTTATATTCTGGCCGAAGCATCTGTTTTTTCATCAAATGCGGCCTGTGTAAGCCAAAAGGTTGGACACCCCTGCTTTAGATAATGCCCCTTCATCTATTGTCTTCTAGTTGGAAATGAAAGTGGAACTGGAAGTGGTGTACAAGATATTAGGTTGAGGTTCACCCCTCGGGTAGACCCTTTGATCGATAATTTGTTTTCAAAACAAATAATTAGATCTCTTTTTAAATATTGGAACAGTATATTAAGTTTCAGCAAACTTGTTTTTTTTAATTGAAAATTTTAAAATTTAATTTTTTAAAAGAACTCCTCAATTTTGGGCCTATTAGCAATTAATAATATGTCTGTCCTTTTAGATATTAGACTTTTCTAAAGTAACTTTTAGCTTTCTTTGATTTTTGTTTGAATATTTTTATAATTTTAGATTATTTTTAACCCCCCTTCTTTTTGTGGGTCATTAAAATTCACGAATCTATACCAAAACAAGTGTGCTTTATTTTACTAACTCTAGTAATAAATCTTTCAATGGTCAATTTCCCGCAAATCTGTGCTCCAAAGTTGGCAATTCTACCTTTCGCTCAAAAGCCAATGAAGATATCAAAATGAAATTTTATATTTGTCTGAAATCAAACTAAAAATTAAGAGTGAGGGAAAGGTTTTTAAAAATTTCAACCCGTTGTACGATTTGAAACAAATTTTACACATTTAGCCTTTAAGGCGTTTAAAGCCTTAGCAACTCAAAATTAGCTTCCTAAAATGACCAGGGGACCATTTGTATGGGGAAGTAACAAGATGGCATTTTTTTAATGAATTCAATAAGAGAGCCCTTTATACAAATAAAAATATACCTATATATAAATAACTATATTTATATATTCCTACATTTATACATGTTTATAAACCATTTGCTAAAGACTATATATTTTTGAAAGCTTGTTAAACATATTTTATTTATTCTTTCTCGTGAGCAGAAGTAACCGATTGATTGCAAATTATTTTGTTATTAAGTTCATTCATCTTCAAACAAATCCATTTATTTGCATCAAGCAGAGGACATCCTCATCGATGGTCACATAAAAATCAACAACTCTGCTAGACGCGGCGAGAAAAATATATTTTCAATTTTATTATATTCTTTTATATATTTATTTGTAATAACGACCTACTTCATAGTGCAATACAAAATAAATCTTAATACATTATTGACTTAAATTTCATGCACTCTAATTAAAGTGTTTATTATGTAATTTGACAATCGATGTAATTATTCTTCTTTTGGTGTCATTAATTTTGAATTTTATGGTAGCAACGAATATTTGTTTTGTTACAAAATTTAATCCACTTTAACCTTAATTATTATCAATTAGGCTTGAGTGAAAAAAGTTCTAGGTGAGGCAAATAAATAATTTATCCATCATTTCAATGAATAGATTGATTTCCTATATATCACCTGGAAGTGTATAGAAAATTAAAAACTTATAATAAGAAATTTTTTTAAAACATCCATTTGTTGGTTGGAAGAATTTTTCTAATTATAGTGTAATAGGGGAGCTGGGTTGGAGTAATGTGTCACTGGTCTATTCGCCTGCTTGTGCTGACTCTGGGTTGCTCACTGGGCTGGGAGAGTCTTGCTCATTTAAATCTTACTATATACCTATATTCTTTCTGTTTCTCATTTAAATTTTACTATATGTATGTATTCTTTCTGTTTGCTCATTTAAATGTTATATATGTTATGTTTGCTTACTTAAATGCTACTATTTGTATATATATTCTTTCTGTTTCTGCTCTACGAGGTAGCCACCTCAGAGCATTGTTTTAAATAAATAAATAAATAAATAAATAAAATAAAATAAATAAATAAAATCAACCTCCGTTTCCCAATAGAAATAATGAGAGTCTATAAATCATTAGCACCTAATGCCTTTCGGCAATAAAATTCTAACTTAGGAGGTATCTAGTTAATATCACAGGACTACAAAATTTAACTTTTAAAAAGTTGTTTGTACTATTGAGTAATATTCTGATTCCTTCACTCAAATATATTGAAAACTTGTATCTAAATAAATCTTATTATATTACATCACAATTTATTGTATATTTTGAAATTTCCAATTTTCAATTATTAGGGCTTTTTTGTAGAGCAAAATTTCGCACAATTTTTTTTAATCAAAATAGTTTCAGAGCCGTTTTTGAGATATTTCGAAAAAAAGAAGGAAAAAAAACACTTTTTTCATGCACGATTACAATACTTGACCGTACCCTGTTCCCTGTATGGTAAAGTAAAAATAGATGGACCTACCTTGAATTAATGCTTTGTCAATAAATGTGATGTGATATATAAAAAGTAAAAATAAATTTATTTTCGTTTTCAGCACCCGTAAACATATTATGAGTTTGTCATAAAATTATTCAAACTTTTCACCGCCAGCCTATGTAATTAATTCTACGACCTAATTTTTCCTTGGCTACTGGGACGGATTTTAGGCGTGGCTAGTAGGGTAGCTATAGCCCACGGCGGCAAAATACATGGACAGCAAATTTTTGGAAAAATACCAAAGGCACAAATCACTTAGATATTTTTGAAATTATCTTTTTTTTATTGTTCCAAGAGTTAAAAGACCTAGAGTCAAAGAAAAGAGTAGAATTAAGACTGTATAGTGCATATGTACCTTGAAAATTTTATTCTCAGAAGTATATATCGGAGACCTTCTTTTCGATTCAATAGATCAGTGTTTCTCAACCTTTTTTGGTTGACAGCACACTAAAAATATCTGGAATCATTTGAAACACACCTAAATAACAAAAAAATGAAAAAATGAAGTAATTACAAATACTATTTCAAATTTATAAAACACATGCATTTTAATTATTTGTCAAAAACCCTCGGGGTACATTTGATAATCTTTCGCGGCACACAGGTTGAGAAACACTGGCTTAGTGAGCCCAAAATCTAAACAGTTCTCCGCATTGAAAATACTAAAATTTTGCTACAGAACAAACTTCTAAGACGATTTCTTTTTATGAATTTAATTTTTCTATTGAATGATAAAAATGAAGAAAAAAGTCAAACCTTTTCCACGACCCAGTACGTTCACCAGTTAGAACAAGTATTTTTTGACATTATTGTCTGAATTTTATTGAAGTTAAATTAAATATTTGCTTTCTCTATAGCGAGTATAATTTTGATCCAAGAGCAAAAGGACATTCCTAGAATAATAGAAATTAAAAATTGAATCTTTAATAGTCTGAACAGGTCTTGACTTGTATATGGCATACTTGCATTTCCTTCGCCATAAAGAAAGAAGTTAGATAATTCTATCCACAACCTTTTTAGTTATTTTCATCGATCGGATTCTAATGAAAGAGTGAGAATTTTTCCAAGGCTTGGGTCGCTAGATATGCCGTAGTAATTAATTATAAATTGTTTATTTATGCCTATATTATGATTTCGCATTAAAATCTCAATAAAAAATTTTCTTTTTTGCATTTTTGAACCGGAACTTTTAAAGCTAGATCAGTGTTTCTCAAAGTTTTTTGGTTGTCGGCACACTAACAATATCTGGAATTATTTGCGGCACACCTGAATATAAAAAAAAATGTAAAAGTTGTATAATACAAAAAAATTTGAAGTTATTACAAATACTATTTCAAAGTTACAAAAGCCATGCAGTATTTTAATTAATTGTCTAAAACCCGCGCCACATTTGGCAATCTCTCGCGGCACACACGTTGAGAAACACTACAATAGATATTAAACTCAATACGTCCGCTAGGCACGTATCGCAGCATGATTTCTTCTGAAGGAAGATATCCTCGTCTAACCGATGTAGTCTTAAGATTTTTTCAACCTTCTCAATTCCAGTTGTGCTATACATTTACATCTCTAATAGAATTTATTTGAGATAGTAGGAGTTGCAATGCTCTATTTTTGGTAGAAATGCAATGGCCATACGCCTTGTTTTTAATGATATTGATCCAAGAAATGTTATATCAAGAAGGCTTAACCTTTTTAGATTCCTGCTTCATGAATAAGATAAATTTTAGTTGTTGAGTCAGAGTCTCCTGTGGATAGGTGTCTTAGGATAAATGAATTGACGAATGCCATTTTATTTTATCCAAGCAGATAAAGTATTGGAATCGGTCTCTCACAAAGGGTCCTCAGGTAAAGACTACGAAATTTTTAAGGTTTCGTAACCAAAAGCTGATTAGATTTTGGGCTTAGTATCTTCACAGCTTTCAGTTTAGGAAATCCAAGTGTACAGAATATAGAGACTTGCATCAAGCAGAATACAACCTCTTTGTTTCTTTCTATGAATCAACTACTCTGCTACTCTCAACAAAATAAAAACTTTTCAATTAGAATATATATATAGTGAACTGAAATTTATCACACATACATATTCAAATTTTGAGCTAAGATTCAACTTTATCTCAAAATAAATTGTAAATGATTGTCGAGCGGCTAGAGTATTCAAATTGAATATCGAAATGAATTTCATACATGATAACTTGTTTACAAAACTCGAAAACTATCACGAAATGATTGGACTCGCCTAGCGTCTACGCAGCTTCTAATCTTCTCCGCCGAACTAGTTGCCTACATACAGGCGCATGGGAAATTCTCAAATTAACCCTCTTACTTACTGCTAATTTAAAACATTAAATTCGAAAGATCTTTTGCATATTTTAACTACTATGGGGAATAGGGTAGTTCAGTCAGCTAACGCGCTGGCCTCACTTCGGCATCGATCGATTATGACGATGTTGGAGTGGAGGTCCGGGGTTCGATCCTGGCTGGCAAATGAAAATTTCTACCTGCTGAATACTCGGCTCCCTCACTAACCCTACTAACACTCTACTTATGTGCTGTCTAAATGGGCTTTGTTCCCGGTGACATTAAATAAATAAAAAAAAACTACTACAGTCATTGATGATTATTTTATAATTCTTCGGAACAACTTTATTTGTTTTATGTAGTAATAAGTGCTAAAACAAAGATACAATTTAAGAGGTGAAATTTAATATTCTAATTAAGTATCTTGAGGACCACGAAAAAGGTTATATAAAGTTTTTAGTAAAATTATATTTTAAAGTACTTTTCCCTGGAGAAAGATTATACTTTTTTTTAATTCTTTAAAATGTATTCATTTGATCGGTTTAATATAACTCATGGTCAAAATATTAATAATGGAATGTAATAAGGTTATTCCTCTAGTATTAGATAAGAATTGATCGTTATTTTTTATTTTTAAGTCGACATGGACTTCAAATAGGAATAACATATATGGTAAATATATAAAATGACTTTGGATAATGTCTAGAAACGATTCATTGTAGTTTATTTCAATCTGTATTTATTTTGATTTGAAAGAATATTGAATTTTCGAATTTTTACAGAAGGGAAAGGTGATTATTAAATAAATCTTTACAGACTAAACGCTTTAGAATTATCTATAAAAAAAACAATTTGGATTCTATGATGAAATAGGGATTCACGAGAGCAAGATAATCCACTGTTAGCTTTATAGAAGAACGTGTTATAGCAACTTTGTTGAATTTATTCTTTTAATGTACTAAGGATTTTATTATTTTCAACGTCTGCTTTGTTTTGCAAAATATAGTAAATTTTCATAGGCGAATAAAAAAAATACATATTGTTAATTGGGGTCATTAATGAGAGAAGCACTCTCTCTACGAATATAGTAGTAAATATATAAATCAATACTACCATCATCTATAAAACCACAATGGAAAATGTCTTAATGGAAAAAAATTGCTATAAAATCTTCAATAACCAATTTTATGTTGGAATTTATGTCTTTATCAAAATAAAATTTCACTTAGTTCTCTTTAAAGTCTATCCTGTATTCTTGGTTTTACTGGCTCTACATCAAAAAATTTACTACAATTGCTGTAATGTTTTTTTAATCAAAAATGGTAAAAATTTTAATTGTTTATGAGTCTAGATAAAGAATTTTGACAATCAAGAATATATAAGTTTGAATATTATATTTAATATATTAAGGATTTGATTTAAAGCTATGGTAATCTAATTTATTTTAATTTATTTGTTCTAACAGAATTTAAAAAATAAATGGTTTCCAAACAAAATATGTGTAGGCATCAGTGGCGGTTGGTGAATTTTCAACCAGGGGATGCTGTTCAAAAAAGTACCATTGAAAAGTTTTTGTTTTGCCGAGAGTAGCAGAGTTGTTGATTCACAAAGAGAAACAAAGAGGTTGTCCTCTGCTTGATGCAAATAAACATACACACATATATATGGAGATGATATATCTGAATATATATATTATTTATTTGTTCTCTTTGTCAAAAAAGTACCCATCATTTTTTGAAATTTTATTTTAAACTTCGTTTTTTTTTTTAAATTTCATCGAATACAGCATCATTTTAGTTATTTTTAAAAATTAACATTAGATTTTAAAAAATATATTATGGGACCTTCACCCCTAAACGATTACTGCTTTGTGTGAGTGAGAGTAGGAGTCAGAAATTATTTATTGTGATTTAAATTCCAAAGTCCCTAAGTTGTAAATCGACCATATTCTACAATGAAACAGCCTATCCTAATAAGAAAATTTTAAATTTCTCCTAATTCTATTGCTATAAGCAAGCTATGACTTTTTTATAGCAATCTTAATTATTTCCGATCTTATATATTGAGAGTTCTTAGAAATGGATTAGTCCAAAAATTCTCAAATCATCTTTATTTATTCCTTTTTTGTATTATTACTATTTTAATAGTTCTCCAGAGAAAACCATTTTTATTCGATTAAATTGAAAGTTTTTGTGGCAAGAGTAGCAGAATTTTTATATATTGAAGGAGACAATAAAAGAGTGTGTCTTCTGCTGGAATTATAAATTTTATTTATTTATAACGAGACTATAGTTTCGTTATAAATAAATAAAATTTATAATTCCAGCAGAAGACACACTCTTTTATTGTATCCTTCAATTTTTATTCGACTAAAACTCGTTTGGACTTGTCTTTGACATACTTGAACTGGAAGATATACCAGAAAGGGGCTTGAAACCTTCTATCTGCACTCTTTTCGGAAAAATCATTAATTTAAATTGCCTCTTGCAATTATGCAACAATTTTATTTCATTTCGGGAACCAATATACTTTTCAAAATAAAAAAATGTTTTTTATACAAATATTTGAAATAACGGATAATAATTTGAAAATTTAAAGATCCATCTGAAATTTTGAATATGTATATTTATGAAAACACTAAATGTTTGAAATTTTAGGGATGCGCCGCATCCACAGCATCCATGGACCGCATGCCACTGATGTGTATCTATTCTTTAGTAACAAGGTGCTTCACTTTATTATTAAATTAGATAAAATATAATAAATTTTCTTTTATCTCATTAAAATACCTAAATATTGCTTATTAGTATGCTCCGCGAGGGAGGCTTAAGGATAATCGTAGTATAGATTGAATTTTTAGCAAAACTTTTATTTCTTCTTTGTTTAGAATTATAGGGGAAAAAATCAAGCATGTCAATCGATGTTTCTGGATCCCGAACCCCATAGTACTACTAATATATATATATAAAAAAACAATTATCTTAATGATAAAAATGTATCGCGGAAAACCTCCAAATGCTTCTTTGCGCATCTTTGAATTAATATTATTATTATTTTTTAATTTTCGAGTCTTTTGGGCAAGCAATTGGAGATTCAAGACGATGCTTGTGAGAGAAACCTCTATTATGTTTTTCTTTAAGTACATAAACTTAAATCCATTTTCTTTATATGTATATGACATGACTATAAAGTATTTGTGTTGTTTAATTTTGCATTTTTCTTTTCTTTTTTAAAAGTTAAATACGATTGAAATTGTCTTTAATAATTGTAATAATAATATTTAAGGAAATAAAATATGTCCTAATAATTTTCGAAATTTGAGTGAGTTTTTTTATTGAATTTAATCGAAACGCCTTTAATAGAAATTTTAATTTTAATTTTTCTGACTGTCTCTTTTAACTTAGATTAATAGTGAATTTATTTAAAAAATTTTCTTTCATTATAGTAAAATCTCGTTTATACGGCTCTCATTTATCCGGTCCTCCGGATTATCCGGATCGGATTTGTAGACATTATTTTAATAAATGTTCACATAGATAATAATTTTTAACTCATATAGCAAGGGTTGAATTATAATTCCACCAAAAATTCTCAAAAAGACAGTGGACCAATTCTTTGAAATGAAATGATGTGAAAAATTATTATATTTTTTTTAACGTTAAACAATTCTATGTAATTTTGATATAAACATGTTTTTTATCGTAATAAATTCTAATTCGCTTATTTGAGGATTTATTTTGTTAAATTGAAAGTTTTTTCCAGAGGGTAGCAGAATTTTTATATATTGAATGAGAAAATAAAAGAGTGTCTTCTGCTGGAATTGTTTTGTTTTAATTACTCATATATCCGGATTATCCGGTTTACCTTTGGACCCAATTAGTCCGGATAAAAGAGTTTCTACTGTACTAGAAATGTGTAAAACATGGAGAAAAAGCATTTTTAATAACACTTAAAGAAAGCGGTGTTGGCTTATAGTGAAACATATTAAACATAGGAGTTTTTTTTTATTTTTTTAAATTTTTATTTAATCTTTGTGAAACACCACTATAACCCGTCAACAAACTCCTATGATTTTTACTGTCTTTCTATATGATCAGAACCTCCGAGAGCTAATCTGTGCCTTGAAATCGGATCTTATCACGGACCTCCCTCTTGATAAATACATATTTGATAAAATATATTACTAACGAACGAACTCAGGCAATGTGTCGGCCCTTCATGCAAGATACCACCCATTCCGATTTTATTTGGTGAGCCCCAGGCGCCCTTTAGAGGCTGGATCCCAAGGTGCAGTTTCTCCCCCCCCTTGCCTCTTTTGAAGCCTCTGCCCACGATAACTCTAGAACGGAAGGTCGTTGGAAATTAATTTTGATGCGAAAATGTTTGTATTAATGAAACAAAGAGCTGATTATAGATTGGGCTTTTTAGCTTTAAAAGTAAAAGTTGCCGTTCATAATACAGAAAAACAGCAAAAAAACCAAAGGATTAGTTGGGGGAGTTATCAAACGGTCTTAGAGCCGAGACTAGGCACACAAGATTATTTAAATTAATAAACTATACACCTCCATATCATTTTACACCTTTCTATTTCATCGCGCTGGACATGGCCTAAATGGAAAAAAAGCGACCCCGTAAGATTCCCACTTCGCATGATTCTGGGCTGCTGGTAGGGGAAGTGAGAGAGGGCGGGTGAAGCGAGAGAGAGCACAATAGCAAATGGATTTCAATTTTAACTTTCAACTGCCAGAGAATTAAATGTCTCAAAAATGATTTCACAGATACAGTTATTAGAAATATTAATGTACTACTACTTAAAATTGACAAATCCTTAAAATTTACAAGAAGCAAATTTAGCCTTGAAAATTAAAAATTGGAATTTTTTATCACGCGATTCCAATTAAAAAAAATCATAATTGCTTATTGAGGCTGTCCTAGAACTAACCCTTTTTCCGTATTTATTCGGCTTTGTGAACTTTTGGATTTAAATTAAATTAAATTTTTTTTTCATCGGTTTTGTCTCCCCGCTGATTGATTATTGCACTGTAGCGGAACAACTCGCGGTCTATAGGTACATATACATATATTTATAGACATAGGAGATAGATTCACCGATCAAACACACATTTTCATTGATTGAATTAATGTTGTTTAATTTTTTTTTACAATTTTATTTTTATTATCAAAATCTACCTTTCTGAATTTTAATTCAATTCAAATGGTAATTCAATTGAACGTCATTTAAATAATTTAAAATAATTCACTGGGATTATAAACCGGTATTTATTTCTCTTTCTTTTGAAGCAAAAAAATCAATTTTAATTAAAGGAAATAGGCTCGGAATTGGCGCAAATAAAGCGAAGATTGGCAAAAAGGATGTATCAGCACGAAGATTAGTTGGCTGCTACTGTCGTCAAATTATCTTGCAAATGAAACCCTTCCGGGTTGACGAATTGCTCCTCTTGTTACCATCATCAGTAAACAACAGCCCGAAGCGCCTTGGCGATTCAAAACGAAAGATAATTACTGACGTGTTGAACAAAGAAAAAAACTTTTCCCTTCTTCTTCGTGAAAGGAAAAAGGGAAAGAATCCAAAGCTAAGCAAACAGAGGAAAAGAAGAGAGGGGACGAACGAGTTATCAAGTTGACTGCAAGTTTTTCTGCCAGATTTCGTTTTTTTTCTTTTTTTTTCTTTTTTTCATCCGCGCTCTTCTAAAAAAGAAAAATGGAAAAAGATCTTGAGATAGAATTTAAGAGTATGAATTTTTAAGTGATTTTTTTTCTTTCCTTCAGAGCGATTTTATTTCATGCGATTAAATTTCATTAGTAGATTCGTTTGTTAACAAGTGAAAGACCATTTTAGATATTCAAATGGATCTTCTAATAGTTTTCTGTCTTTCTAAATCGGATTTCTTAATTTATTGGATTCTGTCTAAGTTTTGCATTCATTTTCTTGTTTTTTTCTTTTATATAAAAAATTCACTTTGAATATCTAATATTTCATTGCTACTCTATACTAAAATATCTAGGCAGATTTCATTAGCGTTTTATTGAATCTAGAGATTCGATATCAATATTGTACCTATGTTATGAGATTTTACATTTTGTCAATTTTTTTTGTATACCTAACTATAATCTTTCATATAAATTTTTATAAATTACCAAATAGGTCAGAATGGGTTTATCATAAGTTTATCTCAGTGCTATTTTTAAGGGAAATGTGCAAATGAATAAAATGCTATAATAAATAGGAAAAAATTAAGAAAAAACATTAAATAAACTTGGAAAAGGTGAAATGTTCTACATAGTTTAGAAGTAATAAAATAATTTAAGATTATTATAAAATTTATATTGTATTATTATTACTATGCGCTTAGATTTGTTGTGACATCGTCGCTCTTTTTAGAGACAATAAAAACAAATAAGAAGTTACTTTGGAAGAAATCATGCAAATTTTAGTAGAGGGAATCAAAATGAAAATAAATAAGAGCTTAGCTTGTACAAAGAAAGATTAAACGAGACAGTAGTGTATAAAAATAAACAGAACTTAGAATAAGTTGAGGAATTCCACTATAGAATTATGAATGAATAAATAAATAAAAATAAATAAATAAAATCACAAGAGGCCTAAGAAACCAAAAAGAAATTAAACACCGAATTGCTTAAGATAAAATAAAGTTTAATTCAAAACAAACATTATCCTCATTCAGCTTAGAAAATAGAAAGATGATTCTGAAGACATATATATGAAGCATCGCCATGTGTACAGATTTGAAACCTGGACGATTGGAGAAGCTTCAAAATGTGGTGCTACAAAAGAATGGTAAAGATTAAATGTGTTATTAGGATTTCAAACGAGAAAGTTCTTGAACAAATTGAGGAAAAGAGAACATTATGGAAAAAGAGAAGGGTCCAAAAATGATATAGGTTATAGGACCTACCTCGAGACAAGGGGGATTGCTAAAATATCTTTTATTAGGGAGCAAAGTGGGAAAGAAGAGAAGAGAAAGACATAGATCCCCGAATTTATTAACAATTTTTTTTTTTTTTTTTACTTATCAGTGCCTAGAAAGATATAGATATGTACCGGGAATAAATATCATAATTAATACAATTTTCGATAATAAGAGATGGGAGAAAGTTGGTACTGGTGCCAAAATGTTTGTATTTCTAAAACAAATAACTGAGTTGTATTTTTCAGCATAAATGCACTAGATGAGACAGGTGCCTATAAACCTGATAAACTCAAGTGGTGTGTTTAAGTTTTTCCAGCTTTTTTTATTAACTAAAAATTTTATTGATGATTGATAATTTGAAACCACAAAGTGTGTTAATAAATTGGAATAAATAGAATCGAGAGAGTGATACTCCCTCATCTCGAGTTCATCACTTAGATAATGCAGTTATGTAATCCCCTGTTTGAAACACCGATGATCCAATATCACTTACCATTAATACTTCTTTAGCCACCCCTCGTAGAGACATTCGCCCCAATAGATCAAGAAAAACCACACTCCCCACAAGTCTGATAAATAAAATGAAGTTTGACTTTTATAAGAATAAACTATTGGAAGTTTGGTATAATCTATTTTTCAATTGATTAATTCAATCCATTTCAATTGTAGGCATTGTGAAAGGAACCTAGATCTATTAGATTTCAGAACCTAATCAAAACCATTTTATAGTGCTGTTAGTTCTTAAGCTGAATTATACTGGCCGAAATATTGAATTCACTTGAATTTTATTTCATTTTTATGCTTATTATTTATAAAAATGTCATTTAGAAAAATCATGATTTTTTCTGCCTGTCTAGGTGTCTTGATCCCGATACCCACAATAACTCAAGAATTGAAAATCGTAGAAAATTTGTTCTCATGCCAAAATATTTATATTTTCTAAGCAAAGAACTGATTAGATTCTGTACTTTCTGACTTCAGAACTTTCGTTTTAAAAATCAAGAAAATGGGGCAAAAATAGAATTGTTATATGGGGGGGGGGGTATTAAAAATAATGAAGTGAAATTTGATACTTAATAAACTCATGGCTTGTCTGTGTCCCTATGTTTACGCCTGTTTGTCTGCCTGAATTCTAATCTCTACAATTAGTTAGGTACTCAAGAACGGAAAGTTATAGAAAATTCATTCATGCGTAAGAATTCCAAACGAAGAACTAATTAGATTTTGAGTTTCATAATTTATGGTTTAAGGTGCAGTAAATAAAATATAAATCCAATTGTTATATTGTAAGTGTACCGTTATAAAACTATTGAAATAATTTTGATACATTCTTTTATATTATTAAGCTATAATTTAAAAATGCACAAAATTAGAAATAATCGAATTGTTATATGGCGAGCTATTGATTGATTGTAGCTAGTGAAGTGAAATTTGGCAGATTTTGATTCTTATTGATAATTGATCACTACCAATTTTCAGCTTGCAGCTGAAAACATTCAGTGATAAAAATTGCGAAAATCACGAGATTGGTTTCTACTAAAGCCGAGCTATCATGGATAATTAATATTACCTACATCTCAACAGTGTTGTATTCCTACTTTCCTTGGGAATTAAATTCAGTTGGCAAAAAAGTAATTCGAACTAATAGTTATCCTTCTCGAAGTAAAACCAGTCTGACATGTATTACACGAATAAAAAAATTTCAGTCAAGTTAAATCTCCATCTTGAAAATTAATCTATTACTATTAAGTACTATTAAGTGATTCTAAATTTAAAATTTTTTTTATACTTTTAGGTAATATGTGTCAAACTAGTTTCACTTCGACACGGGTGAATATAATCCTTTTGACATATACCTACCTACTAATAATTATTATTTATTTATTTATTTAATGAAATTGATGAGAGAAGGAGTTACACGAAAGAAATGCATCCCCTAAAGGTCTGGGTTGGCCCCTCCATCGTGAAAAGAAGAAGATGAAGAGAGATTTTATGGGCTGGGTAGGAGTCGAAGATATCTGTAGATGCGGGTCTTAAACAGCCTAAGGTTATAAGTCGCGGGGAAGACTGTAGCTGGAAACGTGTTCCAGTCTCTGGAGGACAAAATAGTTGGCGAAAGCGCTTGTTTGATTTTTATCCAATTTGACAGCGAAGAGTTGCTGAACGTTCGAAAACCGTGTGTTTCACGCAAAGAGTGCTTTAGGGGGGATACTTGACTTCAGCTCGACAGAACAAACACCATGATAATAGCTATAGTACAGGGAAAGGGCAGAAACGGTTATGCAGTGAGGCATTGAGTCGAGTGAGTTAATTAGGGCCGGGTCTCCTATTAGTTTAATTGTTTTGCTGATATATGACAATTTGAATTCAGTAGAAGACACCCTTGTGATTTTTCTATAAAATTTAATTCCACTAATATCGGTGAACCTTTTATATAACAAATTGCCATAGCTTACACAAGTCTTGAAAATATTTTAATTTTTTTTTTGCAATTACCCTTGAATTTTAGTAAACATATTGTGGTTGTTTCACCGAATTTATAAATATATTATTATTCTCTGTGAAGATCAAAGTACTTACATCTACTTAATATAGCGGGGCATCTGTCGATGATGGCTGTTCTATTTTGAAGATATATCTCCGACCAAAACAAAATAGAACAGAACATATTTCGTACGCTTGGTGAATTGTAATTAATTTAACTCAACCGAGACGGCTTAACCCTTTTAAATATATCTGGGGCAGGTTTTGTTTGTTACGGGCAATTCATCATCAAGTTTTCTCTTTGGCACGGACGAATGATTGGCTCAAGCAAATTTTTCCTCTCAACAAATCAACTTCTCAGCTTTTGAACAACTTTACATTTTATTTGAAAAGCATAGTAGAAAAAAAAATAATTAGAATGTAATTAAGCGTAGTGGGTTGGCTTTTTCCAGAAAGTGCTTTCTATAGTGGTTGCAATGTTTATTCAAGACATCCTCCCTTGAACCCTCCTCTTACAGCCCCCTCCCTTAAAACACCCGCCTTCTTTAATTAAATACAAGTGAAATGGAACTTTTCCCGGTCAAATATCGATCAACTTTGAAAAACCGCCCGGGGAAAATTGTAATTAGAGATAATTTGTTATGATTAAATTACAACTCGAAGCTTCCGGCAGAGTTAATTTACTTCCGAGGGTTTCTTATCTTGCATTTGGTGAAATTCTCGTGCAACACTAGGTGAGCCGAACGCGTTTGTCTTGAGCTATAGTTAGTCCACTAATTCGCCTCCATACACTGCGATTAATTTATCAAACATTCAAAAAGTTGGCCCACTTATATACCCCTGTACGATTTTATCTTGTTTTTACCACCCCTTGTTAAAAAGTGACATAAAATAATTTGCTTTCTAATAATTATTAAACCAGATAAATTAACAATAAAGAAACGATTAGATAACAACCATCATCTTCAATTAGAGCGATAAATGAATTAATATCTCTTCAAAATAACTTATTCATCCGCGTTACTTTATTACTTTCGCTAAAATGGGGAAAGGCTTCTTCGGAAATTCAATTTTTGAAGTTGTCTTATTCTAATAAATTATATTTTTTTTTTATTTTTTTATTTTTTTTAATGCAATCGTCTCCAAGAAGGGGGGCACCGGTAAAATGGAGGCTTTCTGGATCTCGAAAGACCCTTGCATTACCGAAGAGAGGGAAAGTTGATCAAGTGAAAGGATGGAGGCGTAGGTGTTTGTGGACCCGGATTTTGAAGGTTTGAAGATTATTGGTGTTGGGAGAGAGTTTCAGTTCCTTGAAGTTATGGGGCAAACGCATTTGCGGATGAAGTGATTCGGTACTTTTCCAATTTAACCGCGAAAGAGTTTTGGGAATCGGCAAAACTCGTTTTGTGAAGTTTACGATAGATTTTATAGTTATAGAGGGATTATCACTAAAATAAGCATTCCCTAGCCTCCAAACTGAAAATAGAGCTTAAAAAACAATTGGTCTCTCTTCCAAAGAAATTACAAGGGACTATGCATAATTATAATAGAAATATCTTCCTTTTTATACAATATATTTATTAAAACAAGAATCCCTTGTTAACTCAGACTATCAGGGATGAGACGATTACCAAATAACACTCTAAAATTTAATATAGTGTTCCGTTATATTTAAAACCTTGTTAAGTATAAGCTTTTGAGTGTTATTGCTAATCACCTCATCCCTGATAACCTAACTTTTTTTTTTTTTTTTTTTTTTTTTAATGATATTGATGTGAGAAGGAGATACACCAGAAGGTGGATCCCCTAAAGGCCTGTATGGGCTGGCCCCTCCATCGTGAAAAGAACAGAGTAGAAGGAAAAGAAGCCGGGATCACGAGCCAATCTCAGAAACTTAGATACAATTCAATATCCAATTTACTAAGGTTTTAGGGGCTTCGAGCAGTGGTAAATTCTCCGCGCGATAAATTCGGTTAAATTTATCTCCCACTTAATTTTTATTACCAGACCCTATACTTACAGAAAAATATCTGGGTATAGCCGGGAATCGAACCCGAGACCTCCGGGTTGCCAGTCAGTTATTCTGACCATTACACCACGGAGGCGGACACACCACGGAGGCGGACATTAACAAGAGATTGTTAACTAGTGAATTCGGGATGTTAGAGGTGATTTTTATTATAAGTAAGAGATAATTCACCCCCTCAGGTATTGAACCCCAGTGCTATCATGACAATTTGCTTGACTTCGGGTTCAATTCCCGAGGGGGTAGAATCAAACCTACTGAAATATAATAAAAATTGTCCTTAACACTTCGGATTCAGTAGTTCACAAGCTCTTGTGATTAGAACTCATAACTCTACTATTACCGATAATAATTTGAAATATTCCATAGCCTCTTCTTTATCTAATTGTGGTTGCGATTTAGCAAAAATGATAAATTTCAGGAAAATGAAATTTAAAACTTAAGTTAGTTATCGAATTGAAATTTCAGAACAAGGTTTAAATAGGCATGGAGTACCCAAGACACCTGAGGATATGTAACTTGAATGTTTTAATTTTCTATGTTGAGTACCATATAATTCGGAGGCGGGGAGTTTCAGTCTCTTAAAGTCATAGGGATAAACTAATTGGAGAATGCGCTAATTAGATTTGTATACAATTCGACCACAAAGGGTTGTTTGAAAATACCTAAGTCATAGAAATGAGATTTAAATGGAGATTATTGTCTTTATACCGACAGAATAAATGGCATAGATGTAACACTAATAATAAAGTAGGTTCTATAATGAGTCAGGGAAACAAACGGGCTAGAAATTAGTTTGTATTAATACATTTATTGATTTATAAAACTGATAAATAGTTTAATTCATAATAATAGTTGGTTGGTTTAATTATATCCGCATGTGCGATTTTATCTTGTTTTAACCACCCCTTGTTAAAAAGTGACGTGCAATAATTTGCTATCTAATTATTAAGCCAGATAAAATAACAATAAAGAAACGATTAGATGGCAACCATCATCTTCAATTAGAGCCATAAATGAATTAATATCGCCTCGAAATAACCTATTCAACCGCGTATCTATTCGATTAATGGCTAATGGAATGTCTGCTTGGTTAGTTACGCGCATTATTTTCATTATTTAGCCTCGCTCCTCCTTCATTTTAAGAGCTTAAACATTATGAGTTAAGTTTTTTTATTGCAAACTTAACTCCTAAAAGTATTAAATCTTTTTTTTCTTTTTTTTTTTTATTAACAAGAAAATTTCTCCTATTATCATTTGTTTAGAAACACATCAAAAAATTAAATTCTATTAGTTTCATCACAGATAACTTATGGTACTATATCTATCGAATTGCAGGGTACTCAATTTAGACTGTTTCACGATCACATTGTTAGCCTTTCGTTAATCTTATATATATGTATATTATTTATATTCTCGTTGATTAATTAATTTAATCGATATTGTAACATAGTGAGAAATGACTTTGTAATCCTTAGATTTTACTTCAATTATTATTAATAATAATACAAGAAAGATAATTCAAATATATTTTTTTTAAATACAGTTCTCTTATCTTTATCTCTTGAGATTGATGTCTTTAAGTTAACTTAACGATTATATCAATTTACCGTGAAATATAACAAGATCAGTTTTTATATCAAGATATTCAATTTTTCCATTTTCACTCATTTTATTGTTCATTTTTAAGATTTTTAAATAGACCATATTATTATAGAACGTAAAATTAACCTATTTGATGGCTTCGTAAAAGATTATCAATCTTATAAGTACCTACACGAATTTCGGGATTATTTGTTGTAAACTTTAATTCTAAGTTGTGCACATGTTCTCTCATAATAACAAATTGATAAGTTAATTATATTGTATGCTATAATATTCAAGAAGACTCCGAATCACTTTAAATAAAATAATACAAGCCATTTCATGAGATTGTCTGTTAATCTTAAGAATGTAGTAAAATAAATGTATATATATTTTGGATTTGTAAATTTGGGAAATAAATTAGAACATTCGACATTTTGTAATATATCAAGATTTAATATTATTATAAAATTATTATTCATTAATAATTGTTAGTAAAAAAAGAAAAGGAAAATTGTTTATGTAAATGTTCAAATTTGTTGAAGTTTAATTTTCTGATGGTTTTCAATGGTAACGGAGATAAATGAAAATAATGTACTTTAGACGAATGCGTAATGTAACTATTTGAAACACTGAAGAAGTCGGCAAAGTAGACGAAACGTTGTTTGAAAAATAAAAAAAATCATACAAAAAATTTCTTATTACATAATAACTTTCAAATTACATAATACACATTATGGACGAAAATGATAATAATAATTAATGAATAATTAATAAATTTTTTTATGTTTTTAGTTCTTATTAAATCTTAATATATAACTAATTTTTATGATTGTCTTGCATTCATTAATTCATGCTATTAACTATATATTTACATTTTCTAAATCTTCTTTTTTATTGAAATACTCAAAAATTATAGTATATACTTATATAGTTAAGAGAATTTCAAATATAAAATGATCACATATTCCAAAAAATTATTTTAAGTTATAAAAATTAGCTGAACAAGATGAAATTGACATAACCGTAAAAACGGACAAAAATAATATATAGTTTCAAAGGCTTTGTCTTCATCTTCAGCTTAATATAAATAAATATACCTACATATAAAATGTGTAAATGAAGAAGAAACCATGAACAGAATCCCCTTAAAAATATTCAACCAATTCAAAATCTATATAGATAAAATTGAGGTTTTCTCTGTACATTGGTCCAAATCACGCCAAATTTCGGTTGCGCATGTTTCAAGCAAAGTTATGAACGAAAAAACCCTCAAAAAATTGTAGAGTTGCGGAGGGGGGGTCCAGGTGGTGTAGCCCCTAGGCTATCAAGAGGGCCGCCGAAAGCGGGCCTCGCAGCTAGTATAAAATAAATTACCTTTTTGCCAAGGCGTTCTTCCCGAAATTCTAGAATTGTCTTATTGTTTAAGCATATAAGATTTATAAACCTTATCTCTGATAATGGGTGTTGACCTAGCAACTGTGAAATAATTGAAAGCTCCACAAGTCATAAGACATTTAAAATTTAGCAACACCTGGCGCGACTTGTTAATGGGTGAGTGATCAATTGAGATGATTTGTTTATTATAGCCTTATTATACCCCAATTAGTCGTAGTTCTATTGCTTGGCGACCAATGAATTTGATATGCAAACTCTTTCAAACTTACTACTGAAGTGCAAAAAATCGACCCATCAATAAAAACATTATTAAATAGTAAATCATTTTTTAATTTTTTACAAGGAACCATACATTATTGAATTATTGCTTATTTCAAGTGAATTGCCACTTGTTGACTTAGCCCTTGATTAATTAGGCACACAATTTGAACTGCTTGAACTTCAGAAATATCCATTTTGTATATTTTATCTTTCTATCAATGATGCTTAATTCAAAATTATTCATTTTATTGATATTTTAAATGGAATTTGATCTTTTATTAAAATTTTATTTAAATTAAAGTGATATTGAAAAATTATGATAATTTGTAATTGTATCTTTTAATTTAATTTCACTTATTTTTTTTTATAAAATTCAAAAATTATCAACAATATTTATTGAATATGTTAGTTTAAGAGTTAATGGAACAAATTATATGAATATTTGTAAAAATTTTAAAAATAATTTGCTATTTAATAAAGTTTTTATTAGTTGGTGGATTTTTTTGCACCTTAGTATATATCATCTATGTTCTTTTAAGGACGACAACAGGAAAATATCCAAGAGAATGAAATATACTTGAGAATAAAAGACAACAAATATGATACATAAAAAAATATAAGTATCTAGTACAACAGGCAGAGTTGCAGATAGCAAGTTAGCCACAAAAAATAACGTAACATTTTTGTTTTTCAATTTTTTTATAAACGTTTTGATGGGTGTTTTAAAATGATTCAATAATTTTTGTATATGATAATTTATGCTTTTACTCACCACTCTATTTGCATATTAAGTATAAAAGTATATCTATGAACAAATATGTAGTATAAATATAAATATCTCCATATAAACATAGATTTAAATATTATTTGTCACATCTATTAAATTTTAATTAATTATTGGAAAATTAATTTTCCCAAAATATCAGATATTTCATAATATAATTTGAGATATTTTAAAATACTTCTTCTGTCTAAAAGAGAGAAGAAAAAAATTAGAAAAAAATCTTAACAGTATGAATTTGTTCTTAAGTTTCTCTATGAAAAATTATTTGTAATATAGATTCTGGTTAATTTAATAATTCACTTTTGTGATTTCAAATTTAACTTTTCTATAGGTATGTTATTAAAATTATTCTACTAGTTTCAGTAAAAAAATGGAAATATTAACAGATGATAATTTAACAATACAACTTTAGACCCTTTATTTTAAGTTATTTTATTTAATTTAATAATACACATGTTTTACCAGCCAAAAGACCAACCTAATGTTTTTAAGATAAAAAATATCGAATTTTATATAGCTTTTAGCTGAGGTCATAAATAAAATAACCCGAGAAATAAACTATAATAATAATAATTATAAGTGATGAATGACATTTTTATGTAGTTCAGCCTAGACAAATGTGCCATAATTAACATCAAAAAGGGAAAACAATATTATATGGGTGAACATTTAGACGGCATTCAAGAATTAACACTTGAATATTGCTGCGAGTATCTAGGTTTACATCATAACATCATATTTGACCACACCCAGCTTAAGAAGTCGTTTAAAGTAAAGAAAATTCTGAATACATAACTGTCAGTAAAAAACGTTATTACTACCATTAACACCTGGGAAGTACATGTACTTTTTTACACGTTTGGAACACAGAAATGGTCGGATACTGACCTCGAAAAACTCGGTAGGCCCACCCGAAGACTTCTTACAAAATTTCGTTGTCTACATACAAACTCTTCTACAACAAGATTATATCTATCAAGAAAAGAAGGTGGAAGAGGATTTATCGATATATTCGACTTATGCAGACCAATAGAGGCAAACATGAGGAACAGAATTCTAACATCTGAAGACGAGCTTATGAAGCTCATAACACAACTAGACATAATCTATACTCCCTTACTCCTAAGTGAGATTAATAAGAAAGAAGGGGAATCCTGGAGAGGTAAAATACTTCACAAAAGATTTCCAAACTTACTCGAAGTCGAGAACCTGGATAAGGATGCTTCCTTTATGTGGCTGAGAGATGGACTTCTATCTCTATCCGGAGAATGAAGGTTTTATTATGGCCATCCAAGACCAGGTAAAGCGAACTAGGAATTACGAGAATTATATCTTAAAGAGAAACGTTAAGAACAAATATAGGAAATGCGGCATGGTGACTGAAAATATTGAACATATAATGGGAGGATGTCTTTTTTTTTTTTTTTTTTTTTTATAGATGAGGGAAAATCTTACATAGACACCCGGGATCCGAACCGAGTAGTGTCGGATTTCTACCGACTAAAAACTCTCCTCTTTTCTCTTGCCCATTTGTACTGGAACCGCTCTCGCATTACTTCAGTACAATGGCTGCCTAGCTCTTATCGGACTTCGTTTCTCTTTTTTCTAAAATGAGCCGCACCAGCGTATACGTCATTTGCCAGTGGGCTTCAGATTCCAGCAGGCCTTTCATCAGGTTTGCTGCATCAAAAGGTTTCCCTGTTGAATTCGTATAGTCCCTTCGTAACAGCTCCCACCTCGTGCATGCGAACAGGGTGTGTTCTGCGTCATCCTCCTCGCCACAATAGAAACAATTAGGAGAATCCGCTCTCTCCCGATCATATAGATATTTATTAAAACCACCATGCCCAGAGAGAGCTTGGGTCAAGAAATAGTCGACTTCCCCATGCTTTCTGTTGATCCATGGACTTAAGTCGGGGATGAGGCGCCTGGTCCAACGTCCATATTTTGCATTATTCCATTTGGTCTGCCATCTTGCTTCTAAGCGTTGTCTTGCTAATTTTTTACTGTCCCCGTAGTAGGTTTCTTTTCTTTCTTTAATCAGTAGTTCTATTGGTGGGATTCCCGCGATAACACCAATTGCATCATATGATGTTGTCCTGTATGCACAGCACACCCTAATACACATTTGCCTTTGGACCCTGGCTACTTTACTTAAGAGCTTTTTATTTTTGCATACTGGGTGCCACACAGCAGCTGCATAAAGTATCTGGGAATGAGCTACTCTCCGCTTCGATGCTCTAGCTCCTCCAATATTGAACATATAATGGGAGGATGTCTAGCTCTTGGTAAGAATGCCTATCATAAATAGACATAATCAGCTTGCGAAATTAGTTCATCAGCAACTGGGGCGAAGGCGGCCCTCGCAGCTAGTCCTAAATATTTTTCAAGATAAAATTTTTTGTTTTAATAAAAAGTGTATACATCCAACATACACTATGCTCCCTTAACTAAACAAGTGATAAGTTATAACTTGTTTAGTTAAGGGACCATGGTGTAGGTTCTTGGTGAAACATATTTAAATAAAGTAAAGAAAATTTAAAAATATAATATTCTAGGTAGATTTCACAAAAATAAAAGACAAGATGTTTGTTAGCATAATTCTATATATTGTACTGGCTGGAAAATTCAGTAATGTTCACTTTGCCCTTTGAAGGCAAAAATAAATAAATAATAAAATGTTTGTTGTTTAAAATTGTATAATTATTTTAACCGGGTTTTGTATATATGTATAACAATGTGGTTAAGCAATCTTGACTTTTATTAATTAAATGCAGTTAAATAATTTAAAGTTAAACAACAAATAATGATATTCTTAAAACAATCATTATACTGTATTAGGCAATGGCCGTTTCTTTAAATGAATAAACTTAAATATTTAACTGATATTTAAAATGTAAGATATATATATATATATATATATATATATTATTGTTCATTCCTTTTCAACAATAACGACGACACTGAATCACACGGAACGATAAATAACAATAGTTACGGTAAACGGTAAGCGATAAACAAAAAAACGAAACGAAAACAGACCCTTCACTTCACTTCAGCCTCTCGCCAACTCCACACATATGATAATTCTCTTCTTCCACGTCATCGAGTCAGTCCTACTCGACTAAATCACTCTTCAGACACTAGGCTCCCGGAATATAACCGCGCCAAATTTATTTTGGTTACAATTTTACAAGCTGCGTCAGGCGTGCCTCCGGCACGCCCTCTGCACCTTGGCCCTCTGGGCGGGTGGCCCTAACGGGCAGCGTCTCGAGACGGCCAAAAGTTTATTTGCAATATAATTTTGTTCAACTGTATTTTAATTAAATAGGTATATTTTATTAATTAAAAATCAGCTCCAAGAAATAATTTAACTCATTGCGAAAGCAAAATAAAAAATATTTTTTATAGATTGTAGATATTATTTATTTTGAGCATATTTAAAAAAAAATTGATATTTCGGTACTAAATAAATTTATTATATAAAAATTTCATCTATTACATTTTTATTTAAATTTAGACAATTATCTTAACACGTTTTTTTAGGGCTATTAATTAATTTTTTGAATTTAGGAGTGAACACTTACATATATATTCCTCCGTTCGAATATATAAATCTCTTCAAGGCCTTTCATAACAATGAATTAACCCAAACCCATTGTCTGCCTGGGTACAAAAGAAATGAGAAACCTTTTTTAAAACGCCAATATTGGCATTCTACTACCTGAGAATAATTAATTTAATTACTTAAAATCGTGTGAAATCAAATCAAACTATTTGGCCCAAAATTTAGATAAACCATCCGGAGTACTAAACAAACATATGGTGTAAATATGGTTTCGATACGTTCAGTGGTTTAGGCGTGGGTCGATCACGGACATACACACTAAGGATTATATATTAAATATATATATATATATTAATTTCGGGGTACGAGCATTACAAGGAACATGATGAGTAGGAACGCTCTTAAACGTTTAATATATCTGATTCATCCAATTTTGTCTCTACTTCGGCCTTTGCAGATCACCTTCATGAAACTAATCATTCCGGGATTTCCTTCACTGACTTTTCAAAACCCTGAAGAAGGAGAGAATACCCTCCGAAAAGTCAGTTTATGAATAAAAAGATTATATAAATTATCTTCTCTTTTTTGGACTGCCTCATCAATATCCACTCAATTTCACTTATCACTAGTTATCAGTCCGTCTCCAAAAATTTCTCCAATTTCTTTAGTTTATTTAATCTTCTGTTTAATTGAGTAAAATAGTTTTTTCATTGTTCGTAATATAAACTTTTTAAACCTTGATTTTATTAATAAATAAAAAAATTAAGATTAATCAAAAAGAGAATATTTTCCATATATAGGTAATACATAACTCTTTATTTATTTCGGATATTTGAAAATATATTAACCTATATCAAAGTGAATAAATATATCGATATCATGGAAGGATCGAGACGTGTCAAGGGATCAAAAGGAATCCCTCTTGATAGGGTTTCCTATTCTTACCTCATTCCTCACCTCGTAAGGCAGAACGCCCTTTCGACTCGCACTTTCCTACATACAATAATATCTCTTGCCGCTAGCGACCCTTATAATTCGCGTCAATATGTTTTGCATATAAATTGAAGGCGCCCGAGTCACAAAGCAAGCGCTGCAATCCAAGAAGCCACTTGTTATGAATTTCGGGCTTTAATTCAATTCCAAGCTAATCTATTACATAGCAAATTGAATTTAAAAGTTGGACGCTGCTAATGGCTCTTTTTCTGATTTAATTTCATGAAATTTTATTAATTTGTCAAAAAAGAAAATGTATGAATTCATTTCTAGATAATAACCTATTAGAACAATCCTCTCGGAATGGACAGATGAAAATTTGAGTTATTAAATGTTGATATGGAAATTAAATTTGCTTACCTTGATTCAAATATGCATTCTCCATAAAAGATTTATTTTTATTTCGGAATAATTTTTAAATTTCAATTTATTTGTTCCAATGCCAATTAACTTTTATTTTATACTAATGGAATAAAAAGTGGATTTTTTTCTAGTGAACGGTTTGAGCTAGAAACTCAAATCTGTATTATGATAGTTTATGATAGACAGATACCTTCAACTCCTAACCAGCCCATAAAATCCCCTATTCTTCTTCTTTTCACAATGGAGGACCAACCCAGGCCTTTAGGCGATGCACCTTTTTGGTGTATCTCCTTCTCCCATCAATATCATAAAAAAAATATATATATATAAAATATAAAATATGGTGGAGCTTTTAAATCCAAACATATATGCAAAATTACTGTTCATTATTTACTACCATTCGAATGCTTTTACCATTAAATGTTCAAATTTTGACACTTTTATTTTTTTTCTTGTTTCTCAATTTTTGAGCTGGAAATTCTCAAGCTAGAAAATTTGAATCGGTTCGTAGTTTTGTGAATATACAAGTTTTACGACTTAATATTCTTGAGTTATCGGGGAAATATGAATTCATATACCAGAATAACAATGTAACAATGAGACACAAAACATAGGTAGTTGAAATTTTTTTTTACATTAATAGTTAAATTTGATAAGCAAAAATAAATAAAAATAATAATAATAATAATCAAGAGAATTCAGCACGCCTTACAAATAAAGAAAAAAATATTATACAACCCAGCTGACATATAATAAAAGTAATCTTAACACTCAGAATTCAGTAGAGAACTTCTCGTGATTTTCTTTAGAAATCTTAGCTCTACTACTATCGGCAATTTGAACTTTTATAAACAATATTATGTATACCGTGGAAAGTCATTTTCAAGACTTTAGTAAATATTTAAACTCGCTTTTGTTTGCTCTATTATGGCTCTAAAAAAATAACTTTCCCACTTTCGTAAGAAAATTATTATTTTTATTATCATTTATGAAATATTTTACTCTAAAAAACTGTGCTTTTCTTTAAAACCACAATTCAACATTATGTCAACTTTTAGTATATATTTATAGATCTGAGAAAACTTTATTTATTAAATTTTTTACTTTTTTCTATAACATAATAATAATAAAAATAATAAACAGGGTGAGCAGTAATTTATAAGATGCATTTTCCAAAAATACTTCTTAAACTTAAGTGATTATGTAATTTATATTCATCACACTTTAAGGATTATTTGTCACAGATATAAAATAAAATAAATAAATAATAATAAATTTTTTTGGGAGGGGGGGGTAAGATTTGTCGAGTGAGTAACGTTGCCTTCTAATCAAGTTAGCGCGAGTTCAAGCCCGACTCGATGCAAGCCGGCTTTAATCTGATACCTAGATAATAAAGAAAAAATAATTAATATAAAGTATCGTAAAATGGCTAATGGTTAAATCAGAGAAAGTACAAAAAAATAATAATAATAATAAATTCAATAAGCTCGATAAATTATATTTTTATTTAATTATATGAAAGGAGTAAGAAGTTTCGGCCGACACTGGTTAACGATCTTCAATAATAGGTGCTTCACGAGCTTACCGAGTAACAATGAATTTCCACTTGGAAAAAAAGGTTATAGGTATAAAGTTTTTAGTAAAATTATATTTTAACCTACTTTACCTTAAAGTACGATAGTACTTTTTAATAATTCTTTATAATTTATTCATTTGTTCGGTTTAATATAGCTCATAGGGAAAACATAAAAAATTGAAAGTAATAAGGTTATTCCTTTAGTATTAGATAAGAATCGATCGTTATCTCTGATTTTAAATCAACATAGACTTCAAATATCCAGTGATATCTGATTAATAATATTAATAATGGAATAAACATATTAATATTTCAAATGACTTTGGATAAAGTCTAGCAACGATCCGTTGCAGTTTATTTTCAAATTCTTTTTTAAAAATGTCTGAATAATGGAGAGAATTTTAAACATGATTTTCCTGCTTGTCTGTATAACTAGATTTCAATTCTGGCGATAGTTCAGGGAGAGAAATATGAATCGTTTTATTTAATTCAAATATGAACAAAAAATTGGAAATTTATTTTACTAAAAAGGGCACATATTTATATAAAAAAATCTCTACTTATTACTTTACCATACAGCGTATGGCCAAGTATTGTAATTGTGCATGAAAAAAGTGGGTTTTTTCCTTCTTTTTTTCGAAATATCTCAAAAATGGCTGAAAGTATTTTGATTTAAAAAATTGAGCAAAACCATGGCATTTCCTTCTAAAAAAGCTCTAATAAGTGAACATCGAAAAAATTATATTTTTTGAGAAAATAATTGTTTTGTCTATGAAAATCAAAGATTTAAACCACCCCTTGTATACATTTAAGATTTTTTCGAGAGTGTAAAAGTTAAATTTTTTCGCTTTATATCAAAACAAATACCGTATTTGGTCTCTCTAAATAGTCTTTTATTAGAATCGATAAAAATATCTTGGGAATTAGTATTTTATTTTTCTTAAAAATCCAAAATTCACACCTCAGGGGGGACGCTTTGTAATCATTTCAGTTTTTTTTGATGTTGTCAAAGTAAAATTTTTATTTCGTCTCTCTAAATACTATTTTATTAGAATCGTTAAAAATATTTTGGGAATTAATAGTTTATTTTGCTATGAAAATCATAAATTCAGACCACAATTTTTTCGGTTTATGTGTGTCTAATTGTAAGTAAGAGATGAAAATGAATAATAAATAAATTTTTAAGTTCTCACTTTGTTTTTAGGCCAAATGTCTTGCTTAAATTAATTATGAGCCTCTGGGCTAGAATATTGAAATGAATTTCATACATTATAACTTGTTTACAAAGCTCGGAAACATTCTCGAAATGATTCGACTCGCCTAGCTTCTACGCAGCTTCTAATCTTCTTCGCCGAAATAGTTGCCTGCATACAGGCGCACGTGAAATTCTCAAATTAACCCTCTTTCTGCCAAGTTAAAACATGAAATTCGAAAGATGTTTCGTATATTTTAACTACTACAGTCCTTGATGTACATTTTATAATTCTTATTCCGGAACCACTTTATTTGTTTTATGTAGTACTAAGTGCCAAAATAAAGAGTCACACTATAAGAGATGAAAATTAATATTCTATTTAAGTTTATTGAGGACCACAAAAAAAGATTATATAAAGTTTTAAGTAAAATTATATTTTAAAGTACTTTACCCTAAATTAAATTTATTCATTTGATCGGTTTAATATAGCTCATTGTCAAAACATAAAAAATGGAATGTAATAATGTTATTTCCTGTAGTATTAGATAAGAATCGATCGTTATATTTTATTTTAAGTTAATATCGACTTTTATTTGCCAGTGATATCTGATTAATAATATTAATATAGGAATAAACATATTAAATTTCAAATGACTTTGGATAAAGTCTAGCAGCGATCCGTTGCAGTTTATTTAGTACTAGCTGCAAGGCCCTCCTTCGGCGGCCCTCTTGCTAGCCAGGGGGCACGCCCCCTGGACCCCTAGCCCTCGACCCCCCCCCCCCACAAAAAAAAAAAAAAAACACACACCACCCCCCACACCACCACCCCAACACTCCATTCCGCACCCTACTCCACCTCACTCCTCACCCCACCCCCATTCCACCCCCGCACCCACCCTCCGCACCCAGTTTTTGCATTTCTAGCCTTCTAGTGACCCTCAGATTATGTATACAAAATTTGGTTGAGTTTGACCCAAGAGAAAGAATTTTCATTTTTTGACCCCCCCCTTTTTGGGTGGTTTTTTGGGGAAATTTTTTTAAACAAAAGTCAGAAATTACATCCCCTACAACTTTGTTTATCATAAAATTTGCCGTAGGGTTAATAGTTTAGGAGTTATTTGATAATTTTCAATCGTGCGCCCCCCCCCAAACCCCCTTCTGGGGTCAAAATATCAAAACGTTATATAGCTAAAAACGTAAGTTAGAAGACATTTGATATAAATATGAAATTTCATAATAATCCCTTCAGCCGTTTTTACGTGAATCGTGAGCAACTTTTCGGAAACCACTGAAACAGACATACATACATACATACAGATAGGAATTTTGTTGAGGGTATTTTCGTTCATAACTTTGCTTGAAACGTGTGCAACCAAAATTTGGCGTGATTTGGAGCAATGTACAGAGAAAACCTTAATTTTATATATATATTATTTTGTAATAAATTCCATTTTTCTTTTTTTTTAGTTTGAAAATTTTACAATTTTTTAAGAACCCCTCCCTCTTATTTTTTTGACTCGATTTCAACCTAATCAGCTTTTAATCTCAATACAACAGAACTACATGTGATCTTTTGTTTTGATAATCACTCTAGCTTTTGAACTAGAGCGTACACAATATTTGGCAACGCACATCAGACTAACATTTTGATAAAATAATTAATATCTCGTCAAATATATTTTTTTCAATGTTCATTCTAAGAGTTTTTTTTCTAGGCCAAAACTCTATAGCTTCGTTCAATTTTTTATCCAAAGCCGTTTTTTAGATATTTTTAAAAAACGAAGAAAAAAACCCCTTTTTTCATGCACGATTTCACTTGATCAATGACCGTACCCTAGTGAAGTAAAAAATTGAACAGTTTATTAATTAAATTTATTAGTAGGGCAATTGTAACCATAGGTGGTTCGAAAGTTCATTTCCCCATAAATAACTTCAAAATTTGAGGAAAGCTTACTGAGTATTAAAAATTTGCTCCTTTTTTCTTCAATTTATAACTTCTTTAATGAAATTTCAATCAGGATACATTTTCCCCATCAATTAATTACATTTATACAAATATGTACAATGCTTAATATACATATAATGATATTAATGCAAGAAGATGTTTTCAATGGTGTTGGTCGAAAAAGGGCCCATCTGATTTTTTCCACTAGGGCCTATCTGATTTTATCCGCTCAAGGTCATCAGTTAATTTGGGTCAATCTGCAGGGGCCAAACTGAAATCAACATAAATATTAAAATTCAAAAGGGCAAACTGCATTTAAATTAATCCAAAGGGCCAATCTGACACTTTGTGTTCAAATTATATAGGTTTGCTTCAAGCAAAAATAATTAGTTATTTATTATAGATTTTTTTTTATTTTAGCTCTATTTCCACGAAGACATTGGAGGGCTAAAAGGGTCAAACTGACAGATTAGTCCTTTTGTTCTCTAGTTTTTAGCATAGTCACTTATGCTAAAGGGCCAATAATCAACAGTCTTGAATTTTTATTGTCTTGCAATTAACCAAGTGATCATTTAAATTTAAGATATATAATAAATATAGCTAATATTTACCATTAACCGTTACATTAACCGTTACCGGTTATAACCGTTACGACTATAAGCTTGCAAAAAAGAAATCGCAGTTTTCAGTTTCAGAAACAGTCTGGAAATTGCAAATTGACCCTTTTCTCCCAACACCATCGATTTTGTTTTAGTCCGAGATGGACTCCTGCATCTTGAGAAGGAGAAGACATTTCAGGGATTGCATCAGATATTAAATTGCCTAGGGATGCAGGTCTTGAAAGTCCCTTGATACTTGCTTAGACTAATCAGGATTAAAGCCATTCTTTGAAGGTTTTTATTTTATTTTTGTTAAGAAAAGCAGAGCTATATAATTTAATGAAAAGGGGTTGTTTGAGATTTATTTAAAATAATTAAAAAATTAGAGAGAAAGAGAAAGAAGTGGTAGAGAATTAATGAACTTATTAACATAAAGAAACTTGTATGTTTTGGTCTTTGGAAATAATTCACTTTCACGATAAATTTCAAAAATAAATGGCCGAATTTTAGACATTGTCTTGAGAGGTGTAAACCAAGTTCCTTATCCATTTCGTCAATTGTATTTTCAAAAGTAATATTTCAATTTAAGACGCAATTTCGTCTTCTCCCTGGCGGTGCTTGTCAGCTCATTGGGTTTGTAGGAGATACTCGAATAGAGTGATGCATATTTTACATCTCTTTGAGGCATAAAATATTTCTAGATTATTAATTCATGGGATATTTAATTAAGCAGTAATTCTTTTGTTTAGTTTAATGGCAAAAGCTGAGTTAAGTTAATTTTTTGTTAAATATCTCTTTATTTAAGAGATTCTTAATTCTCAAAGGTTGTTTTTGTTTATAGTATACCCTTATACACTAATATACATTAATTGTGGAATCATTCATTTTCTTCTTCTTTAATACCCTCTTCCTGTGGGAGGCCTTTGTTTTCTTTTCATTTTACTTACACAACAAATTGAAAGGGTGCCTTCTATAACAGTGTTTCTCAACCGCCGGTCCGACGGAAAATTTGACCGGTCCTCGGAGAATTTTCACCGGCCAGCTTTAAAAAATTTTCTGTGATTTTCATCAAAGACATATATATTACTTAATTTACTTATTGTAAATAAGTGATAATAAAAATGTTATAATTAAAGTGGGTGAAGAGAAAATTATTTTCGATCTTTGGGGTCTGCGATCGATTGGGAGGCGCTGGAATATTTAATTGTTTAATTAATGAATCAAGGCCTAGGCTGCGAAAAATAAACGAGGAGAGGATTAAAAAGAAATTCCATAATTCATATAGACAAAAGGTATTAGTTTGGGTTCAGGGATCAGTAGCTTAGTGGATATAGGAGTTAAAACTCTTATGACAAAGCATTGCAGTACACATGCAAAGATCCCGGGTTCGAGCCCTGGCTGATCCTTTTGTCTGTAATAAAAATAAACTTTTCTTCGTTCCCTAAATTTAAATGTGTTATAATTAACTTATATTGCAGGTCTTTAATACCTAATAAAAAATTTTTGATAAAAAAAACACCGGTCCGCAAAATTTTTTCTCAAATTTTACCGGTGTACTTGCCAAAAAAGTTTGAGAAACACTGTTCTATACAAAACTTATTCTAGACAAAAATTTCGAACATTTTATTCTTACATATAGTTGTGTTTCAAGTTCTCCTGAATAAAAAAAAAATTTTTAGAAAAGATCTGTATGTAGCAGTTTTCCAGTTAAGCCTATCAACTGATAATTTGTATTCGTTTATCCCCATGACTTTTAGGTGATGAAATTCTTGCTCTTTCCTGACACTAATAACCTCAATCTTGTGTCCTTCAAGACCAGGGTGCCCAGGCACCTTCATCTCCCTCCTTTTGCTTGATCACTAACTTCTCTTCGGTAATTCAAGTGTCTGTCAATTCTCCAGCGCTCTGTCTTTTCGGGGCGTCCCTTTTTGCACTTGCATTCGATCAGATTGAAAAAAAAATAGTTAAATAAATATAAATATATTTCCTTAAAAAAGATGCTCAAATCTTTAGTTTTATTTATTCCTTAAGATTGACTTTACATATGTCTTCAGCTACTTAGACTGGAGATTAATTTTATGCCGATACTGGAAAGAAAACCTAAAGAATGAACCACTCCCTCACAATAAAAGTACCTACAGTGGGTCTTTAAGGTTCAAAAATCTTCTCTATAAGTTATACTCCAAGATAGTTTTACTTTATATACTCAAATAGTTTTGAAAGAATGTTGCTAATGAGCTTTTATGCCAAGCGGACGCTTGTCTGATGGCCTCGTGGTTTTCTTGAGCTGAAGTGGTTCCGTAATAATTGAAGAGCAATGAGTGTGGCTCCTATTAACAGATAGACATACCAAAGATTTTGTAAATTCGATAAACTTTAGGATACATTACGTTTACGATGCCTGGATATATTCAGAAAAATAACTTACAGTGATTGATAGTTAATTGGAGAATTTTATCCCAATAATTTCCTCTTCCAATCCCGGAGAATTTTATCGGAGAGCTTCTGCCTTTAATATCAACATTTCCCTATTTCATTAAGGAGTATTAAATTCTTTGTTTCTAACGAAAATAAAATTAATTTTAATTTATATAAAGGCTTATAACTTATATATATGTGATTTATTTTTGAAAGGAGGTTATACACCAAGGATACAGTTAATTGTTTTTCTTTTCTTTATTAACTGACAAGCTGACGTTTCGGTCCATGTTGAGAGATGGGAAATATGCTCTCTTACTTTTTATTTTCCCCTTTTTCTGTATGATGGGATTTGAATCCATCAGAAAGCTCATTTTTAGAGTTAGAAAACTGAAAGTTTTTTCTCTAAAAAATATCTATCTATATTATTAAATGAGCAATTCTTGTATATATAATTTAATCGGTTTAATCGTATGTTTCCTATATTTGATTCAATCGCGAATCGAATGTAGGTGATTTTTGTCAAATATTAAGTGAAAATATACCACCTGTTCAGAAAAATGTCTGTACATATTAATAGGCTCAGACTTAGGCACGCGACAACTCCCGAGTACATGCATAGGGTTGGTCTCAGAGACCACCCTTTCTGTAGATGTGATTCGAGCTCCCGGGGGGACATTAACCATGCCCTTCTTGGGTGTGGGTTGTCTCGACGAAAAATAGACCGATTTTATGACAGGGTTCGGGGAAAGATCCAGTTCGCTACAAATGCGCAGATATTACTTGCCTGCATATCCGAAGGGGGAGAACTAGGGAAGCTGGTTCTTCATTTCCTTATATCACTGGGCTGTGATATTTTTTGATGAGTTTTTAGGTTGCAATTTGTTTTATTTAATTTTTTTTTTTATTTTTTTGTTTTGTTTTTTGTAGAGTTAATGTGAATATATTGGCTGGCAAAATGGGTTTGATGCCCGATGCCAATGGATAAAAAAAAAAAAAAAAAAAGTTAAAATAATATCTGAACTTATTTATTTATTTCTAACTTGAAATAGTTAAGTTAAATAAATTTATTATTTTCTCATTAATATATTAAAGAATAATTCACACATTAATGAGAATTGTTTTGGTCAGCGCTTTTTGAACAAGATATAGATATATCTCGAGACTACCGCTGGTTGAAGCTATTGGACTCTGCTGAGTCTTAAGTTTGGACCAAGAGAGAATCAAAAAAGATATGATCCATTTACCTATAATCCAAAGTCATTATTGCGTTTAGCCCGCATGACACTTGGATGAATCACCAAATGAATTTGAAATCTGAGATGTTATATATTCAATCTCCCAGTCCAGAGCGCCCGATCTGTTACCACGTACGTTAGGTGCTTGCCAAAATTATAAATTCTTATTAAGGTTTTTTTCTCTTTTTTTAAAGATATTGAAAATATTCGCACTCAAAACTTTAATATATGTACCTATGTATATTGTATAGGCTTAGCATAAATCTCGGTTTGAACGAATGGTTCAGGTGTCTCCGGTCAGTTTGTCATTTTTCCCGGTTTTTTTGGAAAAAATTATTAAGTGCTGCCTCGGCAAGACTAAATTTTAAACTGGATTTTCGGACGCGATTAAAAATACAACGAAATAGAGGAAAAGCAAAAGAAAATTGTTTCCAAGACTCAGTACGCTTGCTAGTTAGAGCAGAACAAATAATTTTTTCATACATTTTTGTCTTAATTTTAACTTAAGTCCAATTTGAATATTCTCTCTCTATAATATAGTATAGTTTTTGGTCCGAGTGCAAAAGGTCATTCCTAGAATAATAGAAATTAATCTCTAATAGGCTGAAAAAAGGCTTGAACTTGTATTTGGCATCAATGCAATACACCTTAGCTCTAAAGAAATATAGATCATTCATACACCCCCTTTGTAATTATTTTCCTCGATCAGATTCTAATGAAAGAATCGATCACCCGCATAATAAATAATAAAAAAGTAAAACTTTTTCAAGACTCGCTACAAGTGATCCCCCCGTAGTAATTATTTAAAACTTAAATATAAATTGTTCATTTATAGCTATACGATTAACATCCTCTTAAAATATCATTAGAATAATTCAAAAAATAATATTTTCTGCCTTTTGAACGTGATATTCCAAAATCTAATCAGTACTTTGTATTGACTATCCGTTCTTGGGCTATCGTGGGTATCGGAATTCTTTTTTTTTAGATACTATCACGGCATTTGAAATGAGATTAAATCATTTATTACCCTACAAGCCTGCTTTGGCTTATGTACGAAATTCTCTGACTCCCAAGACCTCTTTTAAGTGAATCACTACATTCACCAATACGTTTGTCCTCATGACTTCTAGAGACTGAAACTCTATTACGGATTCTCTTTCCAGAGTCTAGAATCTTCAATCCTTCAAGACCCGGGCACAAAGGTACCTAGGTCACAGCCCTTGCTTCTCTCTTCTTCTCCAGTAATGACCTGTCAAGACTAAACCCATATATCCGAGTATATATACATTTCTTTTGTTAGAGCTAAATAAAAAAATGTTTCTAGAATCTCAGTATATAATTATGAAAATGGTGACGATATATAATTTTTTAAATTACATCAATTAATCTTATTATTTGTCATTTTGAATAAATAATTAATTATACATAATTACAGTAATTATTTGAAAAACCATTAAAAACTTTTCAAGCTTGTCAAATTTTCCATTAATTTTCTTTTTACGAGAAATTTGTAAAAGGTTTGAATGGGATTATCCTCTTTGATTAGAAGGGAAATGACGAAGTGCATTCAGCCAATGTATTGTCAAGGGATTATCTACAGGACGGGCAAAGTAGGACTTGGGCCGTCCAAGTTTTAATCGAGTGTGGACATTGACGTCAAGGGCGTTGTTGGCTTAGCGGAATCTCCTATTCTCTGCTGAGGTGCCAATTACAGAGCCACTGTTTCAAAGCCCGCCTTATTCCTTTTCTCTGTTCCTGGCAACTTACCCTCAGACAACTATTCCATCAACTTGATTAGAGTTAATTATAGAATGAACATATACTCAAATGGAGGTGCAAATATTTCTTTAAAAATAAAAACAATAATAATAATAATATTTATATCACAAACGGTCTATTAATTGCAAAAGTGTGTTTCGTATTCAATTTGTAATGATCGTCAATCGTCTTCCACCTTTTTTAAAAAATTATAATTAAATTAAATTTTTGCTTTTTATTTATGAAACTATTTTCAATTATTATTCTTTAATTAATTTTACTTAATTTATTTATTTATTTTAATCATTTGAGGGTGTGCAGCGAGTTTGTAAAATTTCTCTGGCTTATTCCCTAAATAAATATTGGTGTTGGGCGAATAAGGGGATATTTGATAAAACACTTATTATTGTTTAAAAAATTGCGCAACACAGGCTGTTTGCGCAATAATGTTTGCCAGTGTTTGATGCGTTGCGCAAATGTTTGACAAGTTTCAAACATGTTTGATATCTTTTGCACAACTGGAGCGTTTGCACAACGCGTTGTATTGTGTATGGGCGAGTTGCGCAATATTCTTCAGTTGTCTGCCGGTTTTCTTGGTGAAAGGTTCACTTGTACAACGCAGCGATGTGCATCGCTTTGTTGCGCAATTTCTCTGGCAATATATGGGCCCCGGCAAACGTTGCGCAACAGAACGTTGTGCATCACTTTGTTGCGCAAATTGTTTGACAGTGTATGGGCCCCTTAATAATGTATCACTCGAGTCCATATTAAATATTTTTGTATCAGGAATAGCAGATAACTGGATTAAATAATAAAAAACAGAGAGCTTTTATTATTTTTGATAAACAGTGATTGCGCCACTGAGAAAGTCAAAATAAATTGACGAAACGCCTTTAATAAAAGCTCTGTGTTTTTGATTATTTAGTTCAGTCCCCTCCTGTTACAAACATATATCTATAATAATATTTATTATGGAATTGAATAATCAATATGGTATTTATGTTTCATATGAATAAAATATAATAGTATTGAATAAACTTGATTTTTCATTTCTCAAATTACTGTTTCTCATAGTGTAGTATGGTCCGCTGATACATTTTTCAATTTTTCAAGGGAAATACCCCTTCTCCTTCATAGTGAGCCATGATTAATCAAAAATTTGTCCCAGAACAACCAAAGTTTGATAAGCACTATTTTAAACAGCTATCAAATATTAGGGTTGCCTACCATTACGTAGAATAGCGGAAGGTTTTAGAGTCCTATTCTATTGCATTACAAAAACTATACTAATAAATTAATAATCAAATAGTTTTCTTTTTAAGTTAAATTTAATTTTTTTTCTTTTACAGGTGAGTTCTCTTTACTGATGAAGTTAATGCCTGCATTCTAGTCTAGATTTTTTCTTCATATTACAAAAGTAAGTAATATATACTATACATAATGTTTAGCTTTAGTATTATTTAGGGCCGGTTTGTCAACTGACTAAGCTTAGTTTTCATTTTACATGGCACTAAATGTAGTCATTATTCATTCTTACTTTTTTTTATTATTTAATTTTTATCTGACTTAATATTACAGAAAGTTTATATTTTTAATGCTTATTTATATATATAGTTGTTCACTGCTGATTTGTTCAGATCTGGTTCATATTAGATAAAATTTTGTGAAATGAGTAAATGAAAATAGAAACTTTTAAATTAGTTCCTATTGCTGTCACAATTTTAAAATGTAAAAATAATCCAATGAATGTTGTATTAAATAACATTTTAGAATATATTTTATACTGTAATGAAGCTGTTGAAGCTTTTATTTTTGTGATTAATTTTATTAAGAGTTGAAATTTTATTAAAATCACATATAATTATAATTAGTAATATATTAAATACGAATAAATAATAAAATAAAACTTAAAATTATCTGTAAAAATTCTGAAGGATAACTACTATTATAAGGATAAAGTCTACAGAGTTCCAAATTTTTTTGAACGATTATTTTGGCCGAAATAAAAAATTGAAATTTCAATGCCAAAAAACCCATGTTATTTAGATGGGAAACTTGCATCGCTATGCGGCACTAGGCTCAAATTGAGATAGAGACTTGCGGGTATTTTGTTTATTTATTGTGAACCATATAAGCCTCTATCAGCAGCAAAAATTCGAAAATATCCAAAATAAGGACCACCCTAATTGTTAACTTAATTTATTTCAATGCATTGTACAGGGTGGGGCATAAAGAAGATCTATCACATTTTGAAAAGCTAGAAAAAAATGAAAAAAATTTAATTAGAAAAAAACTGAATAAATTTTTGAAAAGAACTATAAAATAATTTTTTTAAATGTGTTTTAAACATTATCAGAAAAAAAAGGGGGGTGAGTCAAAAATAAAAATTCTAGCCCTTTCGACCAAACTCAACCAAATTTTGTGTACATATTCTGTGGGGCCCAAAAAAGGCTAGAAATGCAAAAACTAACCAAATTTGGTATACATATTCTGGTCGAAAGGGCTGAACTTAATTTTTGACCCCCCCCGCATTTTCGGTGATTAGTTTTTACATTTCTAGCCTGTTAGGGGCTCACAGAATATGTATACAAATTTTGGCTTAGTTTGGTCGAAAGGGCTAGAATTTTCATTTTTGACCCCTCTCCCCTTTTTGTCTGATAATCTTTAAAAGACATTTAAAAAAATATATTTTTATATTCTTTTCAAAAACATATTCAGTTTTTTCTAGTTAAATTTTTTCATTTTTTATAGCTTTTCAAAATGTGGTAGATCTTTATGCCCACCCTGTATAATTAAAGAAAATGTACCAAAATGAACGAATGAAAATAAGTAGCTGACATTGAGGGAACTTGGAATTCATGGCGAAGAAGATAAATGCCGCTCCTGATTTCGAAACTCAATATATCCGCAGAGGCTACTCAACAGTTCATCTGATAGATAACATAGAAGATATATATCAGAATCAGAGGCAGCCACTGAGTCCGAGAGACAAATATGATTAGTTCAGCAGCTCCAAACATTAACATACACTTTCCATTGATCATGAATTTCAATGTGTTAATTTGGCTTCGATAAATGTATCCCTTGAATCGTAAAAGTTAAATATTCCAATGAAGATTGATGTATTCCATCAGAACCCATTTTCTTTAAATAGATTTTCGAATTTTTTTTTGATTCTCTATTCTATGTTAACATTGGCTTTTTCCATTAAAGAAGGGAAAAAGAATACATCTGTACAAAAATTGATCATTTTATTTTATGCAAACAGTCCAAGAATCGTTGTTTCAAATGGCGCTATGAAGAAACTTTTGGAAAGGGAATGCTCAACTAAATTGAATTAAGGATTCTTTCCTTCTCTTATGGAAACAAAATTTATACAAAGTTTAAGTGAAGGATCTCGATTTGGGTGCATTTCTGTATCCTGAGAAGAGCCAAAAAAATCTTATTGATTGAAAGCAAATCTGATGAAGTTTCTTACACGCGAGTAAATAAATTTGTTTAAATTAATCATTTAAAATATTTTGTTTAATACTATCGCATAAGACATTTTTAAAATGTCTTATTTCTCAAGATGTAGAGAAAGCAACATTAATTGGAAGAAAAAATAGTGGAAAATGTTAAAGACGGTACGGTGTACGGTTCATTAAATTTTTGTAAGTGAAAGCTGAAATTTAGGCCAGAGATATATAGTTTATTAATATAAACTCGAGTGCCGAATTTCAGCTCATTAACAACTACCATATACCAATAACAATTCGATTTTTTTTTGATATATCCATTTTTCAATTTAAAGTTCTGAAGCTATTAGAATACCCAAAATCAAATATTTTAGAAATACAAATATATTGGCACCAGAATGAACTTTCTATGTATTTATTGAGATATCATGGGTGTCTTAAGACAAGCAAAATAATCATTTATCAAAGTTTCAAACACTACAATACTGTAGGATTTGTGGGGCTTCGGAGAAAGCTTAAGAGATTTTGGCCCTGAATCTGCAAAGAAGTCATGCCTAGGCTGATGTTTTGTTTGACGAGAGGCTAGGTCCAGGGCAAGATGGCTTGGCTGGATCCTAAAATATTATAAGCAAAAAATATACAAATTGTTGAGGGAACCTAATAGATATATACTTCTGGTAGACAGACTTGATAAAATCATTATTTATTTTTAATAATAATTTACATTTTAGGTTTCTTTAGCTCTTATAATTTTGTCATGTCCGTCCATATGTGACAGTATCTTACTTTTATATCTTATAGTACCATTTTGTTTTTATTGATTAAATTTCATAGACGTATATTTTTAACATTTACTACATATCTATGTCAGGTGTAAATATAGAGAAATTGTTAAAAAAGAAAAAAATAGACATACCTATAAAGTGATAAAGTGTGCTGATGAAAAAATCAGGCACGTCATCGAGTGGTCTAATTTTGTCTAGATCTTTTCAAAATCCTATTAAATTTACTTTTTATAACTTTTATTTTGACGCTCTATAAGCCTACAAAGTCTCTAGTATAGTGCCCCCTATAGTTTTGCAACCCTTTGATTTAAAAATATAAAAAAGTTATTGCAAATAGCTAAGCTTGGGTACTTTCGAAGAAAAATATTTTAGTTGCTATCCATTCATAATTATAACACAGACTACATTTAGTATACAGGAATCTATTATGTATTACTTACCTATAGTATTTTAGAGCATCGCAATTTTTTGAAAGATTAATATTCCATTAAACCGGAGATTTTTATTTACATTTCAAATTTAGATACTTTGTTCAGCTATTAATTGTCTTTTTGTCATAAAATTATTGTCTAAATCATGGAATGTTTTTATCGGTTTAAAGTAAATCTGAGTTATAAGATATATTACTACCTTCTTCTAGTTACTAATTAATGAGTTATATAAAAGTTTTATTGTCGAAAGAAGCAGAATTGCTTATTTTATAACACCTCTTTTCTCTCATTGTAAGAAAAATATCTGGCATAAAAGGAACGTCTTGGGCAGTTTTTATTTGTATCAGGCAGAAGCACCCTCTTTGATTTGCTCTTATAGAAATCCTATTCTTGGATCGATATATACTAGTATATATATATAAAGGTACATAAATTGTAAATTGAATAATGATCGCTCTAATAACGTTATCTTTAACTATTTCTAAGGTCTTCTGAAGCCGCTATTTTGAACACCAATTAACTAGTTATATTATAAAATAATGACAACGAATTCCTTGAATGCACAAAGCACAATAGTAAAACAATTAGCAATACAAAGTTGGCAGGAAGTTGAGTGGCGAGCCTTTGTCCCCTTTGGTCGACAGTTTGGGTAGGGATGGCCGACGACGACGACGACGACGACGACATCCCACCAAACTTTACTAATAAGCATCAGCCAGTAAGCACAATGCAGCAGACACTGCGCCAAAGGGTCTGCTATGCGAGGAATATCAACCGAGAATGCCTTCTTAGATAGTTACGACTTTTCAACCGGAAATCGAACAAGTTACTTTAAGTTTCGTCATTAGAATTTCACCATATATATTTATAGAAAGTGTTAAGAATTTCTTTGTTAGGAATATAAAGAAGGGTTAATATTTACTTTTCTTTATCATTTCTACAAAAAGACGTTGAAATTAGATCGAGTTACTTTTGATCAAACATGAATTTAATTTATTAAAAAAAAATTTTCTACGAAAATCACATAAGTCAAGTTACCATATTTAATTTTTGCTTTACCATTACCCCATGTGGGTAAAATAGCTACTTGAAAGGGATAATCAGACTAATTAATATAGTATAATTTGATAAAGCAATAAAGTTATACAAATTGAAACTGAAATATCATTTAGAATTTTTGGTAGAAAAACAAATAATAACCATGAAAGTATCTGTAGTACAGAGAAAGGGCAGAAACGGCTCTACGGTCAGCCAGGGAGTCGAGTGAATTAGTTAGGGCCGGGTCTCCTATTAGTTTAATTACTCGTTTCTGAATTGCATTCAGTGTGGCAAAATAATGTTTGGAGGCCCCTCTCCACAGATGAGAGCTTTATTCGAGACAGGGACGAATTTGAGCCTTATACAGTGTAAGAAAACTTGGGCGATGATCCATTTGAACGAATTATTATATTGACTTCTCATTGACTTTCTTAGATGTAGGTATTAAAAATTTTAAAATTGTTTTTAAAAATTTTCTGATCAGTCAAACTGGTTACAAATCAAAAACCTTTTTTATTAACTTTTGTTGGACTTATTTAACGTGACTTTTTTAATGCTAATTTTGCAACAATTTTCAACTCCCATTCTCCCATAAATTTTAATGACGCACTCTGGCTCTTGACTCACCCCCCTTCTGGACACGCCTGCTAAAAAACATTTCTTGCCTTTTATAAAATGTTCTCTCTTTTTACAAGAGAGCCTTCTCTGATTTGCTCTTTTAAAACAACTTGACGAGGGGTGAACCGCGACCTAATATCGTGTACACCTACTTCCACTTACACCTTCATTTCCAAGTAGAAGGCAATAGATGAAGGGGTATTATCTAATGAATTCCAAAATAATTCCACATAATTCCAAAGACATGATGTACACGTTATTTCAATGGCGGTTCACCCCTCGCAACTTGCTATACTCTCGGTACGAAAATTTATTAATTTGTTTCTCCCATTTCCACCATTAATAGAGATATTAAAACTGATTACCCTACTTGCTATTTTATTTGTTTAACGAACATTTGGTCATAGATTTTATTTTTTTAATTCTTTATCACGAATCAACTGTGGTGCCCCATTAAGCCCGGCGACGAGGGCGGCTAGCCGCATGGCACCCTCCACCCACGACCCTTAATCCGGACTGATTGACAGAAATAAAATTATAAACTGATTGAAAGAAAGAAATTTATCTAGCTCACAGAATTACAGCAAATGTTTATTTTTTTTATTATTATCATTTATTTATTTATTTTTTTCAAAATGAATTTGAGTGGAAAATGTATCGTGATTTTTTTATTATATATAACAAATTATTGAAAATAAATATATGATTATATTAACATATTGAATCTGGTTTATGAAATTATTCGATTGGAATAATTGTATTGTGAAAAAAGAGAAACGATCATTATGAGAGGAATGAATATCAATGAAAAAACAAAATTAATCCAATAAATATTAAATTATTATACTAAATATAAAAGTTGGATGGATATCCATGGTGTTCTCTTTATGAACATTGATTTTACATTTACGTAGCAGAAAGAGAGAGAGTATTGTTCAACGTTGCACCAGAGTTATGCAAAGGTATTCACTCCATTGAATTATTCTGATGGATTTCGAAAAGGACTGACTATGCTGTCATTCAATCACGAACTTCAGCTCACGTACACCTATCTCCAATCTAAATTGTTCTTCTCAGGCATACGAAAATCATAAACATCTCTCATCTTTGTCTTATCTTTTGGAATAATTATTGAAGGAGACAATAAAAGAGTGTGTCTTCTGCTGGAATTATAAATTTTATTTATAACGAGACTATAGTTTCGAGAGCTTTACCCTCTTCATCAGTCTATTACAATTGATTCACAGGAATTTAATGTATGAATGGAGAGTGAAGGAATAATTATTATTATATTGGAAATGCGTTTTCTGAAAATCCAAAAAATAAAAGCTTTTATTTATTAAACTAAATAGCTGTTGACCCGTCGCCTCGCTCCAGACAACCTAAGCTCTGTCAAAATACAATAATAAATCAAGGGGTGCCCATAGGGGGGGGGGGGGTTAAGACGCAGAGTGCGTCATTGAAATTTCTGAAGGGGGGTTGACAAGGTTTCATTTATCATTATATGCTAAAAATAAAATCGGTCAAGTCTTATAACTTAAACCAAAGGTAATAAAAAGCTCTTTAGGACTTAATAAAATGGGGGGTGGCCCAAAATATCATATTTCATTAAAAATTAGAACATTTATTTTTCAATTCGATAATTTTTTAAATACATATTTTTACCCTCTCATCTCATTCTTAAGTGTTTTTGTAATATAAAATAGGTACTCGCATCAACCCTTTTAAATAAAAATAAATAAATATTACACAATTTTTAGTAAAATTTATTAAATTTTGTTAATTAAAAATAAGATTGAGATGTTTCTCAATCATAGTATCATAGGAAAGTGTATCTTTATAACTTATAGCCTTTACATGTAACAAAGTGGTGACCCTAGTAGCACAATGTTTCAAACTATATAGTTACTATATAGTTTGAAACAACATTATGTACTAAGGAAGTATTAGTTAGTCCCTCTAATTAAATTATAATTATAAAAAATGCATTTGAAAATTTATAAAGTAATTCAATCTTGGAAAATATTCGAATTTTGGGTAATCTTATCTAGTTACGGGTTTCTTTCAATTCGTATTCCTCTCATTTGGAGAGAATACTGAAGACACCTTCGACGGCCTTGTGCAGCCAATCAAAGGCAAACAACCCTTAATTTCTACACTTATAATTATATCTTATTCATAACATTCTTATAAACGAGCTGTTACAGGCGTACTCGCCACTCGACCCCCCACGGGCAGCTTACTGTAGCGAACCCAAATACTATATCGGATCACCAAATTTTTTCCGATTTCAACCAAAAGCTTGCTATACTCCGTCTAGCCTATATCAAGCTTAAGTTTCACATTTCGTATTTCTAGGACTTATGGTTGCGAAACGCAGGGGGGGGGGGGGCGGTTCATACGTACATACGCACGCACTGACCAATGGATTTTTGGCCACTTTTTGGCCTCTGGGGTCCACAATTTCCGGTTTTATATCCTAAAACCGATTTTCAATTATTAAGGGCCTCGATTCCTTACACCTAGAAGTTACAAAATTAAATGAATTTTTTTCATCTCTGAGATACAAGCTCTCAAATAGTCAGGACCAGACTGTCCATCGCAATACTTCACCATTATATTCTATGAATATAAATGTGAAAGTAATAAATACACATGGCAAAACACTAGGGGCTAAAAATCTATTTTAGATTATGTTGTTTCAAATTGTCTCAACAATAATTTTTTTAGATTAAAGCATTTTACTAAATGTTAATGGTTAAACTATATACTTCTACTCCAACCACAATCTGCTTTTCTTAGCATTTTTATCTTGAATGAAAAAAATCTTCATTAAGTAAAGTTAAATTCCTTACTTGCTCAAATAGATTTTACTTTTCAAAAACGATATACAATCTTTGAATAAAATAATTCACGAGCCTTTTTAGAGTTCTTTTGATTACGGGTAAAAGATTGTGCTCAGATGGATTGCACTTTGTGGTCATTGTGTGTCAAAGTGAATCTTTCTTTTGTCGGTAAAAGACATACTTCATTCATACTTGAGAATCTTTAATATCCCTTAATGGATTTTCTATAGTACTTCATTTTTTGTTTAATATAAAATCGTTTTATCCCTTTCATACGCGTTTCTTTCTGGTAAATTTTATTTTAATATCATTCCGGATTAGAAATTCTTTTTTCGCCATTGAAAAAAAATCTTTGCCAACAAGTGTTTTTTTAATGTGTATCTTTTCCTCGGCTTCGAAAAAATATAACTACTGAAATATTTCTCGACTGTTTTAAATTTTAACTTTATTTCTCATTTTTTTTATAAAAGAATTCCATGAATAATTTAAACAAGAAAGGGTTAGTTGAAGAAACGTAAAAGATCGTGTAAGCTTTATTTTATCCAAGATTCTCTCCAGAATGTGTTTTAATATTCTTTCGTCAAAGTAAATATTTTGATATCTTTACGTTTTTAACATTTTACTTTCTTCTAACTGGCTGAAAACATCCATAAATGTAACTAATTTTGTTATACAAAGAAAGAAGATAAATTCATTGAAATAATTAAAAAATAAAGTGAAAATTTTAATGTTGTTATTTTTTGAGGAATAGCTAATAAATGTGTAAACGAAAGTTAATTAAAGTATTGTCGCTATATATTCAACTTGAAGGTTAAATATCGCCTCGTGAGACGTGTATGTTTCTTAACATCAAAATCTTCAGATTATTAAATGTACTTTAATCAATGATATTCTGCCATATTATTGGATTTGTAATTTTAATTAACATCTAGAACGCATCAATAATAAGAAACCAAGTAAAAGACTGTATTGAAAATTGAATAAGAAAATATATACCTATATATTAGTGATAAAGATCGAAGGTCTTATACAAGGAGAAAATGTAATGACTTAAACTTAACTTTAAGTACATTCGATCGAATAAAAAAAATCAATTCTTGTATAATAGTGTAGGAATCGATTTTCTGCTTTTTTCAATTAGAAATGTAATTTATTTTTCGATGTTAATCGATTCGTGGCTTATGAAAGACTAATTAGCGAAGAAGGAGACCACGCCTTTTTATAATTAATCGAGCGCGATCTAGGGAAAATTATTAACCAATCACCTTAATTACCAATTAAATCGACGGCTATAAAAGAGGCAAAGCCGTAATTAGCGAGTCAGTTGTAATTCAGCCCTCACTGTGTGAAGAGCTGTAAATACGCTCTCCAAAAGTTCGCCTGACGACTTTGGAACGATTGAAGGGACAAAACTGTCTCATTACGATATTCTGTAACCACGAAGAAATAATAAATTACGGGCCTTGTGCCATTTATTTTGACGAAAGCATTTTTCACGCCCTCCGGGCAACTTCTTATTTTGAAGAAAGCATATTTCACTGCCCCAGGGCAACTTCTTATTTTGAAAAAGCATTTTTCACGGCCTCCGGCCAAATTCTTATTTTGGGGAAAGCAAATTTCACGGCTTTACGCCACCAAGAGAGGTTATCACCTCTGAAGAAAATCGCCGACACCGGAGCTCCACCGATATCTTTCCATCAAGCCTTTCGAGTCAAAAACTCATCTTCATCCATCATCGGGATTATTCCCTACAAATTTGGGGGCTCGGCCGCGGATTCGTTAAAGGCTTTATCGGACGGAGCTGGACCATCTCGGTTCGGACCCGAGGAGGTTTGTCTCGACTCGCCTCGAGGCACCGACCGTTTTTGCGCGGGCAAACACATTTACCGCGCGCCCGGCAGCCAAGCGACGAGCGAAGGCAGGCGGCGTGGCAGGCAGCAGCAGCGGCCATCGACTGAAACGATTGAGTGAGGGTTAAGCAACACGACGACGGCAGCGCCACTCGCGGATAACAGCTGAACCAGCCACCCATAGGAGTAGCAGCAGGAATACGACAGAAGAATTAAATAACGAGGTAAGAGCCGACAATCCCACTGCACACCTACACACCTATCCCTCTTATCAGTTATAAGACCACTATACAGTCATGGAACACAGTCCAATCAATTTTAGGGACGTAGAACCGCTAATAAAAAAATTCAACGGAACAGACAGTTATTCAATAGAAAGATGGGTGCAGGACATAGAATCCGAAGCAAGTATTCAAAGTTGGAATAGCTTGCAACTATTTACCTTTGGCAGACGGCTAATAACTGGACTAGCTAGGCTATTCGTAGAAAGTGAAAGAAACATTAATACGTGGGATAAATTAAAAGAAGCATTATTAGAGGAATTTTCATTGCAAGTGAGCAGCGCGGATATTCACAAGCAGCTAGCCAGAAGAAAATTGCAAAAGGGTGAGCACGTTTATGAATACTTCCTGATTATGAAAGAGATAGCAAGCAGGGGAAACTTAGAAGACAAGGCATTAATAGAGTATATACTGGACGGTATACAGGACAATAGTCCTAATAAAGTAATACTCTATGGAGCAAAAACGATAAAAGAATTTAAAGAAAAGTTAAAAATATATTCGGAAATCACTTTCAAGTCAGCTAACGTAGCAAATCATGCATGCAATAGACAGCCAGTTAGCAGTAAGGGTGGAAACGAAAACCTAATCACCAAAGAAGACCCACCCATGAACATAGTTACAGTAAATAGTCAAAAAACGAAATCCAATCACAAGATCATTTCAATAAGCAACCACAAGATTAACGCCTTAGTAGATACCGGTGCAGGCTTATCGCTCATGAGCGAAGACATCCACAAACAGCTAGGTTCACCACAATTAACAGATTCAAATATTATTCTGAATGGGTTTGCATTTTCACGAACCGGAAGTAAAGGATATTTTAAAACGACCATACGAATTGACAACGAAGATTTTAATATTAAATTTTATGTAGTTCCAAACGAAACAATAGACGAACAAGTAATTTTAGGAATCGATCTGATAGATCAGGCCGAAATTAAAATAGGACAAGATGACATTCAAATTATTAAAAACATAGACGTTAATAAAATTAATAAAACAAGAACGGAAACAGAATCTCATTTAATAGATGAACTACGCATGGAAAACAATTCATTAAAACACGAAATTCAGTCAATGAAAAAGGAATTGAACAGTTTAAATAGAAGTCTCAACGAAGAAAGAAAAATTCAAAGAAACGAAATTAACCATTTAAAATTAAGGAACAACGAACTGATAGATCAAAATAATTCATTAATCGAAGTTATAAATTTAATTAAACACGAAAACAGGGAATTACACAAGAAATTATCAGATCAAGACAGTTATTTTGCGAAAACAGCTAACGCTTTGAAAGAAGAAAATAAAGATATCTCAAGTAAAGAAAGTCATTTAGAAGATGGTCAAGGGACAAATTCACCTATGAACAAAGACAAGATTAAGGGGTTTCAAGCAAGAAGAATTGGGGAACTTACGAAGAAAATTAGAATCAAAAGCCAAAATGATTACGCAGCCTATGACGTTACAAAGTTTAGTGGTCTTAAATCTGATAAAATTAATTTCAATTTCCCCTCAATACCAGTTAAAACCCATGTCGGTCCCTTACCTCAGACTATATTAAGTGTTCAAGAAGATACCCAAGTGAAGTGTTGTGTTAATTATAAAAGTGTAAAAAAAAAAAAAGTGTTAAATTAAGTGCCATGTGCAGAAGTAAAAAAAAAAAAAGTGAAAATTAGTGTGTGAAAGTGTTAGTTTTTAAGTTAAAATCAAAGAAATAGACAATTAAAAAACACTAAGTTTAAGCATAAAATTTTTTTTTGTTTTGTTCAAGTAATTTTCAAGATCAATTTGTTTTGTAAAAAATAACAATAGTTAAGTTTAGTTTTAAGTGCTATTTCATTGTAAAAAAAAATAATAATAATTCTGTATTTTATGATTAAGTTAAAAATACCTAAACGGTTTTAAAGAAGAAAAGACAATAACTAAATTAATTTTAAGTTGAAATATTTAACTATGTAAAAGATGATTGGTTAATAGATATAAGTTCCGGGTCGTAACTTGATTGAGAAAGGGGAGAAATGTAGGAATCAATTTTCTGCTTTTTTATTCAATTAGAAATGTAATTTAATTTTCGATGTTAATCGATTCGTGGCTTGTGAAAGACTAATTAGCGAAGAAGAGAGACCACGCCTTTTTATAATTAATCGAGCGCGATCTAGGAAAAATTATTAACCAATCACCTTAATTACCAATTAAATCGACGGCTATAAAAGAGGCAAAGCCGTAATTAGCGAGTCAGTTGTAATTCAGCCCTCACTGTGTGAAGAGCTGTAAATACGCTCTCCAAAAGTTCGCCTGACGACTTTGGAACGATTGAAGGGACAAAACTGTCTCATTACGATATTCTGTAACCACGAAGAAATAATAAATTACGGGCCTTGTGCCATTTATTTTGACGAAAGCATTTTTCACGCCCTCCGGGCAACTTCTTATTTTGAAGAAAGCATATTTCACTGCCCCAGGGCAACTTCTTATTTTGAAAAAGCATTTTTCACGGCCTCCGGCCAAATTCTTATTTTGGGAAAGCAAATTTCACGGCTTTACGCCACCAAGAGAGGTTATCACCTCTGAAGAAAATCGCCGACACCGGAGCTCCACCGATATCTTTCCATCAAGCCTTTCGAGTCAAAAACTCATCTTCATCCATCATCGGGATTATTCCCTACAATAGGGAGAAGGTGAAATTTATTTTTCGGTTAAAGTCAAAGGTACCTTTAACTACTGGAGACGGACCTTTGATCATTTAACACAATAGAGGTAGGAAAAGCCCTCAAAATAAATATAATCGAAAATCATAGGTGATTTACATATTTTATTCAGTGTTTTAGATAATCTGTATCAGAATTGAAAATAGAGAAAAAAAAGTTGCTTTATGAAATGTATATAAAACAAAGCAATACTAAAGAAATTAAATATTTTGAATATAGACAATTATACAAATTGTCTTGGTGAAGAAATTACCTTGAATAAATAAGTATAAAAATATATATAGGTATCAGTGTCGTGCATGGATGCTGTGGATGCGGCGCATCCCTAAAATTTCAAACATTTAGAGTATTTTCATAAATATATAGGTTGACTCCAAAATTTCAGATCTTTAAATTTTTAAATTTTTATCCGTTATTTCAAATATTTCTATAAAAAACATTTTTTTGTTTTGAAAAGTATGTATATCGGTTCTCGAAATGAAATAAAATAGTTTCATAATTTCAAAGGGCAATTAAAATGAATGATTTTTTTGTAAAGGGTGCTGATAGAGGGTTTGAAGTCCCTGCATATTTATCTTCCAGTTCAAGCATGCCATAGACAAGTTCAGACGAGTTTTAGTCGAATAAAAATTGTTCTTGTTGAGGAACAAAAAAAAGAATAAATAAAGATAATTTGAGAACTTTTGGACTAATCCATTTATAAGAACTCTCAATATAATAAGATCGGAAATAACTAAGAGTCCTATAGACAAGTCATAGCTTGCTTATAGCAATAGAATTAGGGGAGAAATTTAAGATTTTTTTATAGTGCAGGCTGATTCGTTGTACAAGATGGTCGATTTCCATCTCAGGGACTGTGGAGTTTGTCACAAGATTTAATTTCTGACTCCTACCCTCACTCACACACAGTATCCGTTTGGGGCGATGGTCCCAAAATATATTTTTTTAAAAACTAATTTTAATCCCTTCAGAGCTGAATTAAAATAACTCGGCAACTTTTTTTTCGAATACAACTTAAAATAGATCCAATCGTAAATCAAATAAAATAAAAAAAAATCAATTATTTCTAGGAAAAACATTCTAATATGGTAAGGCTAAAAAATTGGGAAAAGATTACAGAAATATTGAATATTAATTTATTCAATGAAAAAATACATTATTTAATGAAAAGATACAATGTTATAATAAATAAATAAAACCACTTTTGATGAAATTCAAGAAAACAGTTCCTGGTTTTAACTAAACACAAGTGCACATTGCACTTTCGGCAATAAAATGCGACCTTCCTTTACAATTTGGATCTTCCATATAATCCAAGTATTCAATATCTTCTCTACGATTCATCATATCTTGGCATCTGCTGGCAGATCTTGTGGGAAATTCATCGATGATATCTTCACTCATATCAGAAAGATCACCATTAATTAAAAAATCAGTTAGCCCTTGCACATCTTTTGGATTAGCAAAAGAGTATATTTTCTTAGATGTCATTATAGAAAAAAATATGCTAAAACAAAGTAAAAATGCATAAATTTATAAATTATTATATTTTAGATTAGCATCATTCTGGAAGAAATGGCCATTACAATGTACATGAATTGGAATGCGTGCAGTGTCAAAGTAATTCCATAAACCATCAATATTTTTATGCAAATATCTTTTTTAAAGTCTTTTTTATAAGCTACCAAAAAATTTAAACCGGTTTCTTAAAAATACTGAAAGATGTATAAGAAACAAAATCACTTACCCACGAATTCAAGGTTGGTCTATGGTTGCCGTTCTTACAAATGATATATTATTATCACATGAGTTGGGATGGCTCTGATAATTTTGTTAAATAGAGTTAACATGTCCATAAACATGCACACGTTGTATAAACATATGTACTCCTCATTTTATAGGCGGAAAAAATTGTAAATTCAATGTACATTACAATGTGCACTGGGTCTGAAGGCGTTAAATTTGATAAATAACGAAAATGATGACGTATTTGATGAAATTTGGAAAAAAGTGAAGATTAAAATAAAATTTCAAAATATGAAGAGTACTTTTTTGGACAGCATCCCCTGGTTGAAAAGTCACCAACCGCCAATGATAGATATATAATATAATATAAATATTTATGAAAAATCATTTTTCTCTAAAATTTTTTTATAAATATTAGGAAAAACAGTCCATATCTGACCTTTTGATAAGTGAATATTTGTTGTTTAAAATTTCGATCATTTCTAGAATTAATATTTTTTTAAATTCTGCACTTCATTTAAAATTTTTGGATTAGAAAAGTATAAATTATGTCCCAGGCTAGTTGTCGGCTTGTTTCATTATGAATTTTATGTACTAATTGAATATTTATGTTAGTAAATTCTATATTTTAAATAATGTTTTGTCTTTCCTATATATGTCTGGTCACTATCTACAGTGGCGTAGCCGGGGGGGGCAGGATACCCCCCCCCCAAGGCCAGGGCTCATGGGATGAGCAACGACAACGACAAACCGTTTCTTATGGCAAACTAACCATAATTAAATATATTTCATATGCTTAAGCAAGAATTATGTTCTTTTTTAATTTCTTGAAGTACCCTTTTAGTCCAGTTAAATTGTTCTTTCGCGGGAAAGTATTGAGGTAGTTTTGATTTCTTGATCCTATATGTTTTTTGGTGTGCTAAATCCGAATCTGAGGTTTGCTAATAAAATTTTGTGACGGAACATTGTTAAAAATGCAAAAAAAGGTAAAAAAAATCTCATTTTTTGGGTGTTTTTTGCTTATAACTCCGAAGTTATCAACTTTTCGTGAATAACCTTCATTTTCAAAATGAAAGTTCACAAAATTTCCTACAAAGGATATGATCCGAATACTCAAAAGTGTCATGGAAAATGATGAATATCTATTAATCTAAGAGTTTTATCAAAAAAGTGGTCCAAGTAAACTTTCAAGTCAACAAAATTTCCTAGAGAATAAGATAGAAATCAATTTTCTAGGATGAGTGGTTAAAATCCCAGTTTTTCAAAAATTCAACCGGGTTTCCATGAAACATTGAATTGTATCAAATTTAATCTAGTTTAAAAATGTATAAAGTAGTATTTGTCGAAAATGTGCTCTTTCATGGTCAAAATGGGAAAAAATCGAAAAAAGTGCTAGTTTTTGGGATTTGCGGAAACAGAAAAAATACGCCAATTTTCAACTAGACCTTGAGTCCGAAAGGTTGGTCGGAGAAAAAACCTAAATGATGAACTTTCATTTTGAATAGGAAGGTTATTTATGAAAAGTTGATAGTTTTCGAATTAAAAGCAAAAAACCTCCAAAAAAATGAGATTGTTTACCTTTTTTTTGTTCCGTCACGAAATGTTGTTAACAAACCTCAGATTCGGATTCAGCACACTAAAAAACATAAGGGTCTAAGAAATTACAACTACCCCAAGACTTTCCGGGTAAAAACACAAACTGGAATATTTGTTTTAATAAAAAAAAATTCCCACTAAAAATTTTGCTTTGTGGTTTGCCCCCCCCCCCCCCACCATGGAAATTTTCTGGCTACGGCACTGACTATTTAAGTAATTAATTTTGTAAGCTAAATTATTTGGATTAAGAGAGAATTTCTTTCTTTTAAAAGTGTATATAATAAAACAACCAAGAATTTATTTTCAAATATAATTATATTATATACCTTCATATAATGATGGAATTTTTTACGAGAAATAAATAAATAATAAATTCGTATATCAAGATGCTATATATTATTGAAAACGCACCTAGCATTTTAATTTGATAATTCTAAAGAAATTCAGGAAGAGATATTGAGCTTTCTTTACATTCAGAAAATTACAATCAATTGAACTTTCAAATTTAGAAAAAGTATCTCTCCTATACCGGTTACAAAATTGTGGATAATAATATTCCAAAATACGATTATTAAAAAACCAAAACAAATTGAAAGAGCTATTGTACCTATAACTAAATTTATTACGATGATAACTAGTTTAAATGAAAAACAAATCTTTGCTTTTACTACTGGTTTTACTAATCGGGGATTCAAGTTTTAATTCCGAACTATATTTAATATATAGTGTGAAATAAAAAAATAAAATATCAAGTTAATAGATAATAAGTTTGTTTTTGTCTTTGTACTACTCTGAAGAAATAAAATACATTTAACATTGAATGTAGTATGGTAGATAAGATAGAAATAGAAATATTAAAAGAATGAGAGCGTAGATTTCGGAATATAAAAATCTTTGAAGTCTCGGGCTTAGAATTCTAATAGATACGGGTTTTAAGGAACGAGTTGCATTATACATGGAGATAGAAGAGTTAGTGGGATGAAAGTGATTTCGAGCGTTTTATGACCTAGAGTCTTGTATTCACAATGGCCCACTGAGTTGAACAAGGTACTCAGCATGTTATTGCTTAAAGAAAGCCTTTCTTTTAGAATTAAACTGCTGTGAAAATGATATTTGTTTTAATATAGCTGCATTTGATTGATAACTTTTTCGTTTTTGGCTCTAATGAAACTTTACCACCAACAATGCCTATATCTTTTAGAATGTACTGTGCTTAATTTCAACTTTCTGGCTGATCTCTATTTAGTCGATTTTTCTACTAAAAACTCCTGCTTTCACTACATCCAAAAACATGTTAAATAAATAAATAAATTTAATTAAATTAAATAATTAAGAGACATAATTGACCATAGAGAGAAATTCTGGAGAGTAATTTGCCAATTTAATCGATTCAGGCTAGGCAGAGATGAAGCAAATACCTAATATGAGCTTAACAGTGTCTACAGACGGGGACTGTGGTCAAGTTCAGACAATACATCACATTGCAAAGGAGAACATTGTTTACCGATTAAACAGAAGCTTAATCACTCGGAATGCCTGTACAAACTTGACGCAAACGTGTCTCCGAGATCTGCTTCTAGATTCATTGCTTAATTCTCCAATATTTATTTGCATTTATAAGGATATACTCTTCTACAATTTTAGCTGTTTTATATTGTTTTCACTAACGTAATTTTATTTTATTCTATTATTCTTTTCATTTTTCTCTTTTATTTATTTCTAGGCTTTAGAAGGAATTATTGATATTATTGTAATAGAAAATATTCCATGGTAGTATCTATAAAATAAAAATATGAGCAATAGTTCTTTGACGATATATCCCGAAAGCCAAAGCCGTATATACTTCTATTAATATTCTAACTTGGTTCTGAATTTAATTATTGCTGGTGTTAAGAGAACTCCTCTTTACAGTTCGAGACAGGAATTCGGTACTTTTAAAGTATTTCAACTTAAATGGGTGTTAAATAACACCTGGATCTGAAAAAAGGGAAATTACGGGACATTGAACATATGTTTTTTCTTAAGAGATTCCTGACACATTCACCATACAATTTCAAAGAATTTGATCTAATACTAATGACTGGAAGATTTCTATCAGCAGCACAAAAGGCTTCTTCGTTCGCTGCTAAAGCTTTAGTTATTATATATTTCTATAGAAATGTCAAGTACGCATGCTCCGTTCGCCCTCGTCTCGATTGAATGCTTTAAGTCGAATACCCCATTAGACATGGATCTACTCACATATAGCTTTATACTGAATGATTGAGCCAGTAAACAAAAGAACATTATTCAAGGTAGAAAAAACTAGCTGAATAATTTCATCAGAAACCACATAGATTCTATATTTTTAATGATATGTTTCCTATCAAAATAATCAAACTTTCCAATCTCAATTTGAGAGTCATTGCGAAAATTTTGAAGGAAGATAACTAGCTAATTTGATAAACAGATTGGTTTTTAAATATACAAAAACACTTGACAACTTCTCTGGATAGTAATTTGGAATAAAGTACGTATATTATGGTGGGAACAACTTTTCGTAATATGTACTTCATCGAATCTTAAAACTTTCAGCCACCTTAGTGTTTGAGTGCTTTTTTTCTTTAATAAACAAGTAAAAGAGCAGACTACACATAACATGAAGTCTTTATATCTTCAATGTAAGTTTGAAAGTTCAGACTCATGCGAAACACACGAATTCACAACTCAAACTTTTGTTCATTACACCATGTATGAAAAATTGTATATTACTAAAGCTTCAAAGCAAAGCTCCAAGTCGTTCCTCTTTTGTGATCACCCCACACTTCAAACGTTTGATTTAAAACTTGTACACTATAACGACTTGTCTGATCCATACTACACAGACAGCAAAATGTTTCGTGTTGACTTGCCTTAAGTCTTTAGACAAATATACATTAATTATAATCAATCACTTATTCTACAATGCAAAACTAAATGCAATCATATATACATTGTTTTTAAGTCTAAGATTAATAATATCAATTTAAAAAATCGTGTTTTAATATTATTATCAATCAAAGCTGCTCTTTAAGAGAGATTGTTAAACATTTGGCATACATTATTGATTTCCCTCGAGACCACAATGCAAAAAAACGTACAAAGCAAGTAATCGAACCTTTATTCTCGAATCATGACATATTCTAATTATTTTTTGTTCGTTCGCTTTTTTTAATACAAACAATATCCTCATTTGAGCGTGTGGCTTAAATCTCCGATCTCCTTGTCATGGAGAAATTTCCGATAAGGCCATTCATACATCGACCAAGTGAAAAATGAAACAACGCTACATCTGTTTTCACGTAATTAATCTGAACTATTAATTCCCCATGCGGAGAATCAACGCCCAGTGTTAATGCCAAAATATCGAGGACAAAAGCGTTTGCAAATCCCAAAGCTCCCAAACTGACGCTTCTCCTGACAATATGTTTTCAATAGCTATGGCCATTGAAAAACGTTTTTTTACCTCTAAAATTAAAACGTATATCCATAATCAATTAAAAGTTTTTCCATTTTAAAAGCTTATTGGAACAATAAATAGAAATGTTGATCAATAAGTTTAAAAAAATATAATACTAATTAAACTTATTTGTTATACTCACTTTAAGACGTTCCTTTACTCTATATAAGTAATTCATCATCATCATTAGGGGCCGTCCATAAATTACGTCACACAGTAAGGGGGAGGGGCGTCTCAGACAAAATATGACAGGGGGCCGAAGATCTTAATATTGTGATGTCACAAAAGTCAAATTAAATTTTTTTTAAATTTTCAAATATATTTTTATTTAGATTTCAGATTATTATTATTCCAACCTGAAAATGTTAGTAAAATAAATCTAGACATAAAATTGTAAGCAAGCAATTTTTAGCAAAAACACCTAAATTCTTTTTCAAATAAATAATAAAAGTGATAGTGTGACGTCACAATACAGGGGCCTCAATGAAAATGTGACAGAATGTGACACAGGAGAGGGAGGGGTCTAAAAATCTTGAAATGCGTGGGACGTAATTTATGGATGGCCCCTTATCATCAAGTATATAGTCTCAAGACTGGTTTGACACAATCACCCGCTATCATTCAACTCTATCCCACGACAACTCTTTTAATTCTTTAAAAGACAGAGAAAAATACTTTATTCAATGCCTGAACTAAATTTTGATCTTTAAAGTGACCTGCACATCGTCACTTAATTTATTAATAAAAATTAACTATCTAGTCCTCTCAATATATATTAAAAAAAATTCTAAACACTGCTTATATACATAGTTCTAGAAACTCAATGTTAAAAAATAACTATATAATTATTGGCGAAAATCCCGATATGGGTCTCTTCAATATTAATTATTTATTCAATTCAAATTCATCACCTAATATGCATTAGCAACCGCTTGGTGTTCTCGCTAATAGTGAATATACAATCATATTTTAATGTGGAGAAATGTTGTGGTTCACCGATAGCGAGCGAATCAAGCGGTTTGTGATTTTCGCCAATTTAGTATCCTGGCTCTAATCGATATTTTTTTTTACATTTTTGGACAAATATTAAAATCCTTGAACAAAAAAACTTACTCACACACCCATATTAGGACACATTTGAAATATATTAAATATTATAAATTTGTATATTTTAAACATTACTAAGAAATATTAATAGTATAAGATGTACGGGCAATTTAATGTTATAGATTGAATTAATAAAATTTCAATCTGCTGTTTCTTTCATTTTATTCGAAGTACATATTGGATGCAATTTTATCTGTTGAAATGAATTTAATTTTCACCTTTTTATTGGAATGAAAAAAATACATTTTAAAAGTATACGACATAAACCTGAATTACACAATGAAATAAAAGAAAAGGTAATTTCTTTAATAGGGGCACTAAATTTGTTTCTAAATAATTAAATCAATAACCTATAAAAATAAATTAGTTTATGAGATCATAAATTTTCCGTCCAACTCCCTGGACACCAACCTTCTAAACTATTTCTTTTCGTGCTTCCGATCTTCCTCTGATCAATTTTCTAAATACGTAATACTTAATTTAATAAAATAGCTCTCTAGAAATAATTTTTTTATGGATTATCTACAAAAATATTTTCAATTTAAAATAGAAAATTTTAAAGTGAAGTCTATGTAGCTTTTTCATAATAAAAATATATTAGTTTCACAAAATCGATCACTATCATTCCATCTTCAGGAGGCTAGATATATCTCTTGTTGCTGTTATTTAACTTGTTTTCTCTGTCATTATTCGTAGAATCTTCTAATCGAATTTTGAGCCACATCTACCGATTTTCTTGTTATAGATAGTTTATTTCGTCAATTGCAGGAATTAATATAAACTTTAAATAATATAATGTGAACATAAACAAGAAAATTCACGAATGACATGATATGGGTGGGGCAGTGAAATGGGTTAATTTGAAAACGCTAACAGAGGTATAAATCTATTCACGGTAACGTGAAACAAATACAAAATGAAAGTATAATTTTTGGAAACGGACTGATAAGTGAATTTAATGGATTTTGATGAGGCAGTCCATGGTTCAAAAAAGAGAGATAATTATAACTATCTTTTTTATTCAAAGCCGACGTTTCGGAGTTTTATTCGCTTCTTCTTCGTGGTTTTGAAAGGTCGGTGAAGGAAATACAATGTAACATACCCCTCTGGCTCCTCTCTCAGTGGCAGTAACAATATTATACAGTATTTCCTTCTCAGCACTACTACACTAAATTCTGCTATGTCACATTGTATTTCCTTCACTGCCCTTTCAAAACCATGAAGAAGGAAGCAGGGAATAAACCTCCGAAACGTCGGGATTGATTAAAAGGGATAGTTATAATTATCTTTCTTTTTTGAACCTTGGACTGCCTCGTCAAAATCTACTAAATGAAAGCACAATTCTTGCAATTTGTGATTACTGCTTAGAGACAACGCACATATATATGTCTCGGAACAGAATAAGCACTAATTTGTAAATGAAATCACGTCATCATTTGGAATCATCGAAGACATTCCTTGGATTGCAAGAACCCACGACCTCTCAGCAGATATTTTCAAGTAATTGAACATTCTGGGGCGTGACATGTAAATATCAACGATATTTCTATTCATACTTCACAAATTATAAGTAATGTGCATTCATTTTATATTTGGTCCAATTTGTATCTCTGGTACCTTTTTCAAATTGTGCTGTTTCCCTAACCAGTTCTACATAATATATGGTACACTAAGTCATATAATATACTCGTTTATGTAAAACTTAACTCTGATATAAGACTTTATGTATCCTGCTCAACGACAAATTCGAATGAAATAAACATATATAAAAACATTTAGAAATAAAATGCAGAAATATATTTTTCTACGCAACACAACTATAAAGAACTTATTTTAATTAAATCTCGACTTTTATTTTTAGCTCTGTGAATATGAAAAATGTTGAGTACGTAAAACAAATGTATTATCTACTTTTTTTTTGAATTTTGAAATAAAAATACGATATGTTTTGACGAGAGTATAGTTTATTATTATTTTATATTGTATGGATTTTAGATTTTGAAAATGACATTTGAGTAAGGGAATTATTTAAGTATTGGAGAATTTTCTACTTTCTAGATTCTACGGAATTTTGATTGTCCAAATTATTAATATAACTTTCTTATTCTTCTTATCAATCTTACATCATTAAAAAAAGAAAAAATTCTTCTTAATTTTTGAAAAATTTATTATTATTAATACATGTTTCGGGCCTATTCGAACCCATCTTCAGTTAACACATAGACTTTTTCCTTTACATAATTATTTTATATATCACAACTTGTACAAACATATCAGAACAAATATACTCGTTAAAAATGAAAAGAAAGAGAAAGACCAATTAACAAAACTTAAATGTAACATCTTCTCACAAAAATGTCAAAGATGTTACATTTAAGTTTTGTTAATTTGGTTTTTCTCTTTATTTGCATTTTTGAACGAGTATTTTTTCTGATATGTTTGTACAAGTTGTGATATATAAAATAATTATATAAAGGAAAACTATTTGTGTTAATTGAAGATGGGTTCGACTCAGGCTCAGAACATATATTAACAATAATAAATTTTTCAAAAATTAAGAAGATATTTCTTTATTTTTTAATGATGTAAGATTGATAAGAAGAATAAGTAAGTTATACTTATTATAATGTACCATGATTGATGTGATTCCCAGGCATATTTCTATTACGAGAGGTAGTTCTAGGTTTCCTGAACCGAAGTTTTATTTGGTCATGACTAGCCAAAGTGGGTGCTCCATCCCTTGGATCGAGAAGAGATGTGCTTGGCTGTGCCCCACGGATCGAAACACGCAACAGTTGGGAAGGGCGCAGAGCCAACAGGACTAAATTGAAAACTCGACATTATTTATCTAACCAAGCGAGGCAGCTGACTATTTCCTGCCAGCTAAATTGCCCTTTCGTTATCACTAAAAAGTAAAGTTGAAAATTAGTTTGCATTCTAATTATTATTGTTTATAATTCAATCATTATAATATTAAAAGATTTGGGTTATGGGATGTAAGTGTTTTTATAATTTTTTTGTTGGAAGCTTTTCGAGGTTATTAAGCAATCCCATCTTCAAAACATGTTTTGGTGGTTAAAGTTATAATATTGTTATAAGTTTTTTATGTATAGTGCATTTATTTTTGTATTCAATGTTAACGTATATTTTTAAAGGAAGATGAATGAAATTCAATTGCTTCTTCTCAGTAATTTTTATTTTTACAAGTGGTTTATCTAAATATTTCGAGAGCATGGGGTCGGTTTATTTGTAAGTGGGTGGTTTCCACAGAGGAAGAGATGCCGTAGTGCTCTCGAAATATTTGGATAAACCACTTGTAAAAATAAAAATTACTGGAAAGAAGCAATTGAATTTCATTCATCCTCCTTTAAAAATTAACATATCCAGTAGTCACCAAGCCTTGTAAATTTCTTATTAGTAACTTATATTATTGTTTTTAATATTATAACTATAAAGATTTGATTATACCCATCATTATTTTTTTCCATATTGAGTAATTTAGAATTTTTGCCAATTTAAGTTATTATGTATATCCATAGCTAAGCATGGTGAAGGTCTATGGTCTATGGCAGGGATCCCCAAACTACGGCCCGGGGTCCAAATCCGGCTTTTGGACGAAAAAAATTAATTTGTTTTTCAAACATTTTCAATTATATCGATTGCCAAATATCACTTTATGTAATTCTCATTAAATTATTTCGTTACTTCCAAAAACCAAAATTTTTCAATTCTACTAAAAAGTTAGTTGATCTCTAATTGGATTACCGAAATTAAAACTTTGTGGGTAATAAGCTAGCCGGCTTCCCCTCCCCTCCTCCACTAGGAAAACTCCCTAACTACGCCAATGTCTACGCCACTGCCTACCATCAGTGATTGATACTAGAAAGATGTTTATGTTTCTGTTTATTTTCTGCCAATTCTTTTTTTTAATTATTTGTTTTTATTATATATATATTATTTTTGTTTTTAATGAACTTTTTGAAAAAATTTCATAGAAATATATAGAACTTTTAGAAGAAAAATCCTTAATTTAAAATTCAACTAAATAAATAATGCAATATAGAACATTACCTTAAAAAAATGGTTTGTTGTAACTTTTTTTTAAAAATTTCATAGAAATATATAGAACTTTTTAAAGAAAAATCCTTAATTTAAAATTAACTAAATAATGCCATGAAGAACATTACCTTAAAAAATGGTTTGAATGCACTGGGATACTGGGAAATGTATTTATATAAAGAAACATTGATTAAGATTTGGAATGTTTCTTTTCGACAAGCTCAGGTTAGACAACTAATAACAATAAAATAATCACATTTAAAAATATAAATTTTCCTTTTTACATGGTGTATTTCTGGGAAACATTTTAATTCTAACGTTTAGGGAAAACAAAATATATCTATATCTATATCTATCTATCTATATATATATATATAATCCTTAGTGTGTATGTGCGTGATCGACCCACGCCTAAACCACTGAACGTATCTAAACCATATTCACACCATATGTTTGTTTAGTGCTCCGGATGGTCTATCTAAATTTTGGGCCAAATCGGTTTGATTTGATCAAAGGCCTTGAAGAAGTATTATGATTATATTATACATATAACATTTTAATTTTAAAGTTTAGGGAAAACAAAATAAATCTATAATATAATCATAATACTTCTTCAAGGCCTTTGAGAACAATGATTTAACCCAATCCCATTGTCTGCCTGGGTACAAAAGAAATGAGAAACCTTTTTTTAAACCCCAAAATCGGCATTCTTCTACCTGAGAATAATTAATTTAATTACTTGAAATCGTGTGAAATCAAATCAAACCAATTGGCCCAAAATTTAGATAAACCATCCGGAGCACTAAACAAACATATGGTGTGAATGTGGTTTCAATACGTTCAGTGGTTTAGGCGTGGGTCGATCAAGCACGTACATACTAAGGATTATATATATACAGGGTTTCCCAAAAGTCAAAGATCAAACGTGAACACGAGATAGGTGAGTTCAGGATTGTCCAAAATAAAAAAAAAAAAATAATAAAACTTTCTTAGTTTTCGAGTTATGGACATTTTTTTGAAAACCTACCCTGCTCTAAATATTTGAATGCTGTGGCTACGAATTTTCATATTTTATAATTCTAATTTTTGTTTCGTAATCCTGAATAATGCTGCTATCGATCACAAAACAGAAAATAACTAAGAGTATTATACTAAAAAAAAAAGTGTAAGGTTGTAAGACAAGGATGTGTGCTGTCACCCATGATTTTCAACTTATACATAGAAGAAGCGATTAAAGAATTCAAAGACAAAATTGATACAGGTATCGAAATCCAAGGTCAAAAGATCGCTATGTTAAGATTTGCCGATGATATTGCCCTTCTAGGAAGCAATAAAAAAGAATTAGAGGACGCCCTGAATGGAATTAACTAAATCCTAATAGAAGAAATTAAAATGAAAATAAACAAGAATAAAACCAAGGTCCTAGTATGTACAAAAAAAGAACAAACGAGACAGGAATGCATCAAAATTAACCAAGAAAACCTAGAAGGAGTTAAGGAATTCCGCTACCTAGGAAGTAAAATAACATGGGATGGGAGGAGCGAAAACGAAATTAAATCAAGAATTGCCCAAGCAAAAATGGGGTTTAATTCAAAACAAAAACTACTATGCTCCTTCTCAATCAGCTTAGAAAACAGGAAGTTGCTATTGAAGACATATGTATGGAGCATAGCCATGTACGGGTGTGAAACCTGGACAATTAGAGAAGCGGAGAGAAAGAGATTAGAGGCTTTCGAAATGTGGTGCTACAGAAGAATGGTGAATATCAAATGGATGAATAAAATTACAAATGAAGAAGTTCTTGGCAGAATCGGAGAAAGAAGTACCTTGTGGAAGAGTCTGAAGAAGAGAAGAGGTCAGATGATGGGGCACACACTGAGACATGGGGGACTGCTTAGGGATATCTTGGAGGGGGAGGTGGGAAAGAAAAGGGGAAGGGGAAGACCCAGATTAGAATATTTCAACCAAATAATTGGGGATATGGAATGCCAGACATTTAGAGAGGTCAAACAGCTGGCGGGGGACAGAGTCGAGTGGAGACGGATTGTTGCATCAAACCAGTCTTAGGACTGTATACTCAATGATGATGATTATACTTTTAGAGAAAAAAATATTTTTGTCAGATTCATGTGTCAAGGATTTTTAATTAGCTAACTTTGACTCTTGATATCTTGAAGATAACTGTGTCAAACAATAATGGCAGATTGTCTGAAGGATTGACGCATTTAATCAAGATTTCAAAATGGTATAAAACATTCCACTTTTTTAAAAAACAAAAAATAATATTTGCATTTTTATGCGAAAGAAACTAATTTCAAAACACAATTCGTGATTGGCTAAAGGGTAGAATTTAACATGAAAACTAATTTAATTTATTAAAATATTTTTATTCAATTAAAGTAAATGTTCAAAATAATAATTGTTTTTATATTCAATATCTAATAATATTTAAAATTACAAATTAAAATTAAAATTATTTGATATCTGTTTTCATGTTAAATTCTACCCTTTAGCCAATTTCGAATTGTGTTTTGAAATTAGTTTCTTTCCCATAAAAATGCAAATATTATTTTTTGTTTTTTAAAAAAGTGGAATGTTTTATTCCATTTTGAAATCTTGATTAAATGCGTCAATTTTTTAGATAATTTGCCATTATTGTTTGACACAGTTTTTTTAAGATATCAAGAGTCAAAGTTAGCTGATTAAAATTTTTTGACACATGAATCTGACAAAAATATTTTTTTCTCAAAAAGTATAATACTCTTAGTTATTTTCTGTTTTGTGATCGATAGCAGTATTATTCAGGATTTCGTAACAAAAATTAGAATTATAAAATAATGAAAATTCGTAGCCACAGCATTCACATATTTAGAGCAGGGTAGCGATTTTCAAGGTTTTCAAAAAAATGCCCATAACTCGAAAACTAAGAAAGTTTTATTAAATTTTTTTAATTTGGACAATCCTGAACTCACCTATCTCGTGTTCACGTTTGATCCTTGACTTTTGGGACACCCTGTATATAGATAACAATGCAAAAAATATGTCAAATACAAAAATGGTCAATACAATTATTACTGCCTTTTGATCCTTAAACAACTATTGTCTTTAATCGGCACGTTTGGTGAGCGCATCTCATGAGCCAGAGTACCTATTGAATTAATTCATGAAACACAAATAGAAACAAAGAGGTTGTCTTCTGCTTGATGCAAATAAACATACACACCTATATATCGAAATGATATATCTGTATATATATATATATATATATATATGATATATATATATATAGACTATGGTATATATCAGTCTTCTTAATTATATATATATTTTAAGATATATATATGAATGTGTTTGCTTGGAGACTATGTTTCAGTAATTCTACCTGGGTATTCAGTTTAGAAGAAAGAATTATTTTTTCAACATCCACGCGATGCTGTTTTAATGAAAAAATAATATTTATAATTAAAAAGACTGATGATGAGGGCCAAGCCTTCGAAACTATAGTCTCAAACAAATAAATAATATATATATACACAGATATATCATTTCGATATATAGGTGTGTATGTTTATTTGCATCAAGCAGAAGTCAACGTCTTTGTTTCTCTTTGTGATTCAACAACTCTGCTACTCTCGGCAAAACAAAAACTTTTCAATTAATTCATGAAAGTTTCAAAAAAAAATTCTCTTTTTCATGAAACGGCCAACACTGAGAAATGTTATTTCCAACATTGTGTGTCTGCGTGTCTGGATCCCAAAATAACTAAAGAAATGAATTTTAATTTGACGATATTTTTATTGTTTTAATGTTTATATAAAGTAAATATAAATAAAGCTTTTTGGTTTGTCTTTGAAAGAAATTTTCAGGAAGACAAGCCAAAAAGCAAGAACATAAGAAATGAAGGAGGCCACATTATTCTAAACGAAAACGAACAAGCAAATAGATGGAAGGAATATCTAGAAGAACTCTATGGAGAAGAAAAAACAATGAACCCAATAGAAGAAGGAGAATCTGTGGACGAGAACGAATTGGGAGACCCCATACTCAGGTCAGAATTCGAGACATCTCTGGAGGAACTAAAAAATAATAGAGCACCCGGAATAGACAATATACAAGCTGAAATCCTAAAGAACTCTGTAGAAAAGGCACGTGACAAACTTTTTGAACTAATTAGCAAAATCTATAAATTGGGAATTATCCCAAAAGATTTCCAAAAAAACAAAATAGTCACACTTCCCAAAAAGACAGGCGCGGATAAATGTGAAAATTTCAGGACCATTAGCCTAACCTCACATGCCTCCAAAATCCTAACCAAAATAATCCAAAGAAGAATAGAACAAAGAGTTGAAGAAAATCTGGGGGAAGACCAGTTCGGCTTTAGAAGAAACAGAGGCACCCGAGAAGCAATTCTCTCTCTTAGACTAATAATAGAAAGGGCTTTTATCAGGGAAGAATCTGTCTACATCGGATTCATAGACCTAGAAAAAGCATTCGATAACGTCAATTGGGAAATTATGTTTAAAATATTAAAACAGGCGGGAATAAAATTCAGGGAGAGAAGACTAATCTACAATCTATATCAAAACCAGACGGCAATTATAAATATTGGAGATGAGCAAAGAGAAGCCAAAATAAAAAAGGTGTAAGACAAGGATGTGTGCTGTCACCCATGATTTTCAACTTATACATAGAAGAAGCGATTAAAGAATTCAAAGACAAAATTGATACAGGTATCGAAATCCAAGGTCAAAAGATCGCTATGTTAAGATTTGCCGATGACATTGCCCTTCTAGGAAGCAATAAAAAAGAATTAGAGGACGCCCTGAATGGAATTAACCAAATCCTAATAGAAGAAATCAAAATGAAAATAAACAAGAATAAAACCAAGGTCCTAGTATGTACAAAAAAAGAACAAACGAGACAGGAATGCATCAAAATTAACCAAGAAAACCTAGAAGGAGTTAAGGAATTCCGCTACCTAGGAAGTAAAATAACATGGGATGGGAGGAGCGAAAACGAAATTAAATCAAGAATTGCCCAAGCAAAAATGGGGTTTAATTCAAAACAAAAACTACTATGCTCCTCCTCAATCAGCTTAGAAAACAGGAAGTTGCTATTGAAGACATATGTATGGAGCATAGCCATGTACGGGTGTGAAACCTGGACAATTAGAGAAGCGGAGAGAAAGAGATTAGAGGCTTTCGAAATGTGGTGCTACAGAAGAATGATGAATATCAAATGGATGGATAAAATTACAAATGAAGAAGTTCTTGGAAGAATCGGAGAAAGAAGAACCTTGTGGAAGAGTCTGAAGAAGAGAAGAGGTCAGATGATGGGGCACACACTGAGACATGGGGGACTGCTTAGGGATATCTTGGAGGGGAGGTGGGAAAGAAAAGGGGAAGGGAAGACCCAGATTAGAATATTTCAACCAAATAATTGGGGATATGGGATACCAGACATTTAGAGAGGTCAAACAGCTGGCAGGGGACAGAGTCGAGTGGAGACGGATTGTTGCATCAAACCAGTCTTAGGACTGTATACTCAATGATGATGGAAATATAAATTATTTATTTCATTTTATACACATAATCTTACGGTCTCATAAACTCCACTCTTAACAGGTAAAATTTCACATGTTTTTAAACTTACCGTATATGAGAATTGAAATATCTAAGCAAGGGTGACATTTATTTGTTCCACAAATCTACATTTTTTTATTTGATTCAAAAAGGAAAAGAAATTAAAATAATGTATGTGTTTATATTATGGTCATTACTAATTTAAATAAACACTTTGTTTTTTATACCTGAGACATTATTTGTTTATAAACTCTTTTAAATCGTTTTTTCTTTCCATAAATCTTCATTTTAACTGCGAAATAAACCAAAATTTAGTAATTAGATGGTGAAATATATTTTACTTTAATTGAAATCTATCTATTAACATAGTAATATACTTTTTGAAAGAGCTGGATTAGAATGAAGCATTTGCACTTGCAAAGACAGAAGGCAAAATTTGACCGGCCTCTACACCAACTTACATGAAATGACATACACACATATAACTCATAAATAAAAACTACCACACTACATAGACCTGGTTAAATAGACACTGGGATCTTGAGACAAAAAAAAACGAGTAAATAAATAGTAATGAAGATGTGCAAAAAAGTTAAAATAAAACAAAATTTCTTTAAATCTTTCGATTTAAGAATAGCAAAGATGATCGATCAAATTTTTGCAGCTCATATTTTAGAAGGAAAAGTACCGCTTAGAAATGTTTAAGTGAATGAAATATGCGAAATTCATTGAAGTGCTCACCTGCCTATCAGGCACACTGAGACATTATTATAATAAATTATATTATACTATTAAGTGAACAGAGAAATACGAGTAGGAATTCATTAAAAAGGCAGGCAACTAGCTGCCGCTTGACTAGTACCAAATCTGAATCTATTATACTATATTTTGGAATATTTTTAAAAAATAAAAAAACATATTCAATAATTTTAAGCGAACACTCTAATAATTAAACATTTTTAAATAATTTTTTTTGTACATATCATATTCATTAAAGATGATTAAATTGTATTTTAAATATGGATTCGTAGTTATATGAATATCAGATGAAATCAAAACAAAATTAAATCAATAATGTGGTTTCTGCTCTTTATTTAGGACTTTATCAAGCTCCCTGTTGATCTGATGTATTTTTGTATGTATTTATTTTTATTAATAAACTATGAGTAGGTACCAATGAACACATAGCTTGTTTAATAACTTTAACGTAAGAACTTAAAAAAGTTTTAAATAAAGAGACGAAACGTTGTTATTAAATTATAATTTTTTTATTTTACCTAGAGTCCGATCACCTACATCTACTATATATTTAGAATTACAAGAACACGAATCACGTCATAATCTTATAATTCTATTAAATAATTTTTTTCTTTTAATTTGTATTGATACAGGTCATTAAAAGCTTTTCTTGATATACCTATAGTTAAACAAGTTTCAACATTAAAACTTCTCGTCTTCTACTAAGAATGTTCTAGTTCGGATGGATATGAAATGAGTCATTCCCGTCCATCAATGCAAATAAGCTGAAAGTGGACAAACCGTTTGACGTGGCCATCATGTCCCTGTTAATGAATCCAGATTAGCATGATGGCTCTCTTTCTCTTAAATGCATTTGTCGAATTCACCCTCTTCTAAAATCCCCCCTGTATTTGGTAAATCATTAATACATTGTTGACGAAAGGATGATGAAAGATTTTGTGGTCTCCCCACTTTTCTATTTTTTTCCGACCATCCACAAAGTTGTTCCTTTACCTATAATAATCCTCGAATCTATTTATTTCCCCTTCACTGTTCTTATTTGAAAAAGTAAATAAAATATATGAAATATTTATTTGAGAACTTACCTAAATAATTGAAATATTTACTTAATATCTTACTATATAACAAAGCGAAAACAAAGGAATTATTATTTAACGGGTATAGTGGTGTTTCACAAAGAGGAAATAAAATTAAAAATTAAAAAATCTTTTAAATTATTTTGGAGATTTTTTATTTATCTCTATACATATTTCGGGCTATGAACCCTTCATCAGGAGGTTAAACAGAACACTGATTTTTTAATTTTTTAATTTTATTTCCTCTTTGTGAAACACCACTATAACCCGTTAAATAATAATTCCTTTGTTTAATATGTTTCACTATAAACCAACACCGCTTTCCCTAAACTTTAAAGCGAAAACATTTTGTTTTGCCGAGAGTAGCAGAGTTGTTGATTCATAATGAGATATTTACATCAATCAGAGGACAACCTAAGAGATTTAGATTTCTCTTGATATAAGATAGTGCTTAGTAAAATTTATAATAGCGAATTTGAATTACCTATTGTAAAATAAACTCAGCTCATAGTGAGCTTCTAATTTTACTTTTCGTAAATTTTATAATTGAAAATGGCTTCTCGTATAATATGTGTAAATTAGACAATAATATCTTATTCCTAATTTAGCGCCCTTATTATAACCTCTAGGGATTTATTGAATTATGTTGGTAGTAGCTCTAAGACCAGCCAAGTGGCTTGCTAAGCACATGTCACTTCGGTTAAGATATAAGATAATATGAACTTGTATTTTAATATAAATAGAAGATAATAAGAATAAATTGTACATCTTTAAATACGTGATAAAGGTCTTATAATCTTTTCTGATGCAGCACCCCTACGAATTGTATCTACTTGTCGCTAGTAGGTATATACGTCGATTTTATGAAGTCCCATGGGTAGATTTTTCTATTCCTAAATGTTAAATTCAAATAGTTTAGCTTTTGAAAAGAGGTTTAACTTTCTAGTAAGCTAGAGTAGAGTTTATGTAAAAAATTAGGAAACAGGTCCCCACTAAAGTAAATATTCAACCGCACATGTTAAACAAATTTTGTCACAAAGGAAGCATTAAGGACAAACAGTAAACCCTATAAACAAACACCAAGCTCTGAAAAGGGTTCTCGAATTGACACATGCAATAGCTTCTATAACATTTAAGCTAAGCGTCTGCAGATGTGAACAAATGACCTAGGCTTTCATGCTCTTTGCCTTTTTTTATTAATTAATATGTTCTTAAAATCAGTAGATCAAAAATTAGGAATTCAAGGAAAATTTCTTACAGAAGACATTTTGATAAATCATATTTTTTTACAAAATATTTGTACAAGTCAGATTTTTAAAATTTATTTGTAAACTCTTAATCTAACTTGTTTTTACAAAGCTTTTATTAACTCACACAGTTTGTATGCATGTATGTTTGTATAATGGGTTAAATTTTGTAATCAAAATTTCACTAGCTATAGGTCTGAAATGATGTGCATATCGTATGCTTAAGTCCGGTGATAATGCAATAATCGAAAATAATTTTACTTTACCATACAGGGTAAGTATTGTAGTCGTGGATGAAAATTTTTTGCTTCGTATTAAATATAATATGGTAGATGGAAAAGTCATGTGATGGCCACATCAGCTTATTTTATATTAAGTTTAGTAAAAAAATCTTCTTTAACTTTCTAATTAGGAAAATATAGTTACATATAATCTCTCAAAAGCTCTTAATATAAACTGAACAGAATATGAATCTGAACTAATGTATGAACAAAAGTTTTCGAAAATTGTTGAAATATAAAGAGAAAAGTAGTTTAAAAACCACTCTATTCTCCAGATTTGGTAGAAAAAAATGTAGCGTCGCCTTGTAGGCTAGGTTATGCATTCGAATGGCACATTTTGATTAGCGGGTTGCGTCCTCAGGCCGTGAATATTAATTTTTTTTTTCAAAGTGTTAAACAATTTTACATGCTTTATATTAGCTTCACCTGTATATATCTATCTATCAATGTGACTTTTGTTCTGTTAAATTCCTCAAACATTTCTCTATAAAAATAATTGTGGGGGGTCTGATAGGCTAGGCGGTAGCGTATCATCCTGCTAACCAAGTGGACCCGGGTTCGAATCCGACTCGAGGCATTCGGCTAAAATCTGACCCCCGGGGTAGAGACAAAATTTAAAAAATGAATAGTATCGTAAATTGGCTTATGGTTAGAAAGGCCGAAAAGCCAAAAAATAATAATAATAATAATAATAATTGTTTATCTACTCAATTTAAATGAAATTATATAAAAATAATAAAAATAAATACATTTTATGCTGTTAAATTCCCCAAACTTTTCTCTATAAAAATAATTAAGACTAAAAAGTAAAAAAAAATTATATTTTAAAAAACTAAAAAACATGCTTCTAAAAAAGTACAAAATAATGTAATACTTAATCAAAAAGCGTGGGGCACTTTGCCGAAATTAATTAAAAATACATGTTTCTGCGCCCTACACTTTTTGATTAAGTATTACATTATGTTGTACTTTTTAGAAGCACGTTTTTAGTTTTTTTTAAATATTATTTATTTTTATTATTAACCTTCTAACAAGGGGGACCCATATCAACTTGATTGAGAATTTCGAGAGGGAAAATAAAATATAATATAAGGCAGGTGTCGCAATTAGTATTATACATAATTACGTATAATATTTGTCAACTGACTATCTTTTTGCAAAAATTCAAAGTTGCATATAGTGAATAATAATAAATTCATATCTCAATTCAAAATAAAATCTTTCATTTTAATAAAATTGCTTCAAAAATTGATCACAAGATTTAAAAACTAAACCGTGTTTAATATTTTTTCGAGATGTCACTTAAAAGCTTTCTACACACAAAGAAAATTTATAATATCCTTAGTACCTGTATGGTTAATATCATTCTGCATCCATCACTCTTCATGAAGCGTGTATGTCTTTAAATATTCTTTGTGCGCACAAAAGCTTTTTAAGTAACATTTAGTAAAAAAATATTTTATACTTTTAGTGCATTTAAAAAACATCTTTGTTTCTTAAAGATTTTTTATATATATTTTAAGTTAATTGTTTCACAAATCTCTTTTTGAAAAGTTAGAATTTTAAAAATCTACAACAAAAATATATTAAATTTTTCGTTAAAAAACACTGTTATTAGTACTATTGACTTATACTTTTACTCAATGAACATGTAGTGCAATTGAAGAACTTTGAGTAGGTAAATTAAGATTATTGATAAGATCAAAGAAAAGTGAAATCCTTTTATATGTATCTAAGAAGAGAAGCATATCTGATAAAGCACACAGTGAGAAACGGTGATGAAAGATTTATTGGAAATTGAAAAGAGAAAGGGATAAGGACAACTAGATTATAATATTTTCATGAAGGATTTCGAACTTTTAGAGAATTGAAAGAATTGACATGAGCACCGCCAAATGGAGCTGTGTAGGTTCGTCACTGATGATGATGATGGTTCAAAAGTAGGAACTTGATAAAAATATAATGAACATCCTTAGGGGCCGTCTATAAATTAAGTCACACAAATTTCAAGATTTTAAGATCACCCTTTCAATGTGCCTCATTTTTATATAGGCCCCCCTGTAATGTGACGTCATACTATCACTTTTATAACATATAATTGAATAATTGAAGAATTTTTCTTATAAATTATACTCAACTAAAGGGATTTAATAATTTAATATTTTAAGTTTAATTTTTTAATTTGACATTACAATTTTTAAGATCCCCGGCTTCCCTGTCACATTTTGTGACAAATTTGAGATACCCCTCCCCTTACTATATGTCTTAATTTATGGACGGCCCCTAAAGATAGAAAGACAAAAAGGAATATTCAGCTCATAGGTAAACATCAGACTAGAAATTAAAGAACGTGGTTCTTCTCATAGTGCTTGATTTCAAAGATATTCTTTGATATATTTACGACATTTTAATATATTCTTTTAATATATCTTTTGGGATTTCTCGATATCTCTTATTCTTTGCGATTATAAAAAAAATGAAAAAACTTTTTTTACTTTATAATATGAAAATCATTGAGAGACAGGCACATTCGCCATTTGGGATGCAATATTACTGTTAGTGGATTTATGGCTTAAACTTTTTAATGTAACTCAGTTCAAAAAGTAGTAGTAGGGAAAACCTTTTTTTTTTAATCAATCAATCAACCCTTTTAGAAATTTAGAACTAGAATTTCCCTCCTCTTTTTTTGGCATTGCAACGAGAGCTGGCAATAAAATTTATTTTATTACTCATTCATCCTGAGTCGAATAAAACTCCGAATGTTGTACTTTGAACGGAGGGACGAACGAGAAAGGATATTTGTGGCCATCGGCTAAGAAATGATGATAGAACTGCATCCAAAATTTAATCTAAAGTGGTTAATCGTATATCTTTGTGTAATAAAAATAGGAGAGAAGGGCTGCATATTTGTGCTTGTCCCCAGAAGCCAAAAATCCATTGGTCAGTGGGAATGTAGCCCCCCCATGCGTTTCGCAACCATAAGTCTCAGAGTTACGAAATTCGAAACTTAAGCTCGATATACGCTAGGAGTACAGCAAGTTTTTGGTTGAAATCGGAACACCTGAAGTGGACATTTACATGAAAGATTTTTCATTTTTTCCTTACTAATAATTTTTTTTTTAAATTGGTGTACATACCTACTTATCAAGTGTCGTGAATTATTAGTCGTGTATAAATTTTAATCCGTTTGAAATAATGGAAGGGGATGTAAATTAGGAGTTTCGCGATGATTTCAAATAAATTGAGAATATGAAAGTCTTATGGTCACCACACTAGTTTATTTTATATTAATTTGTAGACAATGAAGAAGGAGGGAAAATCCTCCGAAACGTTTGTTTTTGAGTGACAAAAAATGGCAGTCCAATAAATCTATTTTATTTTATTTACTATCCTTCCGCTGCCTTCCATTACTTCTCAATTATATAATAAAATTTTAGATCAACCTTTTTTGATTTTTTTCTTATAAAATAAAATTTATTATATTTATCATTCATTCCGAGATGAATAAAACGCTGAATGTAGTACTTTTAAAACGAGGGGACAAACGAGAAAGGTATTTGTGTCCGTCGGCAAAATGTTTGTAGGAAGTGATGATATTACCGCATCCAAAGTTTGATCTAAGTGGTAAATCGTATGTCTGCGGGCGTAGTAGATAGAAGAGAGGAGGAGTGCATTTGTGGACGTACAATAGGGCATTTTGGACAACTGTATAAGTTGGGGCGCAGATTTCTCGTTTATGGAGTGGAGGCGTTGCTCGAGGGGAAGTGGATTGAGTCTCTTGAAAGAGGATCGCGTCTCAAGTGAAGAGGGATCTCTGGGACAGTTGGAATGGGATTTGGTCGAGGGCGAGGGTCAGGGGCCAGGCCACCCATCTCCACCATAACCTCGAGTTGCTTCCTCCATTAATCTACGCATACGCTAGTTAAGGTTCCCGAACACCAGGTGGAAACGATTTATGACCGCCTTGCAAAATGCGCTGTCTCGCAATCTAATTTACATCCACACTGGCGCCTCCTTTCAAGGTGTGCTTTCTGCTCCATCTCTCATACCTAAGCATACATTTGGTCTTAAAACTGTTTTATTTATTTCCTCTCCTCGTTTTAAGGAATTTCATTTCAACGAGCTTCTCTTTTTTAATATTAATGCTTCGAATAAATATTGTCTTTTTTAATGTATCTTTTATCTTAAACTGTTAACCTTCACTTAATATTTTTTATAAGTTAATTGAATTCTTAGCATTTATTTTATACAGACATCAAATAATATTTTTATTATAAATATTAATACCTGGAGGCACTGAGCGATGCTCGGTAACCCCCTGACCCTCCACACTCCCCCTCCTCGAAACCATACACCTCGCCACCAACACTGCACCCCCACCCCCGACCCAGTTTTTGCATTTCTATCTTTCTAATGGTCCACATATTATGTGTATATTTGTTTATTCGTACACCAATTTGCCCACATTCGTTCATATTGATAAACATTATAAAAAATACATAAGAAAATAATAATAAAAAAATAATCGTATAGGATCTGAAATAAAAACATAAAATTATTATTTAAATACATAGCTATATATAATATATTCAATTATTTCCACACTTATAATAAAGTCTATTTCTAAAATATTCATTTTAATAAAAGTAAAAAGCAAGGATTTTAAAATAGTTCTGTGGTCCAATGCTAGAGTGTCGACCTCATATGCAAGAGGTCCCAGGTTCTAATACGACTTCCGCCGAATCATTTTTTTTATTGAGATTTTCATCTATCAATAATTACTTTAATTAAGAAAAATCAATTAAGATGAATTTTGATGAGGTCCAGACCTAGCCAGATCGTTTTTTCATCCTCAAAACTTGTTAATAGATTTTGTTTCATCAAAATCGGTAGGGCCGTTTTCAAAATAGAACCAAGATACAAATATATAAATAAATAAATATATATAAATAAATATACAATTTTTGCTCGCTTATATTTTATTATAAATATTATTTGGTATCTCTTATCTTTCTATGGTTTCGTACAAAAGTAAAACGGAACTCTATTAGGGTCGTTACAATCTCCGTTTGTCTGTCTTTCGTCTACCCCTCTGTTCAGCGGGGCCGGATTTAGACTTGACAAGGCCCTAAGCTATTTGAGATATGGGGCGTAGTAAACTCTATGAGGGGCCCTTTATAAGTCCAGATATTATATGTAGCGCCAAATATGATTTTCGGATACCTAGAGGCTTAAACTGAAATACAATTAAGAAGTAGGTATATAGCTAGTGAAATAATAAAACTTTAATTTAAAAAACTTTGGTAAAAAGAAACAAAAGTTATTATTTTTAAAAATTACCGAAATCACTGGCATTTGCTGTCGAAATTTATCAGTAATTTCAGTAATCAGAATTACCGGTAATACGGGTTATCGGCATTGGGACAAATAATGCTGCAATATATTTAAGTATAGAGTATATGACAATTGCTCACTCGGATAATTTTTTGGGGTGCCCCCAAGAAAGTACGGGCTCTAAGCTATAGCTTGTGTAGCTTATACGTAAATCCTGCAGTGCTGTTCAGCATTATAGCTCGTTAGCTAAACAAGATACAAACTTGAAATTAATATTTATATATATTTATTGGGTGTTCAAAAAATGTACTCACACTTTAACTGCCTAATACACATACATTTAGCTTTAAACAGTTTATATTGCCATAAAAGAGTGAATTAATTTTGGGGTCACCCTGTATTTCCTGAGATTGAAAATCGTATTTTAAAATTCTTAATCGGGTAAAAATTATTTTTGAAATTTTTATGGAATAAAAAAATAAAAATATTTTTTATCATTCGAGTGTATCTTGTATAATCATCATCATTAAGTTGAATTTTTTTAAATTAAATTTATTTTACTTTAAATTGACGGTGTAGTAGAGCGTCAAGGTACCCAGTTTTAAACGATTGTTGTTTTATCAGAATTTCCAATAAAATTGTGAAAACTTTCTTGAAATACGTCCATTCTTTCCTTATCAACGAGAAATAAAATTTCTCTCTCAAGTATTTTGGAAGAAAAACTCGTAAGATACGAAACCCTTGGTATGTGGGCCAGACTAGCATTTAGTCGAATTATTTATTATCTTAGATTATGTAGTTTAGATATCGTGTCATTTTTATAATTCATATAAATAGAGGTACAGAAAGTCTTAAGTTATAGAAATAAATATTGTATTAATATTTCCTTGTTTTGTTATCGATAAATGTTCGAATAAATATAAGTATATCTATTATAATAATTGGCTTGCGCGACGAGGACGGCGTGATTTCTCTAATTGCCTTGTTAGCTTTGGCATTAAATAAATACGGGGAATTCAAAAATAATTTAATATCTTAAATTTTCAAGTATTATATTAATATATCAGTTTTATTATCTACATTTCTCAATAAATTACATATAAAAAAGAAGATGGGTTTCTTGAAATAGAGAAATAAGAAAAAAAATATCTTTCCTTGGAAAATAATTTAAGCAAGATCTTCAGTTACAAGCCTTTCGATTAATGACGGGGTTTTTGCAAGATTGGACTTAATGTTAATAGAGCTTATACAAATATTAAAAAACAACAAAATTCCAATTTGAATAATTTCTTTGAAGAATGAGGCAAAATATAATATTTTTTAAGATAATTTTATTTTAATTTTAATCCATGTGAAGCTTTTTTCTTTCTCTCATATATATTTCATATTTTATTATATTAAATATTAGATAGAGAAATAAGTATAGTGAACACGTTGGCTTATTAACAATTTCAGATTTTCAGCAACATTGAATTAAGGGATTAAATGAGCAATTTTCGAACAAAAAAGTTTTAAATTAGAAATTTGGTGTTTGATTAGGCCCTTGAAAACCTTAAAACAGGTGGAATGTCTCTCGTTAGGAAAAAGAAATACCAGATTTTTTTTTAGTCTAGCATTTATTCTCCAGGAAAACTTTTGAGACGTTTCAGCGGATATTCTCACTCTCAAGATTAATGTTTCCCTTGTAGACTGAGGGATTGCAACGTCTCAAAGATTTTCAGGAGAATAAATGGTTAGACCAGTGATTCTTAACCTTTTTTTCGTCACGGCACACTTTTAATAATTTAAAAATTTGACGGCATACTAACAATAAAATAAATTAATAGAATTTTATTTGGTTTATTGAGTGATGTACCTATAAATTATCAAAGGACATTTTGCATCCTGTAAAATGTTACTACTTCTTTAGTTCTTCTTCTTCTTCTATAGGTTTGTTTCTTCCAAATCGTCATACCATCTCTTTTTGGGACGACCTCTACTTCTTATTCCAACAGACTTGTTCGTCATTACTTTCTTCACCAGTCGGTCTTCTGGAATTCTTCCCACATGCGCGTACCATTCTGTTCTTCTTCTCTTGATCCATTCTCCCACCTTTTGTATTCCACATTTTTCTCTAATATCGTCACTCTTCATTCTATCGAGCCTGGTCACGTTCATTATCCTTCGCATGTCTTCATTTCAGTTGTTTCCAATAATTGAGAAGTTTTTGCAGTTTCGGGTCTTGTCTCAGCTGCGTATGTTAATATTGGACGTACCACGGTTTTGTAGACTCGTACCTTGGCCTCCGTTCTTAAATATTGGTTTGACCAGATTGCACTGTTAAGGCAACCCGATATTTTCGAGGCCTTTATTGCTTGATGCTTTACCTCTGACTCTAGGTCTCGATGAGAGGTCACTTGGATTCCAAGGTTCGTGAAGGACGTGATTTGTATCGTATAGTTGTATTTTATATCGGAGTGGTATTTTAGAGATTGTGAGAGTTTTGGTCTTCTTGGTTGAAAGGGTGAGACCGAATTTATGTGCAACACAACTGAATTTATACATGAGGCGCTGGAGGGAATCTTCATCTTCTGCAACGAGTGCTGCATCGTCTGCGTAGCAAACGCATGTTAAATTCTCTTCCCCTAGGGAATATCCTTTTAGGCTTTATTTCTCCAATGATTTCATTCATTACTATATTAAAAAGCAGAGGGCTAAGAGAGTCTCCCTGCCTAATGCCAAAAACACTCATGCTCGAAGAAACAGAGATAAGCCTTCTTTAGTTCAAATGATCAAATAAATATTTGGATTAAATATAGTGTCACTTGATAAAGAAATGTAGAAAAAATAAATAATTATCAATTCGGGAGGGACCACTGACTAGCTGTGGCGGCACACTTCAAGAATCTCGCGGCACACTAAAGTGCCGAAGCACAGTGGTTGAGAATCACTGGTTTAGACTATAAGGAAATCTTGTATTTCTTTTTCCTAACGAAGACAGTCCACTTGTTTCCAAGGTTTTCAAGAGCCTCATCAAACACCAAATTTCTAATTTCTAAAAAAGTTTTATTTAGAGGTGTGTTCACTATGTATCACACTGAAATTATACACTTTAGGTGTCTGTGAACTCCATAATATTCTATATTAAAATATTATTAAACTTAAAGAAAACTAGACCAGCACAATCGAGTTTCAAAGAGTCAAGAAAAAAAAATTGCATGTGAAAATTAAAAATAAAGAATTAACAATTACTTGATTAGAATACAGAGTTAATTAAGGATTTTTTTGACATATGTATTGAATACTAAGATAAATGCTACTATTGTAAATAAAGAGAGAGAGAGAGTTGTAAATATTGCCACCAATTTATAGGCCAAATTTTGTAAACTTCTTGTCTGTTGTAAGAGGAGGCCCACTCCTGCGCGGCCAAATAAATAATATTATGACCACCCGAGGCGCTAGTCAAATACTCGCTTCACTCGATCATATGTTTGTTTGTTATTTAATCAACCACTTGTTTTATTTTGATTCAACTACATGATTTATTTTTATTTAAACACCTGTTAATAATTAGTTCAATTACAAAACTTATCTTTACATATTTTTTTTTTCAAAAGTGAGACCTGGTTTTAAGTTGATTCTTCTATGTTTTCAAGACTGGTTACCAATAATAATCGAAACGTCACAATTTAACAATTATAATTCAATAAAATGTTTCACAATCAACCAAGTTTTATATATGTATAAATGAATATGCAATTTCGAAAAGGCCACATGTCTGAAAATTGAAAATGTTGGAATGAAAAAAACTAATTATTAATTAGTGTAAAATTTAAAAATTAATTTTGAGTTATATTTTGGAAGCAGTAAAATTAATACATGAGAAGTTCCTTTTTCGAGCATAGTAGGTGCAGGGAAGCTTTTAGATTACATTTATATGAAAAGGTGTATTTGTCAAAATATGCGAGATGTGCCCTTTTCGAATTGCATATTCAAATATAATTAACATTTTATTTTACAATTAAATTCTTAATTGACCAAATTTCTCATTAAAAGATAATCAATTTCAAAAACATATTAAGTAGATTCATTAACTATTTTACAATTTCATACAAACAGGAAACACACAAACACCTTTCAAATTTCAATCTGTCTATGCACACAAATGCCCACACTTTCATAACATGGAGATTATTAAACTGTAGTAATCCTAAATGATTCCTTAATCCAATTTAAAGTTAAAACAGTCATCTAAATTTTTCAAAATGTAAAGAGATTCCCCAATTTTTTACTTTACCATACAGAATATCGTCAAGTATTGTAATCGTGCATGAAAAAAGTGGGTTTTTTCCTTTTTTTTTCGAAATATCTCAAAAACGGCTGAAACTATTTCGATTAAAAAAATTGAGCGAAACCATAGCATTTCGCTTTACAAGAAAGCTCTAATAAGTGAACATGGAAAAAATTATATTTTTCGAGATAATAATTGTTTTGTCAAAATGTCTGTTAGTCTGTCTGGTTGTTAGTTAGTCTGTGCGTTACCAAATTTTGTGGACGAGCTAGCTCAAAAACTAGTGTGAATATCGAAACCAAATTTCAGACTTAGTTTTGGTCCATTGAGATTAAGAGCTGATTAGATTTTGGTACATATCGACCCAAAATTAAGGGGGGTGGAGGGGAGTTAAAAATTAAAAATCTTGGCCATTTGGGGAGGGGAAGGGGGGGGGTGCAGGGTCAAAAAATGAAAATCTTGACCATTTTCCAAACTCAGCCAAATTTTGTATACATAATCAGTGGAACCCCAGTGGACTAAAAATGCAAAAACTAACCGCCAAAGGTGGGGGGGGGGTGAGGGTCAAAAACTAAAATCTTGGCCATTTGACCAAACTCAACCAAATTTTGTATACCTAATAAGTGGGACCACAGAAGTCTAAAAATGCAAAAACTAACCTCCCAAAATGGGGGGGGGGGGGTGGATCAAAAAATTAAAATCTTGGCCATTTAACCAAACTCAACCAAATATTGTATACATAATCAGTGGAACCCCAGAAGTATAAAAATGCAAAAACTAACCCCCCTACATGATTATAAATAATTTTAGAGGCCAGGTTGTATGGTAAAGTCAAGTGTATGGCCACATCAGAACACGTCAGCTTATTTATTTTAGTACAATTTATCTCATTCTTCATCGTTGATCCTTAGCAACGTTAATTTCAAAGATTCTCGTATTCGTACTCCTTTAATTTTGTAACATTTTGATTACTAAATCTGAATCCATTTGCAAGTGATGATCTACAAAACATTTCAATACTTGTTTAACAAACATAATGCATTTCTTCCCCATACATAGTATAAGTGCTGTATTTTCAAATAGGATAAATAATTTGTTCTTTTTTATCAATTATCCGGCCTTTTTGAAAGAATGTCATGCATTTGAAAGTTTTACATGGTAACCCTACGCACAGAGAGGATAAAAGTATTTTAATCTTGTAAAATTAACAATATCTTGAATCAAACATCCAAATTTATAAATTATATAATAGATAAATTGATTCACTTTCTGAATTTTTATTGATTTTTTTTTATAATTTATTCAAATGCCTTTAAAAATGCTGAATTCTTGAACGTTAGAGCGAAGGGCTTAAGATATTCAAATCAGCTTATTTTATAGTCTTTTATGAATATGGATATTATTTTTTATTTATTATTTTACCAGATAGCTCAACTCTATTGCAGGAGTCCATCAAGGAGTATCTATTCAAACTTTTACTAGAGCTTAACCTTTTATAGGATGATAATAATACCTATTTGCTGCTACTCTGTGTTTATTTAAGATGACCAAAAAATTCGCTCTGTAGATAACGGGAAATATTTCAGTCATTCTTTATATTGATTTTATTATATAAAAGAATGGAAATAAAATACTTGAAAAATTAAATCTTTCATCGGTTCTTCTTCTTATTCATCTTTCAAATAGGCACACGTGTCTGTTTATCATACTTGTTTCAGCCTTCGGGGTCGTAGCTTACTTTCCATCTTTCCTTTGGTCTGCCTCTGCTTCTTACCCCCCTAGACGGTTATGCAGACCGATCTTCGGGAGACGATCGTCAGACATTCTTTCCACATATTCAGACCAGTATCGCCTTCGATCATTAACCCATTTAACTATATCTTTTATCCCGCTTTGCTTCCTTAGCTCTTCACTGTAGATTCTGTTGCGTAACGTCTTCCCGTGTATGGTTCTAACAATCTTCATTTCGGTTGTGCGGAGTAGTTGTTGTGTAAGAACTGTATCCGCCCATGCTTCGGTGATATATCGAAGTTTTTTAATAAGCTGCCGTGTTCTGATGTGCCCATCCACTTGACTTTACCATACAACCTGGCCCCTAAAATTATTTATTCATGTAGGGAGGGGGTAAGTTCTTGGATTTTTATACTTCTGGTGTCCCACTGATTATGTATACATAATTTGGTTGACTTTGGTAAATGGCCAAGATTTTCATTTTTTGACCATACACCTCCACTCCCCATTTTGGGCGGTTAGTTTTTGCATTTTTAGACTTCAAAAAAATCGTTAACTTTTTCATAAAAAAATTCAGTGTAGTAATTATAATATATTACAAAAAAAAGGACTTTAAAAAAGAGAAAACAATCAGTCAGTCATCAATGAGCTTCAAGAAATAAACGCATTTGATTCAATAAATTTTAAAAATGTCGTGAATAATAGGGAAAATTTTATACATGATTTTTCTGCTTATCTGTATATCTGGAATTCAATTCTTCCGATAGAGAGAAATTTAAAAGATGAAATTCGAAAGATCTTTTATATATTTTAACTTCTACACTCCTTTTGATGTATATTTTATAATTCTTACTGCGGAACAACTTTATTTGTTTTTATGTAGTAGTATGTGCCAAAACAAAGATACACTATAAGAGATGAAATTTAATATTATAATTTAGTAACTTGAGGATCACAAAAAAGGTTACATAAAACTTTTTAGTAGCATTTTATTTTAAAGTACTTTACCCTAGAGTAAGATAGTACTTTTTTAATTCTTTAAAATTTATTCATTTGATCGGTTTAATATAAATCATGGTCAAAACATCAAAAATGGAATGTAATAAGATTATTCCTCTAGTATTAGATTAAATCGATCGTTATTTTTGATTTTAAGTCAACATGGACTTCGGTGATATCTGATTAATAATAAAGGAATAAACATATTAATATTTCTACGATCCGTTGCAGTTTATTTATTTCCAAAATTAAGAACTGCTTCTATCTTTTCTTCAGAACTTCCGATAGAAACTGGAATTCTCATCTGGAAGCTATCGAACGATTTTAACGAGCTGAAATTTAAGGAAACTATATATATAAAATTAAGGTTTTGTCTGTACATTGCTCCAAATTTTGGTTGCACAAGTTTCAAGCAAAGTTATGAACGAAAACACCTTCAACAAAATTCCTGTCTGTCTGTTTCAGTGGTTTCCGCAAAACGTTGTTCACGATTCACGTCAAAACGGCACAAGGGATTATTATGAAATTTCATATTTCTATCAGATGTCTTCTAACTTACGTTTTTAGCTATATAACGTTTTAATATGTTGCATCCCCAGAAGGGGGTTTGGGGGGCGCATCGAAGTGAAAATTATTAAATAACTCCTAAACTATTAACCATACGCAAAATTTTATGATAAAGAAGGTTGTAGGGGATGTGATTTCTGACAACTTTTGTCTAAAAAAATTACCAAAAGACCATCCAAAAAGGGGGAGGGTGAAAAAATGCCAATTCTTGCCCTATGGCGCAAATTCAACCAAATCTCTGTATACATAATCCTCTGGAGCCTCTAGAGAGCTAGAAATGCAAAAACTAACCACCCAAAATGGGGGGGGGGGGGGGGGGTCGAAAAATGCAAAATTCTTCTCTTGTGCCAAACTCGGCCAAATTTTGTATACATAATCTAGTCACTAGAAGGCTAGAAATGCTTTAGCTGTGAGGGTGGGTGCGGGGGTGGGATGGGGTGGGGTGAGTGGCGAGGGCGGAGTGATGGTGGGGGTGCGGGGATGCGCAGGGTGGGAGGACACGAGGTGGGGGTCCGGGGTGGATGGGGTGCGGGTGGCGGTGTGGGGGCGGGGGCTGGGAACGGGTGCATGGTGCGGGGGTGGGGGTGCTGGAGGGGTTTTGGGGTAGGGGTGAGGGGTTAGTGGGTTAGGGTGCGGAATGGAGTGTTGGCGTGGTGGTGTGGGGGCGGGGGTTGGGGTGCTGGGTGGGGTTTTCGGGGGGGGGAGTGGTGTTCGAGGTCTGGGGGTCCAGGGGGCGTGTTCCCTGGCTAGCAAGAGGGCCGCCGAAGGCGGGCCTTGCAGCTATTATTCTAATAAAATTAAAATTAAATTAAATTATTAGAATAGGCAATAGGGAAATAAAAATTCATATTTCTTTTGTCGACGTTTTGATTTATTTAATCTTCAACAGGACGAAGAATGGAGTTGATGAAGATTAAAAAGGTTTAATCGAAACGTCGACAATAGGTAAATTAATTTTTACTTTCCTCTCATATTACTTATGGTAGTCTTAAAACTTTTTCACTTTTTTCTCCAATTTATCATTTAAAACATTATATTTAACCAATATTACTGATTTTAATTATGTTGGTGATTAATAGAAATATAATTAGTCTATATATGGTATATTATAAAAATATTTATAAATTGAACCTTCACTCTGAAACAGATTTCAAATATTATAAGGTCTATTGACTACATAGGTCATTAAAACATAAATTATTCTGATGATTAACATGGCTTTTGATAGTTTTATATTAATAAAGCATAAAGGATGAACATTTTGATTAACAAGATATTAAAAGCAGCGCCTGTAAGCAAATTTCTATAAACAGTTTCTTAAATTTCTTCCATGAAAGTATTTAATTTAAAATTCACATACTGATATTTGAGGTATTCATTTACCTCGTTAATCAAAGGATTTTTTAATAGAATATCATTTCAATTTTGTTCAAATTTATTAACTTCTTTGAATAATTATTTTTCTAATAAGAGATTTGATTAAAAAATAAAAAATAATCTGTTCATTTTGATATCTAGACTGTGTAGATTAAAAATATGAATAAGTCTTCGATAATTGCAATTTCCACTGACACTTTTATTTTCTTGTTTAAATTCCACCAATCCGATATTATGTGTAAAAGTGATAGGGGCCACACTTTGTTTAATTTTTGGTGAAGAATATATGTTCAATTTAGAGTCATCAACTTTTTACTGGGACATCTAGTCAGCAGCAATTTCCAAAGATGATTTTTCTTTCGCTAAATCGAAATTATCTGTGAAACCACGACTTGCTCTGTTTATGTTTGGGCAAAAATATGAACGATTATAGTCTCTATATGACCTAATCAACTAGCATCTCATCAAGCCAAAGCACCTGTTCTGAATTTTTATTAACTTAAATATATATATAAGCCATTTTCTTCTTCTTAATACTTGATGTAAAATAATAGTAAGTCTTTTAAATTTTCAATAAGTCTTATGAACCTCTTTATATAAGAAAAAACTCACAATTAAAAAGATTAAAGTCCATATTATTGATCTTTTAAATTATATTATTTACATTTTACTCATGCTAAGTTATCAGATCGTGACATATATTTAAACAGTAAGTTGTGCCCTAAAAAGAAACTGGATGTAGAGTCCGCCTTAAAAACTGAGTTAAGATATTTTACTTTAACTAGGTTTTTATTTCAATGTTATTAAGTAATGTTAATATGTAGAGAACATATTTTTTGGCTCAATAAAATTCAATTAAATCCCTCGAACTTTGAAAATATAATTTAAAGAAAAAGAGAACATTTTTCGATGTATAAATGAAGAATGAAGAGGAAGAAAAATAGAAAAGAAGACAAAGAAGAAAGAAGAATATAATTATATTAGAATCAAAGATTGTAAAGTAATTGTTTTTAAAATAATTGTGTCAAAAATGGTAAATATATATGAATCCAAAACCCAAATAGTGTACGGATAGGAATAAATAAATAAATAATAATAATATATATGTATATCTTGAAGGGATTCCAATCATGATTCTGAGCCAAAAAATATGTTCTCTACATTTTAACATTAGATAATAATATTGAAATAAAAATCAAGTTAAAATAAAATATTTTTAATTGGTTTTTTAAGGCGGACTCTACATCCAGTTTCATTTTTTAGTCACTACCTACTGTTTAAATATATGTCAAGTTCTGTCGCCCGGGGCAAGTCCCTTTCTAACGAATAGTTTTAATTAAAAAAATAATAATAATAATTCTCAATTAAATTCATAATAAATAAATTAATTAATTAAAAATAAAAAAATAATTAATACTAAAGGGCCTTTTGGTAAACAAAAATAAACAAAATACATTTTTTTTCTCATTTCGATTTTTTCATATTTTTTATATAGTTTTTTATAAAGAGTAAATTTTTCTCTATTTCTTAAAAAAAAATTGGAGTGATTTTAACACGCAATTTAAGGGACTTCATATAATAACCCGTAGCGTACCGAGAGCGGGGGCGTGTTAAAATCACTCCAATTTTTTTTAAGAAATAGAGAAAAATTTACTCTTTATAAAAAAACTATATAAAAATATGAAAAAACAAAATTAGAAAAAAATGTATTTTGTTTATTTTTGTTTACCCTTAGCCCTTTAGTATTAATTATTTATTTATTTTTAATTTATTGATTTATTAATTTATTATGATTTTAATTGAAAATTATTATTAATATTTTTTTTAATTAAAACTATTCCTTAGAAAGACAGACGTGGCAAGAGGGAGGCCCGAAACCGGCGACGCTAGGCTCGAAACGTTACTTTACCCTAGAGTAAGATAGTACATTTTTTAATTCTTTAAAATTTATTCATTTGATCGGTTTAATATAGCTCATAGCCAAAACATCAAAAATGGAATGTAATAAGATTATTCTTCTAGTATTAGATTAAATCGATCGTTATTTTTGATTTTAAGTCAACATGGACTTCGGAGATATCTGATTAATAATAAAGGAATAAACATATTAATATCTCGCAGTGAGTCCCAGAGGAGGTAAATCCGGCTGTCGGGAATTGAACCCAAGCACCAAAAATCAAACATACAATCTCATTATTCAGGGATTGTTCACCATCTTCATATCCACCCCGCATTGAATATTCTTTTATATTAACGATTTTAAAGATCTATTGTGACTTATAGTTGGGCCCCTTTAGAATGAAAATCCCACTAGTAAGATTATTAGAAAAACAGCTTGAAAAACAAAATCCCAACACCGTTCAAGCACTGAACAGTAGAAAATTTTCAGTTTTATCTTCTTCCATCATTAAGATGGAAAATCGATTTTATTAATTAACACATTTCTATTCAAAAAGCTTATCTTTTTAGATTCCATTTGGAATAAACCCTCAAAAGAACTGTCCCTTTATTTCATTGGATAAATTGAAGGATATAAATGTAAACTTGAAAGTATTGGATAGAAAGAAAGAAACTTTTCCGGTATATCTGAGATCCTTAAATTTACATTTTGTTTTTTCCTTCGAGCTGCTCTGGTCTTTCTTCACTTTGTCAGGGGTCTATTGGAAAATTTATGGTTATTCCATCAAATAGATCTTTTCCATTAACTTTTTTTCCTATTCAAATGGAAATTGTCTTGCCTTTGGTAACGTCGTTTCGATTGTGGTTTTTTAGATCACTTTCTCTACAACTACTTTTTTTCTATTTATTAATAAAAAGTCTCTATTTTCTTATTTATAAGTAAATCACGAACTCTGTTCATTCATTTTAAAAATTTAAACCAAGATTAAAACTAAATTTTAAAATACATTTAAAATTCCACAGATATGCTAATCTGGTGCGCCTAGGTTGGTTTCGATAGAGAGAAAGAACCCACAGATAGGATCATAGCAAGCGACCGGGACGTCAAAATAAAGATTACAAGCTTAATAGAGTTTTAAAAGACCTATTTACTGCTATAGTACTCGATATAATGTAATAATTTTCATTTATTCTTTATTATTTATTTATTATTATTATTATTAATTTTTTGACGGGACAACGTCTTATAATTCGATGGAGCCGGCTGCGCGCACGAAAAAACATGACTCATGCGGCGTTACCTCGCTCTGAGGCGTTCCATTTAAGGCTTGAAGTGCAAGCGAGAACGCAAAACGAGCGACAAAGATTGAGGCGGGCTTTTTAAAAGCTACAGTTACAAAAATTTTAATGATGTTTCCAAATTTTAAATTTTTTTAATGCAAACTTATTTTTTCGCGGACAATTCACATTTAAAATGAAAAAGAAAAAATCTAGAACGGAAAAGATTTGAAAGTGTACGTAGATTGAGAGGAATCAGAGCGCCCGGTTATCTAGACATGAGCCTAATTTCTGTATATTCTTTCTACCCGAGGGAGTAGTTTCGTTGTCTTGAAAAGTATAGCGAGTTTTTTTTCTTTAAGTGTGATTAATCTTAATTTCAAATATTATTTGAAGATGACGAAAACAAAAGCAGAAAATAAAACGATAAAATTGATACCAGACGTAATTAAAAGTTAAAAAAATAATAAACTTTAAAAAAGTAAAAAAATAAAAAATACTTCAAAAAGATAAACTAATTTATTTTTTGAAGTCGAATCATTCGCATAACATTAAGAAAAATATATTTAAAATTATGTTTTGATTTCTAATACTTGCTTATCATAAAAAGTAATTGGTAATAATTTCAACAATAACTCAAGTCACAAAAGACGATTTTAGTGTTTATTAAAAATCCGTAATAACTTCTTTATTTTTTAAAATGAATTTTTAATTAAGCTTGGACTTACAATAACATACATAATAGCTAATAAACTACTTTGAAACAAATATGTATATTCCAATCATCTCAAAACCAGAAGTTAAATGTCATAGTGGGCTTTGGTTGTTTCTGAAATCGGTGAATCAATTAGAAACCAAGGCTGATTCTTTGTGGAAAATAGTCGATTTCCATCTCAGGGTCAGTGGAGTTTAAGTCACAAGATTTAATTTCTGTCTCCTACCCTCAATCACACGAAGCAGTATCCGTTTGGGGTGAAGGTCCCAAAATATACTTAAAGAAAATGATGCCGTATTCGATGAAATTGTAAAAAAAAAAAGCGAAGATTAAACTAAAATATTAAAAAATGAAGAATACTTTGTTAGACAGCATCCCCTGGTTGAAAAGTCACCAACCGCCACTCATATAAATTATATATACCCTTAGATTTGGAGGCACTTGAACTCTGCGGAGTGCTTGTCAGAAGGTTTCCGGCTAATCCCAGGTCTGGCGCAAGACAGGTTCAGTGCGTTCGCCGGAACCAGGCCCCGCGGTCTACTAAAATTATCCAATTATAAAACACCGATTTTGATTAAATTTTTACAAAATGATGATACTATTAACAGATGCTAGACATTTTTTGAGTAGCGATGATTCAGTTTAAATGAGTGACAAAAATCATCAAAGTTCAGTGTAACTCCATAAAGTCCTTATATCCTGGAAACTACTTTGCAAAAGTCATACATGATTACAGATTTTGTACTTTCATTGAATTTTTTACCACTTGAAAACGAATTATGATTGCGAAAAAATATTACTTGGATTTGCCATCGTAAAAAATCGAGAAAAATTATTTAATATTATTATTCCATTGTATTATTATTTAATATTCATCTTTTTTTATGAAAATGATGAGAGAAGGAGTTACACCAAAAAGGTGCAACTCCTAAAGGCCTGGCTTGGCCCCTCCATCGTGAAAAGAAGAAGAAGTACAGGGAAAGGGCAGAAACGGTTCTTCGGTGAGTCAGGGAGTCGAGTGAGTTGGTTAGAGCCGGGTCTCCTATTAGTTTAATTGCTCGCTTCTGAATTGCATCCAGTGTATCAAGAGAATTCTTGGAGGCACCACTCAATAGATGAGAGCCATATTCGAGACAGGGACGAAAATATATATGTAACAGTGTTTGTAAATAAATAATTTCTCGTTGTAAAATTTAGATGTAGAATTTGAATGTGTATTGAGGCCCCGCAAAAGGTCACGCCGCGCCGGCCCTGGCTAATCCCGTTAGTGTTTGAGCCCTCTCAAGTTCACGTAAACTATCATAAGCACTTTATATAACATATACTATAGATTTCTATTAATATTTTAACATTTAAATTTTGTATGACGAATAATTTTTTATTGCTTCCTTTTTGTAATACGATTAAGCTAGAATTTTTTAAATACACATTAACCAATTATTTTTTTCCCCTCGACCTGAAAATTGCGTGAAATAAAATTGAAATGTCTCAATATTTAAAAGCAACCCTTCGTATTCGTACATACAAAAACAGCTCAGCAAGACTTAGTCGCTTTTCAGGAAACAAAGGGCCTAAGTAAGCCCTATATTAGCATAATCGTGTTGTTTTCTCTTGTTAGCCCAGTGGGTCCAATCAGGGCATCGCTTCTATTGGTTGCAATGATTGGCTCGACTAATACGGATTACAAGCGACGTCTCCCGTCTCCTTCGTCCCGGTTCTGCTCAACTTGGCCGTTCACTTTTATCCCAAGCATAGGATTAAAGTTTTAATAATTCAAATGTCAACATACGGACTCGCGGATGCTTTTATATGAAATGTTTAGCGAGCTTCTTTGTGACTAGAGAAAGCGTATTCACACCAGCACGATACTAATTACAGCCGAGGACTGCTCCGGATGCTCAACGGGGGCCGCTACAAAATAGCAATTTTCAAATGAATCTTTCATAAAACCTAAGCTTATATTTTATCCATGCATTCTACCTAATGCTCTCTTCCATTCTAAATGGATGTTTAAATAAAAGATTAACTGAATAGAATATAGTACTACCTTTTAAAATTATATTAAAGCACAAAAGAGCTAATACTAAGAATGAAATAAATAATCATTTACGAAATAGGAATTAGTTTCCTTTAATCATGATTAGTTTAAACCTAAAATTTGCAAAATCATTAATAAATTAACATGAAATAGAAAATGAATATAAGACTTATTTAGATATAAAGTAGGCCAGAAATATGTAAAAATAATTTTTGGTTCAGGCTTTCAATTGGTACTTTCAACAAATAAAAGGGGACCTAGGTATGGGCAATTCTTTTCTATATCACTTCTAGTCGAATAGTGTGTGGGCATATAAATTTAATTTTTTTATTTTAATTGGTTAGTTACTTCATAATACTGAATTTAATTTTTGTAAAACAAAAAAGTTATAGACGAAACCAGTAATGTCCGAGTCAGTCAGTTTGGCTTCTTTTCTTCCAAATGAAATCTCTAGAGATGACGTGAAGTTAAAAGTTCGATTTAAACATCTTTCTCTTATTTTAAAAATGTACAGAATAAATACTAGAAAAAAATATTATCATTCATTCATTTCAAAGTAGTAATAAATATTTAGTATAATAAATAATTAATAATTGTCTAGATATAATTTCCCTCTCGGTTTTAATAACGAATTTTAAATTGTTAAAACCAATTCATGATATTAAAAACAATAATCATCATGTGGAGAGGGGCCTCCAAGCATTCTCTTGCCACACTGGATGCAATTCAGGGACGAACAATTAAAATAATATGAGATCCGACCCTAACTAACTCACTCGACTCCTTGGCTCACCGTAGAGCCATTTCTGCTCTTTCCCTATACTATAAATACTATTATGGTGTCTGTTCAGTGGAGCTGAAATCAATTATCCCCCTAAAGCCCTCTTTGCGAGAAACACGCGGTTTTCGAAAGCTCAGCAGTCGCTGTCAAATTGGATAAAAATCGAAGCAGCGCTTTCGCCAATCCATTTAACCCTATTATCTCCAGAGACTGGAACTCGCTTCCATCCATCATTTACCCCGTGGCTTATAGCCTTCAGCTGTTTAAGGGCCAGTTATATTTCGGTTTGTAAAGTCTTTGTTAAGTTGACAGACGGTCAAACCTTAGTATTCATCAAGTGCCGGGCCGGGTGGCCAATCAGATGACACTCACTCTCATCTGATTGACCATCCGGCCGGACACATGGTGAATACTAAGGTTTGATCGTCTGTCAACTTAACAAAGACTTTACAAACCGACATACAACTGGCCCTAAGACCCGAAACCCATAGATACCTTCGACTCCTAGCCAGCCTATAAAATCCCCTCTTCTTCTTTTCACAATGGAGGGGCCAACCCAGGTCTTTAGGGGATGCACTTTGGTGTAACTCCTTCTCTCATCAATTTCATTTTAAAAAATTTACTGATGAAGTTTTATAAAGTGATAAAGCATTTAACATTGCTTACTCTCTATTTTTTTTTTACTTTCTCAACCACATCGCTAAGAATTCTCAAATAAATTCGAATAGTGTTTTATTTCAAAATTAAAAACAAATTATTTTATTTTTAATACTGTATTTCCATGTTGGAGAAAAAACGAGGTTATAATTTCTATTTTTTTGTTCAATTGAAAATTCTCTGTACAATTTCTAATGGGGGAAAAGAACAGAAAAATAAGTAGGTATTCAATATTTGTAATTAAACTATGAATTAATATTAACAATTTTAAATTTATATTTTTATCCCCTCAGGCTTTTGAATTTTGTGATAAACTCGGAGTCAATCCTCAATGCACTATCCACGGCTTATTAGGGTAATTTTGATTTTTAAATTGAAATGAGTCGTCATATCATACATATATTATATTATTTATATACCGAAATGTCGAAAAGCTACGCATTTCATTGCGGATCCATTGCTTATTTAGTATTATGCATTTGGTAATGTTATGTATAGGTTACATAAATTCTACCAGGTGATGTATGACAAGAGGTTTCATCTAAAACATAAATCTAAATATAAATTACTATTATTCTACATTAAAACAAAATCGATTTTATCCCTCCAGTCTATTAGTAGGTAGGTATATATAATAAGTATAATGCAATTCTTACAGAGAAAACCCTAAAACCGAATATATAATTATTTACTAATTTTTAAAATACATTTAAAAATACTATTTGAACATGAATCGTGAGTAAAAATTAGTTTGTTTTATCTTTTAACCACTACCATAACCATAATGATAAAATATATTATAAATATTCAAATTAATTAGATATACCTACCTATCATTCTTAGAAATTTACACTAGAGACGAGAGTCGAGTTGACCTTCTCTTTATGCATTCTAATTAATTAGAAAGTAGCTTAGATTACGGTCGGGGGCGCAAGAGAGTAATTAACCCTTTAACCCTCCGACTTGGAAAAAAAGTATATAAATCTAGAAATGTTATAATTTATTTTTCCTTTTACAATGAAACAACATAATATATGTGACAATATTCAGAAAGTGAATTTTTTAGTAAAACTTAAAATTTGTCTTTAAAAAAACTCAACCCCTCCCGCCATAAGCAAAACTTAGGATTATCTATCAAATAGATCGTTATGAGTTGCTCTTCCAATATAAATGAAACCATTCAAAGTTAATAGCCCTTAATCGGTATAAGATTATTTTATACTCATAAAAAATAAGAGTTAATTAAACTACTAGGTAGATTTAACATAAATAAAACAAATATATTTTATAAGTTTTATCTCAAAACACATTTCGGGTTATCAACCATCATCAGGAGATACATGAAGCAAAGATAAAAAACATTTAAAAAAAAAGACTTGAGAAGAAATTTCGTAAAGAAAAATATTACTTTCGGAAGAATGGAAGCGGGTGGGGTGAAGGGTAATTTGAACTAAAACCTTTCTGTACATATTTCTACCGATAGTTTAAATTCAATTGCTCTAAGATTTACCAGTTCAAGCCCGAATCTGCTGCAATCCGACTTTAATCTGATCCCTATATAATTGAGAAGAAAATATATATGGCTGTCCAATTCCCGAGGACAAGAAAATAAAAAAGATTTACCAATTTCGAGATATAGGTGTTGTACTTTCGGGACTGTTGGGAAAACAAAACGCTAATTTGTTGTGTGAAAACCTCGAATTTTAATCTTTAGCTCTTGCGTATATACTATATTTCCATTTGGTATTTAAAGGAAGTTGAAGTAAATTTTGATCCCATCCAAAACACTTATTGAAAATTTGAAAAAATAGTGAAATCTAGGATGCAGCCAAGTTAAATTTGCCAGTTGAGAAAATAGTACTTTCAATTAAAATGTATTATTTTCATTGTGAATGACAATCTAGATTTATGGATTTTAATATTTTAATTCAAATTATTTTAATGAAAATTGGCTGTTACCCATTATGGCCTTAGGGTAAATGAACTATGTTCGTTACCAGTCAAGTTTCATCAAAAAAGAAGGCGGGCTTCGCAGCTGTTAAGATATATTAGTGTTAGTAAAATATTATTTCCTTGGATTCTCAGAATCTATATTACTCGGCCCGTCCGTGAGGCAGACGAAGCCTGTAAGAGGAGCGGCCTTTAAATTGAATAAATTCGTTATATTTTTGGTCGTTGTTATAAATGGCTGAAACATGGAGAAAAAATATTGATTATTTTCTGCCTATGTGTCTGTCTGGATTCCGATACCCAAAATAACTAACGAACCGTCGTAGGAATTTTGTTCTGGTGCCAAAATGTGTGCATTCACATGTGAAGAACTGATTAGACTTTGGGTTCCATCGAACCTACTAGGCACGTCCCTGATATATATTAACTTTAAAAATTCCAAAAAATGAATAAATAAAAAATAAATATACTTTCTGGATACGTGCCTGCAATAAAAATTTAAAAACCCTTAGTAGAAGATAACAAACCCTAAAATTCTTTTTTATTTCCTAAACCGAGATGTAAGAACGAAAGGGCGTCTTTTTCTAATTTTTTATGAATAAATAAAATTGATAAAACAATTGATAAATATTTCGCGGAAATTGATAAGCGGCTGGCTGGGTAGGCAGGCGGCCGGGCTGCGCGCTTGGCTTCAGTCTTTACCGTTAAGTGAGCGCGAACGCCTGGGTCAAATTGCTGTCTCTTTCTTCAAGGTAATAATCTACTTTATCAATTAATTTTTTATTTATTTGTTATTTTACATATGATTTCTTTCTATTAATTCCAATATTTTCGCCTCCAAGCCATCCGCTAAGTATTTTTAAGGTTCTTTCATCCTTCGAACTTCAATTATTAGGTACATCGATAAATTTTGTTATGGTCTATCTAATTCCAATATAGAGTATTAATAAATGTTTGGGCTCTACCTATATAACTTAGGGCTTAAAAATATTTTTGAATAATTTTATTTAAATTTTAAGGCAATGTGAATATATAAGAATAAATAAACAAAACATATTATTTTTCAATTTAAATTATTTAAATAAACAAATTATGTATTTTAAAACACACTAAGAGCTTATCTATCTATAATTTTTAAAGAGTTAAGTATCGGTTCAAGGTGAAACATTTTTATAAAAAAATAAAACCGACTTCAAAAAAATTAAATGCAACAAATAAAATAAAAATAACTTAAAAATAAAATAAAATACACTAATAGGTATAAAATAATTAACTTATTTAGTTAGAAATAAACGACGAAATATTAACATGAAATTACTTTTTAAAGCCGGTTGCCAAACAAACTATACCTATAAGCGAACGTACCCGCCAAACGTACTAAGTAAGATCCGTCGAGTTTGATTCATAAAATGTATATGTTTGGCACCAACTTCAAAAAGTCATTTCATATTAATATTTCGTCGTTTAGATGTAACCTAAATAAGATAATTATTTTATACCTTTTAGTGTATTTTATTTTATTTTTAAGTTATTATTATTTTATTTGTTGCATTTAATCTTTTTGAAGTCGGTTTTATTTTTTTTATAAAAATTATTTTATTTTTCTCTTTTTAGTGATGTTATTAATAGTGACTTAATATAATACCTTGCATGCATCTCGTAAGAGAAAGCGTCGGGCGAATGAATCAGAAAATGATAATAAAATTCAATTCATAAATATAGAAATTCTCTTGAAACGTTTGCGGGTTTTAAATGAATGTATTAAAGATTTTATTTATCATAATTTCGATTATTTGATCAAAAGAATTGGAGATTTACGTTATTTCGTCGTTGATCATATTATCAGAACTTGACCAAATAAATATGGTACTACCCCTAAGGTACCCTCTTTCCAATAAAAAAAGAATCATTAAAATCGGTTCATAAACAAAGAAGTTATGCCTGAACAAACATATCAAAAAAGCTAATACCAATGAAAAAAAACGGGACCAATCGGAAGCTAGACTGAACCCAATGCAAAAAAAATCATCAAAATCGGTTCACAATTAGCGGAGATATGAGGTAACATAGACATAAAAAAAAATCAGTCGAATTGAGAACCTCCTCCTTTTTTGAAGTCGGTTAAAAAGTAAGTAAAATTTATATTCAGTTTTCTATGTTAACTCCTGATAATGGGCTCAAAATCCGAAATATATAATTTCGAGAAAGCTTTATTTTGTGAAACCTACCTTGAAATTTTACTTACTTTTTATTATCTATCTATACTTATTATAATCGGCTTGCACGAGACGTCGATATGATTTTTTAATTTTAAAACTCAAAACTAAAACTGACAAATAAAATGGATTAAAATTAGGAAATTTAAATCATTATTTTAAAACCCACTGACCAGCAAGATGCCCGTCGTAGGCCGGCTTGGCAGCTGGTTAATAAATAATATCAAAAACAAAAAATTAAATTTATAAACATTTCTGTACAAAAAAAAACAAAAAAGTAAAGGTAGTAGTAGTTGGTTAATTCTAATTTAATCAGTTACCAAAATCTTTCAACTATTTGAGAAGCTTGTATATCATTTTATGGAGAATCTTGAGACATAGTTTTCTATTTCACTCTCAGATCTCTTTTAATCCTCCCGATTGACAGATAAATATAAATTCTGCCTTTCTCCTAATATATATCACAAGTTTCAATGAAACCTCTACTTCACTTTGCCAAGTTCTACTAGACTCTAAATCCAATATTAACAAAGTTAGATGATACTACTACCATTACAAGTTCTTTAACTGTTATCACGTTTGTTTAAATTGTTTTTAATGTTATGTTAATAAATTCACAAGTGAATTGTTTTATTAAGGAGTTCTGGCCTATTAATAAAAGCGTATATAAAAAAAATTATTTTCCCTGTTTCATCACAGAATGTTTTGGGTGGGTAAAATATACATCAAATATTGTAGTCTATAGTAGTTAAAATATGCAAAAGTTCTTTCAAATTTCATATTTTAACTTAGCAGTAAGTAAGATGGTTAAATTTGAGAATTTCACGTGCCCCTGTATTTAGGCAACTAATTCGGCGTAGAAGATTAGAAGCTGCGTAGAAGCTAGGCGAGTCCAATCATTTTGAGAATATTTCCGAGCTTTGTAAATAAGTTATCATGTGTAAAATTCATTTCAATATTCAATTTCAATACTCTAGCCGCCCGACGAGCATTTATACTTTCTTTTGAGCTAAAGTTGAATCTTGGATCAAAAGTCCAATATGTCTGATAAATTTCAGCTTTCTATATTCTGTACATTTGGATTTTCTGAATTTTTAAACTGAAAGTTGTGAGTTAGTACTAAGCCCAAAATTTAATCAGTTTTTGTTTAAGGAACCTCAAAAATTTTGACATCAAATAAAACTTTATACATGTATCCGTTCTTGAATTATCGTGGGTATTTGAATCCGAAGAAACAGTCAGATAAAAAAAAATTCGACGGGCATCTTGCTGCTCATTAAATAAATTATGTTTTCTGTTAGGTCTCAATAGTAGTTAATAATAAAACTAAGGCGTAGAAGACATACTGCCAACGATGTCTTATTAATAATGCAAAATGATTCTTCTAATTCGCCATTTTCAATTTCCGCCATGTTCTTTCCTTCCCAATTCATCTTGAATCCCTAATAACTAAATTCAACAGGATATATTATCAGATAATTTTATACAGAGTGTGTCTGACCCTTTAATGACATTAGCACCACATTGAGAGTTGATATCAATGTGGATCTATTTTAATGTGGCTTTTCCATCTCCGTGTTTATTAATTCCTTTCTCTCAAACTTAGCGAATTTAAACTTTTAATGTTTTCTTACTTCTCTTATCATAGCAACAGAATGTTAAGTAACAAGTTCACGTGTTCTCTCACGGCTTTGATTAAATGATTTCATTACTTTAGAAGAGTCGCAGATTAAATGAATATTCCATATATTTATACATCGGTCTCTCGATTTACTCAGATAATTCGTTCCACGAGGAGAAAATGACAAAAATATATATATATTTTTTGTTTGCGACTCACCTAATAAATAAACTTTCTTCCCTTAATTTCATTTAGAATAAAATTGTCTAAAATCGAGAAAAAAATAATTTTCAAGCATTATTTATTCTTCTTTGACACTTCATGGGTCTGGATATCATTACCCAAGAGTGGAAGATTATAGAAAATAAGTTCTTGGGGCAAAATAAATACCTTTAAATAAAAAGCTCAACTAATTAAAATTTAGACATATAGATTGAAGAAATTGCTTTTAGATTAAATCCTTCTCCTCACATTTCTTCTTCTTGTCCTAGAAGTAAAGAAGTATTTGTTTTCAAATTTGGATCTTATAATACACAATGAGCTTTTTTTATAATGATATTGATACAAGAAGAAGTTGCAGCCAAAAGGTACAACCTCTGTAATACGTTGTGGACACTTACATCGTGAAAATAAGAAGAAATTTAGTGATTGGGTCGGAGTCGATGCTATCTGTGGATGCTGGTCTTGAAAGACTGAAGTTTATATGTTGCTGAGAAGACGGTCAGGGGAAGAGAATTCCAGTTTCTAGAAGTCATAGGGGCAAACGAATTGGCAAATGCTGGTTCATAGCTTTCGATTTTCATTTATTAACATATATGGCAACAATCATATTTTTATTCTGGTTAATACAAATAAATCTAAATTGATACCACTATACTTCTTAAACTTTTTTGATTGGCGACCATATTTTGACTGAGAAGTCGTTGTTGCCCTATGTTTCGCTACACCAAAATTCAGTTTCGCGACCCCAAATGAGGTTTACACAGTTTAAGAAGCCCTGCACGATAGTATTTATTTAAAAAATGTTTTTATCATTCAGAATAACACTAACGTTTAAGTAAATTTATTTCTCTATCAAATATTTGATTTTATTATTGAGAAATCGTGCAATAGAGGATCTATCGTGAATTTGATTATAGAATCCAAATTGAATGAATTTATTAAATTTGAAAAAAATTTCATTTTTTGTTCACTTTCTTAAAATAATTATAAATGACAGGTTATTAAACACATACTTATAAAATATAGATATTTATATGACAGCTAAAATACAAAAAAGTAAAATTAAAATCTTATTTTAACAGCAACATTTTCTATTATTCATCGAGAATTCGCGTGTTTCATGATCATATATTCTGAATGACAGACTTTCAATTTTATTTAAATAGAGAGAGCTAGATTAATAAATTAATTGATATTTAATTCGTTATTAATATTCATAGCAGCTGTTGCATGAGATGCACAATTAAAAAATAGTATCATAATCTAAATGTCATAGCTAAAATAGCAATCAACAAATCAATAATTGCAAATGTTCACATATATATTTTATGTGAAAAGTGAAAAATACTTGTTTAATAGAATTCGTTCCATTATTTGTATTTTATCAGAGCGTGATTTCAGGCTATCTTAATAAATTATAGATTTAAGGTCATCATTGTGACAGCTAGTAGAGGCATCTGCTCACTAGCATATTCTTAGTCATTTTTTATATAACGATATTGATACAACAAGAAGCTGCACCAAAAAGGTACAACCTCTGTAGTCCGTGGTGAACCCTTGTATAGTAAAAATACGATGTTTCAGGGATTGGGTCGGAGTTCAAGGTATCTATGGATGCGGGTCATCAAAGGGAAGAGAATTCCAGTCTCTAGAAGTCATAGGAATAAACGAATTTGCTAGGATTCTTCTGCAATTAAGTATAGCTGGAAATGAGCTATTTTGTAATTTAGATTTTTTCGCACATAATTGACGCTTAGCTGACTTAGCTGGCAGTCAAAGATAACATAAACTAGAAAAGATATGGATATGATTTTAGCTTAGAAAGGTGAAGTATAAATACAATAAAACACATTTGAGTATTTTGCTCTATTTGCCACTGAAAGGAGATATAGTTAGTCATTTTGGGGTAAATTTTTGAAATTTTCAAAGTGCTCTATCTCCTGTTTTTTTTTAAGGTTTAGAATTCAATTTTGATACTTAGGTTTATTTTTTAAATATCTTGGGTGAGTTTTTTTATTTTTTCAAAATTTGATCCCTGAAACGAAAACTGGGGGATGCTTTATTTTGGGATCTTAAACACAAAAGGCTTCATACGTTGTTTTTCAAGTTATTGAGCTCATATTTGGGGTAGGTTTAGCTGTCTTTTTTCAAATTACAGTTTAGAACCTTTTTTTTAAATTCTACCCCAGCGAAGCGGAGAGATGGTAGAAAATTATAAATTGATACGAATTATATTACACTTTCATTATTATTTAATTATACGAATATGTTAATATGAACATTTTTCAATTTTTTTCTAAAGGTAATCGTCCTGGTTCGCTAATCAGTACTAAGTACGACAAAATAAGTCTTATATATTTAGAGTTGGTCAGGAACTTGTAAACATTTACCCATTTATCAACCTCTGACGTTCAGACTTTTGAACACTTATTATTAGTAAAAATATAGCTTAAATTGAAAGTTTCTTTTTGCCGAGAGTAGCATAATTTTTATAAATTGCCGGAGACAATAAAAGAGTGTGTTTTCTGCTGGAAAAATAAATTTTTAATTTATTTATAACGAGTCTATAGTTTCGAGGGCTTTGCCCTCTTCATCAGTATATTACAATTGATTCACAGGAATTAAAAAATTATTTTTCCAGCAGAAGACACACTCTTTTATTGTCTCCTTAAAAAATATAGTTGATTAGTTCTTTGGAAATTTCACCCCTGCGCGCCTCTTTCCAGATAATTAAATAATCACGACATTATACATTAAAATTAAATTAGGTTGGAGTTGGTGGTGTTTCACAAGGAGAAAAATTAAAATACAAAGATTATACATCTTGTATTTAATATAGGTACTATTTTTAAATCATTTTTATTGAAAACCATAAAAATACTATACTATTCTATTAAACAAAAACTTGAATGCATCTGCCCTATCACTTTGCTATTCCGACCTAAAACGATAAATACAATTCTAATTTCTATTTTGAAATCGACTTTAAAGAGCTAAAAGTCATTATCCGTATTAAATTAAAATGCAAACGAAACTAGACTGTGTATTTTTATTTTACCATACAGGGTATGGTCAAATATTGTAATCGTGCATGAAAAAAGTGTTTTTTTTCCTTATTTTTTTTCGAAATATCTCAAAAACAGCTGAAACTATTTGGATTCAAAAAATTGAGCAAAACCATGGCATTTCGCTCTACAAAAAAGTCTTAATAAGTAAACATCGAAAAAATTATATTTTTCGAGATAATAATTGCTATGTCAAAATCTCTGTTAGTTAGTCTGTTAGTCTGTGCGTTACCAAATTTTTGTGGACGAGCTAACTCAAAAACTAGTGTGAACATCAAAACCAAATTTCACACGTAGTTTTGGTGCTTTGAGATTAAGAGCTGATTAGATTTTGGTGTACATCGATCCAAAATTAAGGGGGCGGAGGGGGTTAAATATTAAAAATCTAGGCCATTTGAGCAAACTCAACCAAATTTTGTATACATAATCAATGGGACCCCAGAAGTCAAAAAATGCCAAAACTAACCCCTATCTCCTACATGATTATAAATAATTTTATTAAATATTAAATATAAGTGAGGGGCCAGGTTTTATGGTAAAGTCAAGTGGATGGCCACATCAGAACACGTCAGCTCATTTCTATTATAATTTCAAATGTTTATTCTCTTTTATTTATCGTTTTTTTAATGTTTTATCTGAAACGTTTATTTTTTTATCCACTTTAAATTCAAATTGGCATAAGTAGAAGAGTAAGATTTCTTAAGAAAAACACAAGAGATTGTCAACTACTGACACTACAAAGTGTTGAGATTGATTTTTATTATATTAGAAGGGTTTACTTAACCCCCGCGGGTATTCAACCCGAGTGTCAAACTGATATCAGCGACATAAATCATCCCTAACACCTGGGATTCATTTTTTTACTTAGTTATCTAATAAATTCAAAAAATGAGAAAAATTTAATTTTAGGTTTACGTCTAAAAAGTAAACAATAGAGCATCAAGGGTCAGATTAAGTTAGCTGTTCCTCCTGTCCCTGTCCCACTTTAAAATATGCTGAAATCTCTACTTTTTGTTCACAAAGTCACTTAAGAATATTTCTTCTCTTTCTAACCTTGCAATTCTTTGAAATAAAAATCTTTAAAAATTAATGAAAATAGCTTTAATGTGAGAAAAATTCTGAAGAAATTGTCAAATCAACAAAATACCAAACTTGCACACTTTTGAATATCATCATGTCAAAAAAACCTTTGGCCGTAAAAAATAATGGATTTGATAAAATATTCTCCAGGAAATCATATTATTCGAATGTTTCGTTTAATTATACTACGTGAAAGGGGTGACTAGATTTTCTTAATCAAGCCTGGCATTTAGTCTTGAAGGATTTTTTGACTCAGCTTGGTGATTTATCTTACATAGTATAGGTATTTAAAAATAACCAACCCTTCTCACATAATAAAAATAATCCATAATACCTCGGATCTATTAGTAAACCATCTCTCTTGAATTTCTATAGTAATTTAAGAAGTCTTAAGAGCAGAATTTTAATTGGATAATTATTTTGAGAGGTGGTCGAATATTGTTGTGGGGTGAAAAATATTATTTTATCATCAGGGTGTTAGATATCTCTGTAAAAATCTCATTAAGTTGAAGTAAACTGAATTTTAAATATTTAATTCACTTTAAAATGAAGGTATAGGAGCAGTTTTAAACGATTTTCTTACCTAATGGGATTCAACACAATAATTAAGGACGAATTAAATATCTCAAGAATTTTTTAAAAAATGAGTTAAGGAACCCTCTGTAAGCAAGTCCAAAATTGGCTGCTTTTTAATCTCTTTAGGATTTTAAAATTGGATTTTTATCTTTAAACTTCCTCTTATATATTTCTATTCTAATATTTAGTTTCGAGATTTGGTGGATTATTATTATTATAATATCTAAGTAAATAATAATAATAATAATTATAAATGTTGTATATATTTATGATAATAAAAGGCTTATTATTATTATTATTATATTTTAAATATGTATGGTATATTAATGAAACAATAGAAGTACCTATAAAAGGAGAAAAATATTTTTATTATAATTCTTTAGAGATTTTATTAAAATATGAAACCAAAATAAACATGATCAATGTGGATTTAATGTGTGCGTGAGAGAAAAAAAGAAGGGGGAGGTCCATTTTAAAGTTCACTATCACTGGCTATATATTCTCCACTTACCATTGGCTAAATTTGTGTTGTGAAATAACATTTAATTTGGAAAGTGTTTAAGAAAAATTGGTGACAGAACATGGTATAATATTTTCAAATAACACTTCATCAAATACACAAATGAACCTTTTAATTAAATAGAAACATAAACGTTTCATTGTGCAAATTTAATAGACTTTCTATTTTGTTTCACAAGTTTTATGTTACCAAATGAGTAAATGAAAATCATTTTCCCAAGAGGAATCGATAATAAATTCGCTTTTGCTAAAGAGATGTATCTGTTATCATCATCAGCCTGTCGATAGCAATCCACTGCTGAATATAGGCCTCTTCCATCAAATGGAAGGGGGTTGGCATTAAGTCACCACGCTTGCCAGACGGATTGGTGACTAGGAATCAAATTATAGCCGGTCAAATATCAATGCAGGGACTCGGACTCGAACCCGGGACTCCTGCTTAGAAGGCTAGTGTCTTTAAGCTCTCGGCTAATCCGATTCCCGTATCTGTTATGGATACCACTATTTACACATGTTATGTAAATTGTAAAAAAATTAAAAACACTGTTCTGTTTCTCTCAGAGATAAGTACGAGGGATATTTTTTTCAAGGTCCGATCGGTCCCGAAATCAAAACTAGATTGACAATCAAATCTGTTTTATTTGGAGCGTTTCATGTGATGAAAATAGGAGGGAGCCAAGTTCGGGCTGTATGGACCAAAAACTGTTAATCGAAAACGCTGCAGGAGATTCTTTGTTCTGCAGCGTTTTCGATGGACAGGTTTTAGTCATCCACCATTCAGCCAGGACTTGACTCTCTCAGATTTTCATCTCTTGGCTCTCATGAAACGCTGTCTAGGAGGACAGAAGATTGTCTCAGACAACGAGCTACAGACCACTGTAGAGAATTGGCTGAAAGCACAGGCGGCGGATGCCTTCTATGACGAGGGGATTGGAAAGTTGGTTCCACACATGTCTCAATCGGAGCGGTGACTATGCAGAGAATAGCTGGAAGGTGTATGTTTAATGTTCCAAATAAAACAGTTTTGATTGTCATTCTGGATTTCATTTCGCGACCTATGGGACTCTGGAAAAAATATCCCTCGTATTTTAGTTAATAAACAAAATCAGGCCATTATCACATCAATATTATTTAATTTCGATTAGTTAACATTTTCTTCTTCTTCGTGTTCCAGACTCAATTCCGAGAGGGGCTAGCTATAACTATGGAGAGAATCCTTGAAATAGTGTTTGCATTGTGATTTCTTATATTCTTCCCTTTTTTCTTGAGGACCTTGAACTTTTTTATGACTGAAACGGAATTTGATGGCTATAGACATTACGCTAACTGCACTTCACTTAACCTTTGCAAATGTGAATTTATTCTTTCTGATATGTAATTGAAAGATTTAGTTTTCCGAGAGTTGCAGAGTTGTTGATTCAGAAGGAGAAATCAATCTACCTGATGCAAATATATATCTTATAAATATCCCAAACACTATACTTATAAATAAAACTTAGGGAACGCGGTGTTGGTTTATAGTGAAACATTTTTACTTTTTAAAATTATAATGGGTTGAAGTTGGTGGTGTTTCACAATGAGGAAAAATAAAATAATATTAAAATTTTTTTAAATTCTCATTGTATATTTCGGGTAGCTCATCATCAGGAATACATAAGTATATTTATATAAAAATTAAAAAAAATATTGAATAAAGGCTATTTATGTTATGCTCATGATTAAAATTTATTATTTTTGTTGTTGGGTCACATACTGAGACACATACTGACACACGAGGGATTGCCTAGAGAAATCTTGGAAGGGGAGATGGGAAAGAAAAGGGAAAGGCTCAGATTAAAATATTTCGACCAAATAATTGGGGATATGGTATGCAAGACATTTAGAGAGGTCAAATAGATGGCATAGGACAGAGCCGAGTGAAGACGAGTAGTTGCGTAAAACCAGACTTAGGACTGTGTACTCAATGATGATGATGTTGTTGTAGTTCGTGACTGTGATGATAACTCCTTCAACCTACTTTAAAATTTATTATATCAATATTATACATAGTGACTCTGTAAAGTATCTTACTCAAGACTTACCTGGAAAATTCATATAAAAAATAAATGAATTAAATATAAAAAATGTACTGGGTGTTGGGAAAAATCACAACTTTATAAGTCAATGCTTATGCCAATTTGGTCATATTCATGTCAAATATGGGGAACTGCCAGCGAATCCAGTATAAGTAAAATTCAAAGAGTACAATCCAAAATACTTAGACGTATAGCAAATGCCCCATGGTATATTACAAATGCAAGTTGGCACAGTGACCTTCTCGATCCTTCAGTTAGAGAAGTTATTCTTCATTCATTAATCAAACACACAAACTTGAAAATCATCTAAACACATCAGCTTTTATTCTCCTAGACATCAGTGAAGTCTCCAGTAGACTTGAGAAGAACCATGTTTTCGACACTGAAGAACACTGAAGCTCTACTTTCAAAAACTGGAAAATGAAATTCAAATAGTGAAATCATCAATGGACAACTCTCCCTTCAAGTAATGTGTGTGTGTGTGTATAATGTATAATATATATATTTATTTGCATCAAATAGACGAAAACATAATTAATATCTCCTTATATATTTCTGTTAACTTTTTATTCCCACGTTCATCTTTCGAAGTGTTTTCGTGGTAATCATCAACTAATGAATTCAATTGATTTCGTGAATATAACAATCTCTCGACTGATTGGTTTAATAATCGAAAATCGTGGATCCCCTACAGTGGTCTCGAGTATTCCAACCAGAAAGCCATCCTAAGATGAGAATTTCTTGGCGCATGTCATGCGAGCTTTCGAGTTGACCCTCGGAGGGTCGCCGATGACGCATGGCACTCTGGGGTGCGATCCGTCACGTGCAAAACCACTCGGGCAGCCACTTAATGAAATCATTTCGAAACTTTATTTCTGTTTGCATCCCTTTTCTAACAACTCCCCTACTTTCCCTAAGCACACACTTGTACATTCCATCATTTACTTCAAGTATTTTACACTTTTTTATAAACAGGACCCCGTAAGAAAAGGGGAGGTTAGGTTCCTATTAATTACAACATTTCCATAAACATTGAACTTGTTGGACTCGAACACGCAGAGTCTGGGGAATTAGTGTCTAAGGTCATTCTTGTTTGGAGGCCAATTATTTATTGTCACGGAATTTTTTTACTTAATTAAATTTTGAAAAATAATCACTCATTATATCTTTAATTAACTATAAGATTTTTAATTTATACATAAATTAAATAAACTAATTTAAAAAATATTAATCTCATAAATATATATGTTGCAGTAAAAACCCGTTTTTAGTAAGAATACCTATTACTAGTTAAAACGGGTTTCATTGAATACCTTTGTGGAAAGTAGAATTTATTGATACTTGTTGAGTTTGATTCAAAGGTCTAGAATCTTCATTTTTGAACTTTCGCCTCATTTTGGGTGTTTATTTTTAAAAATTTTTAAACAAAAATGTCAAAAATTACATCCTCTACAACTTTGCTTCTAATTCACCAGAAGGTGCATTCCCTAAAGGTTTGTATGGGATGGCCCCTCTCGGGAAAAGAACAGAGTAGAAGGAAAGAAGCCGAAATCACGAGCCAAATCTCAGAAAGTTCGATACAATCCAATATCCAATTTACTAATTTTTTAGGGGATTCGAGCAGTGGTAAATTCTCCGTTCGATAAATTAGGTTTGGGTATAGCCGGGAATCGAACCCGAGACCTCCGGGCTGCCAGCCAGACATGCTGACCACTACATCAGGGAGGCCGACAGTTTTAACTAGTAAGAACCCGTTCTTACTAAAATAGGGGTTTTATTGCAACACTATACATGTTGTTTGGGTATCAATACTCAAAGACAGTGGGCTCCCAACCTTTTTTTAGTCGCGACCCTTTTTATATTTTCTCAAAATGTCCTCGACCCTACATTCATTTTTATCAGTAATAAAATAAAAAAATTGCTTAAAAATTTGTTTTAATCATATTTAACAATAATATTGATATTATGGAAATAAGTATTGAAATTCTCGGTTGGGTATATGCGTCAAAGCCATTCTCATGTCATCTTGAACATCTAGTCTAATTCTGGCTTTTGTTTTGAGTTGAAAAACCACTTTTACCTAGACACGTAAAAGGAGCTAGGTATAGGGATGTACAATGTTCATCAATTGATTAAAAAATATCGTCATGTTCTTTGACATTGAATTTATAACATGGCAAGTTTTATATCCAACTAAATTGTTTGTAGTATAAAATAGAACAACGAGCAAAGTTAAAGTTTAAGTTTGTATTAAATATCATCACTGTAAACGTAATCTATTGACTATTGTATCTTGCCATGTTAAAAATTAAATATCAAAGAACGTAACAAATTTTCTTTTAAATCAATTGAAGAACGTTGTACATTCCTATGGCTATGATTTAAGCAACTGCTATGGAACTTGATACCCGTTCAGATCTCAACTCTTTTATCGGTGTCGCCGAAAACCTCAAACGTCGTTTGCCCATTTTTCACATTTATAGTTTTGATGAGATTAATACTTCGGGAAAATTATTCCCTTTAAAAAATTTTAAATCTAGAGAGTTTTAAAAATCTTGACAATGATAATATTTTTCTTTAATTTCTTCCATATAGGTTTCGAGATAAAATTTAATTTATGGTAAACTGAATAATCAAAATAGGACTTTATTTGTTCATTTAAATTCCTAAAACATCTAAAATGAAGCAGCTATTGCCTAAATAAATATAATTGTTTGATAGTTGTTTTGCACTATTTGTTTTGTTCCATTTCATGGATCGTTTCCTCTATTCTTTCAAATAAATTCTCTTTTGTTGTTTTAAGTGACGAACTCTGTTTTATTTACAATCGGTCCGTTAATGACATGAGCGATCAGTTGGCAGGCATCTGGCTGGCTAAACGGCACGAGGACTGCTCGCCGTGTTCACGCATTGACCGGAGGATGGGATGGATGAATAGTGGATGCAATGGATAATTTGCAACGATCCCACGCATGGCTGCACCTAATTCCATGGCTGCGAGCCCTCACTGAAAAGCGAGGTCATGGATGATGGGATCTCTCGGGGCGAAGGTCCTGACATAGCTCAGGGGTCTAGGGTTAGGTGAGCTCAGGGCGGATATCGTCAAAGCTCTGCTCTGTAATTTCAATATCCATCCTCCACTCTATTAACACAAGTGACAACCATAAAAGACAGACAGTCTTGCTATGATGAATGGCCATTATTCTCTAATCCTACTGTACTGTGATTTTTATCTTTATAGCTGTTGGTTGTCACAAATTTTAATCCAAACATTTTAGTATGCTATCACAAATCACTCCAAGCGGGAATTTAGGGGTCAACTAAATGATCTTTTCACAAAATTAAAGAAGACTATCAAATTTAACGATCAAGGTAATTTATATTTACTGTAATTAAAAACAACAGATTCTTTCAATAATTAAACTAAACCATCACTACCAGGTTGTTTAATTTTAAATCTATCCTAGGCCGTTTTGGGATTAGATAAAAAATTTTTAATAATTTTTTTTACAATTCATTATAAATTATGGCTCCACAATTTCAAAATTCTGAACTCTAAAACCATTGAGTAAAAATATGTTGTTGTTTGATAGTGAGCTTATACGACCAAATTGCTATTAGTAAAGTTCAGAAATCAAGTTATTTCAAGTTTTCTAATCTTCAAATCGATGTAATTTATGCCCCTACAAATGGAAATACACATTTTACTACATACAGGGTATGGTCACGTATTAATTGTGCATGAAAAAAGTGGTTTTTTGCTTCTTTTTTTTCGAAATATCTAAAAAATGGCTGAAACTAACCAAATTTTTTTTGGACGAGCTAGCTCAAAAACTAGTCTGAATATCAAAAACAAATTTCACACGTTGTTTTGGTGCATTGAGACTAAGAGCTGATTAGATTTTAGTGCATATCGACCCAAAATGAAGGGAGTTCAAAAATTAAAAATGAAGGCAATTTGAGTAAACTCAACCAAATTTTGAATACATAATCACTGGACCCCCAGATTAAAAATGCAAAAACTAACCGATCAAAAAATGAAAATATAGGCCCTTGTACCAAATTCATCCAAAATGTGTATACATAATCAGTGGGCCCCCAGAAGTCTAAAAATGAAAAAACTAACCCCTCCCCTACATGATTATAAATAATTTTATTAAATATTAAATATAACTAAGTGAGGGACAGGTTGAATGGTAAAGTCAAGTCGATGGCCACATCAGAACTGTCAGTCACATCAAACTCAAAGTTCCTAGTTGTGACGTTACCGTCGTATAATTTTTGCTAAAATCCTTCTAAATGGAACCCGAAGTATATAAATATTTTCTGTAATACAGCGAGGAATTTTTTTTACACATATACAAACATGATATTTCATTCACCTTTTATAGTTTAGAAGAATTCCGAGTCACATGATTTGATTTGCATTTTATTGCAACTTCTATAAATTTACAATAAATGAATTTAAAAATTTTCAATTTAGCATTAAGTTAAAAAACAACTAAGAATAGAATTATGATGTTATTTTTTGGGAAGGAGAGTGCAATTTTAGTTCTAAACATTTGAAAATTAAGTTGACTCTCTTGATTTATATCTATCGAACAATTGGATCATTAAGAGAAACAAAGAAGTTGTCCTCTGCTTGATGCATCATCAAGCAGAAGACAACCTCTTTGTTTCTCTTTATGAATCAACAACAACTCTGCTACTCTCGCCAAAATAAAAACTTTTCAATTAATTGAACAATTGAATATTTTCAAAGTTAAAAGAAGTACTGAAAAATCAAAGTTTTTCTAAAAAAAATATTTTGTAAGCTGTACAGCAGTTTTCTAAAGATCAAACTTCCGATTTAAATATTCGAGAAGGATAAGTGCATTGGGCAATTGCTGTCGAAAATTCATTCATCCAGAGGGAAATTATAATGAACGTGAAAAATATTTTCCGTCACTAGATGAGCTGGAATTAGTCTAGGGCAAAATTATAATTAAACGCTCTTCTATAACCGAATACCCTGCAGTTAAGTGTAACATTAATATTTATACTATGAGTCATATAATATGGACACAATACTATAATCCGCTCAGTCTCTTCAGTGATGGCATTTTTAATTTTTCTGGGGTACATATTAATGAGAGGCTGAAAATAAAAACAATATTTAGAATGAAAATTAAACAAAAATAAACATGACTTTGTAAATGATGTGAGGGAGTTTATTTAAAATTGAACCTATCAAATATGAATAATTAACGTAGAATTAAGGTTTGAAATTATATAATTTAATTTATATTTATACGACAAATTTATGTATTTATTTATATATGTATGTAATTTGAATTAGAGAACACAGTAAATCTCTAAAGCGATATTAATATCTATATTTTACAATCCAATTAAATATAAATTATTTATGCTAATTGATTAGATTATTAATTTCTGATTTAATTCCAACTATGAATATTAATTACGTATTTTCACATTAGCTGAGATGTCGATTTGCAACTATTGGTCTCTGACAAACTATGATATGTCTTTCTATACTAACATTTTTTAACAACAAGGAATCTCAGCAGTATAAGAGGGTTTAATTAGAGAATTTCAGGTGCGCCTCTATGTAGGCAACTATTTCGGCTTAGAAGATTAAAAGTTGCGTAGAAGCTTGGCGAGACCAATTATTTTGTAAACAAGTTATCATGTGGTAATTCATTTCAATATTCAATTTCACTACTCTAGCCGCCCGACGATCATTTATACTTTATTTTGAGCTAAAGTTGAATCATGGAACAAGAGTCCAATATGTGTGATAAATTTTAGCTCTCTATATTCTGTACACTTGGATTTTCTGAATTTTTAAACTGAAAGTTGTGACGCTACTAAGCCCAAAAACTAATCAGATTTTGGTTAAAGAACATCAAAATTTTTGACACGAAATAAAACTTTTTACGTGTATCCGTTCTTGAATTATCGCATTTTAATCCAAGGATACAGGCCGATAAAAAAAAACATTTCTGAGCATAAAAAAAGCCAAAAATTAGTAAACTAAATATTTTGGTTACCCAGTGTCTTGTGATCTGAGCTTATTTTGTAAGTAAAATTTGCAATTATTATGGATTTATTTAAAGGAGAATTCTTTGTAAAACATTTCTCTAATATCATTTTTAATTTAATCTGTATTTGAGTCTACTGGAATAATTGACTATTACTTTACTCTCTTTATATCTGAAGAGGCTCGTTCTATTCCAAGTGAAAGAGTCTTCCTAGAATAATAAAAATTATAAGAATATTTCTATTCGACTAAAACTTGTCTGGACTTGTCTTTTTGATCCTCATAGCTTATCAAACATCAATTTATAGCAGAGAGATATGTGCCCTTTTTAGTTTTTTGATCATATTCGAATTAAATAATCAGTGTCCGTGTACAGTCATCAGGTAAAACAATTCTTATTTCTCTTCCCGAGCTATCACCAGAATTGAAATCCAGATATACAGACAGGCAGAAGAATAATGTTTTCTCCATTATTCAAGACATTTTTAAAAAGGAATAAGAAAATAAACTGCAACGGATCATTCCTAGACTTTATCCATAGTCATTTGAAAAATGAATATAGCTTGTTCCTTTATTATTTATCAAATATAACTGTCTATTTGAAGTACTAAATCTTGACTTCAAATAAAAAAATCGCCATCGATTCTCAACTAATACTTGAGGAATAACCATACCACAATGCATTTTTGACATTTCGATTATCATTGATAACCATTGCTGAAGACATGGAGGAATCGACTTGAAAACAAAAATAATGATTGATTCTTCTTCTTCTTCTTCTGGTTAAACCTTATCCCATTTACATGGGGTCTGCTCACCTTGTCCTCATTTTCCATAATGCGCTGTCTAGTGCTAAGTGGAGGGTGTTCTTCCATGACCTGGATTCGTTAAATAACGAACGATCCTTATCTAATAATTGATGAATAACCTTATTAGATCCAATTTTTGATGATTTGAACCATTACTGATAACCTCTACTGAAAACATGGAAAAATCAACTTAAAAGCAAAAAGACTAAATTCTTTTTTAGAAAACAGCACTGTGGTTGAGTTATGAGATTTTCGTGAAAAAATAGCATATAGGGTTTTTGCAAAAAATGCCTCAATGGTTTCTGCAATAAATTGACCAGACAATAAATCCCTGGCGATAAACTTTCCCAGGATCAAAATTAGCCTAAGATTTTGGCTAGAAGTCAAATCTAAATTAGAAAAATAAAAAATAATTTATAATTATTTATAAAACCACAATTAATTCATATTTTAGGTGTGCTATTACAAATTATAATCATGTTTAAAGTTGTAAATAATTTCCTGATATATTTCATAGGTTACTTATTCTATTGCACATATTCCATTATTATTTTCAAACTGATAAAGTTTACATTTGTATATTGGTCTTTTCATTTTTATGTTCAATTAAACTAAATGCCGTATTTGAGATAACGAAGTGACTAACACCATTCATAAATGTTAAGATTTAGTATTTTCTTTCAAACATAACATTATTATGCTTATAGTTACTATTATATAAAATAGGTAGGCAGGTATTTTTTAGAAATAATATCTTTCTTATCTTAATAATTATAAATATAGCTTTATATTTAAATTACATTATAGCGTGAATTTCAAGATAAACTTTGTTTCTAAAAGAGAAATAATCAGGGTTCGCTTTCTAATTTTTCTTAATTCCTATCATACGCCAGCATTGTTTTTCCGATTATTCTGAAATTAAAATAATAGCCGTTATTAATGGAACTATTGAAACCTTATTATAGATTGGAGATCTAATCCCTAAATTACCCAAATCTATATCGCGATCTTTGTCTAAAAGAAAAGAGAAGACGAGGGATCGGTGCATAATATTAAAATATCCATAAAATAGATTCAGTAAGTGTCTCGTGATTTTTAGTGCTTAGCCGATATCCAATCTAATCAGGTTTAATGAAGTGAGGCGGATATAATTCGAAAAAGCTCGATATTACTCCATGCCACTGAAACAACGAATGCGCAGATCCTGTTCCCTCATCAGAGGGAAAAGCGCATATTAAAAAAGCCGTATAAAAATTCGAAACTCGCACCCTCATCTAACAACTCACACGACCTACGCTCCATTGGCTACGCTCGTTTGTTTGCCAGGAAAATGTTGTAAATCAAACGGACCGATAGAACAAGTGTTAATTGTTGACAGGGTCCATGCACAGGCACACACATACACAAGATGGCCGCCCCGGGATAATTAACGCGAGAATTCATGATTGATGAAGTGTATTTCGCGATATTCCACTCTTCTACCACTTTCATATGGATTAAGAGGAAATGACCTGTTACGTGAGCAGCAAACGTTGTTACAAGTAATTACAGCCAATCAGAATGTCTCAGTCGACCGAAAAATAGTCCAGTGATTGATTGGCCCAAGAGACGAGTCGGTGAACAGTGGGCGGACAGCAAGAGCCTTCAGATACCATTATTTTAAATAAAATAATAGAGTGCGGCTTAATAAGTATTTTATTACAAAAAATATCCTATAACAAATCTGATACAGGCTCATCTGATTTTATATTACAAACTGGGAAATAAATAAAAGTTTTTCCAAGACTTGGTACGTTTTCTTAAAATTTCGATATTTTCGAATTTTTTTATAATGATATTGATACAGAAAGAAGTTGCACCAAAAAGGTACAACCTCACTAGTCCGTGATGGACCCTTGAATCATGAAAATAAGAAGAGTTTTAAAGATTGGGTCGAAGTCGAAGGGTACCGCGCGTTTTCAGCCCCCGACAAAATATCCCCGACAAAACATCCCCCGACAAAATATACAAAGGACAAAATATCCCCCGACATAATAATATCTTCTGACAAAATATTCCCCAGTATAAGGGAGAATACAAAAGAGATTAAGTGAGAAGGTTATAATCATAGTTTTGAATAATATAAACAGACTTTCATATTTTGGCGGCTAATTAGCCGTTTGAAAGTGCTGCTGTCTGTCGTTGGATTTTCTAGCTAACAATTTATTATTTTTGCTATCTATAATATAGTATTTATCATCTATATTTATTTATTTATCGTCTATGTTTACATTACACACTTATTGATTGTTTGTTAAAAGTGTTATTAATCAATATCGTTATTAAATATTATTTTAATATTGGGCGAAAATATAGCCAAACCCAAACACACCCCGCCCGACGATTGGCTGGTTCGGTTTTCAATGTGTGTTTGATTAGAAAAAAAAATGGGAGCCCGAAACACACCCCACCGGACTAAACTTTTCGGAGGTTCGGTTAATATATCAATATATTAACCGAACTGGAGTCGATTTGCATTACTCATAAGATTCACTCGTGGAAGGGTTATTTTGTCATGAGATATTTTGTCTGAGAGGATATTTTGTCTGGGGATATTTTGTCAGGGGGTGTTTTGTTGGGACTATTTTGTCGGGGGCTGAAATGTCGCGGAATCCAGTCGAAGATAACTGTGGATGCAGTCTATTTTTTTTTTTTTTGGGAATACGATCAGGGGAAGAGAGTTCCAGTCTCTAGTCCCTTGTCATGGGGACAAACGAATTGGCGAATGCGTTTGTTCAGTTAGTATCTAATTTAAGTGCTTAAGAGTGTTAAGTGTTGGAAAATTGTGTATTTCGAGCAAATTAAGTCTTTGGGGGGATTATTGACTTTATCTCATCGGAACAAAAGCCGTGCTAATATCTATTAAAAAGGGAAAGGGCGGAGACAGTTCTACTAGGGAGTCGAAAGTGTCAGTTAAAAACAAAAGGTTTCAGCTAGAAAGCCCGAGCTTTGCAAAGGTAATAAAAACCTCTTCTAATTCTTTAGAAGTGAATAAAATATAAATTACAAAGGGGAGGAGGGATTACTTTTCATAAAACTGGGAGGGGTGAGTCATGAAGCTAGGGACAACCCTGGATTATTTATAACTTTCTGTCTGAATTATTCAATCTGAATTATTGGGACGAGAAAATTCAAAATCTAATAATTAATTGAATGTAATGGAAGGCAGCCCAGAGGTAGTGAGAAAGAAAAAAATTAACACATATAAAATAAGGTGTAATTTATTGGAATCCTTCCCCTTTCCTTTCAAACCGACGTTTCGGAGGATTTTTCCTCCGAAACGTCGGTTTGAAGAAGGAGGAAGGATTCAATAAATTACACCTTATTTTATATGTGTTAATTCTCCTCACTACCTCTGGGCTACCTACCATTACATTCAATTAAAGTTTCTACCAGTCCGTCTCTCTCCAGAAAAAATTTAGTTGCATCAAAATCTAATCTTTTTTTGTAAATACAAACATTTTATCAGCAACCTTCTACGACTTTTTATTCTTGGGTTATCTTGAATATTGAAATCGATTTAGATAAGAAAAAAATTTCAAGTGAACCCAATTCATCAAGGCTTAGCCTGTCGAGCGTATTGATTAGTTGTATATGTATATTTGAGATGTAAATTCTTAAACAGTGTAATAAAGCAAAATCTGTATCATGGCCATTAATAAACACCTCCGAGTTAATAGCCTGGAAGTGTAATGAAATGCATTCCACTAGAAGACTAACAGCAAGAGGGATAACCAATAATGAAAATGAGAGAGAGAGATTGATGAATGAAAGATCTCTATATGGTATGTTGCTTCAGGAATACTTAACTGATTAATGATTGATCGAAAGGCAAGAAAATGCCTGAATAAACTATTAGCGTAGATATTCATGAAGCTGTTAGGGTAATTTGAAATTGCCCTCGATCTGTTATGTAGATAACAATTAACATCAACTTTTCAACCAGACGACATATTGATCTACCCGAAGGGATTAATTGATAATCAATCAGATCTTAGCTGTATTTTTCTAAACCCATTAAATAAGATTAATAGACACGAAATCAATAAATTATTCAGAGACATTTTATATTTTTTGTATTCTTTAGAGAATAATTTGTTAGTTACGCAACATGCAATCTTTCAAAAATACGATTCGTATCAGATTTTTGCATAACATTAAAAACTTTTGAAGGATGGAAAATTATTGTATGTGCATATAATGTTTTCACATCAGAGAAGGGTAGATATTATAAAAGACAATAAAAGAGTCTGTCTTCTGCTGGAAAAATAAATTTTTAATTTATTTATAACAAGAATAAAGTTTCGAAGGCTTTGTCATCAGCCTATTAAAATTGATTGTTAGGAATCGATGTGTTAAAGTTTCACACACACTTTCACACATCAATTTCTATGAAAATTGTAATAGACTAATGAAAGGGGCAAAGCTCTCTAAACTTTAGTTTCGTTTTAAATAAATTAAAAAATATATTTTCCAGTAAAAGACACACTCTTTTATTGTCTCCTTTAATTTATAAAAATTCTACTACTCTCGGCAAAAATAAACTTTCAATTTAGAGAAGTGTATTTTATGAAAATTTGTAAATCCGTTTATTTTTCTAACTGTGATCAAATTTTCACCTCAAATCTATATAAAATCCTTAGTGTGTATGTGCGTGATCGACCCACGCCTAAACCACTGAACGTATCGAAACCATATTCACACCATATGTTTGTTTAGTGCTCCGGATGGTTTATCTAAATTTTGGGCCAAATCGGTTTGATTTGATTTCACACGATTTTACGTAATTAAATTAATTATTCTCAGGTAGAAGAATGCCAATCTTGGGGTTTTAAAAAAGATTTCTCTTTTCTTTTGTACCCAGGCAGACAATAGGTTTGGGTTACTTCATTGTTCTCAAAGGCCTTGAAGAAGTATTATGATTATATTATAGATATATTTTGTTTTCCCTTAACTTTAGAATTAAAATGTTTCACAGAAATACACCATTCTCTCTTAAGTAAAAAGGAAAATTTATATTTTTAAATGTGATTATTTTATTGTTATTAGTTGGCTAACCTGAGCATGTCGGAAAGAAACATTCCAAATCTTAATCAATGTTTCTTATTATGGACAGCTGTATGTAGCCTGTTCGCGTGTTGGTAAACCCGGTGATTTATTTGTTTTGTCCGAAAATGGAGAGACAAAAAATATTGTACATGATTTGGTATTAGAATAAAGTTTTTCATTAAAACACACATCAAACATTTATTTTTATTTAAAAAACTACATTTTAAACAAATTTAAACCATCACAAATTTTGAATCCATGAATTTCATTGTTCTAAACATTAATTACTATTGAAGAGCCTTATATATTCAAACGGAGAAATATATATATATGAAAGTGTTCCCTCCTAAATTCAAAAAATTAATTAATAGCCCTAATGAAAATGTGTTAAGATCATTGTCTAAATTTAAATAAAAATGTAATAGATGAAATTTTTATATAATAAATTTAGTTAGTACCTAAATATCAATTTTTTGTTAAATATGCTCAAAATAAATAATATCTACAATCTATAAAAAAATTTTTTATTTTGCTTTCGCAATGAGTTAAACTATTTCTTGGAGCTGATTTTTAATTAATAAAATATATTTAATTAAAATACAGTTGAACAAGATTATATTGCAAACTTTTGGCCGTCTCGAGACGCTGCCCGCCAGGGCCACCTGCCCGGATGGCCAAGGTGCAGAGGGCGTGCCAGAGGCACGCCTGACGCAGCTTGTAACAATATAAATTTCAAGATGGAAATTGTATATTAATATTTGTATTTTCAAATTAAAAATTTATTAGATTGAAATTGTATCCCTCAAATTTAGTGTTTGTTTATTCCTGGTATTTTCTCAAATAATTAAAATATTTTATTAATAATGAATTTTCAAATATGCATAGGATGTAGTTACCTTGTATTGTAAAAATCCAACTATTTAACCTATCCTTGATGTGTGAATTAATTGTTAATAATTTAATTCATCATAAATTAATTATTATTTATTATTAGATAATGGATAATACCCATCGAGCTAACTCATTATTTAATCGGTTAGGATGTTTTTCCACGACAAGTGATTGAAAATAGTCTTTCGGCTGGGACAGATGTAGCCGAAATGGGAAATTGAATATTATAACGTTTCCACGATTGTAATAAATGCTCGTTGCTCGTAGTTCTGGGATGACTTAAATATTATTCTAAGTCTTTTTGAGAGTTGAGAAGCTGTCGAAGAAGGTTAGAAACGAGATTATTAAAGATTAAGTGAAGTCATGCTTTTTAGTTTGGTCTTGCGTATTTGGTTTTGGTTTTTGTTTTAGTTGTCCATCCAGAATTGGTCTTGCTATTTTAAGTGTTGTATTGGCCTTGGACTTGGTCTTGCAGAATAGCAAAACAAAGACTGCAAGACTAGGACTAATTCTACACGGAGGGACTTTTTTAGCCCTTTAACTGCGGGTGTGGTTTATAAACCACATACTAAAATTATAGCCAGACACGGGTGTGGCTTATAAATACATTGTTGATTTTTGCTAATATCAAATAGCGGCTGTGGCTTATATACCACTAAAATTTTACCCGAAGCTAAAGGGTTAAAAAATGAATTATTATTATTTATAAGAAACATCGTAAATCTAATTTTACTAATAATACGAAATTTTAATAATACGTATATCTACGATTTGTTGTCTAGTAACGGAAATAAAATTATATAAATTCTATATTAGGTATAAGAAAACATATTTCAATATCGGAAATATTAATACTTAATTGAGGAATTTTTTTATTATCCTAATTTATAAATCATTTAGATTATAAGCCATTAAAAAAAATTATCATTAAATAATATATTATATGGAAATTCTAGGAGTAATTTTCCATTTACATTTAAAAGGATCTTAAAGGGGAAAGTAGTTCTTACTCCTTCTTCTACTTTAATGGACTCTTTTTAAAGCTGTAAATGTTATGAGCCTATAAAGAATCAAATGCCAGTCATAAAATAACGAACATATGTTTTATCAATGCTAAATGTCATTATCTTAACTTATTTTAATTTTTGATTTAAGTGATTAATTCACTGCTCGACAAAAATTAAACAAAAATTGCAACCGTAAACCTGACAATTGATTCCACTAGAGTTTTATATGCTTATTATCATGCAATTATCCAATTTTTAACAGCACGTCAGAGTTTCGAGATATAGGTGAAAACAGGCCATTTTGAGCTATATTCGAGTCCCATTAGATACTAAACAGCAATATTTGAAATCAAAATATTTTCTTGACTTAATAGAAAATAGCTTCCTTTTGATTTTCACATTACCACTTTTTTTAGCTCAATTATAACTCGAGTTATAACTAAAAATCTAAAACTACATGATTATAATGGATAATAAACATAGATGAAAACATATGGTTTTAGTTTTTAGTTATAACTCGAGTTCTAATTGAGCTAAATTCAAGTAGTAATTTGAAAATCAAAGAGGATGATGTTTTCAATTACATCAACAAAATATTTTGATTTCAAATATTGCTGTTTAATATCTAATGAAACTCGAAAATAGGTCAAAATTGACTTTTTCATCGTTTTGACCGATAATTTCTCAAAAGTCTGACCTGTTGTAAAAAATAAGAAAATCACATGAAAATAAGCTTATAAAACTGTACTGGAATCCATTGTTAGGCTTACGGTTAGAAATTTTTGGCGACCAGTGTTATTTTGGATGCTCGTCTTCCACTCAAAGATGGACATTGCAAACAGAGGCTCTCTTAACTTGTTTTGAGATATTGGTACTAAAAATTATTCGAAATAATTATTTGATTATTCCAAAATTTTCAAGAGCAACACATATTTAGTGTTTTTGTATCTCGAAAATGAATGTAAGCTATTTTGAATCTCAAGTTCAATACCAATAGCTTGATAGTAACAACATTGATAGTAATAACAGTCGTTGAAGTAATAAACTTTCGAATTCGATAAGTAGAAATAAACTTTTAGAGGATCGAATTTTAATAAATTTTTATTGGACATCTATCTATAAAAATAATGTTTCACATATTCAGGTCAAATTGTTCACTGAAAAAAAAATACCATATCCACAAAATATACTGACATTGTATACGAACTCTTGAAAAAGTTTTCATTTATTCCTCTAAATTCTTAATAACTAAATTTAATACTTACTGATCGAGATTTATTTTACAAATATGATCAAGTTATTTATAAAAAAAAGACCCTGAATTAAAACATCAAAAAAGATTGCCATGAAGTCAAATTAATTGGGTGTTTATGTTCTGATAAGACACAAATAAAGTTCAAGAGACGTCGGATTGTAATTCTTATTATTTTTTAATTGCCTTCTTTTCGTTAATATTATTTGTATTATTATTATTTGTAAGATAATAATAATGTTTTTCTTTGTTTCAGGTAAGTCTTGAGGCCATTTGCTTATTTTTCCTACATTCCTGTATTGGTAAGCATATATAAAAATATTTATTATATATTTTATTTATTTATTTAAAATGAAAAACATATAGGTCAACTGTTAACACAGATGGTGTACAATGTAGGAAAGTACTATATAATTATAATAATAAATTTACGAAAAAGTACAAATACACGTTAAAGAAAAGATCAAATGGTATTATTTAGTATTAATAACTTCTCATAATCAATAATCCAATGAATGATTGTAACTGCCTGATTTAATGATGAAATATGAAATTGAAATTGGAAATTATTTATTATTCATTGATTTGCATAGATTTAATCTAATAGTTCATTTTGTTAAATTGCGATTTGTTTGTGGTTATCTATTCATTTATGTTATTCAATAATGTTCCCTCTTTCTACTCAAGGATTTCATTTCAATCTTTGAAACATTTCTTTAATTTTATGTTTCCTTTTATATTCCTAATTAATTCAATAAAAGCAGACATCGTTTCTAGCAAATTCAGCAATTTTTCTGTTATTGACTTAATCAAAATCATTTCCTTTGGTCTTTATGGTTTGAAATATTGCTTTTTGGATAAATTTGTTTTGGCAATTATTTGAATCTATGTTTTTTTTGGACGTAAAATCTATAGGACTTTTGAATTTTATTTCCAAGATTACGGAAAGCAAAGCCATAAAGTTTTTACTAAAAAAAAAAACAATAAATAAATAAAAAAATAAAAACCAACAGAAGAAAATACAAAGCTACCTTTGAAATCTTGTTTATATCAAACATCAAATATATAAATATATACTATATATATATATATATATATATATATATATATATATATATATATATGTAGAGAAAGAAAGAGATGAATTTGGAAAAAATGTGTTTTTACGCCTTTTGTTTTGAATTTGTAGTGAAAGTTTCCAAAATACAAGTTATTGATTTAATGTTTACTACCTGGAACACCGAGCGATGGTGGGTAGTTTCTTGATTCAATCGAAGGCGATATATTTTTTAATTTTAAATTCAGGTAAAAAGCTCGATTTTTATTCGCAGCGAAAATAAAATAAAATTTAAATTTATATTTTTACCAACGCTTACACCCGCTATGGCCATCATCAAGTCCTATCTCTGGCCACAAAGTTTTGAATGTAATTGCAATTAAAAATAATATTAATATACACCGAGGTTCTTTCGTTGGTCCTTTTAAATCCTGAAGAAGGAGGTACGATCCTTTGAATTGTCGAATTTTTAAAAGAATGAAATTGATATTCTAATATATTATTTTATAGAAAAATACCTTTAATTAATTAAATTGACAAATTCTAATATAAAATAATATTTGTAATGATCTATTAGTGGAAATTAAAATAAAAAAAACAATTAATTTTATTAAAAGAAAATTGAAAAAATGTACTTAATTATAAATTTTTATTCAAACAACCACCTGTGAATAATTTCAATTAACAAAAAACCGATCAAAAACAACTTAGCCGAAGATGAGACCGCGGCAGATCGAATTGTCAACCCCAAAACCCCCTAACTTTATTAAAGAGGTCCTTTCGCCACTAGTGTTAAATAAAAAATATTAGATTATAACTATAACCTCTTCTTCTTATCCTTTTATATAGGTGCGAGCACCTGTTTCTCCAACATATGTACCTATATTCAGTCATCAAGGTCATAACTCTGTTTCCATCTTTTTTTCGGCCTTCCACGGCTTCTGACCCCCTCGAGACGGTTTTTTGCCAATATTTTCGGGAGACGGTCGTCTTGCACTCTGGGCAGACCAGCATCTTCTTCTTACATTAACCCAATCGACTATGTCCTGAAGACCGCTTATTTGCCTAAGGTGTTCGGTGCGGATTTATCATGTAGGGTCTTCGAATGGATGGCTCTTACAACTCTCATCTCAGTTGTCCGGAGAAGCTGTTTTGTAATGGTTGTCTCTGCTCTGGATTCAGCCCCATATGCTATTATCGGGTGTACACAGGTCTTATATACAGGGTGTCCCAAAAGTCAAGGATCAAACGTGAACACGAGATAGGTGAGTTCAGGATTGTCCAAAATAAAAAATAAAAATTTAATAAAATTCTCTTAGTTTTCGAGTTATGGGCATTTTTTTGAAAACCGTGAAAATCGCTACCCTGCTCTAAATAGTTGAATACTGTGGCTACGAATTTTCATATTTTATAATTCTAATTTTTGTTACGGAATCTTGAATAATACTGCTATCGATCACAAAACAGAAAATAACTAAGAGTATTATACTTTTTGAGAAAAAATATTTTTGTCAGATTCATGTGTCAAAAATTTTTAATCAGGTAACTTTGACTCTTGATATCTTAAAAAAAACTGTATCAAACAATAATGGCAAATTATCTAAAAAATTGACGCATTTAATCAAGATTTCAAAATGGTATAAAACATTCCACTTTTTTAAAAAACAAAAACTAATATTTGCATTTTTATGCGAAAGGAACTAATTTCAAAACACAATTCGTAATTGGCTAAAGGATAGCACAGCATTCAACTATTTAGAGCAGGGTAGCGATTTTCACGGTTTTCAAAAAAAATGCCCATAACTCGAAAACTAAGACAGTTTTATTAAAAATTTTTTTTTATTTTGGACAATCCTGAACTCACCTACTCGTGTTCACGTTTGATCCTTGACTTTTGGGACACCCTGTATATATCCTAATTTTACTTTCGGCAGACATACACTTATTTTTCCAAACTAGATTGGATAGACAGCCTGAAATTTTAACTAACTATAACTTAATTTTTTATAATAGTAGTTTAAGTCTCTATCTATGCTTTGGTGAAGTTTCAATCACACATTACTGAGCAAATTTTTTAAAATGTAAACATTTTCTTAGATAGAGTCTTATGGAAAATTAAGATCATCCAAATGGTTAGAGCCGTTTTCGAGAAACCGATTCTATATATATATATATATATTATATATACAAGAATTGCTCGTTTAATATAATAAAATAAGATAAAATTCTAATTTATTAATTTATTAAGGTCCTTTCGCCGTCAATGTTAAATAAAAAATATTAGATTATGACTATAACTTGATTTTTTATTAAGAAGTGATTTAATTTTATTTTGGAACGAATCAAAGATTTTAGTAGAAATATTTTTACATTGCATATTTTGGTTTAAGGGTTTGGCTAACAGCCCGGCGGGCTAGTTAGCGCTTGGGTTCGATTCCCGAGGGGACGAGGCCCTCTGATGTGCAATGTAGAAATATTTCTACTAAAATCTTTGATTCATTACTAAATAAAATAAAATTCACTTCTTAATTTTATAATGGTTATTTACCTAACTTGGGTTAATTTTTGAAAAAATTCCATCTTTCTTCAAAAAGAAAGTCAAAAAAGATACTTAAATCTTTTCATTAATAATTTTTTATAATAGTAAAAGTCTCTATGTATGTATGCTTTGGTGAAGTTTCAATCACACATTAGCGAACAAATTTTTGAAAATGAAATTTTTTAAGATGTAAACATTTTCTTAGAGTCTTATGGAAAATTAAGATCTTGACACTTTCTCTTGAATTATATACTAATATTAGTTGAATTGATAAAGTTAAAAATAACTAAAAATTAGCTTTTTGAAACATGTAGGTTTCTTTTTTGCAATAAAATTTATGATTGACCGGCGAATTTACTTAGATATTTACTTTAAAAAAATCACATCAATTCTATCGTTGGATGTAAATATAAGCAGTATTAATACAACGCATTGCCAAATCATAAAAGACTTATTATCAGCTGATTTGAATAAATCAAACTAACTTTTGTATTTAATTATTTTTTTTAAATTGTTTTTATTTCAAACATTTACGGCTTTCATACTATTTATTTTTTAATTCTTTTATTTTTCATTTGTATTTTAACTTATTTTATTAAATATTAGATACTACACTTCTTTTGACTCAACTGGAGTGAAAGGACCTCCTTAAATATTAAATTAAAACATATTATTGATTAACTATTTGTAATTATTGCATTATTTATAAATTAATTATTAAATCGAGTTTTAATTATAGTTCGCATATCATTCGTACGTTTCGGACTGTCCCACGAGTCTCGAAAAACTTCTCTCAATTAGAATTATAAATAAGAAAGAAAGAGATCTATTTTAACAATTTTATTTAACTCTAGTTCACAATACTTTGCCTTTATAATAAAATAATAATAAATTTTTATTTAACCTTTTATTATTATTTAATACTAAAATTATTTATTTAAAACTAATACTAAGATAATATATGTAGCTTTGCTCTATCCTATAAGCCTTGGGTCCATGGTTGCCAGCCAAAGGATTTTTTTCTAAATAATATATCTTTTTTATTAAATTATTTTATTTATGTATTTATTATATTATATAATCGTACATTTAAATTTATTAAATTATAATTTTAAAAGATTTATCGATATAACAGACCAAAATAATTATAAATCAGAAATAAATATATCTTATTTTATCGATTTCATCTATTTGGAGGTTCATAGTTTCTGTCTAATATAAGAAAATAGCATTTCAATTAATAATTTTCTAGATATGGTACTATAATGTTTTAAAATTATAAATTGTGGTGTTTTCAAGAGCCTCAAAAAACACCACAATTTATAATAATTTTCTAGTTTAAATAATATTTTATGAAAACATTCATTTTCTGGCAGGGAGACAACTAGAAATACCAAAAAGTTTTATTTTTTTCTCATTACATATTAAATTAAATGTATTGAAATTTAATTATCTGGGTGTTATTTTCTTTTATCTTTTATAAAAAATAATTATTATTAAGAAGTTTTTATTTTTAAGGGTAGTTTATTTGAAGTACAATTTGAAAAAACGCTAATAACTCCGTTGAAAATTTTCTTAAAAATATGAAATTAATAGATATTATAAAAAAATTAATTATTGATAATTTAATTCAATTTTAAACAAAATTGATTAAATACTTTTTGAGAAAATGGTCAAAAACAATCTGAACCGTCAAAAAAACGATGTTTTTTGAAAGCACGAGATGGCTTGGAAAAAATTTAAAAAAGCTATATGAAACAAAAAATTGACTTGTGACATAAAGGTGAATTTTAAAATGTTTCTAAAACGGCCTTTCATCAACGGTTTTCGGGGTTTTTGACGATTTTCTCAAAAAGTACTGAATCGATTGCGTTCAAAATTGAATTAAATTATCAATAATTAATTATTTTATAATATATATTAATTTCATATTTTTAAAAAAAATTTCAACGGAGTTATTATTGTTTTTTAAATTGAACTTCAAATAAACTACCCTTTAATTTGCAAATTTTCTAATAATAATTCTTTGATATAAAAGATAAATGAAAATAACACAGAGATATGAAATTTCAATAGATTTGGATAAATATCTAATGAAAAAAAAATAAAACTTTTTGGCACTCTAGTTGATTCGCTCCCAGAGAGAAAAAATTGAATCGTTTCATATAATTTCTTTTAAACTACAAAATTCTTAATCAAAATGCTATTTTCTTATATTAAAAAGTTACTATGAACCTCAAGATAGATTAAATCGATAAAATAAGATTAATTTCTTTCTCATTTATAAGTTTTTGGCCTTGCATAGGCGCATCTGCATGGGAGACAATCCGAGAGAATTTCATACATGATTTGTTTTGGATTTTTCCTGAATACTTTTTACAGTTTACAGCATTGGAAATTTTTTTATCTTTTTCTATATGTAAATTTAATATATTTAAATATCATGTAATAATATTATATAAATACAATAATCTAAATATAATTATATTAGATACAATCAAGCCAACCTGGACAGCTAGTCTTATATCGCGGGTTCAAGCTTCAGACGGCAGCTATAATACAACTGTCGACAATATCTCATTTAAAACACTAATTTTTCAAATTTTTTAGGTAGAACCACTAAGTAAAATAATGAACGTGTCGTCAAAAATTTAATCCAATTTTAAAAATATTTTCTTTCATGTTCCGTACTGCTGCTCTCTCTTGTGAGTCCAAGCTATTGGCCACAATGTTCTTCTTTCGGCAGATCGTTTGTCTGCTATTTTCACAGCGTGAAAGCAGATTTTGTCCTGCTTTTCCAAATCTACTAGAAACGAGACGAAGGTTGGGTGGAGTCGAATGTCCAGGTTGATACATCCTTGAAATATTTGAGGTTTTAGCTCGCTAGAAAGACAGACGCGGAAAATAAGTTTTAGTCTCTAGAATTCATAGTGATAAACGAGTGACGATGTTCGATTTTTATCTAATTTGATATCGATCGTTGAATGGTGAAAATAGTGATTTTCGCGAGGTGAGGCCTTAAATGGGGATTTATAAATTGATCATTTGCAATATTCTTTATCAAGGAATAAAATAGTAATAAATCAGCATATTTTTTATAAGCGTATATTCTTTGAGCAACTTCTCAAGGCAGATGAACTCTTTCTCAGTTGCTACTTATTATTTCACTGAGAAGCAATTTCTCTTCTCCATTTGTCTGAATTTTTTGAATAACATTTAAAATACTGTGAAGCTATTCGTCTTGATATAATTCCAAGTTTTCTTCACATGACTACTCCTCGAATGGATTCCCTAAACCTCCTGGGCCATTTTTTACTGTCTAAGGAGAACATAAGGTGGTGCCTGAGGAGGCGTTTCTTGGTCGGAGGCGGATTTGATGCATCTGCCTCCGGATTTCTTCCCATTCTACATCGCTTACCGATAGTTTCTCGATAGCGACACCTGTTGTCACCTAATAGCTATGCCGGGGTTATTTCCCTCAGTGAAATTCTCTAGATGGCTGGCAATCGGCCCAGAGCCATTCGTCTCTTAAATCGTTGAGCTTTGTACGCATTAAGAGAGCATCACGGAAAATGTGATTAACCTCCCATTAGCATATACTCGTAACTAATTTTATTAAATGTGCCCTAGTTCGTCAACCTGTTCTTTGCTTTAATCAATAACTAAAGAATTAATTAAGAAAATAAAAATGGTCTCAATATATCATTCATTTTGAAATAATTTCTTAAATATATAATTGTAATATATAATATTAAAGGAGACAATAAAAGAGTGTGTCTTCTGCTGGAATAGTATATTTTTTAATTTATTTATAACGAGACTATAGTTTCGAGGGGTTTCCCTTCTTCATCAGTCCAGTGATTCAATTGTAATAGACTGATGAAGAGGGCAATGGCCTCGAATCTATATTCTCGTTATAAATAAATTTAAAAATGTATTATTCCACCAGAAAACACTCTCTTTAATTTTCTCCTTTAATTTTTTAAAAATTCAGCTACTCTCGGCAAAAATAAACTTTCAATTTGACATTATTGTAAATATGGACAAGTTTAACTCGATTCCCAAATTATCTAAATTTTGTAAATTCTAATTTGAAAATAGAAACATTTTGTTGAAAAAAACAAAACAAAAACAATAATAATAATTTCTTTGAAAAATTAGGGAAAATGTGAAAACTTTTAAAAATTCTTCAAATTTAAGTGTTTGTAGGTGTAGATTAATAATATAAGCTTGTGTTCTAAATTTTTTTGATTAGCTAAAGCAACTGTAAATGAGTTTCCTATTTATTGGTTCGATATTTTAAAATTTTCTGCATTTATTTCATTTAACATTTATTTATGAAGTTAAAATAGCCCACATAAAACACATGTTGGTTAACAATAAATAAATTTTGTCAAATCTTAGATTACATTTTTTTTATCATGAAATAAAACCACCCGAGTGTAGTATTATTATAAAAGCTTACAAAATATATAACAAATGATTTATTTAAAAAAGTATTTAAAAAAAGTTATTTCTTACCTCATCTATTCTAAATGACATTAATCCATAAAAATTATACCTATATTTTTTCATTGCTACGTATTACTGCCAAAAATCTTATTACATTTTTCAATTCAAGATTATATTTCCTTATACCTTCTATAATATGATTTGTAATAATGAAAATAAAATTGTCCATTCATTTTGATATACCTAAGACTTATGATTATTTAAAATTATTTTTTTTACTTTACTATACAGGGTATGGTCAAGTATTGTACTTAATCGTGCATGGAAAAAAGTGTTTTTTTTGCTTCTTTTCTTCGAAATATCTCCAAAACTGCTGAAACTATTTTGATTAAAATAAAATTCTTAATTCAAACGATATTTTTTCTTTACCATATGGTCAAATATTGTAATCGTGCATCAAAAAAGTGTTGTTGTTTTTTTGGTTCTTTTTTCGAAATATCTAAAAAAAAAGGCAGAAACTATTTTGATTCTTAATTGAAATGCTATTTTTACTTTACCATACAGGAGATGTCAAATATTGTAATCGTCCATGAAAAAAGTGTTTTTTTTTTGCTTCTTTTTTTCGAAATTGCCACTTGCAAAATACATTTTTTCATCACTTCATTAACCACAAAATTTTCATATTACAAAATCTTAAAGGTTTTAAATATATTAGTAAAAATTTCTTCAGAATGAAAAGTTCATGTAAAAATGTAACTATTAAGGTAGCTAACCCGATTTTTTTGGAAAATGGACTTACGCCACTTTCAAAATAAACGGCTCATATATTAAATAGACTAAAACCCATACGTCTTCCTTGATCAGAAGTGGACTGCCCATAAATGTTTATGTTGGAAAAAAATTTTACTGGCCCTATAAACAAAAAAAATATTTTTTATACCTATTTTTTAAAAAATTTTAAAAAATGGCCCAAATTATATACAGCCCATGAGAAATTTTCCACATTTTCCACATGACCAGTCCGACCCTGTACTTGATTGAAAATAAAGAGTGATGTACATTTATTTAAAAATTTGAAAATTATACCAAAACGAGTCTAAATACTTTAATTTTCGATTAGAAATATCGATATAAGTGTTCGAGCCTATAATGGAAGATGAAATTTTGCACATGAATTCTATACAGCCTTATCAAAATCACTCACTATGTGAAATGAAGGGGGTCAGAAATATTTTCAAACAAAAACAAAGAAAAGTGATATTTCTAATAAAATAGTCTCATAATTAAAAGAAGATATTATTAATTGCTTATTGGTCTCAAAATTAAGAGGTGTGGGGGGGGGTTCTTTCCTAAATAATTATAAATTATTTTAATTCAATATTGACTACATATAAGAGAGGACCCATGTGTATCTAAAGTCATGTGGATTTCCACATCACTTTTTTTTCCAAATATAATAATTACTGAACAGAATATGAGGGCTTAAAATATCATGTAAATGTATCAAAATAATTTGTTTTTCAACAGGTTTCTAGTCTAGTGAAAAAAAATGTGGATTTTCAAATGAACTTTTTAACATATCTTTTTATTGGCTTTTTTTAATGAAATGCATATCATACAGCTATATTTACTTTTCAACCTATAATAGAAAAATATCAATTATGGATTGGTAACATCATAAGATAAATTAAAATTCCATTTCATTAACCATGAAATAATGTAAATTTATTTATTTATCCATGGCTTATAAATTCATTAAGGGCATCGTCAATTTGGAAAACATTTAAAAACTCTTCCACAATCCATTATGCATTTATCATTTATAAACAAGGACTTGCTTGTGTATTGAACGTTTTTAAGCCTTGGTACAAGCCCTCTGACTAATGATGACTAATTATCCTATACAAAAGCGGGTTGATTCCAAGCAATTTCCGATCGGGTCTTTTTTCAGGCAATTGACATCTGACGATGGCGAGTCGGCGGCCCTAGGGCCCTGGCCTGCCGGATAAGGAGAAGGATAAGGATAATCCGGCGGAGAGTTAACAAGCAAGGCCCGAGGCTGACAAGGAACCAATGACCCTCTCAATTAGTTGGTCATCTGCCATCCGAGACGTTAACTTGTTCCGAAGAACTTTTCCCTCCCTCTATCAATCTGCCTCCTTTTCGCTTAACTCTCTTCTCTCTTGTCCAAAATAATTATCTTACCTAATTTAGTTTAAATTTACTTTACTTTATTGTAACACCATTTAATATAAAATATATTTTTACTTTACCATACAGGGTCTAAAAATGGAAAAACTAACCGCTAAAATGGGGAGGGCGTAGGGTCAAAAAATGAAAATCCATACGCTTGAACTAAATTCAACCATATTTTGTATACATATTCAGTGGGCCCCTAGATGTCTCAAAATCCAAAAACTAACCGCCCAAAATGTGGTGGGGGAGGGTGCGTAAAAAATGAAAATCTAGAAACTGGTACAAAACTCAACCAATTTTGTATACATAATCAGTAGATCATAGACTAACACCCCCTTCATGATTATAAATAATTTTATTAAGTATTAAATATAAGAGAGGGTCCAGGGTATCTGGAAAAGTCAAGTTGATGGCCCCATCAGAACGTGGCAATTTTTAAATTACTGTTATTTCCAATCTCACTAAAAATTAGAAAATAAATTTTTCTTATGCCCCGAACTTTTATTTTTAGTCAAGTGTGAATAAAATTTTTTTAATATTGTAAGAGTTCGTGGCTGTGATGAAACTGTACTAGATGAAGGAGGAGGTATCAGCCAAAGATGGAATCACTGGGTTCAATAAAACACCTTTAATGAGACGTTTCGGCCTGAATTTTATTTGGCCTTCTTCAGTCAATTAGGTTAAAAAATTTTTTTACAAATGAATGTTAATTGATATATTTTTTTATAAAAAATTATTAGTTGACCAAGTTGGTTGTTTAGACTTACAGTTATACACAAAATGCGGTACACATATGTGATCGAACCAAGCCTTGTCAAAAATAAAAATTCTTTTAGCTTCATGTGAATTTATAACGTGCCTGGACCCAAAAGTTTCAGAATGAAAGTAATGAGTTTATATAAATTTTTTCTATATATTACATTATAATTAGATATTTGACCCTTATGTGAGGTCATCATTTATCCCCTCATTATTTATTTACGAACAAAATCTAAATTAGAATCTAATTACTTTTAAATCACATGCATTTTTTCATTCAATCAAATTATACAAATTTTATAAAAAAATTCTAAAAAGTTTCTATACATTAAGATCAAGAAAACAACTGTTGGTTCATATTACACAGGATAGATGTGTAAATATTGGAAAGAAACATACAATCTCTTTTTAAAATTGATAGCCTTATCACCTGCTATTTTTATATATAGCATTTCGGCTATGGATCTTTTATAGTAGTTATCAATCTTGACCAATATTCGCGCATTATCGTAATCGTAAATAATAATGCTATCAATTTTAAAAGAGATTGTATGTTTCTTTCCAATATTTACACATCTATCCTGTGTATATGAGCCAACAGTTGTTTTCTTGATCTTAATGTATATAAACTTTTTTGGAATTTTTTTATAAGAATTTGTATAATTTGATTGAATGAAAAAATGCATGTGATTTAAAAGTAATTAGATTCTAATTTGGATTTTTTGTTCGTAAATAAATAATGAGGGGATATATGATGACCTCACATAAGGGTCAAATATCTAATTATAATGTAATATATAGAAAAAATTTATATAAACTCATTACTTTCATTCTGAAACTTTTGGGTCCAGGCACGTTATAAATTCACATGAAGCTAAAAGAATTTTTATTGTTGACAAGGCTTGGTTCGATCACATATGTATACCGCATTTTGTGTATAACTGTAAGTCTAAACAACCAACTTGATCAACTTATAATTTTTTATAAAAAAATATATCAATTAACATCCATTTGTAAAAAAATTTTTTAGCCTAATTGACTGAAGATGGCCAAATAAAATTCAGGCCGAAACGTCTCATTAAAGGTGTTTTATTGAACCCAGTGATTCCATCTTTGGCTGATACCTCCTCCTTCATCTAGTACAAAAAAATTTTAAGTTATGAAAAAATTCTAATTTTCTTTTTTTAGTTTTTACTTACCTATATAAATATCTCGTAAACCAAGAGATTTCTTGTTAACATTTTTCCTATATTTTTTAAAAACAATTTTCTATTAATTTCCTAGAATCGATTCTCATCGCAAATACGTAATTCTTGTTCTTTTTCTTTGCTCTACATACTCTAGAGATCCTTATTGCTTTGCTTCAATCCCCTATTTATTTAAGCCTAAAATTCGATGATCAATTTCTATTTTGATATCCTATAATGTTATAATTTAGAGAAATTATAATGTGAATAAAAAGTAATTTCAATTTTCTATTTATCAAAATCTTCACTAAATTATTTTACTCTTTTGAAGAACCATTTTCTTAGCTCTTTTTTTCTTTTTTGACTAAAAGCAATTGAAATAAATTTATTATTGTGGTAGAATATGTCCACAGTATCCCCTGCTTGTTGTAAAAGCGACTAAAATGTGCTGAACGTTAGGGTGACAACTTCACTTCTCATAAAAACTTCCCAATTACGGAAGCAGCTCATCGCCTCTGAACTGGACGGATTTCCGGGATTAAATCACTCATGAAGAATGCCTTGAGAACCGAGACTTGGAAATTTTCAAACTCTTTATAGTCCGTGGCGTTAGCGAAAAAAACCCATAACATTTCACTTCTGACAACCAGTATGAAATTTTGTACAGTACTTATACACATATCAAAGAATAATAAACCACCGGGAGACAATCGATCTGACTTTTTGATATCCTGTGATGACGTCATCAAAATGCGAACATCTCGAAAAGTGTCCATATTTTGTAAATAACCATCCTATAGTAAATTAAAGTTGACAAAATTTCGCGTCGATTAAAAAAAAATTTGTTCTAGTAGTACGATTTTTATGGGGATCCAATAAACAGCCTCCCGGATCACTTTTGAATATCCTTAAAACTCGCACTTTTTTCGATTTTTTCCCATTTTGACCATAAAGGAGCACGTTTTCGACAAAGACCACTCTATACATTTTTAAACTAGATTAAATTTTCTACAATTAAAACAAAGTTTCATCTTAATTGGATAATGGTAACCAGTGCCTAGTTTAAAAATGTATTTAGTGTGTATATAGTCTTTGTCGAAAACGTGCTCCTTCATGGTCAAAATGGAAAAAAATCGAAAAAAATGCGAGTTTTTTGGGATATTCTAAAGTGATTCGGGGGGCTGTTTTTTGGATCCCCATAAAAACCGAACTACTGGACCAATTTTCTTTTTTTTTCTTTTTTTTTTAATCAACGCGAAATTTTGTCAACTTTACTATAGGACGATTATTTAGAAAATATGGACCCTTTTCGAGTTATTCGCGTAGGCCGTTTTGATGACGTCATCTCAAGAGATCAAAAGGTCAGATCGATTGTCTCCCGGTGATTTATTGTTCTTTGATATTTGTATAAGTACTGTACAAAATTTCCTATTGATTGCCGTAAGTGAAATGTTTTTATGCTAACGCCACGGACTATTTTATAACAGGAGCATTTAAATAATTATAAGATAATGAAGTGCGACATCATTACTCTTCATGAACTACTAAGGAGGCAGGCTCTTCGTGACAAAGGATACACATTGTTTTACAGCGAGGGTAATACTCAGCATGGGCAAGGATCGACTTACCTAATGAAAGTTTTTCTTCAGAATAATGTACCTACTAGATTTCCAAGCAACAAGTGATTGTATATTCAAGTTCAACATTATACATTCGCCTATAGAAGAAAAATACGTATATTTGCTTAATCAACCTAAATAAAATCATGTAAAATGGAGTAAATATTCTTCTGTTAAAATATATTCTTTTCTCTTATTTTAAAGAGAAAGCTCAAAAATGTGCTTGAAAAGTTTTACCTAGAAAACTGAAAATTTGCACCATGTTAGAGCTAATTGATAGGAATTTATCTATCGAATTTCAGCTCATTTGCTACATTCGTTCTCCAACAATAGAAATATTGAATCGAAATTTTTCTGATTTTCTGAAGCTAAAAAATCACCCCAAAAATTAATGATCGAAGTTTTTCTTTTTCAGATTATTTAAGCATAATATGAGTTGAAAAAAAAGTTGTAATTGTTGATCAAATTCAACCCTCTCGTTCATAGATAAAATATAATATGCCGCCCAGTAAACCATTCAGGATAAAAAAGTACTATTGATTAATTTTTTAAGTACTAATTATTTTTTTTAATTATATATCAATCCCGCATTCTCGTTGAGTATGGATGGATCAATAGAATTATTATACCAATTAGTATTGCAATAATTGAATTAGAACAAAATACACTTGTCATGATAAATTATTAAAATAAATTGGCTAGTCAAAGAGACAAAGAATCCTATCCGCTTCTTAAATTAATTTTAAAATAAAAAAATATATATTTATTATATCGAGTGGCTATATTGTATTATATATTATATTTTCGAAATATTTGAAAATAATAATATGATGAAAATCAAAATCAGTTAGCTTGGTTGGTTGGATAGAAGAATTATCATTTATATATTCATTAAATTTCATGTTTTCCAATTAAAATGTAATTAATTAATCAATAATTTATCTGTTGTGAAATTAAATAAATAATTTTACAATAAATTGGAAATGAAAGAGAACAAATTAATTTCCTCTTAGCTTAGATTCTTTACTAATGGAATTTAATTAATAAATTATACGTCATTTTAATTTTCATAATTTATGGTATTTACCTATCATATTATGGTTATTGTAGTTCATTCTATTGGCATATTGTTGCTCATCCTTTTAACAATTTTGTCTTCATTCATTCTTGTGATGTGTGCGTTTCATTCTATTCTTCTACTCTGAATCCAGTCACCAATGCTTTGAATTTCTCATCATCACGATTTTTGGATTTGTCTAATATAGATTTATTTATAATTCTTCTTAAGGTCTTAATTTCGGTAGTTTCCAATATTTGTCTTGTTTTGCCATATCTTGTTTCAGTTGCATAGGTCAATATTGGTTGGACGTACTACGGTTTTGTATATACCTACGCCCATTGGGTTCGATTCTTAAAAAGACATCCCAATATTTTCTATGTCTTAAATGCATGTTGTCTGGCTTTTAAATTAAGATTTTTATCACTTATTTGAATTCCAAGGTATGGGAAGGACATTACTTGCTTTATGATGTTGTAGAGTTGTAGCTTACTTCGAAGTGAATCTTTAGAGATGTTGAAGGATTTGGTTTTCTTCTGTGATACTTTTAAATCAAATTTATCACAGAAGAATGAGAATTTATAGAGGAGACGTTTAAGATCATCTTATATAGTATTGTAGTTAATATATTTTTTTATATTACGAGTTTTTCTCCTGCCTATACTATTATTGATGAATTCATAAATACTTGTAAAAACTAATCAAGATAATGGCTTTACTAAGGATACTTAATTGCTTATTCCAGAATAATAATAAAATCATTTATACTCATTTTTTGTCGTTTCTAGATATTCTAAATTATTATTTAAATATTATCCATCTCAAAACATTTCTGTAAAAAACAAGCCAAGTTCGATAAAGTAGTGAAATCTGTGAGTGCAGCCAAGCTCAATTCGCCAAGAATAATTAAGTCAAGACAATAGTACTTTCAATCAAATCGCATTTTTTCTATTTTAAATGATGACCTAGATTTATGGATTCTATATTTTTAAATAAAATTATTTTTCTGAAACTGGTCACGAATTTAGATCAATTACTCTAACGTCATAATGTGTAAGAGCCAAGTTTCATGAAAATGAATTAAATTAAAAATTTAAAATCCATAAATTTAGATTGTCATTCAAAATGGAAAGAATGCATTTTAAGTGAAAGTACTATTTTCTCAACTTAATTATTCTTGGCGAATTTAATTTGACTGCACACCAGATTTCTTTAATTTTTCGAACTTGGTCTGTTTCTTCACAGAATGTTTTGGGTGGGTAAAATATACATCAAGGGCTGTAGTCTGTAGTAGTTAAAATATGCAAAAGTTCTTTCTAACTTCATGTTTTAACTTAGCAGTAAGTAAGAGGGTTAATTTGAGAATTTCACATGCGCCTGTATGTAGGCAACTGATCGGCGTAGAAGATTATAAGCTGCGTAGAAGCTAGGCGAGCCCAAGTCGAGAATGTTTCTGAAGTTAAAGATTGTCAAGATTTTGTGATTATATTTTTAACTTTATTAATTGCTTAAATTCTATACCAATATGCCATATTTTAGCATCCATCCTAGTAGGGTCATTACATATTTAACTAGATTCACATTTACCCTACAATCTTCATCCATTTCATTTTAATGATTAAAAGAGGGAAAGTCTGGAGTTTTTCGAAACTTTCCTTCATTTGTATTCTAAACTCTACCAATATACCAAATTTAGCATCATATCGTTATTACATATTTAATAGATGCAAATTTACCCTACAATCTTCACCTCATTTTAAGGTTTAAGGGTAGTAAAATTTTTGTGCAAATATTTTCACCTTTATTAATGCTCGGAACTTTACTATGATACCAAATTTTAGCATCCTAGAATCATTGGACATATAGATAATAGATGCGAATTTACTCTACAATCTTCACCCTCCATTGTAGGGGCTGAAAGAGGGAAAGTCTAGGTTTTGGAATTTTTCTTTTATTTGTGCCGCAAACTCTACTAACATACCAAATTTCATGATGCTGGAATGATTATAAGTACCCTATATGTCAGTCAGTGAGTGATAGGCAAAATTAGCCATTTTCTCAGGTCCATGTCGAATCTATTTATGCTATATTACTAGTTTCGAAGATGACCTTCATTATCAGTCTTTTAATTAGAAATAAATATTTTATCTGTTATTTCTCATGGGTTCACTTACCCGATAGGATATAAAAGTTCGTTTTGTTGTTATAGCAAGCTAGTCACATAAACGATTCGAAACTAAAGTCTCAAACAAATAAATTATAGAGACACATATTTATTAATATATATATAAGTATATGTTTATTTGCATCAAGCAGAGGAAAACCTCAATGATATCTCTTTACGAATCAACAACTCCAAAAAAACAAAATCTTTTCAATTAATATTTTCATTGTAAACTTGGTTTATTTTTATTTATTTAAAATTACCTATATTAAAAATATTTCTTATTTGGATATTTACTCTGCAATTCAGTTAAGTACAATTGAATATTTCTTCGCTCTTCTTATATCAAAAGAGTCCAGTTTTAATTTAAGTAAACGAGACTTTCTAGAATAAAAGAATTTAACAAATATTTCTAATTGAGCAAAACTTGTTGGAACTTGTCTTTTCATCCAGGCTTCTTTTTAAATGTTAACATAGGTATATATTTAGGAGAGAATTGTTCTATTTGGCCTTTTTAGAAAATAATAAACAAATTCTTGATTTCCGCTTTATAGTAATTTTCGTATTAATTAATCGAATATCCAGACATTCAGACAGGAATAAAATCATTTTTAAATGATACTTATCTACAAAAAAAAAAAATTGAAAATTATTGAGTGAACACAATACTCTAACCGACCCTAAGCTTTGTTCGCCAAGCATCCCGAATTATTTTTCATCTATCCACTGACTATATGTAACTAAAATTTTATATAGATCTGGACTACCCATGGTAAAATCAGAATGTTTTTTACTTTTGTTAATAGAGAATGGTGTAGGTTCTTAGTGAAACATATTTAAATAAAGAAAATTTAAAAATATAAGATTCTAGGTAGATTTCTCTGTTAACTCCTGAAGATTGGCTCGTTCTCCTAAATATAATTATATAGTCATGCTAACAAGCATCTTGTCTTTTATTTTTCTGAACCCTACCTAGAATCTTATATTTTAAAATTTTTTAAATTTTCTTTACTTTATATTTTTTACTGTTTTCACAATATTCTATATTATTAAGATTGAAATTTGTTATTCTCTACAAGATCAATTACATGTATATAATTTCAGCTCTGAAGCCTAAATGGGTTCTGAGCTGCAGGGGGGAGTCGAAAGTGTTTTGAAATGGTTCGTGTAAATAGCGTACAACGTGTACGGTCAATGCTCAAACTTGGCCTGCGCTGTGTGATTAAGAAACTCCAATTTCAAGATAATTATTTTCAATTATTTCAAGATATTCTCTTAACCCAACAAAAATTCTCAAAATATTCCTTAAGGCTCTACATCAAAAGATTCACATTCTAATTTTGAAGTGACTCTAGCAATTAATTTGAGTGTTTAAGAAAAAGCGAATCTTTTGTACAAAAACAAGTGGTGTTAAACATCGACCTCCCCTCTCTTCCGCTTTTCACTTCTGCTTATATGATTTCCTCCACTTGTATCTTTACTCTGAAGGGCACAAATTAACGGCGGTTCTTGAACAAAATATAGAAGCCTTATTTGTTAAGAAGTTAATTATTTGAGTTCAAAGGAACAGATTGTTTCTTAAAAAAAAATCTCTGTGCCAAAATTAAATTCAAATTATCTTCTTAAGATATTTTAAATTATATTTTAGAAAACTTTATAATTCATATAAAAAGATTTTTTGCTTTTGCTTGACATAATATTCAAAAAAATAATAATTAAATTCTATAATAATAAAAGTCTAAAAATATTTAAAGAAATCAGGAGATCAAAAACCCTAGCAAATTTTAAGATGAAAACATTAATTACCTATGTTTATTAATTAAGAATTTGGGACGTTTTTAATTGAGGTACATCAGCTTGAAAAGAAATAATTTACACCTAGCCTTCATTATCGATTCGGTTGAAGGGAAATAAATTCATGAGGTTGTTTATATTTGAATCGTCTCACTTCTATCTATTCTTATTAAAATTTAAACTAAAATGAAATCTCAGAATAATAAATTTATCATAATGTAAACCTTAGACCATGAAATATATAGACACACCCTCTGCTACTCTCCACACAGAGTGAAGTGAGGCCAACATCGCCTAAAGATGACGTCACGTTCTCGCATAAATATTTTGGTAATATTAATTTAATATTAATTTGCGATTATTTGAATCCAAAATAAATAATCTAAACTACGATAAATTTATCTCAATGTATAATAATTCCTATAGTGGCCATGCTATTTCTGGGTGTTCCTACCTACAGATGACGTCACATTCTCTAGTTGATGTTGGCTCACCAACTCGACACCAGGGCGTGTCTATATATTTCATTGTCTAAGATGTAAACAAAAATTTTATAAATAAAATTAATAAATTAATAGGTATTTTGGACAAATTTTATATTTTATTAATTTTTGCACAACGTTTCGTCCGTTTCCGGACTTTATCAAGTGCTGAAAAACAAAAGTACAAGAAAAATAGATTGGGAAAATTAAATTAATGCATATTTCAAAAATTTTATATTTTCCAAGGTGAATATTAAATTATTATTGAAAACTCAACGCCCCGCTATGCCTGGATAATTATAGGGTATGCATTCGAATGGAATGTCAAGTGTTGCGGGCTGTATCACCAGACCAAAAATAGTAAATAAAAATTCAATGAGCAAATGATTTTTTTGGGGAATTAATGACTTTATTACATCAATCCATTTTTGAAAAATTTTAAACAATAATAAATTAAATTAAAGAACTAATCACAATTTAAAAACTCCTATGACTTAATATTGATATCTGTCCGTTGGTAAACAGCGGTGACTGCTGGTCAAAATAAAAACTAACACAATCGGGTCATATTTATTTTTATTGAATAAAGAAAATTATTTAAAAAAAAGTAGTAGATAAATTATAATAAAAAGCTTGTTTATCTTTATGTACAGATATAAACATTTCTACAGATACACATATACAGACATACCTACTAAGGATTGCCATTCTCAACAAAAGATAGATATTTCTTTTATAGTTATGGGCACATAAAAAAGAGAAAAACAGTTTAGGATGTAAAGAGAATTTAATTAGTGGACCACTTGGTTAATTAAATTTCTTTTAATAAAAATACCTGTTTCTTGGACTTGGAAAGGCTCTTTGTCTTTCTCCTCCGGCTTCCCCCTGTTTTCTTGCTTAAAGTCGTTAACCCCTGATTAAAAATCAGCCAGTACTGGAGCCATGCAAATAGCCGAGAACTACAGACAAACACTTTGCCAATTACTGCAATATTATTTAATCCAAACGCGTGCTAGTGTTGGGATTAGCCGGTTTATTAGAACAACAACGCACAACTTCTATAAGTAGAGAGAAACATTTTACTAATTAGTAAGCTTATCTACTTATCGATTTGCATTTTTTGGCAAATACTTTCTTTGCTTACATTAAATATTAAACATAAACTTCACGTATTTACCTAACGTTTAAATTTCTTTTTCACTTTTTCATTTCAATAAAATTTTTATTTTTTTGAATACAATTATGATAAATAATAATCAACTGGTGTGAGAACAACATGATTTTCACATTAGTTTCTCCCTTATTTGAAATCATCATATTCACTGTGTGTTAAAGATGAAGTGTGCCTTGAAATTGGTTAGAATTTCATTTTGAAAATGATAACTTGGAATATCATGAAGAAGAAAGAAAAAGAATAAAAGTTCAGTTGTTTTAGAAGTCTGCAAAATGAACTGGAGTAAAATGAAAACCCATATAGATGATAATTTGATAGACTAGGATCGAGAGGATATTAGTTATAATTTATCAGAAGTGTAACTAGAAAACTTTTTTAATATATCAACAAAATCGATTGTTGTGTTAAATTAAACCACTGAGAGGTTGAAAAACTTTATAATTTCTGATAAAAACAAAACAATATACAGTTGACTCTCGATAATTCGGAATCCAAGTGACTGCAAGAATTCGAATTATCAAGAGGAAAAATAAAATCGAATTATTAAGAGTTTTTATTATTTATATTTAGGGAACGCGGTGTTGGTTTATAGTGAAACATTATTAAAATTATATTAGGTTGGAGTTGGTGGTGTTTCTCCTTGTGAAACACCACCAACTCCAACCTAATATAAGTTTTTATTATATTTTTGAAAATATGTATGAGCTTACATAGATTTTATATATAGCCTCTAGTAAAAAAGTAAAAATAATGAAAACGACAAAAAATAACAAAAAAATTACATATGTATTAACATTGTAATATATAATAACATACCTAATTAAAAAATTAAGAATAGTTTTTTGCTAGGAAAAATTCGAATTATAAAGAGGGTAGTGCCCTAGTTCGAATTATACAACGTTCTCTCCCCCTCTTGTTACGAAAAAGATTCCGAGTTATCGAGCGTATCAAAATCGATTCACCGAAGTTAACAGCTGAAGAGTTCGAATTATCGAAAGTAGACTGTATAATATTTAAACGCGATTTTATGATTCATACATATCCACATTGTTTCAACATCATATTCTGGAGATATTAAGGATTAGTTTGCATAAAAATTGGTACAGTAGTTTTTTCGATATCATGGTAAAGCTTGAATTGTTATTACGAGTATTATAGGAGGATTTAGTACATTTTCAAAAATGTCTACTTTATTTGAGATTTTAACTACAATATATTCTAACTAGTCCGAAATTGTTCGACACGTCTAGTAATCCTTGCTATCCTTTTCGCACTTTCGGTTTTATATAGTTTTAATTTCTGTTTTTTTTTTTTTTTTTTAATGATCCACAAACCGTGTAATTTTTTCTGTTCATGTGAGGCAAACCGCCTCTGGGCATCAATTCAAATCTAAATTAATAAACAAAGCATCTGAAACTCTACAGGACGGCACATTAATTTTTTTTATCACAACTTGTCGATGAGTGCGGCAGAGAGAGAGAATGATGTATACATGTATACTGCAGTACAGTACTAGTTGTTTATTACATGCGCCGCAAAAACAAAACAAAACTTGACAAGCTTCTTTTGAGGTAGGTGCATAGATTTTTCTCTTCATTCAATAAATTTTTCAGTACTCTGTATTATGTTTTTAGTTTTGCTTGATTGGTTTTTTAATAAGCAAAATAATTTGTTCTTGAAGACCTGTTTTTTTTCACAACACAGTAGTCCGTTAACCGCTGATCTTTAATAAGTCAAGTTACAGAGGTTATTCACTTTATTCGAAATAAATAGTGTTCATTTATGAAAACTCTTACTGTAAATCCTTAAAAGTCATTTGTGTGAAATTTGATATAGATAGATCAAAGTGTCTAGGCCCCCAAAAATAATATTTACAACTCTTTTTAAAAATAGGATCTTTTCATAGAAAATTTCATGTCTTTTGGTTTGAAAATTTCGAGCTTACACAAAATTTAATAATTAACAGATATTTTGACAAATTAATTAATATCTATTTTTATTCTATTATTTTACGATGATCACTATAAACGACTTTGTTGTAGACCAAAACGCAGTGATTTCGTTAAAAAATTTATCACAATAGTTTTAGGCATTTTTTATATATTAAAAACAAAAAAAAAAACACTTTTTCATCCATGACATATTTCGTATGTAAAAAATTAAAATATAAAAAAAAACAATAGTTTAGAAGTAATTTTTGTATTTAAATTTTTATTAAACCAATTATTTTACTTTTAGGTTAAAAAATAAAATAAAATGAGAGTCTTCTGTTTTTTAAATAAAATAATTTTTAATTATTTCTAGAGACTATAGTTTCGAAGGCATTGCCTTCATCATCAGTCTATCACAAATATTTCAAATTAGTTACAAATTAAGATTTATACATAGAAAATTTTGAAAAATATATAATGTCTTTTTCTTCATGTTTCCTCTTGGGAGATTAGAATATAACTGGAGCAATATCTGGGTTACTCTTTTGTTTAGGCATTTTCTAAAGAGTTTTACCTGAATGAATGGAATGTTTTTAAAAAAGGGTCATTGATAATTTCTAGTTTTTCATTTAAAGATTCAATTGGGCTTTTTTCCAAGGATTTTAAAATTTCAATGGATTCTTTTAAAGAAAGAATTAAGGGGTCATTGACTTCTTTGATCAATTTAATTTTGGATTGATCTGGAAAACTATGATTGTTAGCATTTAAATGCTCTGCAAATGCATAATTTTCATATTTTAATTTGTAGGCTCTCTTGTGTTCATTGATCCTAATGGATAAATTTCTTTCCGTTTTTCCTATATAAGTTGCATTGCAATCTTGGCATGTCAATTTATATACACCGGATTTTTCATTTTCCGGAATTTTATCTTTAATTTGACTTAATTCACTTCCTAATGTATATGGTGATCTAAAGATTGTCGCGTACCATAAAGATTTTAATTTATGCTTTATTTTTTCGGACATCTTACCATAATATGGTAATATTAGTTTTGGCAGATCTTTAATTTGAGAATTTTGTGAATAGATTAAATTTAAATTTGATTTTTGAATTTTACCTTTTAATATTTGATCTATTAAATTGCTTTCATAACCATTATTTATAGCTATTTCTTTGATTATCTCTAGTTCTGTTAAAAAATGCTCTTTCTTTAATGGGATACTATTTAAACGGTGGATCATTGAATGGAATGCTGCTAATTTATGTGACATTGGTCGACAAGCCATGTTGTGAATTACGGTATCCGTAGATGTATCTTTCCTATAAATTTCGAATGTGTGTTTATTTTCTTCAATTTTAATTTTAAGGTCTAAATAATTTAATGTTTTTTCTTTTTCTTTTTCTACGGTAAATTTGATTTTTTCATGTAATGAATTTATATGTTTTATGAATTTATTGAGAATTCTTTCAGTCCCTGTCCATAAGACAATCACATCACAGAAAAAGAAAAAGAAAAAACATTAAATTATTTAGACCTTAAAATTAAAATTGAAGAAAATAAACACACATTCGAAATTTATAGGAAAGATACATCTACGGATACCGTAATTCACAACATGGCTTGTCGACCAATGTCACATAAATTAGCAGCATTCCATTCAATGATCCACCGTTTAAATAGTATCCCATTAAAGAAAGAGCATTTTTTAACAGAACTAGAGATAATCAAAGAAATAGCTATAAATAATGGTTATGAAAGCAATTTAATAGATCAAATATTAAAAGGTAAAATTCAAAAATCAAATTTAAATTTAATCTATTCACAAAATTCCCAAATTAAAGATCTGCCAAAACTAATATTACCATATTATGGTAAGATGTCCGAAAAAATAAAGCATAAATTAAAATCTTTAGGGTACGCGACAATCTTTAGATCACCATATACATTAGGAAGTGAATTAAGTCAAATTAAAGATAAAATTCCGGAAAATGAAAAATCCGGTGTATATAAATTGACATGCCAAGATTGCAATGCAACTTATATAGGAAAAACGGAAAGAAATTTATCCATTAGGATCAATGAACACAAGAGAGCCTACAAATTAAAATATGAAAATTATGCATTTGCAGAGCATTTAAATGCTAACAATCATAGTTTTCCAGATCAATCCAAAATTAAATTGATCAAAGAAGTCAATGACCCCTTAATTCTTTCTTTAAAAGAATCCATTGAAATTTTAAAATCCTTGGAAAAAAGCCCAATTGAATCTTTAAATGAAAAACTAGAAATTATCAATGACCCTTTTTTAAAAACATTCCATTCATTCAGGTAAAACTCTTTAGAAAATGCCTAAACAAAAGAGTAACCCAGATATTGCTCCAGTTATATTCAAATCTCCCAAGAGGAAACATGAAGAAAAAGACATTATATATTTTTCAAAATTTTCTATGTATAAATCTTAATTTGTAACTAATTTGAAATATTTGTGATAGACTGATGATGAAGGCAATGCCTTCGAAACTATAGTCTCTAGAAATAATTAAAAATTATTTTATTTAAAAAACAGAAGACTCTCTCATTTTATTTTATTTTTAACCTAAAATAAAAACAATTCTGTTACCATCGACAGTGAAATCTTTTATTCAACTAATACAATTATTTTACATTAATTAATGTATACATTGTATTTTTGCTTCGATTCCGGAGATTACTTCTCCACCATCGAGTGTCCTTATTCATCTTTAGTCCTTGTTTTTAATAAGAGGAAAAATCTAATTAGATAAAAACCTCTTTTCCGATAATTATTTCAATTCCATTATTCCCTAATCAAGTCGATAGGTTGACAATCCATTTTCAATTCAATAGTTTAGAAGTATATAAATACATATAAATGTACGAATGTTGGAATAAATGTAAGATTGAATACAGTTTGAAAATATATTTTACCGTAAGTATATTAAATTTTTGTGGATTTACATACATAGTGTAAGGTAAATGCTTCAGTGGGGAATCGGCCCCCCATTAGATATATCTACATTTATTACTTTTTAATTTATTTTCATAAATTAAACACTATAAGTAGTAGACTATTTTCCAGAAAATAATTTTAATTTAATGATATTTAGAAATAAAATCTTAAACGATGAACTTTTTTTAATTTGTTTTATTATATTAAAATAATAATATAGAATTTTTTTGATATTATAATAACAAATGAGAAGTTATGAAGAATGGTAATCTATTGTTTCTTCCTCTTCTAGACATGATATATTATTTTAATGAACTTATTAGACAGCCGCATTTGCATTCAGTTGAGGTTTCACTTGATCATATTAAAACAACGCAATATTAGGTTTTGCGAATATTTTCTTTCTAAAGTCTCCCGTATCTTTTTTTCGTTTTTTTCTTTCATTCTTTTTTTTTAATTCCATGTCGCGTAGCTTTGTATTACAGTCGGATGCGTCCCTCGCTGATTGCGGACCAAGAATTTTCCGAATGAAAAACTCGACATGTCTCGGTCCGTGCCTTTTGCCGCACAAGTTAGAATTTCAAATTAGGTTAAATTAGGCGTAACACGCGGCTGACATCCCTTTGCTTCTTTTATCCCGCGAATTGCGCCCAGCAACAACAATCATTATATTGATCATAAAATGGAACCTAGCAATTGAACTGAGTAGTGTGGACAGATAAAAACGGTTCGTTTCCGCTGGCCTGTGGAGAATTTTTCCGTTTCATATGGCGGTGAAAGAGGCTCATCAAATTGAGTCTCAAAAAGAATATGCTCAGACATTTGTGAATCTTTTATCGCTTTGTTTTATGAACTGTAATAGTGGAGAAATTATCCACTACATTCAATATCATTTTTTCCACCCTTCTTCCTTCAACTTGTTTTTTTAACTTTTGAATAAATTTATTATAATTACTTCGAAAAATATGGAATAGTTAAAGAAACAAAAGATTTTTGCATTAATAGTTGATTGATTCATATAACACAAATGTATTGTATTTTGAGTTCATTGAAATCTGCAGGAAGGAAGATTGGCTTCTTATTAAGATCCAAGCGATTTTTCACGCCACTGCATCTTCCACCCTCTACACGGCCCAAATCCACCCCTGTCTCGAATACGGCTCGCATCTGTAGAGAGGAGCCTCTTGCTACCCTGGATGCAATTCAGGTTGTCAGGCTAACTGATGATTTTACCCTCACCGACTCCCTCGACTCGCTAGCATATCGAAGAATGTTTCCGCGCTCGCCCTATTTTATAGATACTATCAAGGCAGGTGCTCTGATGAGTTAAAATCAGCAATTCCCCCCAAAGAATGCTTTGCCAATAGCACGCGTTTTGCCGATTCGCAACACTCTTTCGTGGTAAAATTGGAAAAGTGCCAGAACAATTCATTCGCCAATACGTTTGTCCCCATGACTTCAAGGAACTGGAACTCTTTCCCAGCACTTATAATCTTCAAACCTTCAAAACCCACGTGGACAAACATTTATACGCCTCCAGTTTCTCAATTGATCAAATTTCCCTTCTCTTAGGTAATGTAAGGGTCTTTCGAGATCCATAGGGGCTGCATCTTACTGGTGCGCGCCCTTCTTGCATTCAATTGCATTAAAAAAAGTACTTCCGCAATACAGTTGTTTTATTTTTTCACTGTTTGGTAACTTTTCGTTTTTAGAGTCCCTCTCAAAAGTAGAATGGAGACCAAGGGTGATACTACAATTTTTTGAATTTTTGAATTTCTGATGGTCATATGTAACAGAGATAAAGAAGAATCATGTATTTTAGACGAATGTTTGATGTAACTATTTGAAACACTGAAGAAGTCGGCAAAGTCGATGAAACGTTGGTGGAAAAATAAAAAATCACCCAAAAACTTGTCCTTAATTCACATTATTAACTCTCGTTAATATACATTATGAGACGAAAATTATAATAATAATATATTACCACATTGAGGAACATAACACCATTAAATTAACATGGCAGAATTTGGAGATGGCCACCTCCGTAGCCGTCCAACTTGCTACTTGAACACTTCAGCGAATAATTTAAATTGCTGCTGTTATCGACATTAAAAGAAGAAGAAGATCGAAAGAGAAATTTCGGTAACAAACTACCACATAGCACATTTTTAATGAGAAAATCTAATCAGAATGTACTATGTTTATACTCCAGAATTAGGTGTCGAAACGTCGTGCATTCTCATCAGAATTTTCTCCTTAAAATATGAATTCTAAGTGATCTTAGCTGAAACTTCTCTTTCGATAAACATCTCAACCATCAAAGCATTAACTCTGTAAAAAATTTGGTAACGCACGTACCAAAACTAACGTACTAATGTAGGTACTAACTAACAGTCATTTTGAAAAAATAGTTATTATCTTGAAAAATATAATTTTTTTGATGGTCACTTATTAAGACTTTTTTGTAGACCGAAATACCATGGTTTCACCAAATTTTTTTTAATCAATAGTTTTCGCCATTTTTGAGATATTTCGAAAAAAGAAGCCCTGTATAGTAAATATAGTTTACCCTGTATGGTAAAGTAAAAATGGTTAAGTATGCATTTTCATGAATTATATCCAACTCAATTCAATATGGATTCTTATGAAGAGTTGACAAAATAAAGTTTTCTTCATAAGAGCCGATGTTGATTTATAAAACAATACTTAAACATTATTACTAAATGTTATCAAATTTTGTGAACTATTACTTACGCATTTTCTAAATTTTCATTTAATTTTCTGAATTTTTTGGAAACATGTCATAAATTTAAATTATTTGAGTGTATATTGATGAGGCAGTCTAAAAAAGAAGAAGATAATTTAAACAATCTTTTTATTTATGAACCGACGTTTCGGAGGCTATTTCCTCGTTCTTTAAGGTTTGAAAAGTCAGTGAAGGAAATCCAATGCTACATTCCCCTCTGTTTCCTCTTTCAGTGGCAGTAACAATAATATATTGTATTTCATTCTCAGCATAATTATAGTGTAGTGATTATATTCTGCTGAGAATGAAATACAATATATTATTGGTACTGCCACTGAAAGAGCAGACAGAGAGGAATGTCGCATTGGATTTCCTTCACTGATTTTTCAAAACCCTGAAGAAGGAGGGAATAGCATCCAAAACGTCGGTTTATGAATAAAAAGAATGTATACATTATCTTCTTTTTTCGGACTGCCTCATCAATATCCACTCAATTTCACTTATCGGTCCGTCTCCAAAAATTACTTCAATCTTACTAAACTATTTATTTAAAAATGCCTTAACATGATTTCTTTTTATCTTGTTAGAACCCAATAGAATTGTGATAAATATGAAACTCATATTGGTGATTAACCTACACTCAAAAATCGTGTCATAAAATATAATAATCATATTTATCATTTTATAATGTTATTATCAGAAATGTACATAAAAATTTGATTCGCAAAGAAAACATTATCCGATTTGAAACAAATATAATTCCATTATTATTTTTTATTATATATAATTATTATTCATTAATTAAAATTGAAAAGTGATGTATAAAGCTGGTTATTAATAATTAAGTGCTTATATAAATAATTAAATTATATTTATTTAAATATGGTAATGGGTCGGATGGATATATATAGATATTTGAATTTGAAAACAGAATATATTTGGCTAATAAATATAAAATATTAAAAGTAAGCAATTCAGTTTATATCTAAAATTCAACACAGCGATTTAAACATCACATTAATTTAAGTTTTAATTTATATTATTATTATTATTATTATTTAATCTGGAATTTATTTCTTGCACCTTGCCTTCTATATTTTCCACAAATATATATTTTATGTTGCACATTTTAATGTCATTTTTATGTTTCTGGAGCAATTTGCCTTCTTTATTCTATACTTTTTTAAACTCGAAGTTCGAAGTTGCAATCGACCAGAAGGCTTGTGATTTATTCACAAGTGAAATGTAAAAGTATATAATATTTATATGCGTTCTGGATTCCCCACCAAATTTCTCTATCTAGCAATTGGGGCAAACTCATTTGGAAAAATTACATATTTCATTTAATTTGATTTTTTCATTTCTTTTTTTTTTTTTCTCTAATTTTAAAATAACATTTTCTAATTTTTTTATTATTTATTTAATTATTAATCATAGGAAGTCATTTGAGGAGTCGAAATTTAAAAAAAAACGTAATTTTTATGTTTACATTTTTTGTATTTTTTTTTCAGTTTTCAATAAAATAGTTATTTATTTTTCAAAGTAAGACATGTCCAAATTAATTAATTCTTAAGTAATAGCAAAATATGAAAATGAAATATTTTTCATAATATGTATACTGTATACGTAGGGGAAAGTCGGGCAATGTGGCCAACTCTAGTTTGCTGATTTATTAAACTGACCTGAAATCGACGTGTGGACATCAAAATTAGAGGTTATATACTTCAACTATCCTTGTATCTAAAATAAATTTTAAATCATCTTAGAAATAAGTTAAGCACCTGAAAAAATTAAATTTACAAAAATTACCTAAATGGCCACTTTACCCGACATGTGTATTCACTTCGAAAGACGACTTGCCAAAACAGATCAGCCTTCCCAAAGTGACTAATAGCATTGAGTGGAACAAGTTTGGGCGTTCACCGTGCGATACGGCACCTATGAGGCCCCCGTAACCCCTGTGACCACTTTGGCCGCCATGGTCACTTAGCCCAGCACTCCCCTACATGTTAATTACAGAAATATCGAAATTTATACTCTCATTTATTTTATAAAAACTTTAGAATTATGTACCTACTCTTATTTCATTTAAGAGATTTATATATGATTACTGCCTACCTCTGGATATTCAATTCGATCTTTTTCCATTAGTCTTGCATTCAAGTATGCAAACAACACAAGTATGTTTTAATAAAAATGACTTTCGTTCCAGTTGTTTCTTTAAAAAAATCTTTCTTTTTTACCATTTTTTCACGCCTAATATCGCCGAGGTCGTTGAGGGATTTCTAAAGTGCTTGAGAAATGTAAAATATTCTAAATTGTGGCTTTTTCGGATCTCTAATATATTCTAGTGCCGCGCACACTAAATAGATATTTAAACGAGATGCCCTTATGGAACATACGAACGGATTCTTCTTTCTTTTTATATAAATGTGAAATAAAGAAGAAGCTGAGGGATTTTATTTGTTTCGTTAAAGAACTATGAAAGTCAGTTGGTTGTGAACGTAGGATAAGAACAAGTTTTTCTTTTTTTTTCTTTTCTTTTTGTAAGCCATTTAAATGGTCTATGAAACAGACCGTTGTGTCTGCCGCCCTTTATGAATAATAATAAACAATAGGGTGCATAATTATTATGAAAATATTAAGAAGAAATCTGATTAAAACAAGTTTCAAAGGTGACATTTCAATTATCATCTTCTCTCTCTCTCTCTCTTTCGGTCAAATTCTCTGTGGAATGGAATTTTAATCCAATTATTGAGGCAAATGGTTGACAAAGGAATAAAAAACAATAATAAACAGAAGATAATATTTGAACAAACTCCAAATCCTTAAAGCTATATTAGATTCCATTTAGGGAATATTCATTCTTCAAAAAATGATATTTCGTTTAATAAGCTATTATAAAATTCTTTAATTACTATTTAAAAATTAAATAAATTCAAAAATACAGAGATCAAAGGACCTTAAAAGATAGATTCCTCTGCGTTTCACTGAACATCAAGACGTTAATTACGTTATGAATTGAGCAGGCGAACATCTAAAAAAACAAAGAAGAAATTAACTGAGATGCATGTTGAAATCAGTTTTAGATTATTATTTCTTGTCAGACTAAACTTACTTTTCATCCAGGATTATCTAAAGCAAATACCGACCAATAAATATTAAAATTAAAAGTCCTCTGCAAGTTAATGTTGATCAGCAGAGTGACATATAATATTAACTAATTAAAAAACTCCTGTGAATCAATTGTAATAGAGTGATGAAGAGGGCAAAGCCCTCGCAACTATAGTCTCGTTATAAATAAATAAAATTTATAATTCCAGCAGAAGACACACTCTTTTATTGTCTTCTTCAATAAAAAACTCGAGTAGATTAAAGCTCAACACTAGATTAGTTCTCTGCAAAGACGAATTCAAAATTTATTTTTAAAAGAAAAATTAATTTTTCGTTTTCTTCAAAGAGTTTGTTTAATATTTACAAGAATTTACACATTTGTCTGTTTCGTGGCACATCTGAGCCCTTTGCCGGATCCTCTTAAGTTCCATAGGCAGCCCTTCAGCCCCTAGCTCTTAATCCTGACTGGGCTCTGACCAAGATTGATGACGATGCCGTGCAAGACGTTTGTCAAAGTCTCCAGGTTCGATTCTTTTCGCGGTTGTCCGGACTTTTTGGGTGGTGATAGAGTGGGGGTTGATTAAGGCATTCCACCTACCACCTTGCAAACAATGTCTCGGAAACGACTAGCTATTTCTCAAAAGTAGTTTTAATTATATACTAAGAGTTCAAAAGAATTTTCTAAGAATCTATTTCTTATTTATTTTTGTTCATTTATTATAAAATACTTATATTCTAAATTTGATATAGGTGATAATAAGGCTACATCTTTTAAATCTAAATATTAAAATCTTGATTTAACAATTGATATATATTATATATTCTCACTGAGTCAGAAATATCTCCCGGACCTGAAAATTAAAATAAATAGGTATAGGTGAATGTAAAAAATAGTATGATAATTAAAATTTTATTTTACAATAATCTGAAAGAACATTGATTACTATTTTTTTAATTTGATTTTTAATTTATTACCAACTTTTGAAACAGAAGTTACGTATCAACCTACTTCATATTTCAGATTATATTGCCCCAATTTTGTGTCAGCTTAAGTTCGTTGAATATGCTCGACTACTTTTTGTAAATTTCAGCTTTAAAGGTGCCATCAGAGAAAAAGATCATTAATGGTGAGTGAGGTCGGGTGAACATAATGTCATCTCCCAGAGAGATTAGGCTCTTTTGAAAACATTTCACTTAAGGTTTTCATACAACTTCACGTCGTGAGAGCAGTATGGCACCTTTTATTTATACATCTAAATTCTAGGAGATATTTATTGCACATTATGTATACCTATTTTTAAATTTACTCCAAATAATTTTAAACTATCTAGCTATTTATACTAGGAGCGTGAATTAGTTTTAAAGCTTTCAAATGTGAGCTCTAGCTGAGGATATCAGTAAAGGAAATCCAAATTTAAAGTTTAGACATTTATGTTTCATATCCATTCTAGCCTAACAAACAATATTCTTGTAAACAATCACATTTAGGAGTATTGAAATGGGGCTTTTAAAAGAGAATTTTCAGCTTTTGTTACTCTACTCCTTCAACAAGAAGCAAACAATAGTAAATGCTCACTAAGAATTTGTTTAAACTTACAAAAAGTTTTCAATATCTATCTATTAAAACTTGTGAATACTAGATTTGATAGTTCCGAAGTGGTGTTTTTGATGTCATTGACAAAGGACGCTCGGGTCAATCAAACAAGTTTGAAGATATAGAATTGAAAGAATCATTGGACAAGAACTCACTTTAATTCACAACAAAACTATCCAGGGTATTGAATCTTATTTACTCTCAAATAGGTTTATTGCTAAAAAAAATCCTCTAAAATTTATTTCCTCTCTTAATATCTTACAATTCTTATTTTTTAATAATTACTTAAAATCTACATTTTTATTTTCCTTCTTTTGATTTTCAAACTTATTTTAACTGCATAATATAATATGTATAAGATTCTACGTGATACCAACTTGATTTAATTCATAATAATATATAATATAAAACTATAACAATTAACAGTTTCACTAAAAAACACCCAATATTCATTGGTTTATAGGCTCGTTTATTCTACAAAATAATTAATTCAACGTCAATTATATCATTATATATTATGCTACAACCTTATGATAGATAATTCTATTTGCTAGATAGTCATCGAATTTGTTATTCAATTTCAATTTAAATATGAGAAATTTTAATCAATTAACATCTAAATTTATTTAATCGATTAAGCTAATACCCAATAAACAAATGTTATTAGTTCAAAAAGGATAGTTATGTTGTAACACCATGACTGGTAGATGCTATTGTTATTGTTTCATTTTCTATTTTTCAACATATTGAGAAGCAAACTTTAAACAAATATATGCAAGAAATGGGTACCTCCAAATAATCGAATTCTTCATATAACGGACTGAGTAGCTCAAAGGAAAAATTAAGAAAACAATTGAATATGCAATTTTGAAAAGTGTACATGACTAAAAATTGAAAAAAAAACTAATTATTTTCTAAAGTAGTGTAAAATTTATAAAATTTATATTTTAGTTACATTTTGGGGGCGGTAAAATTAATAACAGAGTTGTTCCTTTTTCGAGCATACTAGTGCAGGGAAGCTTTTACATTACATTTATATGAAAAAGTCTATTTGTCAAAATATGCGAGATCTGACCTTTTCTAAATTGCATATTCAATTAAAATGGATACAAAAAAAGAAATCAGAGAAATAAAAGTTGCTATTCACTCCAAAAACAAAAATAGTAAAATATTAAAATGACAAAGAAAAAATGAAATGGAAAAATTCTCCTTTAGTGGCATTCTAACCAAGACTTCTCATTGTATAATTCATATTTTATTGTAATAAAATCTAGAAACAAGAGAAGAGAGGTAAAACGTAAAGTTTGTAAATATTTTATTATAGTAGTATTATTGACTTTTTTATTGTTGCCATTAAAAACAATCAACTACTTCCATCAAAAATGTCTGAAGACTTATTTTGTCGAAGACTGCCAGAGAGTACTACCCCACAAGTACCCGAATAAAATATTCGTGACTTTATACATGAGCACATCAAAGGTAGACTTCAGTGTTTTACCATAGTTCAAAATCGTTAATCTTCACTAAAAGTTAAACTTTATACAATTTTAAAATCTTACATATTAGATCTACGTGAGCACGTTTACTTACTTCGTTTAAAGAGCTTACCTTTATATTTTACAAATCTTGGTTTCAGTAAACAATATCGACCTTGATATTTGCTCGTGGATTTATTTGCTCAGACCAATAACAGACTGTAGAGAAAAAGACGGGAACTGTTTTCCAAGCTCAAGGCTATTTTGATATCTTAAAAAACTTGTCTGGGAGTGTGCTCAATATCCGAGGGGTGAACCGCGATTGGAATTAGGCGTACACCGTCTTTGGAATTATGTGGAATTATTTTGAAATTCATTAGTTAATGCCCATTAATCTATTGTCTTCTACTTGGAAATGAAAGTGGAAGTGGTAGTAGGTATAGGTACACGATACAGGCGCGGATCCAGACCTCTGTTTTGGGGGGGGGGGGCGGTCGCCGGTATATAAGATCTACTTTTGATCTCGGAAGTGTGTCGCGATCGAATTGTCCAAGCGGGGGGGGGGGGGTCAGAGACGCCGCTCCCCCCCCCCACATTAGAAAAAAAAAAAAATTAAATAAACATATAAAAAATATTGATCTCCAATGCTTTGGGGGGGGCGGTCGCCCCCATCGCCCCCCCCTGGATCCGCGCATGACACGATATTAGGTCGCGGTTCACACCTCGACAATAGCCCTTGGCCATAAGACAAAACTGCAGGCAAATTGTTTCCAGCCTGTGGTAGGTTTGAAATCTATGTTAAATAGATAATATTTAAGCTCGAATAGAGCAAAAGACAACTTGTAAATAAATCATTAAATATTTGTTTAACCTAACTCTATTGGTAAATGGTAAGTACCGTGTCCCGCCATGTGGTAGAAATTTAAACTAACGCAATTGGGTCGCTCTCACAAATGTCATATGGATAATCAAAGAATATTAAACTTATATTTATTTAATAAATAGGTTTTGTTTTCGTTTATATGTCATTTAAACAGTGTTCAATCAACTGTCAGAAGACCCAATAGAACTAGTTCTAGCTTTTACTACCAGTCGGCGTATCTGCAATTAAATCATTCGTAAATGTTTTCTTCTATTAGTTTTCTTTCAACTTTACAAACATGTAATTTTTTAATGTTTTACCTAATATATTTTTTCTTTTTTGTTTTCAGGTAAGTTCCTGTTGAATTTGGTGTTTTTTCAATGTTTTGGTGAGTTTATGAAAACATTTATCGCAATTTATTTCCTCATATTTTCCAATTTACTATGATGATATTTTCCAATTTCAATGTTTGTTCATCATGTTTTACTTTAATCTAGTGTACTCCAGAAACTGGAGGACTCGGTATGTAAATTTTATTTAATAATCCACCTCTCCAGACAGAATGACACTCTGTCCATTCCGATAGATACTATTACCCGAATACTATAATATATAGCATAAGCAATGGGAATTGATTTTGAGTCCATTCTCATTCTGTCTTATCATTTATAATACATTTTTACCCTTCTCAACCTTTAAAATTTTAACAAAAACAACAACAACATTCACCCTAATTCTAAGTATTGCAATATTTACAAGAATCTCTCATTGCGTATTTTAAAATTGTTTTTTATTTTCGATGGCACAAATAATCACACAAGCAAAATTTTTATCACATTTAGGAAAAACTTGCAAATTTAATGTTTGTTTCTTATTTACTTTTCAAGCCAGAGACAGACATGAATTATTTTACTGCCAATAATAGGTTGTGTTTTACTTTTTTACAGAACCCTAAAAATTTTAAATGTCACTGGATGACATTTAATTTAGAAAAAAACTCAAGAAAATAAATTTTAAAGTATCTATTTTAAGTGTGAAATTAAATCACTTTTATTTTTTAAATATACCTCGTTATATAAAAGTTAGTTGTAGATAATAATTATAATTTAATTTATTGGTCTAGTTACTCATATTTAAAAGATTATTCACGCATTCGTAGAAAATAAAAAATCTGCCAGGTGAAGTTTTCATTGATATTTCTAAATGCTATTTTTGCATATTTAACCAGAAATCATTTCTTTGCGAATTGATTAACATAATTTTTTCAGAAATCTACACATTTTTACATTGTTAACAATTTTACGAAAAATTTCACTCTCAAATATTATGAAATTTGTTGATTCTACAAAAAATTATATGGGATGGTGCAAGTGAAAAGGGCCCTTATCTTCCCCGACCAGTTTTTTCAAGAAGGGCAAAAATGTGAAATATAATATAAACAAACATATTATAAATATATAAATATTCAAAAATACATAACTCAGTCAATTTTTTGGAATTATTGGGCGGGGTAAAAGCATTTTGGTCAGTGAATCTCTAGAAACAGGACATGTCATTAGCTAGATTTTGACCAGGGTGAAGATAAGGGCCCTTTTCCCTTCCACCATCACATATTATCTTTTTCAGTAGGACCGTTCTTGATATAAATATCGCTCTGGTGCAAATTAAATGTGCCTCTCCAAATAAGTAGAAAGCAAGGAGAAATGTTTTTTTTTTTTTAATGATATTGATGTGAGAAGGAGATACACCAGAAGGTGGATCCCCTAAAGGCCTGTATGGGCTGGCCCCTCCATCGTGAAAAGAACAGAGTAGAAGGAAAAGAAGCCGGGATCACGAGCCAATCTCAGAAACTTAGATACAATTCAATATCCAATTCACTAAGGTTTTAGGGGCTTCGAGCAGTGGTAAATTCTCCGCGCGATAAATTCGGTTAAATTTATCTCCCACTTAAAATGTATTTCATATACTATTATTTTACAAATGTGCTTGACTTGTTTGATCAGTAGTTCACCTTAATCCATAGAAGAAAAAAGTAGAGATGGCGTGCACATATAATATACATACATTAGGCTTAATTAAAATTTATTAGAAGCATCCATATGCCTCCCGCTCAAGGAAGGCTCTATTTTTCACATTTTATTACCAAAAGAGTCTAGATTAGTTATTTAGATTTTTCTTCATAATTTCAAATTAGAAATTATTCATTTTATGTCTAATTTTATAAATAAGATAATTAAAATTACTTTGAAATAAATTTTTCTCTTCATCTTTCAATAAATCGTCGATAAAATAACTTTTTGATTGATAATCGCTCATTTTCAGAACAAAAGCTCCTTGATGAGAACATCTATATTATGAAGTGATTTTCCGATTTCTTAAGTAAAATATCAAAAGTTTTAATATGAATCAAAATCAAAAGTTTACAAACTTTTCCGAAGATTCACCTTAATTAAATTCGTTCAACTTAATTACGAAAAATATGTTGTCCTTTTTTTGCCTCAAATCAAACTTTTATAAAAAATATATTAGAAGAAATCAATTTCAATTTTTAGTAAGTAATAAAGAATATATATAATGGGGCATTCCACTCCAAATTGTACTATATTTTCTTTTTCAATCTCCAATTAAAAAAAAAATATTATCTTTTAATACTAGTTGAGACTAGCCTTTATGATTTTTTCCAAATTTTTTTATCGAACAGTCCATGAGAGAAAACAATAAAACATCATAATTAAAAAATTCAAAAAAAAAAAAAAAAAAAATAGATCCCATCCTTTGCTCATTACCGGACCAGGCCTTGTTAAATAGACTATAGTAGTTTAGAAAAAATTTTGAACAAATTTGATCATATCTACCTATATTCATTTTAAAAAGACGATTTATTTTTGAAACTTGATAATCTCATAGTAATATCGTTTTTAAAATTTGTTCGATATTTTTTTTCAAAACTGCGTTTTAAAAAGAAAATTGTTGACAAAAACTTTCAATTTGCTCCCTTTTCACGAAATTATGGCCAAACAAAGTAAGGTAATTTATCAAAAATGAATATCTCATGAATAGTTCGATAAAAAAATTGAAAAAAACATGAAGAATGGTCTCAACTAGTACTAAAAGATAAAGATTTTTCCAAAATATCTGAGATACAAAATCAAAATCAAGTACGATTTGGCTTGACAGCCCCATATATATAGCAATAATCAAGAACTCGTGACTTTCGACCAATAATCATACGCTAACGCTCCTCCATCTACTACAACAAAACAAGATAGCAGAACAATGACCAAAATACAAACCCATTGCCTCCTACTTTTAACTAAATTCTGGTTCTGAACTATATTTGTCTATGACCTATAGAAACAATATTTGCTCCTCGAATGCGCTCTTCATATTTTTATAAATATACTTGACTTGGGCGTCAAGCTAGTACCTACATAAGATTTTGTAGTATTAAAAATTGTGGTGAATTAAAAATAAATCAATTTAGCACCATAGCTCTTTCTTCGATGAGTGATTGCTTATATATAGGTGATTAACTGATGACAGAGTCTACTAGTTTGAACGATTACTTCTACATTCACCTAAGTGACCACTTTTGAGGCTAGCAACATGCATTTTCGTAGACACTATACCTAGCTAGTCCTATAAAAAAAATAAAAGAAAAACCGCAATCCTCATATTTTCACATTAAAATCCTTTTAGCTCTCAGTCCAAGAAGCAGATCAGCTCATTTGTGAATATATATTCTTCTTCTTCCTAATCTTCTCAATAGGACTGCCTGTTTCTCCAAATAAAGGACGTTGTCCCCTTTGATTTTTACTCAGAGTATAGATTTAGGCTCGCTCTCCATCATTTTTTTGGCCCTCCTCGGCTTCTTACACACTGAGAACGACATTCTTTTGCTACCGTTACCAATCTGTCCTCTCCCATACGATCTACATGGGCTGCCTATTCTCTTTTTCTAAAACCGACCCAGTCGACTCTATCCGGTATGCCGTACTCCGCTTATCTGCCTTAAGGAGGTTCTTTCACGCCAATCCACACAAAAAGTTTTAGCCTCCTAACCACTCTATAAATATGAACGGTGTTAAAATTTTATTTTATGTTTTTTAACGTGACTTTACGGGGGTCGGGTTAGTCTAGGGGTAGCGTGCCACCCTGCAAACCAAGTGGACCCGGGTTCGAATTCGACTCGAGGCATCCGGCTAAATTCTGACCCCGGAATAGAGACAAATTAAAAAAAATAATAATAAGTAATATCGTAAATTGGGTTATGGATAGAAAGGGCGAAACCCCCCCCCCCCCCCCCAAAAAAAAAAAAAAAATCGTTTGTCTGTAAAGTCGGTTTACTGACGATAGTTGAACGTGACAACGTCATAAGAAAATACTGATGGAATGGTATTTTCTTATGACGTTGTCACGTTCAACTATCGTCAGTAAACCGACTTTACAGACAACCGATTTTTTTCATAAAATTCTTCGTTCAGAAAATCATTTTAAATTTACAAAATACTTGAATAAAATTTATTGTTTAAATTTCTACTCGACTGTTAAAATTTAATTTTTGATTTTATTATTTTATAATAATAAATTTTGTATTGACATTATTTCTTTCAGCAAGTAAACTGAATAAAAGTTGTTGTTCAATTAGTTACTTAATTATTTTTGAAAATTTAATTGTAATTTGTTGTAAAAAAGTAATAATTTTGAATAATTTATTATAAGAATAAACTGTGATTAAATTATTGTTCATAAATCTTAAATTTAAAATTTAAAATTTGGAAACATCATTAAAATTTTTGTAACTGTAGCTTTTAAAAAGCCCGCCTCAATCTTTGTCGCTCGTTCCGCGCTCTCGCTTGCACTTCAAGCCTTAAATGGAACGCCTCCGAGCGAGGTAACGCCGCATGAGTCATGTTTTTTGTGCGCGTAGCCGGCTCCATCGAATTATAAGACGTTGTCACGTCAAAAAACGTGACTGTACATTTTACACTACTATATTCTATTTATGAATGGATCGTTTCCAAATCATTGATATTTTATCCCCTCCACTAAAAATAATCGCTCAAATATGTTTTTTTTTAATCAAAACTTCGTGGTAAATAATTTCAATTTTTTTTAACTTACTCCTAATATATTATTCTAACAAATGTTAGTTTTTCATCGGGATAAAATAAATAAGATTAATATTAATTTAAATAGCGTTCTTGTCATGAACTCTGATTCACTTGAAGTTTTATTATTTACTTATTTTTTTATCCTAAAATGTCATTTATTATACGAAAATAACATTCAAAGCTCTGACATCTACTAATGTGATTAAAGCTGAGTTTTTAACCGACAATTCTTGCAATTCTTAGCGAGTAGGTATAGAGTTTAAATAAAGAAAATCAATCGTTGTTGTTGCAGATATCGCTTGAGCTTCGGTGAATTATTTTTAATGCTTATTATTTGATCATCCACGTTTACTATACTTAAAAGCGAAATATTAATATTATTTTTAATTTTAAATTCAGCTAAAAAAATCGATTTTTATTTGCAGCCAGAATTAAATAAATCTTAATTTATTTTTTTAGTAAAATTTTGATTATCAAGGCATCGCTGTGCATAAAATTTTGAACTAAATTGCAATTAAAAATAATATTAACATACACGGAAGTTTCTTGGTTGACCTTTTAAACGCCGATGAAGGAGAGACGATCCTTTATTTATGAGGATGAAAATGATGTTCTAATAAATTCTTTTATTCAGAATTTGTGGTTATACGCACTAGATGGTATTGTTTTCCCAAAAGATTAGACTGTTGAAAGTTAATCTTTACACACCGACCCTTTTTAAAGAAAATAATATCTAAAAGTAAAGAATAATCTAACCACTTCTGTATCTCATTCTAATATTATATATATTCTTATATAAATTGCAAAATTAAATATCCATATTTTATTTTTAATCTAAAGTACTATTTACTTTAGAAACCAGCTTTCTCTTCTTTTTTCCCCATCTCCTTCAACGAAAGTAGAATTAAAACTTCTGGTATTAAACCATATATTTCATGAAAAGTAATTTCTTTTATAACTTCTGTTCAAATATTTTTAATGAAAATAAAATTTATTAAAGATTAAATGTTCTAAATGCTTTCTACTTTTTTTCTAATTTTATATAAAAAAATTACTTCTTTCCATTAAATTGATTGCTTTTAGACTTATTAAAGATGAAACCGATTTCTAGGTAAAACTCAATTAAGTTATACTTGCATAAAAGTTTATTAGATTATTTTTTCTAAAATAAAACATTTTTTAACTTTTTAAGCTATTTTCAAACGGTGAGAGTTAATTTCTGAGGAAACAGAATTTTATCAATATTAGCATTATTTATGAAGTCATTCAAACACCCTGAGCTTTTGTGGTCCGTGCTTAATTTCATGCTTGCAAAAAGCTGTTCTTAAAATCAGTGCTGACTTTAAAATAGTAATACTGTGATACGTCACATCAACACATATCACCAACAGTGACGTTGCTAGAGGGAGCAAGGAGGTCATCTGCCTCCGGGCGAATCTTCTTTGGGGCGCCAAATTTGTTTCTGACAAATCATTATTTCTTTGAAAAGTTTTTATTTTGCCGAGAGTAGCAGAGATGTTGATTCATAAAGAGAAAGGAGTTTGTTCTCTGCTTGATGCAAATAAACATATCAAATATATATCCTCGCCTTAGAGTGTAAACCTGCTAACTCACAACAAGGAAATTTTAAAGGGCAGAGAAAAAACAAACAAAATTTGATATTGTTTTTATGGAAAGAACCTATTTTTCCCATTTTTTCTACAACTTACGATCGTAATTTTAAGTAGCAGTTTTACTTGGACGATGCTGCTGCATCCATTTTTCTTTCGAATGGTATTAATATGTCATATAAAACACTTATGTAAAAAAAGGTCAAGTTCTACGCATACCGAGTAAAGCTTGAAATTAATTCTCAAATACTAAGATAAAAATTATTTGATTTTTAAAAAAATTGAATTAATTAATGATCAAATATTTTTTAATAAATATTTAGAGCCTAAAGATGCAACCCGCAATAAAGGTTGTTCCTTTCGAATGCATACTTTCCATTTGCAGGCGACGCCGAGTCTTCCATTATGTCAGTGAACTACTATACAGGGTAGACTGAATAAATTAACTAACCACTTAGGCAATCCTATGGCTATTAGAGAATAGTAAATTATTTAATTATTAACGTTTGTACACATAAATATTTATTTTACAAGTAAGTATGTGAATTCATAAATTATAGCCATTTTCCATTTTAAGAATAAAAGAATTTCAAAAAATGAATTATTTTTTATCATATACACATAAAAATATTAATCATATATGTATATATAATATAAGGCTGTGTTAATTTACTCAAATAAACAATTTTATATCTCACAAACAATAGTGCCAATATTATGTAAATTTTGTTTAATTTGGCAATTGGTTATCTTAGATATTTTTTTCGAACCCAAATCAACAATTTTTAAAAAATACTCTTTAAAAAATTTCAATTTTTTTAATTGCATGTTTGTGCCATTACATCCTTATGAATCGAGTCTCGATTTCTGAGGTTCAATTTTCGGAACAAACTCATTGAATAAGACAATAAAAGAGTGTGTCTTCTGCTGGAATTATAAATTTTTAATTTATTTATAACGAGACTATAGTTTCGAGCGGTTTGCCCTCTTCGTCAGTCTATTATAATTGATTCACAGGAATACATTAATTCGTCTTGTTATAAATAAATTAGAAATTTATAATTCCAGCAGAAGGAACACTCTTTTATTGTCTCCTTCAATTTATGAAAATTCTGCTACTCTCGGCAAAAAACTTTCAATTTGACAAACTCATTATTTACGTAAGAACGAACCTTCAAAGAACCACTAGTTAGTCAAATTCTTTCTGATTTTTTTTGGCTTTCTAAAAGGGCCTCAAATTCTGTGTGCCCCTGTATGGCCTATGACGGCCCTGGTTGTATGTTTATTTGCAACAAACAGAGAAAACACTCTCTTGAAGATTAATTTATTGATTAAATAAGTCAATGAATGTAATTAATTAGAGAGATATTAATTCAAATCTATTTTTCTTCAGTAAGATCATAATCTGTGGTAGCTTTAATTCACCTATAGGTATTATATAGTATATTATTTTAGTCAAGTGGTTAATAATGATGTATATTTGTCAAAACAGGTGAAATAATCTAAGTTTAGCGGAATAATTTCGAAAGGGATTTTCAAGTTTACAGATGAGGGGATGTTTCTTATAGGAAAATAAATGTTGTGTTTAATTGGTAAACTGACAAAAACTCAAGCACAAATTCCAGCAAAAAACGAGAACGTGCTATTTCTCGGGAATCAGGGCTGTCACCACACGCACGCCTGATCTAATCAACGGCTTTGGGGGAGAAATTTGCCGGTAGATCCTTCTTCTAGTTAGAGATGTTTTTTTCGGGACTGGAACAAACTCTAGGTTACTAAAAAAATCCACTCAGATTTACCCATTTAATCTCGATTCAAAATGTAGGCGAATAGAGAGAGAGAGAGAGCTAAAAAAATTCACTCAAGGCTTACTTTTATAAATTACCCTTTGATTAAATATATAAAAAATTGTTAGAAAAATTAAATCTAAGATGAATTTTTGGGGATATATTAATTAATATGAAAAACTTAATATTATTTTATTTGAATGTAAATCACTATTGTTTAAAATAATAATATAATTTGTTTTCTAGGTGAAGTTATAATATTCTATGAGGCAATAATTCATTAGTTACATAGTTTTAGCATTCCATTAGAATTTAAAGTTATATATCCATTCATGTAATTTCTCCAGATAACTTGTAATAACTTCAATAGTTTTTAAGGAATTTGGTGTTGAGTACTTGGTGAAACATTTTTTTAAAATTATTGGATAAAAAATACTTGGTAGGTATTACTTATAGATATAAAAAATAAAACGAATTTATTTTTAGAGAAATCTTTAATCTCGACACATTATTTCGGTGACTAACCATCTTCAGAGATACAGGAAGATAGCAGATCAGCTACTTCCTGTATCTCCTGAAGATTGGTTAGTCACCTGAAATATATATATCGAGATTGAAAGATTCTCTAAAAATAAATTCGTTTTATTTTTTTATATCTTAGTGTGAGGCCTACCAGGTATTTTTGTCCAATAATTGTAATAACTTCATCTATAATTTATAATTAAGTTTTAGAACATTATCATAATATGTAATAAATTGTTTTAAATTAATATTACTTGCATTAATTTTTCTGTTTGAATTTATATTTTTAAATATAAAAAATAATAATGGAGAAAAAATTGGAAACTTTTTCAAGATCCTCTTACGCTGCTGCAAATTTTGAAGATTTTGCAATTTTTTTTGTCAAAAAATGATTTGTGTTAAAAAACTGAAACTTGGGAGAAAGGTGCAGTTTAAATTAATAAAATTTACTTCTAGTTTTCTACATTTATAAAACAGAAATTCTAAAGGTTGAAAGCCCAAATTCTAATCATTTCTTTGTTTTGAAAATACAAACATTATGGAACAAGAACTACTTTTTTGTTTTTGAGTTATCGTGGGTGTCTGAATGGAGACAATAAGAAGAAAAAAAATCTTGTTGGAAAATAATTCTTTTTGTCGTTTCAAAAACACGATAAGAAAAAATAAAGCTCTTATATCAATACCAAAGCTTGCCTGGATGTTACAAAACTTAAAACATAAATCACACGGTTTTAGTAGTTGAATTTACTGATAGTCACTAACTAGATCACAATTGCACATAAGTTAGAACAGGTTCCAATTTAAAAAGCTGCTCAAGAAATCGTTCTTGTCAATTGTTGCATAAACAATTTGATATTTACACAAGATAGATTACATCCGTTATCAGTTAATGGAATAAATTGCACGAAAAAATACGGGTTAACATTGTCCAATTAATATGAAACTTTGTCAATCTCATTTTTTAGACAATTGGCAACTATTATGAGAGTCGGCACCGCAAAAATTCGAAGAGTGGTTTCTTGTGACCTAATGAAAGTAATTCACTTTTCCGTCAAATTGGTAAAAATTGCCTATTTTTGACGATCGATTATGGCCAAACGGCTGAACCGATTTTAATTTTGTGCTCTTTCATTTTGGTAAGAGTGAAATTTTCTCTAGCAACAAACAAAAATAATAAGCGAAAACCGAACGCTCAGCACGCCTTCGCTATCATATTGGATAAAAGTCGAACAAGCGCTTTCGCCAACTCGTTTATCCCTATGACCTCCAGAGACTGGAACTCTCTCCCTGCCACCATCTTTCCCGCGACTTACAACCATCAGCTATTTAAGACCCGTGTCCACAGATACCTTCGACCCCCGCCCAGCCCATACAATTCTTTCTTCTTCTTTTCACGATGGAGGGGCCAACCCAGACCTTTAGGGGTTGCATCTTTTTGGTATAACTCCTTCTCTCATCATTTTCATAAAAAAAAAAATGAAAAAATTCCAAAATTTTCGTTGTTTTTAGGCCCTCAACAATTTAGCACCAACCAGAAACCGTCGCAAACTCATTTATCTCTTATTTGGGATGCCTAACGTCGATTAAAATTATTTTCAGCTTGTGCATACGTATTTATAGTATTGGCCAGCGCGGGCTTTTTACGGTCTAAATTTGCCTGAGCTATATAAAGAATATTCAATTTTATGAAAAAGAAAATCCCTCTCCGAGGGAGTCGGCAAAGTTTTGTCTATCTCTTCACTAAAATATTGGTTATAATTTATAATTTCCGACTAATATTTAGTTACATTTTGGGTTTGCAATTAGAGAATGAGTCAAATAAATTCCACTCATAAAACGACTAAGCTATCAATAGAATGAACGCATTCATTCCAATACTTGATCCTCTTTGGATCTTTCATCATGAAAATGGCTCTAGAAGAGGGGATGAAGATTTGAATAATTTTCTTTTATGTTTGAACTTACCTGACAAAACTTTGAAACATATTTTGGCATTGACGACATCTCAGATCATCACGAAGTAAGCTCATCAGCAGCATCATGAAGTAAGCTATTAAAGTGGCGTCTCATCCAGAGTTAATACAATTTTCTTTTTCCTTGATGCTTACTCGTAAAAATGAACAACACTTCCAACTGTTAGTTGGAATCTTTTGGTAGATTTTATTTTGCATATTATATGTATATCAAGCTTATACATATTATAGTAGTTCGTGTATTTTAAATTTCCATAAATCTTATATCCTTAAAAAAAACTTATCATAATATAATCAGGCTTAATGTTTTAAGTATGTTTGAATCTTTTTCGCAACAAGGGAGCACTTTCAGGATATTATAATGTTTGAGCACACTTTCTTGGAATTGTAAAATATTTATATTTACAAATTCTAATGATTTCACATAATATGTATATAAATTGGCTAACTGGGCATCTATGTTCCCGAGGCCAATAAAAGAAAAAAAATGTATATAAATGTACATTAATATATAAAACACCAAGTTTTTATTTTGTTTGTTGAAAATTTATACATATATTACCTCTCATTTTGATTATTTTGAAATAAATCGCTTAGTTAATTTTACTGAGTAGTGAACTACTTCAAGTAAAAAAGGTAGTCCCTTAACAAGGGATGAATTCCCATAGAAGGCTGGGGACTGAAAGTAGATTGGGGTGACATCTATTCGATATATATATATTCAATAATGCAATTCAAATTCATCCCTTAACTTCTATCGGCAACCGCTTGGGACGCTCGTTAACAGTGAATAAACAAACATTTTCTGTAAGGCTCTAGTACCCTAGACCCAAAGGGCTGGGGCTTCCCGAAAAGATCTCGCTGCCTACACCTCTCCTCTATCTCTTTAATTGACACTTTCTCTCGGTGTACCTCCCGATGATTCGGACGAGCACTGCATGGAATTTTGCATTTCTTATTAAGAAACATGTTGCCATTCATCATTAACGAATACTTCTAGTGGTTACTGATTTAACCAATATTTTTAGTATTTATTTATACTACTAGCATAGATAATTAATCGTTCCACGAAGGGCTCAATCATTGACGATAAACAAACACATTTTGAGATACGATAAATTAATTTCAATTCGGTCTCTATAGTAGAACAATGTTCACAATCCAATTAAAAACTCGACATCACCTTGATTTTCAAAAACAATCCATTTACATTATTAATGCATCTGTCGCCTTTGTCATCTACGTTTGATATAAAAGTTATTTTTCCGATGGCGCAGCTAAATCTTTTCCAAGTAAGTTATTCATTTTTGAATGTGAAAAAAACGTGTATCTGTGAACATTAATTCACAGACTCAGCTAACAAGAGATATAGGTTCGCTTTTCGACCGGTATAGCAACAAGTTGAGGCCCTGTTGGTCGAAAGACATCAGCTGCCTCAATCGAAACAACCGGCTTTGTTTGTTTTCAATTTACGAAGATTGAAGGGAAACGAATTCCCAACTAATTTATATAAATGGAGTTTTTTTTAATTCAATTAATTCTTTTGAGATTTTTATTCAATTGATTTTTTTTAAGTATTCTAAGTATTTTTTCTTTTATCTATTTAATCATTTGATGGGGCACATATCATAAAAATAAATCTTTTTATCTTTTAATTAGTGAAGATTCAAAATATTTCTTAAATATATATAAATTATAATTTACATAAAAGCAGATTAATTTATGCTTTGCAAAAAGACAGATGACAAAATCCACGCCGCGCCGGCTGGTATATATGCAATGATTTATTCACACTTGATTACGTAGTTTTTTAAAAAACGGGGTAATAGTAATGGACTCATTTTTAAATTGGACTTTCTTACACAATATGTCATAATTAATACATAATTAAATAGACCTACAACAATCATGTTTTGAATTTAGCCATTGTTTCTATGGTTGCTATATCTTTTTAACTTGAAATTGGGGAAAATCAATTTTAAAATTTGAACAAAAAATTTTCAAAATGAAAATAATCACAATGATTATCACTAATAATTATTAAAGACTATTTCTAATTCGAGATCGATTAATCTCATTTTAAAGTGGATTATTCCTGTTTTGAAATTGATTAATCCCATTATGAATTTGATTAATGTTGATATAGGTAAGTTTTACTCTGAGGTTTATTTTTATTTTTTATTTATTTAATTTCTCGTCTGTTTTTTTTGGCCCATCAAATAATAATCCTTACGGTGAGTTAGGAAGAAGTATTTTGAAACTAAACCTTTTTTACGAGTATAATTTTGATTAAATTTAATTAAGAAATTAGTAAACTTTTTTGTCAGATATAATATATTACTAGTATATATTCACTCATACATCTACACAGATCCACACACTGTTAGATTTCTGATAACTTATTAACTTTTTCAGAACACAACATTAAAAAATTCCAACAATTATTATCTAAATACATTTTATTTCTTATTCTAAATTCCTTTTTCAAACGTATTACTAAAAAAATACCATCAAATTAGTTGATATTAACTCTCTCTCTCCTTTGCTCTGTTGAAAAATACACTTTTTATTAAACTTTAAAAGGCTATCCCTTTTAGAACTTTATTAAAATAATTATTTAGAAAATAATGTAAATGAAAAATAATTAAAAGTATACAGAAAATTATAGAAAGTTACTGAACAAATTAACAAATGAAAAGGATGACTTTCACTTTGAATTCCATTGATAATCAAGTTGAGTGACTGCCTCAAAGTAAATTAATATATAAATAGAGATTCTACATGGAGATCAGGTAAATAATAATTTTCCCTTTAAGCGTGCTGAGTGGTTTCATAATAAAAGATATTTTTCCCACCAAGCGATAATATTGATTTCGATTCTCTTTGTATAATCGACATAATAATGCTAGAGGGCTTTGTAATTGATTTAAATATGACAATATTTTTACAGGGTTTTTGTTTTGCTAAATATGCTTTGATATTGAAATACTGTTTCATTATTCTCTCCAATATGCTATCGCTTTGGGGGCGACTAGTGTATGCATGTTTTGATTATTTAATATACTTTTAACACGGTATAGTGGCTATTAGAAAAAAATGCTTTATAGTTAGTACCTACTGTTATTAATTAGAGAAAAATTTTACTTTCACTAAATAAATTAAGTGAAGTATTGAAATAGACTTAAAAATTCGACCTTTCATCAGAATAGGATTTGATATCTTCTGAATCCAATAAGTTCATGTACAGTCATTTTGGTCGGTCTATTGGTAACTATAATTCAGTCATCTCTATGACTTGGAAGGACTCTAATTTCCACCCTCCTTATATCTTTGATGAGTCTAAACAAAAATTAACCTCCACCTCATCGATGAGCTTAGAAAATGGAAATTTATTGCTAAGGACTATATAGTATCGGCCTTTATGGATGTGAAATCTGGATGAATGGAGAGGCATATAATTGTAAATCAAACGAACTTACCTCTAAGTGAAGTTCGATTGTAATTATATGAAAGCCTCGTCCGAGATAATTGGAACTCTGCATGAGTTGATACCTTGTAAATGCGTTACAGAATAATGTTAAAAGATGGATTGAAATATAAATTAAGTTATCTATAAGATTATAGAAAAGAGAACTTGGCTAAGAATATGAGAAAGAAAAGAACTCTGATAGGACATTTAGAAGAGACTTTGTTCAAAGTATTAAATTAGCCAGAGAAATCTGTAGAAGCCTAGTATTTATTGGTTCAATTTTACAGTACATATACAAATGGAGCTACGGTACTTTCTTTTTGTTTAATACATTCAATGGTTCCTTTAAAATACACTTCATGATTCTATACATGGTTAATTTCAAATAGGTATAATATTTTCTTCTACTTTTTCTCGTCTATTTCCTTCTGTCATCTTCTTCTTTGGTTGCTGCAGCTCTTGTTCCCCTGCTATTTTCGTTCTTGTTTTCTCTAGGCAGAAGCCTAGTATTTAAAGACAAAAATAAATATTCATAAAATGAATTTTTTATTTTATTTAAAAAAAAAAAAAAATGTAAAAATGAACGTATTTCAGCAAAGTGAGAAAAATTATTTTGAAGTAAGTAATAATTGGCATCTATTATTAGATGATAATTAATATAGTAGACTGTGGGAAGACGCCGTAGTTTTTAACTTTATTTTATATAAAATAGCACATTGGTTTTATTTTTAACCAACCATTTTATGAACAATATATGTACTTTTGTAATTAATAAAAAAATAAGTTTCGCTTTGAAAAACTATTTTTTATCTAAAAAAAATTTTTTTAAACGTTTCCATTTCGGGATCTTACCCTAATCTTGGGGAATCAATACATAGTGTTATTAAATCGATTCCAGTTTATTAAAATATAATAACATTACTTTTTATTTTATTTTTAAATGTTCCTTTTTCCTTTTAAGAAATATTTCAGCTTTTGAAAGCTTTTTGGAGGTCATTTTCGTTCCATGACCCTCGATTAAACATTCTTATGTATGTCCGCGGCATTTCTGGAAAGATCCATCGAAATAGTTTCCAAAAATTAATTTTCAATGTATATACAAACCAACATTTTACACCAACGTGAAAACTACGGCATCTTATTCCCAAAAATGTTCGTCGTCTTCCCCAAAGCATTGGACAAGACGCTGATCCCCCTAGCAGCGCGCAGCAGTGGCAGGCGGGGCCATTACGCGACTAATAGAAAACCCACACTTCAAACTCACTAAAACTAACCGAGTTATATCAAAACTACGGCTAATATGTATGACTAAGTAAAGTATGTTTGAATATGATTTCAGGTACTTACCGGAGCAATCGGGATGATAAAATCATTTAAAAAAACCACTTAAAACTGTAATTAATCAACAAAAACTATTTGTATGCTCTCACTGGGCACGCGCCTTCATTCCAACTTACTGGCAAGCTGTTTTCTCGCATGCGTGTGGGTGAACCACGTGATACGTTATCTTGTACAATACGGCATACAATACGGTGTCTCACTCCAATCCCTCACCTAATATCATTATTTTATGTATTAGATATTATGCTGTTGTTTATAAATATTTTGACTTATTACTGGGGATTATTTTCCATATTATATGGAAATAAAAATACATTTATGGTAATATCCTATGTTGCGAGATTGTAAGATGACGTAGGTATAATAGATTGGTTCACTCAATTTTATTATACTTTAGCATACGGAGAATGGTGAAGTATTGTAATCATCAATAAAAAATGTTTGTTTTTGACTTCTTATTTTAGAAATATCTCAAAAATGGCTCAAACTAATTTGATAAAAAAAAGCGATTTCTCGGCGTTTCGGCCTAGAATAAAGTTTTAAATAATGAACATTTGAAAATTTATATTTGAAGGGATATTAATTATTTTTTCAAAATGCCTGTTAATGGGTGATTGCGTGTGTTATCAAATTTTGTGTAGGTTCTAGCTCAAAAACCAATGAACATATCAAAACCAAATTGTATAATATATTTAGATATTTTATATGAAGATTAAATTAGCCTTAGGTAACTATGCAAAGTTTGGTAAACTGGCTGGTGGATGGGGGGAGCAGGTACATGGTATATAGCCACATAAAATAGAATTATAGATGATTATTATCAAATAAATTCTCGTTGGGATTGTCAAATGTAGCACAATATAGGTTCACATGCATATGTCTTCCAATGCTACCACGATCAGAAACAGAACTATTAGTTGGTATAGATTTATATTTATTTTAGCGGGAATCTGTTGGCTGAATTGAATTATTTTTAATAAACTAAGTCTAAGAAAAATTATTCGCTGGCCTAGTTCTTTGACGATCAACAAATTTGAATACTTGCATTCACTTATGAAAATATCCTTAAATTTATCTTTAATATTTCGCATGCTCTGCCTATCTTAATTCTAAAGCTTCATTTGCATTCAGATTTCATTAGATCACTATCTTTATAGGGATTTCTAAAACAAACAAATTCACAAAAAAAAAGAAAATAATGATAACCAACTCTCACGAACAAAGTTTTTTCTTCATCTCCTCCGTTTCATATTTCTTTTTGTTGTTGTTTTTTCTGCCTTGAGAGAAAACAATACAAAAATAAAAAAAAATTAATTTCAAGTTTGAATGAGGTTTGATTCATATAATTCCTTAAGAAAATACAAGTGAATAGGAAACAGATGCCGGGGGCGCTGGTAATTGGTCGGGAATTGCTTTTTCAAGATGGATTCACTAGCACGAATCCAAGATTGAAGGATGAATCAATAGTAAGATGGGGCGAAGCTAGAAGCGCACCCACTTCGCAAAATTGAAAACACGTTCGGAAACAATAAAATAGGTGGAAATTGTATATAAATATGGGAATGGCGCGGAGATGAGCCTTAGGTGTGCCGGGAAATTGGAAAAAAGCTTTATTCATGCATCGAGGAGACGCTTCGATCAGTCCTGGTATCCAAAATCCCCAATCCCATGACAGCAAGACATATTGCTTCATCAAAATAAGAAAACAATACAAAAACTTAGGATAGGGTCGACTGCTTAAAGTTTTCACAGGAAGTGCCGCCCAAACAAGAGAAGTAAGCAATTTATGTTGTTATTATAGAAAATCGACTTACTTTTGTCAGTTTACATTAACTGTTATTGAAAATGAAATGAATAAAAATATATATTTTATTTTGGCAATCAATACCATGTATTAAAAAAAATTATTTAACCCTTTGACCGCTGAATACTTTCTGCTTGAACTTAGCACTCTGTTTAGTGAATATATCGGCCGCAACTAGCAATCTAATATTACTAAAGGACAACTGGGCCTGTGTCTCTACCAATGTCCGATCCTCTAGGCCAGGGCTGTCCAACCCGTGGCCCACAGGTCGCATACGGCCCGGCATTGCAATGAGTATGGCCGAACATAAAATCATAAACATTCTTGAAACATTGAGATTTATATGTAGAAATATATTTATTCCCTTTTCGAAATATGAATATACATTTGTACAATACGTCAAGCTTTTTTCAAGAATAAAATCCACTAAAAGCAAAATTATAAGCTCAACTATATAAGATAAAAAAAAATAATTATGTTTCGAATATTTAAAACTTCTTCTTTTTCTCATATTTTCATTTTCTAAGATATTTATTATTTAAGTAATTTATATGCAACGACACTAACGAAATCTATATAGTTATCATTCTAGTACGAAAGGAGACAAGGAATTGGGGTTTTCTAGAACAATCACAATTAATTGATAATTTCTCTCCTGGACTAAAACTTGTCAGGACTTATCTTTTAGATCTTTGCACCTTCTTACATGTCAATAGATTATGGAAAGTCAGGGATTATTATATCCGTGACCCGTTTAAAAAATAAATTATCATTCCTCATATCACTCTTTAATCCCATTCGATTAAAACAATGGGTGTCCAAACAGTGGCCCAATATAAAATCATAAAATTCCTTTATATGTAGATACTGGAAAACACAACAATTTGGCCTGATAATTTTTTTTCTCGAAAATAAGAAATCTGAAAATCTACTGTGAAGTTTTCGAAAAATAAAACTGCTAATTTTAAATTTTGAATTTGGAACTAGATTTCAAAATTTCCGAAAAAATAATCATCATTTTAGTCTATTTTCATTAGAAATAAATTTTCTACTAGCAAAATTTCTAATTGAATGTTCTAGAACAACAATTAGAAACCGATCTGAAAGAAAAATTGAATATTGACTCTTTATTAGAATTTTATATTAATTATCTAGCCAAAAAAAATATTAACAAATACTAATACATAATAACAATTTCTGTAAGTATGTAGGTATGTATTTACATCTACGAAAAGCTATTTTCAATTATAGAATTTACGAAAAGTAAAATTAGAAGCTCACTATGAACTAAAAAAATAATAAAGTTCTTATTTCTACATTATTAACTATCTTTTTTGAACAAAAAATATCAATATAATTATAATATTTTATCCGCGGTCCGAGACAATTTTTTTTCTTCAAATATGGCCAGTGTAAGCCAAAAGTTTGGACACCCCTGTTCTAGGCTATAGCTTTCGCCGGACGCATAATTCTTAACCGAATGTTTTCTACATTTGATTCAATCGCGAATCTAATGTAGGGAATTTTTGTCAAACATTGAGTGAAAATAATATTTGAACTTATATATTTCTAACTTGAAATAATGATATTAAATAAATTTAATAATTTTTCTCATTAATATATCAAAGAATAATTGATACGTCAACGAGAATTATTTTGACCTCGCTGATTTGAAAAAGATATGTTTATCTCGCGAGACTACTGCGGATTACGCTATTGGAGTCTGCGGAGTATTAAGTCTGGACCAAGAGAGAAAAAGATGTGATTCACTTAGCTCAGGTGATCCATCCGAATGTCTAGCGGGCCATACGCAAAATGACGTTGGATTGTAGCTAAGTGAATCACATCTTTTTCTCTCTTGGTCCAAACTTAATACTCCGCAGACTCCAATAGCGTAATCCGCAGTAGTCTCGCGAGATAAAAATATCTTTTTCACATCAGCGCGGTCAAAATAATTCTCGTTGACGTATCAATTGTTCTTTGATATATTAATGAGAAAAATTATAAAATTTATTGCATAATTCCTACATCATTAAAAAAACTTATCATGATATCATCAGGGTTAATGTTTTAAGTATGTTTGAATCTTTTTCGCAACAAGGGACCACTTTCAGGCGCATTTTTCTAGATAATGAAAATGACTTTCTATTGTAATAAATTGTTTTTTTGGAAATTGTGGTTTTCATTATCTTTAGCTGCCTTCCTATCAATCCACTATCTTCATGGCTTAGGAAGTAAACAAGTTGACATATATGGATAAATGGTGTGCATGTCTAATTTGAGTTTGAACTGCAACACAAATCAAACGCGTCCGATGATACATTAGTTCCGTAGTGAAGTAAAATTGCAGAAGTATAAAATAACTATCTTAATTTAAATAACATCCTCTTTTTCCTCTAAAATTAGTTAAACTCTGTGCAGGCTATATCCAAGTAATAATAATAATAATTTTAAATTAGTTGACTAACTAGTTCTAGAATCTTATAATTAAGAAGTAAATATATTTTTCCAAAATATTAAGTATAGTTTTACGGTGTAGATATTTTCATTTAATTCAATTTCAAAATTGCAAGATTTTTTGAATTCTAATTAATTTTTTCTTCTTGTTCATAAAAACCGGAGAGAGAAAGAATAATAACAGGATTAGATGCAATCATAACAAGCAAATTCAATTTGCTCGCTTGAATAATATTTTTCCGCTCTATTCATCTCCAATAGAATCACATTTCATACAGCTCGACTAACAGAACAGAACAGAATGCAGAGGTAACGTTGCTTTCAATCTATTATTCATAACCTGAACACTTATTGTAATGTGGTGCCAGTTGCAATAAAATACTTAAATTCCGTGAATTTGTTTCTCAATGAATTTTGTGTTTTTATGGTTTTCTAAGGTAATACTTTAAGTCTGTAATTATTTGAATCCCGAGGCCACCTATTATACAAAAAGAATATTCAATTCAATTAAAACTTTTTAAATTTCAAATAGACAATTTCGCATAGGTAATAGTACTTAAGAAGTACTTCCTCTTCCGCTTTAGTTAGTATAGTTAACAATATTCTTTTGAGCTCAATATTTCACTAACATTTAATGTATAATTAAAGTACTAACTTCTCAGGTTTTTTTAATGGAAGAGAAGTTATTGTTTTCACCAGAAAATCAAAATTTCAGTTTATCTCAAACGTTCCAAACCCGATTTAAATTATTTTAACAGTATCTCCTTAGTGTTCATCTGATTTTGTTGATCTTAATATTGCAGAATTTTAACGATTGGGGCAAAGAAAAGATGCGTTAACATAACTACGAAAATCTTTTAGTTTGGTCTAGTTTTTGCCCGAAAGCAAAATTTTTTATGCGGTTTCGGTCCTGATACTCGAGTCTAATTCTAAACCGTTGTCAGGTGTTAGGTTTGGTCAAAATAATTCTGCAAAACCAAAACTATAAATACCTCTATCTGATGGGTGGATTAAATTTTATCCTGAGTATACATATTTCAAAAACTGATAGTTTTATTCCTTTCGGGGTTCTAAACAGAAACACAAAAATACAAATTAAGAAAAGATTTGAGAATAATTCAAAAGCTAAGCTAAAGCTTAAAATAGAAAATAATAGAAGTCTCATTCAAAAGTCCATATAATATACAAGCAGTTGGAAATATCTTTAATAATTTTGTTATATACCTAAAGTAAAGAAAATTTAAAAAATATATAATTCTAGGTAAATTTTAAAAGTTTCTAAAATTTTTTAAAATTTTCTTTACTTTATTTAAATATGTTTCACCAAGAACCCACACAATTCTCCTTTAATAAAATTTTGTTATACAAAGTTAATAAATTCTCATGACTAGTAAGAACTGGACCTACCTTTGCCTTTTCCGAGGCTTACAACCTTCAATCCTTCAAGACTCTGATGAACAGGCACATTTCTCTATATCTCTTTCTGTAGATCCCTCTCTTTTCAATAAGGCAAGAGTCTATCAAAATCTATTATCCAAGTGTTGCAGTGCCTCTCTTATTGCATTCAATTTCATAAAATAAAATAAATCATTGACTAAAAGTCATGATGGATTAGAAAAAATTATTATGGGACAATCACTTCTTATATTGAACACATTGACAGGTAGCGAAATCAAAAAATATCGAGTTTTATTGCTTTTGTTTTATCGTATCTTAGATTGAATAGATTTCGGGCAAAAGGGTTTAGTTGCTTTTGAATTCTTAAAGAACTTGTAGCGGAGCAATCAATCAGTACGAAATTCATTGTAAAGTGAAATTTCGAAAAATAAATTTGAAAAAATTGTAATTATTCTTATTTATGTGCGGCCGTTGAGAATTTTTAAGTTGTCAATGCTGCCCGTGGTGCAATTTAGATTGACCAGGCCTGTTCTAAACTTTTGACATGATTCCATTGAAAATGTAAAAGAAGATAAATAATGCTAGTCTATAGCTATCTATAATTTATCAGTGGCTGGCGGACCGAGAGTACCTCAGTAATGTTTTGCGTGAATTAAAAGAGAAAGATTAATATTATTTTTTATTTTAAATTCAAGAAAAACATCGATATTAGTTTTCAGCTAGAATTAAATAAAATTGAAAAAAAAGTTAATTAATTTTTTGCCTACGTTTCGACTTGCTCCGGCAATTATCGCATCGCTACTCACAAAGTTTTCAACCATAATTGTTTACTGCGTAGGCCACGTAAAAAAAAGTAAAAACATGAACTCACTACTTTACTACTTTATATCGAAATTTTTCAAGTTTATTTGTAGGAAAAGTCAAAGAATAGAGGTCAAATTTTTGAAAAATTTACTTTTTTCCAAAATGTTTATATTCTCCCTAAATATCAGGTCGAAAATGCGTCAGTAGGGTCAAGGTGATAGTCGGTCTGTACATAGTTCGACCAACTTTACATACAATTTATGTATCAATATATTATTGTGAAAAATGTCAACTAAAATTTTACAACTTATTATGATTACAAAGTGTGATTAGTTTTAATTATTTAATTTGATTACATGTGCAAATGATGCTAATTCATTTGTATGTTTATTTTATTTTTTTTAATAATAAAATATTGTTTGATTCAAATAATAATAATATATAATCTCAAAAATCACCATTTATAAATATTTGGTAAATGATATAAACAAATCATTATTACAGGATTAATTCAAACAATACTATATAATTAAATTGATATATAAATAAAAAAAAACTATTTTTATTTATGTGACACATTGGCATTATCAAATTCCCTTTTAAGCATGTATAATATTTACTTTTTAGATAATTAATCAAAAGAGTTGAAACAATAATATTGATATTATTTGCAGGAGATAAATATTCAATTAATCTCTATTGAACGATTGAGCTACCTTTCATTTTTAATTAGGGAATAATAATTCATTTTATTTCCGATACTAACATATTATAAAATAAATCGAAATAGGGATTTTTCATGTAATAATGAAATTAAAGGAAAAAATTAAAAAAAATTTACACTTTCCTTAAGTTATTATTCAAAATTTGAAATAAAATAATAAAATTAAATAACTAACTATAGGTAGGCTTTGCAAATAAAAAGAAATATTGCTTTTGAACAAGACTCACTTTATATTTTGGGCGACGGCCATCTTCAGGAGTTTTCACGGAGTGACCTATACAAAATAGAGAAATATTTATTATCCTAAGGAGATTACATTGATTGACTAAATAAAGTAGAAAAATAATAATATTTTTCTATTATACCTATTATATATATTATAGGTATTTTGGGCTACGAGCCCTCCTCTGGAGTTTATATTGATTGACTAAATGCATATAGATATAATACATAGAATAATATTTATTATTTTTCTACTTTATTTAGTCAATCAATGTAACCTCCTTATATTATAGTGAATCATGCTCGTAAGTAATATTTATTTATTTGTGAAACCTGCCTAGTAACCTATTTTTAATTTCATTAAATATATATTTCACCTCGAGCCAGAACAGTGGTTGCTAAACTTTATTTTTTTATTGCGTCCTTGAGGTGAATTAAAATTTCTCGATGCTAAGGGTGTTTTTGGAAATAAATCACAACGTCAGGTTGGCCGAGTGGTCTAAGGCGCCAGACTTAAGCTCTGGTACTCGATGAGTGCGTGGGTTCGAACCCCACACCTGACAAAAGTATTTTTTTATTTAATTAAAAAAATGACAATCTGGTGTTATAATGATAAAAAAAAAAAAATTAAATTATATAAAATAATTTATGTCATTTTAAAAACCATACATTTTACCATTTTACTAATTATTATAGATCTAGCCCTGAGCCCAAAAAGAGCAATTTCATTATTATTTTTTATTCTGTTTTTCGTTTACTTTTTTCATACCGTCAAAACTTATCAAATAAAATAATAAAATTATTATTTAAACAAAATGAACCACTGATTTATTTCTAGTATTAATTTATCCGTTCACAAACATTAACATAATATTTATTACACTATTTTTTTTATATTAATAAATAGATACATTATTTTAGTCCAATTCTTATTAGAAAAAAACGTGGTCTTCTTTCAACTATCCATATTAGGAAAACAAATATTTTCATTTAATTTTAGCTAATATATCAGGGAATTCAACTTATTCTACTTGATTTTCGTCTATGAAGAAAGAAAATCAAAGATTCGAAAAATCAATAAGCTTAAATTAAGAAAAATAAATTCATCACCTTCGAATAACTAGTTCTTCGAAGTTTGAGATCTCGTTAAGTTATTTTACTATGGTTATCAAAGTCTAGAAATTTCCCAACCTTCTCGCTGGAATAAGACCCCTTTATTCTTATAATCTATATTAATAAAATAGAATGTTCTGTCCGTAGGTCAAGCTTGAATCATTTGCCAATAGATGGTAGTGCTATCGCTTGAATTATTTACTATATAGACAGGATAGGTTTACTGGGGTGGAGGGTGATCAGAGGCGGGAGAGAGGGTCGGTAGGGTGTAGAATGGTTGGAGATGGAGGAGGCGGAGTATTCAAGTGACGGGGGAGGAGGGGGGGTCCATGGGGCGAATCCCCTTGGCTAGCAAAAGGCCCGCCTAAGGCGGACCTCGCAGCTAATAATGTAATAAAATATTAACTCAAGTTATATTTTTTTATCCCTTTGAAAAGAGATTTCATTTACTATACGTTTAAGTTTCGATTTTTAGCTGGTGGGATTTCATTTATATTTCATAAAAATATTGATAATAAATCAATAAATGGCACCAAATCTGATGTCAAATGTTGATACATCCTTTTCGAAAACCCATTTGTTTATTTTTAATTAATTATAATTAAGTCAATCCAATAAAACACTTTTTTACGAAGCAAAATGAAAAGTTATGGAAGTGGTTTCGATGTTTTCGTTCAATCAATGCAGCACTCGATTTCTAACTAATGAATTGTAGTGAAACTGTGACAGCATAGAATTAAAACAAAATGCAAATCGAATAAACTAACCAGTTGGTTTAGAGAAGAGCTATGAGCCTCCTCCTATTTAATTAAGCGCCGGATTAAAAAGTTCCATCATGCCCTTTAGAATTTATTTCGTTTTCTCACGCAAACACAATTAGCAAAATAATTTTAGCTCTAGAGAAATATGGTATATGAACCAGATTTTTAAAATATTTATGCAGGAAAGTGTTACACGAAAAAGGTGCAACCCCTATGACCATCGAGAAGAAATGAAACAAGATTTTGGGGATGTAGTGTCGTATCTTCAATGAATGTAAACTGGTCTTGGGCTAGATAGATAAATGTGTGAAGAGAGTTCCAGTCTCTATAAGGCCCTCTTCACACTAGGCAATTCCCACCTGACGCAATTGAAACTCGAGTAACCTGGGAGTATCTTAGAATCCACTTCCAATATTAAGTAGTGGGGAGACACAAACGGAGCGATTCTCAACACACGCGTATTCTACCAGTGTCAGGTAACTTGCCAGGTAAGTTGAGTTGCTTGTGAACCTCCTGTCATTGAAAGAAAATGGCAGGCGAGCACGCATTCAATATAAAGTTTGTGGGTGAAATTGAAAAATTCCCTGACTTGTACAATTATAACTTACCTCAAATTCTCTTCGAATTATTTTTACAAAATATGTACAGATGTACACATCAGTGGCCCGCGGTGACTTTTCACCCAGGGGATGCTGTCAAAAAAACCTTGATTTTTTTTTTAATTTTATTTTATTCTTCGCTCCTTTTTGAAAATTTCATCAAATACGACATCATAGAATTTCAATTTATTTTTCAAATTTAATAGAAGATTTTTTATGACACGGTATGAAAATACTCTCAATGTTTTGAAATTTTAGGGATCCACAGCATCCATACTGCACGCCACACATATGTTTTATAATTATAATTATGAAAGTTTATTTTTGCCGAGAGTAGCAGAATTTTTATAAATTAAATAATTTTTTTTTAATTTATTTATATCGAGACTATGGTTTCGAGGGCTTTGCCCTCTTCATAAGTCTATTACAATTGATTGATGATATAAATAAATTAAAAAAAAAAAAATTTCAGCAGAAGAAACACTTTTATTTTCTCCTTTAATGATAAATATGATTAAAATTATTACTTTTATAATTTTAGACAAATTAACATATTTTTATACATTCATTTTGATTTTTTTTTAATTGTTTCAAGAAAAAAATTAAAACGAATGTTTTTCTATGCAAGTAGATATATTAACTACCTATTTCCCTGGGTAGAGACAAATTTAAAAAATAATAATAATAAATATCGTAAATTGGCTTATGGCTAGAAAGGCCGAAAAGCCAAAAAAAAACTACGTATATCATTTGTTTAAATTAAATAACAAAACAAATTATCGAGTTTTCTAATCAATTAAATTGGCAAATCCTAATATATAATAATATTTGTAAAGATCTTTTAGTGGGATTTAAAATTAAAAGAACAATTAATTTTATTATTAAATCTCCCATTAATTACTTTAAAGTATTCTCAATGTGAAGTACTAAGTCGCTTGTGGGTATTCCTACGCAGAGGCGACATAAATTGGCGATAGTCGAGTTTTAGTTGCGTCAGCTGGGAATTGCCTAGTATGAAGAGGACCTAAGTCATAGTGATAAACAAGTTGTTGAATGCGGTTATTCTTGTATTTATTTAACTGTACAGACTGGTGTTGTTTCTAACATTCCCCACTCTTTCGGGGTCAATTTGGATAAAAATCGAATGAATTCTTTTGCTATAACTCGTTTATCTCTATGCTTTCTAGAACCATGAATTCATATTTATCTTTCAACCATTCAGACCCGCTTCTAAATCCTAGAAGTTTTGTTTTTTCTTAGTATTTTTGAAATTCCTCAAAAACGGCTGAAACTATTTTGATAAAAAAAAAAAAAAACGAACAAATTTACACTGATTTAATTCATAGTAATAGGTGGTCATAAGACCTGTGGAACTGTATTTGATTTTGTAAATTTGTGTTGGAATTTATTACAAACTTCGAAACCTGCCAGCCCATAAAATTCCCTCTTCTTCTTCTTTTCACGATGGAGGGATCAACCCGGGCCTTTAGTTGATGCACCTTTTTGGTGTAACTCCTTCTCTCATCATTTCTATTAAAAAAAAATCACATGATTATTTGTTATTTTATTTATTAAAAATTTATTTAAAAGTTTTCTTTCTAAAATAATGATTTTTAATTAATGAGGAAAAGTTATTGAAGGAGACAATAAAAGAGTGTGTCTTCTGCTGGAATTATAAATTTTATTTATTTATAACGAGACTATAGTTTCGAGGGCTTTGCCCTCTTCATCAGTCTATTACAATGTATTCACAGGAATTAATTTATGAATGAAAGGTTAACATTTTTCATGTGGTAAGGTTAGAAATTACATAGAGTGGGCAAGTTAAGAATTGACACTTATACTTGTTTTATTATTTTGACTGTAGTTGGCGTTCGTGAAGTTTATATTTTAGCAGCTATTTTTAAAATAAAGCTTTCTGGAATTTTTATTTTACGATTTAAGAATTTTTTTGGTGAATTATTGTATGATTTTAAAATTTCTAACGATTCGAAAATACTAATTTTTAAGGGATCTAATTCTGATCTAATTAATTTAATATTTGATTCATCTGGAAAACAATGTTTCTCGGAGATTAGATGGTCTGCAAATGCACTAAGCCCTGAACCCCCTTTAAAAATCCTTTTTGTGTTCCGAAATGCGCGTGTTTAAATTTCGTTCTGTTTTTCCTATATAGGTCGAATCACATTCTCCACATGTTATGGAATACACACCTTTTTTGTCCATTTTTTGAATTTTGTCTTTCTTATTATTGCTAATATCAGATCCCAATGTTCTAGAGGATTTGAAAATAGTTTGATATCCTAAAGTTTTGAATTTTAATTTTAAAGTTTCCGAAATTTTTCCATAGTATGGGATTATTAATTTTGGTTTTAATTCTGGCTCGGACATTTGGCAATAAATCAGATTCAGAGTTGACTTTTCAATTTTCTTTTTTAATAGTTTGTCAATAAGGGTTTTCTCTCTCTCTCACTCTATTTTTTTTAAATCACAATTTCTTTCAATTTAATAATAAAATATATAAACAAATAAACTGCAACGGATCGTTGCTAAACTTTATCCAAATTCATTTGAAATATTAATATGTTTGTTCCTTTATTATTAATCAGATATCACTTGCAATTTGTAGTTCATATTGACATTAATTCAAAAATAATTCTCATTTAAGAGTCGAGGAATAACCATTCCACATTGGATTTTTGACATTTCGGTTATTATTGTAACCATTGCTGTAGACATAGAGGAATCGACTTAAAATCAAAAATAGCCATCGATTCTCATCTAATACTTGAGGAATAACAATTCTACATTAGGTTTTTGACGTTTCGATTATTATTGGTAACCATTGCTGAAGACATGGAGGAATCGACTTAAAATCAAAAATAACGATCGATTCTCATCTAATACTAGAGGAATAACCTTATTGCATTCAATTTTTGATGTTTTGACCATTAATGGCAACCTCTATTGAAAACGTGGAAGAATCGACTTAAAATCAAAAAGACTAAATTCTTTTATGGCAAACAACTCAAACTTGAGTGATTCAAAAAGCCTCGTTCCTGATTATAAAAAATATTATAAGAATCAAATAATTACTATTCCTGAATAATAATATACCTACGATTAAAAAATTATTTTATATTCTATTATAACACCATGTATAGAGGACTTCGAAAAATTTATATTTTAAGAGATACCTACTCCTATTAATTATTTTATCAAAATGTCTATTAGTTAGAAGTGAGTACGTGTATTACCAAATTTTATGTATCCTCTAGCTCAAAATTCAATTAAAGGTATCAAAACATAATTTTATATTTAGATGTTTGAAAACTACTATTGAAAATCAGCTTCCTAAAATGACTTAGAAAGGAGGGGACGAGTCTATGATAAAGTAATGGTCACATCAAATATTTTCCGTCTATATTAGTAACTCTTAAGTGATGTACATGTTTTGTTTCTAGAGATATTCCATTACGTTTTAGGCTTCCCCATTCAATTCCATAAGAATGCACTTAATTAACACGACTGAAATCAGTAAGACTCTGAGACTGTATCGACACACAGTATCTATGTATATATGGTCACTTATCTAAAATCTAATCTACTCTTATCTTCGGGATTATTCAAAACAAAATGTCCTAATAATTTTTGTATCGCTCTATTTATCACCTCCATAAAGAAAGATTTTATATATTTTCTTAAATTTTTTTATTATATCTTTGAAGGTTGTTATTGACTAAAAATCTTTCTATTGTCATTTGATTCATTTCAGAAAAATTAGATAAAAATTTTTTTTAAGTTTTAATTTTCGTTAAAAATGATATATAGGTAAGCAATTTTTCTGGAATGTTCACATCATTCGTTTCATTATATTTAGTTATTTTAAGAATTATTTTCTAAAAAACAAATGTTTTCTCCACTATTTACCTAAACGTATAGGTATATTGAGGTATACTATGTATAATACCTATATTAAGGTCTATAAATATGTTAATTATTTTTCGTCTAATTGTATAATATAATATATAAAACCAAAAATCGTTATATATGCTAAAATAATAGTCTTGTATAAAAATAGCCTCATAATTCATTATTTTATCAGATTCTTTAGGATTGTTTATTTATAATAATACGAATTTAATCCCCTCCAGTAAAAAAAAAAAAAAAAAAAAATCGAACCTATCCATTTACAGATTAATTACATTTTGTTGGTATAAATAATTTCAAATTGTTTCTTTGCCCATTTAAAATCAATTCATTTTTTGATGAATTGTATTATAGCTTTTAAAACAACGATCAATCAATCTTTAACCCATACTTATCGGCCGATTTCGATTTGGTCAAATATTTTTCAGACGAATGACTTGACAGGAAATGAACATTTTCTAACCAATTGAAAACCAATTGTAGATGTTTCCTCTATCAATTTCATTTAAGTTAAATCTGGAATTACTCAGTTCCTATGTTAGAATATAAACGAAGAAGATAAAAAAGATAAAAATAAAGAATGTGAAAGGTAATTAACAAGTTCTCGCGAAAATAGCTAATTACTATATCGAGAGATTTTTGAAATAAGTAAGAGAAGCGAGTATTGGGCAGAGAAGAAGAATAAGTGAAGATGATTGTTTTCTTCAGAAGACTCGAATTGCTTAAGTTACTTTGTATAATTCCGATTTTATAAAAATCAATAAGATTCGGCTCAACAGTAAATATTTCGAGTCGGCCAACCGGAAGTAGTCTTCAACTTTTGGTGCTTTTAGTTCTTTTATTTTTTCCTAAAAAACCACATTAACGATTTTTTAAAAAATTGTCAGTACCTATTTGCTATTTATACCAAGAATCCCATATTCTTTGTTATCTATAATTTGTATAAAAATCGGATACCCACTATTAAGAAAAGTTATATGAGTTTGGTAGAAACGATATCGAAACTTAAATCATAAGTAGGTATAGTTACTGCATTTTTTTAATCTGCCACTTTCAAGAACAAAATGGAAATTAATAAATTTAATTTTAATCTAATTAACTTTTAAATTAGCTTTGATTATTTATTTTAATATTGTTTTATTATTAATGTGCGATTTGGGTAAATGAAAATAATATGGTGTGCTTTGAACAATCCAAAATATTTTTCATTTCACCATTATTAGCTATCATCATCATCATCATTAGCCTGTCGATAGCGACAATCCACTCCTGAATATAGGCCTCTTCCATCAAATGGAAGGGGGTTGGCATTAAGTCACCACGCTTGCCAGACGGATTGGTGACTAGGAATCAGATTATAGCCGGTCAAATATCAATGCAGGGACTAGGACTCGAACCCGGGACTCCTGCTTAGAAGGCTAGTGTCTTAAGCTCTCGGCTAATCCGATTCCCTATTATTAGCTATATTGTTTATCAATTGTCAAAAAGCCTGTTTGAGTAAGTCTAGAAATATTACTTTAAAATTTACATTTACTTTCAAAGGGAAATTACTTACCTACATTTCTTTGAAATTGTTTCTGTTATTATATGCTATGTTAATACTATGTTCCTACGTGTCCACACTTAGCTGTCTTTAATATGTCTAATTTAAATTTTACTTAGAGAAAGTGGTGTAGGTTTTAGGTGAAACATGATATTAATTAATAAAGTAAAGGGTGTGTAGTTTCACAGTGAATGAAATAAAACTCAAAGAGGTTTATTTCATTCACTGTGGTACACCCTTGCTATTAATGAATATCATGTTTCACCTAACCA